>CM034150.1:132621124-133221124 GCA_019776745.2 Taxus chinensis
ATGTATTTTCTTAAAGTTCCATTCCACACTGTCCAGTACTGTGTACTGCTATTTCCTCATTTCCAACCATTTTCTTATGAAGTCTACCTAGAAGTTTTCTCCATTTCCTGGCCTAGCCTTCCCTATTTCATATTCTTACATTTCCAAAGTTTTTATCATCTCGCATTCTTAGTTTAACATAGTTCACTCATGTTAGTGACTACAAAGTGATTGATAACTCCGTTGATTTTTATTTTGATGTGGATGACGATTAGGCCTTTTTAACATTGTCTCTTCCTTTTTTTGTGGTTTTGTCTATGGAGAAAGTCCTTACTAGACCTCATATTTTGCAGGGGTGATACATTTGTTGATGTTTATATTTATTATAGGCTCTACGTTCTGCATCCTCTTGTTATACCACCTTAATACATAAAATTTCAAGAAAGCTAATTCCTTGATTTTGTTTCGTATGTATATTTGTCCTCAAGCACAAGGCTACTTTGTTCAGAGACAAATGCACGGGGAAGATTGCCTTGTACATCTGTTGAACCACATATACCTTCCAGCTTTCTTTGTTGTGTTCTGATGTCAGTTTCTTCTGTTAGATTTGCTAGAACTTAGTGGCATTTTGTGAGACCAAAGAAACCTACAGCTCATACTAGAGGCAACCCTCCCCAGTTGAACCTTGAGAATGCACAAACGGAGTTGCAAAATTCCTGGTGTGGTGTAAGCATGTTATCTTAAAAGACAACTAGCCATACAATATCCTATTTTTCTCTATGGTACATGATGGCTTACATGTCTCCTATGTTTGAGCGCTTAACGTTCTAACATTATTGGAGATAACTTATTAAACACTAAAAGATATTAGCGGTGGTCACTGCCTATGCTCATCAAGATGTTTTTTGAGGATGTTCTAAATAAAAGCTTGATATTTGTCAGCTCTAGGACATACTAAATCATGTTTTGTATAGAAGGAATGCAATGTACATTTGCTTTGGAGTTTAGAGTCATGAAATATGCCAGCACTTTGCAAGCCGAAGTGGAAACTTTGCTCAAGTTTCTGTATCCATCAAGATTCTTTTTTTTTTTACGAAAAAGTAAAAAAGGCTGTACATTAATATATCGAGAGTATTACAAAAACTGCCGTAAGATTGAGATACAAGATAATCCTAGGCTGGAAAGATACTGCTGAGAGAGAACATCAGCAATAACAAAGAGACCTTCACCAAAGATGTGGAGGCAAAAAATTTGCCGGAGCCATAGCAATGGATTGGCAGCCCAGGGCTAACAGAGAACATTCCAAAATGAAGCACGAGGACAAGTAAAATCAGACACTAAGATGCCCATCCATCATCTGAAGAAAAACTAAATGATTTGCAGCAGATACAAATAGAAACAGAGATATATGGTGAAGCTAGATATAAGAAATCTGTGAGAGGGACGAAAACACCGATTCATGGAGAAGCTGATACGCCCATGGCAAAACTTATATGAGTTTTCCTTTGCCAGTAGGATCTGCATCCTTAGAAGCATGGTATACCATCAGAATATCTCCAACTCTTGAAGCAGAATCTTCCCAGCTAGGAGGAAGTGTTGTGTTTGTTGAAGGATGGAATGTGGGAACTTGCTAAAAACTAATCTGAACTACAAAAATATTAATAGAAGAGATATGTGTCTCTCTGTCCATATCCATGCTATAATCTTATTGAGCTTCACAAGCCACAAGGTAATTGAAATTCGAAAAAAGGAAACTTAGTGTCATTTTCTAAAGGAAAGGTTAGATTTAGAAAAACAAATTTGCATATTAGCATCCTTTTTTCCTTGGATCACGAGAATCTGATGATCACCCAATTTCTTTTTCTCCTTGTAATGGGAGTTAGTTTATGATTTATACAAATTTTACCAAACTGGCGAATAGAATGACATATTACTTGCAACACATTTTATATTTTTGTTATGCAATTGAATCTTCCATGGTTTCTTGTTTACTATTTTGGATTTAAATTAGCTAAACAAGTGAGTTTCAATCACTTTCCAATCAGGTTCTCTCGACTTGTATTAACAAAGGAGTTGATTGCTTAAACCATTCTGTGTGGTATGCTGTGCAGTATCATTGGTGGAACATGTATTCTTGGGGGTTTGTACCTTGTAACCTGGGCACGAAAAAAAGGAGAGAGATATGTGGTACCTCCTCGTCGCATATCCACAACAACCAATCACCATAATGAAGAGTTAGACCTTTCTGCAGATGATCCACTATTGAAGGCATCTCACCAGCGGACTCAAATTTATTCAGGACCTAGTTTGCCAGTTTCACGATCTTGGTCAGAGACATATCGACCATAGGCATTTGAATTTCATCACAGTTGTCTCGTAAAGGGTATCTTATTTCATGATTTTCTGATCTCTCAATTCTAGCAGCATCCAGTAATTTCTTTGCTTTTTTGGTTCATCTTGTCAATATGCAATTGCTTTTCATTGTTCTGCTGTGAATGCTGTACTACACAATCAAGAAGAGTTTGGAGATAACATAATTATAATATGAGTTGTTTAAAGCAATTTTTCCATTTGCAATTGTTTTTATTCGCTGGGACTCTCAAAGTTTTCAGCACGAGAAGTTTGGATGAGTGCAGCTAGTATTATTTGATGTGAACTGAATGTGCAATTTTGGAACTTACCATATAAAAATGCTGTGGATTAGGACTGTTAATAACTGAAAGCTCATCTATTCATAGTGTCTTTTGATTATGTTTTTTGAGCATTGTTTGAAGACTAACGACAAGTTTTTGCCCTATCACTTATGGATTGTTTCAGCTCAATTATAATAGTTCAGAATAATTGCACCATTCTGGATTAATGTTTGTCAGGGAGATACTCTGAAGAAACCATATGTAGGAATTGATGCTCGGCAGCCCAAATGGAGAAGGCAGATGTAAGTGATGAATAGTTTGAGCACCTGTTAACACAAATGAATTATTGTTTGAACAATGTCTCTTTAGTATTTAGCTGTATGATTGGGTTCTCTGATGTGGATTGAAATTGTGGTCACAATTATGTCACTGTGGACGTCTTTTCAAGGTATATCAGGGAATCTTCTGGGCATGTAAATGGATAAACAATTTTCTTTTGACAAAACGTGCAAGGATGTTATGCAGACATACCATGCATGATGCTTGATGTTCCAATTTCTATCTCACCACTGAGCAATTTGCCCTACAACTATTTTCATCCTTTATTATTCCATTATGGTGATTCTTTTTGTATCAATTTGTACATCATTTAACCGTTGATATTTTATTGTCATTTTGTTTTGTTTAAATCTCATGTCGCTATCATGATTCCTTTGTTCCCAAACCAGCCTGTTCGTTTTTATGTTCCTCCTCTCAAGTTATCCGTAGCCAATTTTATTGTAGTACTCTGTGAGTTCTATACATTATACCTTGTAAATTAAATATATTTCCACAATCTGTTCAAATTTGTATTTTTAAGAACTGCAATAATTTCACATTGCTTTTCTACTTTTCTACCCCTATATTCAGGGTTTAATTGGGACTGGTCTTTATGTACCATTGCAGAGTGTTTTCTTTCAAAGTGCCCACAAAGTCATAATTCTTGATTTTTGGATATGTCATCCCATGCCTTCTCTAGTTGAGTGCAGATAAATAAGTGCTCATATCTTTCCCAAACATTAACAACTTCATGTTGTTTGGTGTGCTGCAAGCGAGCTTGGTAGAGTAGGCTGTTTGTTATTGTTCATTCCTCTAGTATTAATGCTACCTCCATATTTATTGCTTCCTTCTCCATTATTATTATTCCCACCTCCGATGGTATTATTTAGAGTTGCCATCTTGTCTTCCTTTTTCTTCGCAAGAATCCAGGCTGGGTGAACCCGATTGCTCGGTGGGATCATCACAGATCATCTAGAGTAGATAGTCCCGTGGATCTGGATTCAGAGGTGACCCCCCTCGCTCCTCCCTGTATACCTACCCCAGGACTCTGAAGACGTATAGGTTCCCCTCTCTATATATGCGGGATAGATGGCCTCCCTCTCAGAACTATATACGGGGTGGGAGGCCCTATCTATATCTGGCAGCTGCCCCCCTCGATAGATATTATCACCTGGTATTTTCTTCCATTATCTCCACTTAGCTCAATCTCAAAATATCTGTATTCTAATAATAGCATCAACCTGCTCTACCTTAGATTTCTGGATATTTCAGATTGTTTCTGCATGTCATTTCTGCTTCTTGTGGGTGCTACACAACCTCTCTTGATACCACACTAAATTCTTTCTGCCAATCTTCTAATTTTTTTTTTGCATATGTGTGTGCAAAAACTTCGTTAAATCATATGGGCAGCTGAAGTAATACTCGGTTTTCTTCTCTATATGTGTGTAGCGGCATGAGGGATGATGCTGGGTTGGGGGATTCATCTTGATCTGATAAATTTTCTTTCTGTTGCTGTTCGTATGGGGTTCTCTACTACGAACCAGTCTTCTTGTAGTTTCTAGAGTCTCATTCCTTCTTTCTTTTGGTTCTTCCCAAGTTAAAATAGAATTATCTGAGTCTTCATTATAAGGGAGGCAATGGTAAATTACTGCTGTTGGTTGTGATGGTTCAATCAGGGTGACCTCTTTTTCCTCTACTTTGTCTCCATCTATAATCACTGCAGCTTCCTCCTGGATCTCCTCTTTCCAATATGAGACCTTGAAGATTTCTCTTCTTCTAAATTGAGTAATGTACAATATGAATTTTCCTATATCGGCTCTGCATCCTGCTCTTTGTGCCTATAACAAGGTCTTCTTTTTGTATTTTTTGTTTTCTTGATAATTTGATTTTCTACAGTTCCAAAATATTGTGTTGCCGCCACAACAGAATGTGTCTGCATATTTATCTGAATTTATTTCTTATGGGCTTGTGCCTCTAGTTAGTGTTTGTTATTCTTTTTCTCTCACATTGTTCTATCCCTCTCTTCCCTTCTTTATTTCTCTTCATCCCCACACTTTTATTTTTGACCCCAAACTGTCTTCATTCTCTCTTCTTCTAAATTAACCAATGCAAAATATGATTGCTGCCGAACTGGCTATGCAACCTCCACTCACGTGCCTGTAACAATGTGTTTTTTTTACATTTTTTTGTTTTCTTGATAATTTGATTTTCCAAGTTTCCAAAATCTCGTGGTTTCCAATACAACAAATCCCTCTATCTAATATTTTCTAATTGCTTTCTTATGGGCTCGAGCCTCTTTGGTTAAGAAGAAAAAGATATTTTAACGTCCATGAGGCTACCAAAGACAGCCTATGGGACAATAGATCTTGCTAAAAATCTTTCTGGCATTCAAATCTCTTGTTGGTGAGTTTGATGATCAACTCTCCTATTTTTTCAACCATATTCTCGTTGAAAATATCTTGAAAGGAAGTAGTAGCCACCGTGCTAGCAAACTGGGCCCTAATGTTGTTATAAGCATTACACTCCAACATGAAATGTTTCTCTGATTCCACTTCACCAAACGTGCAAAAGACACATATTCTCTCTTCCCATGCCTCTTTAGGTCTTTTCCATATTCCTGTTTCACACCGAAGATGATGTGAATTAGTTCTCAATTGAGCTATGAAGATCTTTGCTTTCCACAGGATATTAGCCCCTATAAAAGCCTTTTGTTGACGATCACATGTAGAGTTAAACTCCTCCAAATAATACCAATTCTTTTTCCTAATGACTTTCCCCACGTAACTTGGTGGAATTTATCTTTAACAAAAGTTTTTATCTCTTGGCTATTATTAGGACATACATTCAAGTAAATGTTCCATTTTTTAAGCCATTTGTTGTTTTGATTCATCCATGACTACTTTCTTTTCTCCAAAAACTCATTGAGGACAACCTTAGGCCATCTACTACCTTCCATTTGCTCGATCCTTTTTAAATATGTTGTGAGATGAACCATAGCAATAGATTCTAGAGGTACATCTCCCGTTTCAGCTAAAAGAATCTCATATGGGACCGAGATCTTTAATTTGAACTTGCTAGGTAATCATGTTTTTTTGAATCCTCTCAAATTGTTTCCATTTTGAGTTTGAAATGTTGTTAGTCCAAACCTCACATCTGTAAAGCAACACTGGAGTCACTAAAAGCCCAAACAAAGTTTGCATAGTTTTCCAATCCCATAATTCTGCCTCTGCATTTGTTTTGGAAAGCATAAAAAACTCTCCACCCCCCTAAAGTTCTCTTTTTGCTACAAATCTCCCAACTAAGCTTGTTATTAAAGTCTAACCCAAGATATTTATACTCTGTTACTTCCTTTAAAATGTTTCCATCGAAATAGAAATCATACTAAGTTCTTTTCTTTCTATTGGAGAAGATCATAATCTTGGTCTTATTGGTGTTGAATTGCATCCCCACTTCTTTGCAAAAGTATTCAAGTGCACATAAATGCTTTTGAAGGCCTTGAGCGGACCTAATAGTCAAGATAAGATCATCAACATACAGGAGAAGTCTTAAAACATACTCTCCTAGGAGAACACCATCTTCACTCTACATATGTAACCATTCTCAAGTTTGTCGATATATAGGCCAAATAAAGTAGGTGATAATGGGCATCCTTTAACCCCAATATCACTCTTGAAACTTTTTGAGATACCAGTTTAAGTTCTAATTTTGACTCGTACCTTTTCATAAAGTCTATGAACTACTGCTCTGTGATGCATTGGAATACCAAGCTCCTTCATTCTATCCCATAGCTTGTTCCTAGGCACTGTGTCAAAATCCTTCTTGAGTCAACAAAACAGCAGTAAGCTACCTCTTTATCATTCCAAACTTTTTCAATAATGTGCCTTAAAGTGTTACCATGATCTTTTGTTGAATACTTAAGTTTGAACCCTGTTTGCCCTTTTTCTCTCTTACCTTTTTCTTCTGCCCACTTGCTGATTCTGCATTCCACCATGCTACCAAACAACTTTGCAAACCTGCATTCCACCATGATTTTGGGTTGATCATGATGGTTCTATAATTAGAAGGATTGTTAACATCTCCACTCTTAAATTATGTATCGCAAGACTAGTAGTCCAATCTCCAGGAAAATTCTGCTGAATGATGTTGTTGAATATGTTGACAATGTGAAGAGCGAGAAATTCTTTCCCCCATTTTAAATATTCTTCCTAAAACTCATCCAAGTCTTTGGCTTTTGCAACCCCTAATTTCATAACACCCTCTTCAACTTTTTGCACAATTAAAAGCTTTGTTGTCGTATTGACCAAAGGGGGGCCTTCAACTTCTACATCCTGCTCATAAAGTTTTTTTGCAAACTCAAACCACTGATTGGCTGTGATATTGTTGTCATCTGTATGTTTTTCTTTGATTGAAGCTCCTTCCAAAATGCTTTTGGGTTATGTTTCCCTAACTGTATAAGCTCTTCCCTCCTTATGGTCATGAACTCATCTTTTTTTTCTTTACGATCTGTTTGTACAACTTTGTGTTCAATTTCTCTTTGCCTGTTTCTTTAATAACTCTCCTTGCTGCTTTACAATCGTCATGAAACCACCTATTTACCGGAAAACAATTTGTTTGCTTATTATTTTTTGTTCTTTTACAACTTGTAAGGGCCTTCTTAATTATGTTTGTTAACTCATATCTTTTAAGGCCTTGTGATCTTACTTTCCCCTCTTGTATTAAGCGACTCAATGCCACTTTGAAGATATCGCAATTTTCTTGCGTTACAAGAATCCTTCCTTTTTCTGGAAGATGTTGAGATTGTTCTTTCCTTGTGAGCTGATTCTTGCTCGACCAATCTACCACTATGGAAATTAGATTATGATTCGACTTTAGGTCCCTGATAGAATCATCAATCACCACTTATTTTATCCTGTCAATTAAACTTTGTGAGCAAGTTACATAGTCAACAATACTTGCCCCATTGTAAGTTTTACAAATAAAATTTCCAAATTTATGCCATCTTTCCATACCATTGCAAATAATCAAATCAAACATGCCACAAAGAGTTAATAATTCTTTGCCAAAATGATTGATGTCCCGGTTGTCTTCTGACCATCTTGCCCACTGCCATATATTATCTTCTTCCATGAGCCATAATGGATTATGGTTCTCCTTGCTACTTCTAGTGTTAGCTTGCTCATTTGCAGTCCTCGCATTGAAATCACCTAAAAGAAGAACTTCCCCTTGTGAAAATTCCGAGATATCTTTCTTTAGGGCTGTATAAGGATCTTTCCCATCTAGGCCACCTTTTTTGTATGTTTTTGAGACCTGAGGTGCAAAGTAACAAGCTGCTATTCTAATGTTACTCCCATTTTCTAATACTCTAGACCAAATGAATTGCTTGTTTGTGTCCTTTCTTACCTGCTAAATCTTTCTACCCTCCACTTCTGTAACTAAAAGCGTTATACCTCCAAAACATTTCCCATTGCTAGCTACCTCATTCGAGACAGCAAATTTCCTATGACCTTCAAAAGGAGTCTTGCAACCATCATGTTCATGAGTTTCCGTGAGACAAATTACATCTCTTCCTTCTGCTATAGGCCCTAACCCAGGTCCCCTTCTCCAAGGATAATCTCTACAATTCCAACATGCAAGTTTTAACAATACCTGAGAGGGCCCTTATTCCTATTTATTTTGATGTTGAGAACTCAAAGCATGGTTCTCACAACTTTGCATCCACGATTGGCTTAACTCATTTCTCGTTGACATCAATTTCGTTTCTCTCCTGTTGTCATCCATTTGCAAAGAGTACTGTGGCATTATCTTGCTAATAATGGCTTTTTCATTGTACAACTATGCTCTTTTACCTTCGTCTCTTGCTGCTCTTACTTTAGTTAATTGTTTCCTTCTATCCTCCAATTGTATTGAAGTTAAATCATCTTCTAAAAAGAAATTTGACCCCCTCAAGAGTCCCTTCTTACCCAAAAGTTGACACCTGTCCTCTAATCTCCTCATGACAACTTTGATAGGTCTAACCCTTTCTTTATCTCCCTTTCCAATTCTCATTGCTTGCATGATCGGCCCTTGCCATTGTAGTTTGTCTCTTAAAAATTCACTTTTCAAAATGAATGTGCTTTCATTTTTACCATACTCTATGTTCGCTTTCTTGCATTCTGCCCAAATTTGCACCTACCTCGCTGTCCTTATTCGATGGTCCTTTAACAACATGACACCATGACTTGGTTTCGTTTGCGTTTATATATTTAGTGCATTCCTCAACCACAAAGCCGTAAGAGTTTGTTCCCTAATCCTTCTGAGTTCTTATTTTTGTTGTTTTAAAGTCCGTTACACACATACCCGGTTTTGTCGATGGTAACATGTCTTGCCAAGTTGTTTTCACTCTTTCAGTATCATTTTTCATTTTTTGCCATTCATGCTTTCCTATTTGTAAGGCCTCTTGAAGCATTGCCACTTGCTTCTTTAAAACTTTGTTGTCTTCTACAAGAGTCTGGTTTGCTGTTACAATCTCCTGGATCTTGCAATTTTTCTCTTGCTCCCGGGCTTCCATGCCTTCCATTCTATTTTCCTCATTCATCAACTCTTGAACACAGCTCGGATGACCAAGTAAGAGGAGTGGAAATAGGGCTGTAGACTTCTTCCACTCCTCTGACCCTATAGTCATGTGCCTCCTGTTTGTGTGCTCCATTTTTGGTTTGAGTTTTTGACCTTTGTTTGAGTGGAGTAGTTTTCTTCTGATCTTGGTGTCTTCTTTGAAGTCCCCATTTAATGCGTGAAAGCCTGCATTTTATTATACCTCGATATTTCTTTGCATTGATCCAGACCCATTTCCCACTTTTGTCTGCTAGTGCAATTTTTCCCAAGTTGTTTGACTCCTCAACCCCCACAAACGTTCTTTCCATTTCCAACATTTGACCACACAAAAGAGACCAAATGGAACCGAGTTGAGTCACAAACCAAGAGCTTGCTGAGATGTAAGCAGATCTGAGCCACAAAGATCCTCGTAGAATAGAGTAGGAGCTTGAACGACACAGTCGGGAGTCGGGGGTCGGAAGTCAAGTGTCGGGAGTTGAGGGTTGGGAGTCGGGGGTCGGAAGTCAAGTGTCGGGAGTTGAGGGTTGGAAGTTGGTGGTCGGAAGTCAAGAGACGAGAGTCAGGAGAAGGAGAAAGGAGTGATCCACATGGCACGTTCTGGGTGATTGGTGGTTTATCTCTGCTATGTTTCTTGTTTCGCTGTTGTTTTGGTATTGCCTCTGCTGTCATTCTTTGATTTGTGGGTTTGGAGGATTTAGACCGAGTGTATGCAGAGTCGTTTAGCATAGGGGAGACAAATTGAACTTGGTTGGTGTACTATTTGGGTTAGGTGTACATGTTTTTTCCATCCCGTTTGTACAATATGAGGCATTAAAGTAGTGCAACCTTGTTCTATACTCACGTTTGCTTAATCTTCCTCATGTGAATCCATTGTTGTAGAGTGTCATGGTATTTACTGGCCTTGCCTCTTAAACACGTAATATCTCTCCTCAATATTCTTAGTCTGTCACAATCCCAACTCCCCAATCTATTGGGCAAAACAATGACAAGTGGACCAACAAACAATGCAGGTAATCAGGGGATCCGTGGAAGGGGGCACAACGTGACACGCCAGGCAAATGCTCTCGGTTAGTGCATTCCCCTCTTTGTTCTATTCCTCGTTTCTTTTCTTTATTTCTTTTCATTTCAACCACAAACCGTCTTAAGTACCTCCACCTCATTGGCTGATGCAAGAGCATGCCTCGTACTTGATAGCAATCCTACATCAACCAAATAAAAGACCCGGTTTTATTGTTTAGAAGTAAATAAATTGGGGCTACGGGTTCTAAATACAAATTTTGAGTTTATTGGAGGTAACTTGAGCTTTTTTATTAATGTCTTGGCTTAATCTTTGTTTTTTGTTAAGTATGCAATATTTGGAAACCCTTCATTCATTGAACAAATGAAGAAGATGTAATGTTTATAGACATTGAACAACAATAACATCCACGAGAAGTGGATCAAATCATCTAACTATCGAAAATATGCAGAAATATCATATTGCTCCTAACTTCTGCTAGAAACTACTGCTGGGCGGTATCTTGATACACATAAAAAATTCTTCCAACAAACATAGGGAAGAAACCCTACCACATAGTTAACTAATAACTAATCACAACTAACACTTATTGACTTAAGCTAAAATAAAAAATTAATTACTTTAACTTATTACATTTATTCAAATACAACCTAATGAAGAATTAAGCTATATCTTCATTGAACAAATGAAGAAGCTACAATGTTTAATGCATTGAACAACAATCACAACATCCACGGGAAGTGGATCAAATCATCTAACTATGACAAATATGCCGAAATAACACATTGTTCCTAACTAATCACATCTGGGAACATTAAACTAACGATAGAATAGCCCTCACTAATATAAGGATGTGGCAACTAAGTAATAACTAACAACTAAGTTAAAGTAATAAAATTAAATAACTTTAACATTACAACTTTGTAAATGATGAATTAACCTAAGTTTATTCCTAATATTTTCATCCCACGGTTCAAGTCTTTGATATTTCCTTGATATCTCGTGGCTCTCAAAATCTCTATTTTGTTATTTGGGTCTCATGGCATGAAGGGAAATGATTGAAAAACCATTTAAAACCAGAGTTACTTGTTTTCCTTGACATTTCAGACTTCTTTGTTGTTTTCTTCGGTTTCCTCTAGTTCACGGTTTGATTGACACATGTTGGAACATTGTGATATCCTCCATTAGGCTTCATCTATTGTGTTTTTCATGTTACTCCATGAAATGAGAGGCTTCCAAGTGTTGTCCTCTTGTGAACTCCATGTTTGATTATTTTTTCAGCCCTAGGGATCAAGCAGGATTTGTGATACGATATTTCAATACTTGTTATCTACTCATGAGATATTCAAAGAGGCTTCCCCTCAACATTATGCACATTGCTCAATGTAATTAGATTATGACACTTACCATTATCTTGCGAAATCTTCTCAGTTTCTTTTAAATCTTTGGTTTCCACTTCTTTAATCTCTTTGTGCAACGACATTGTCACGTGTCAATTCCTCATGGACTTTTGGTTTGTTGACTTTTCTAAGGGTTTGAGGCTTCAAATGACTTCGTGTGATGAGATTGTGACAAATGTCCTAATCTCATAGACTCGAGTCAAGGAAGTGGATACTCGCAAATAATCTTGGGTTGCTATCTCAAAGGCTCCTTGCAATGACCACATGACAAGTGTCACGATCCCTATTTTTTTTGTTCAATAACATTTTCACTAATTATGACGTCTAGTTTACCTTATGACATGAGATCTTGACACATGAAACGAGATGCCAACACATGTCAAGGTCTCATGAGATGGACTCCCAAAAGGTTTTTGCTCTTGGTTTCACTTGGTGTTTAGTTCTATGCAACAAGATGGTGACATGTGAAGTAACCTCATAGGTCTTTAACTGCTACACCCTTCTTTGTGTTTGAACTTGAATTAAAAAAAAAAAAGGGATTTGAAGCTGAAGCTAGCGTTTTTAAGTTAATCTCAAAAGACATGCATTACTTGGAGAAAAAATAACAAAATGAAATAAAAACCAATATTTTATTATTTTTTCGCAGCCCTTATAGTCAAATGGTTGCAAGAAAGACATATGAGGGCTTTTTGGAGTTCACATGGGGTTTTCGCGAGTCATCCAATGATAGAAACGAGAGGAGTCCACATGGTCACGGTAATCCCCTGAAGTATTGAGCTCAAATAAAGAAAAACATGACATATTGAGTATGTGAATGATGACAATTGAGTGGCCTCAAAATGGATTTGAAGTGGGTTACTATTAACCTTGATGATGAATCAAGATAGTTTCAAATCCATTGTGAGGCTTTAAGCAAGATTTTAAATCTTGAAATCAAAGCTAAGTGTTTGTTGAAATGCACGATACCTATTTTTGCTTCGATAATCAAATAAGTTGATAGCTAGTGGTGTTGTATGTTGGTGTTTATTTGATACTATGACAATTATAGACCATTGTAAAATGGTGTTCGTTGATGCTGAGATATATGTTGCTTTATTTTGAGTAATAAAACAATCTCTGTTTGTCTGCAAGCTCTGACTTTGGCATGATTTGTGTGGAGTTGGTTACTTGTTGCAAGGACAATGGTGTCATTAATTTGACCCCGGTCCTTGATTGCATTATGTGGTATTAGAGCTAGTTTAAATCAAGTCCCTTAGTGAATACCTTGCCTATCATGATTACAACTCATAAGAGTGCAACAATAGATTTTGATTAAACAAGAAAGTCACAAGTTGATAGAGAGGGAAACCGTCTTCCATCAAGTATTGGTTGGTAGAAGATGTTCTAGTAGAGTGTCCTCTGTTGTGATAAAAGTGGGTGGATGGCAAGAGAGAAGCTTAGTGTTTCTTCATCTTTAATAGATGGGTAGAGAACAAAGAGATAAAAGAGTGGTATAAACAAATGTGGCTAATGCAAGATATGATGCAAGAACTTCGCTTGTTTAGTGAGTCAAGATCCCTTAAGGAAGAGTGGCTAGAAGAGGTAAAGTAGGAGTTGCCGATGTGCAAGAAGATCCGATGGGGTAGTGGACTTGTTGAGAATTATAAGAGTGGATACAATTGAAGAAGACAAAAGAAGAGGTTTAGTGCCTATGAGAGATGATTGTAATGTTGAAGAACAAGAGCTATCAAATGAGCATAGTTAAGTGTAAGAAGAGAGACTCATTAGAGCTATCTCAAGAATTGGAAGAGGAACAAAGTTGGAAGTTCCAAGCTTCTCATGAATCTTTTAACCTTGAGGAATTGATAGATTGGCTTACAAAGATGGAAGAATACTTAGTTTTGATGAGATCAATGACCCAAGAAGAGTGAAAGTGGCTTAGACCAAGTTGAAACATCATGTAACCCTTTGGTGGAAGTACAAATATAAACAAATAAAAGGGGTAAGACCGAGATTACAAGATGGGATATAATGTTGGACAAGTTGAAAGGAAAAACTGTTTCTTTTGATTATTAGTTATACTTGCGAAAGAGATTGCTAAACTTGAGACAGAGCTTACTGTCAAAGATTACACTGAGAAGTTTTACAAAATCACAATATGGCATGGTTAGTGAGATGGACTAAGAAAAATTGGTTAAATATATAAATGGGATGAGAATAAACATTCAAGATGAGCTAAGCATGGTGAGGTAGCATATCGTTGAAGAGTCGCTCAATTTACCTCAAAAGCTAAAGCAAAGTCGATTGAAAGTCAACAAAAGATAGAGGTTGTGTTATGAAGGAAAGAGAAATGCAAGAAAAAGTAGAAGGTAAAATTTTACAATTGAAGGAGAGGACAATTTTTCTCCATATGCATTGTATGAAGATAAAGATGAGGAACACTGTACCTCATGGAATCATGGATGTGATGAAGCTTAATGAAGGAGTTGGACATTTCATGTAGACTGTTTTGAACATGGATTATATAACCGTGTGGTGTTTGAGTGTCCTCAAAGAAAAGTTGAAACAAGTCAGTGGAGTGAAAATCAAGGGACAATAGGGTAGTTTTATTACTAACCGACAACATATGAGTGGGAAGAAGATATTCATTGACTTATGAAGATTTAGTTACAACCAAGAGACCATTAATGAAAATGACATTGAAAAGGAGCTTGAAGACAATAAGAAAAGAAGACGAACCGTGCCAAAGGAGACATATTCTTAACCAAGTGCAAAAAAAGACCTAAAAGTTATGTTATAGTTGATAGTGGAAGTAATGATAGTCTAAGGTCTATTGAAGTTGTAGATAAGTTGAATATGAAGTGTACACCACACCCAGAGCCATATAGGGTGTCCTAGTTAATAGAGAGACATGAAATCACTATTTGAGAGCAATATATGGTTGATGTCGAGATAGGTGGGTGCAATGACATAGTTTTATGTAATGTTTTTCCTATGGATGCATGCCATATCTTGTTAGGAAGATCATATCATTTTGACAACAAAGTTAGGTAGTACGGAAGTGACAATGTAGTTTCTCTTGAGAAGAATGGGGAAAGTTGGAGACTACTTCCATTGAAGGAAGAGAGTGGAGTGAACAAGCATAAAATATATCTAATTTTGTTGAATACAGACAAGGGGACCTTAGCAAAAGAGGAAATGAAGGAATTTGTAGAAAGAGAAGCAAATGATACAAAATATTTGTTTCTAGCATCCTTAGAGGAACTTTAGGAAGAGGAATAATTATTAAGTTCCGGTGAGAAAGATTTAGATCAGTTTATGATGGCGGAGGACCATCTCATAGTTGAAGAAGCGTTGAACCTGATTGAGGACTTGCTTGATCCAATGTTGAAAATGGACTAACACAAGGGCATGGCAATAAGGCATGATGAACAAGATGAGAAATCAAGAGAATTAGCTGAGTTGCAGAATCTAACTAAAGGAGCCTTTGGAGGCCAAGTATACAACAAAATTTCCATGGTGACCACACAAGGAAAAGTAGCAAAAATAAGGAAAGGGAAGGGGCAATTTTGTAACTCAGTCCAATCTAGATTTTTTATTTGATCACTAAGCTAAAGAGGCATTTAAGAGTGACATGGATGAGTTGTTTGAAGCCATCATGAGAACCAAAGTTGATTTGGAGTATACGATAGCAACAAAGGCCATTAAAAAAAACTTTCCCATGATACCAATAAAGGAGAAAGACACAAAGGGTCTCTTAAGAGCATCAATGAAGGCAATGAATTATGAAAACAATTTATTTGCAACTCAATAAGAGGATGAGATCTTTAAAGGACAATGCATTTAGAAGGGAAAAAGATGTAAGGGTGCATGCTTGGAACTAACAACCATTGCAAAGGTTTAAAGAAAGAAGAGTAAACATTGTAGTAAACTAGGAAACCCTCCAATGCTTATGGAAGCATAACATGCATCATCATAGAAGTATAATAAGAATCATAAAAGGAAAATAATCAAAATCAATTAGTTGAAGTACATTCAAACTTTATGAGTAGGAGCTCTTCTTTTCTTATTTACCTGTGGTGTCTAATGTAGGAGGATCCGCGATATTTGACAATAATTTGACATCAACAAAAATAAGCAATTCTATTATTAATAAGCAAAGAATTTGGTTAGAGGAAACATCGTTATTTTGATTATCTTTGGCTTTGATCTCCATTTTCATTCAAGGATTCAAGTCTTAGATGTTTCCTTGATATCTCATAGTTAACAAAATCTTTGTTTTGTTATCTACATCTTGGGGCATGAAGGGAAATGATTAAAAACCCATTAAAACCTTAAGGTATCTATTTTCTCTTGGTGGCGTAGTATTCTTTGTTGTTTTCTCAGTTTTCCTTCAATTCATGTCACATTAATGTGCCAGAATCTCGTGATATCCTCATGTTTTTTGCTACTACATTTTTCATTGAACTCCATGAAATAAGAGGCTTCCAAGTTTTTCCCTCTTGTGAACTCTGTGTTTGATTATTTTTCCAGCCCTATGGATTGAACAAGTTTTGTGCTCCAAGATTTTCCCATTGTCATCAATTCATGATATGTTCAAATAAGTTCCCCCCAAATGTTATGCACTTTTCTCCATGTAATGAGATTATGATACTCGTTATCTAGTCAAAGCTACCCGGGTGTTACTCTCTGTGGAATCTATTTTTCAAATTTTTTCGTGCATCGATACAATGTTGAGTGTCAATTTCTCACATACCCATGGATGGTTGAGTTATCTAAGGGTTTGAGGTTTTAAATGACTCCATTTAATAAGACTTTGACACATCTCTTGATATTGTAGACTTAAATAAGGGAAGTGGATGGTCACATATAATCTTGGGTTACTTTTTCAAAGTCGACGCAGATGGATGGGGTGTTCAACAAGGATCCACCTCACACCATGCTGTACATAGAAGAAAAACTCAGAAATAAAGAAACATGCATTGACATAAAGATCAAATGAACATAGTTTTGGGACAACAACATAGCTTTGTGAATATTTTATTTAGAGAAACAACCGATTTATTGCCAACGATTCAACCTTTTACACATCATACGAACATGGAAGATCCTCCATGTATTACTACTCAATACTTGAATCACTCTTAGGAAAAGTTCTTTTTACACCTTACTATGGTTATTTTACCATCATCATGATTTGGTGAGCATTAATCTCGCATCCATACTATGCTTTTAAGCACTCAAAGTTTTCCCAAAAAACTTGAA
Source organism: Taxus chinensis (assembly GCA_019776745.2). Taxonomy (NCBI): domain Eukaryota; kingdom Viridiplantae; phylum Streptophyta; class Pinopsida; order Cupressales; family Taxaceae; genus Taxus; species Taxus chinensis. The sequence goes on from CM034150.1 coordinate 132,638,308, forward strand.
CTACTTTCCTAAGGCAATTGGCTCTACTTATATAGTTGTTCATGCCACCTCCAAAGACTCCTAATTCTACAAAATCGAAATGAAGGATCAAAGGACCCAACAATAAACCCAAACACAACTAATTAGCCTTCTCCAAAACTTGTGCCTTCAAACATTCAATTATTCCAAGTTTGTGTCTCGAACATGATTAGACTGACATTGTTGCACACTGGAAGATTATGCAACAAACCAGACATTGCACAAAGGAACCATGCACTCATAAAAATGCAACATCGTATCCCACAACTCGTTGGTAACACAATTCTTCAATGCGTGACCCAAAAAATACCCCACAAAACACAAACATCATGGACTCCAACTATTCAATTATTTTGGCTAATACAAGATTGCATGTGAACTCAGATGCTCCTATATCATACTCCTGGGGTAATTTTGGAAACTTGAGCTCCTACTCAAGGAACTAATATGCCACATTGCGCGACATTCACAACACTTTGCCAAGTTGCTTTTTCAGTCTCATTGCCTTTCCACTTGACCAAATCCTCGGTGTTGCATGTCTTCTTGATCCAAATGTCTATTATCCCTTCCACTTCATCACACTCCTTCTCAGGCATCTGTTCCCTCCAATCTATCTTGCCATCATCTGATTCGGGTTCATCTTCACCTTCCTATATTGCACGGTATGGATACATGTTTGCCACATTAAAGATATTAGAGATATCAATACCTTTAGGTAACTCAATCTTATATGTGTTATGTGCAAAGTTCTTGACAATTTTGCATGGCCCCATTTTCTTCCACTTAAGTTTATCCTATGTTCCTTTTAGAAACATTTCCTTCCTCATTTATGCCAAGACCATGTCTCCAATATGATATTCAACTTCCTTCTGTTTCTCATCTACACGTTGTTTGTATTGCGCATTCATCCTTTGCAACTGATAACACACTTGTTGATGCACTTCTTTCATATGTTTCATAAAATCTCTTGCTACAACACTCCTATCTTCATTACGTAGTAAGTCTCACAATTCCGCAACTCCCCTCAGGATGTTCCCCTATATAATATAGAATGGCGTTTTCCCTGTAATCTTGTTTAATGAATTGTTATAAGCAAATTCTACTTGTGTTAAAGAGAAATCCCAAGTTCCTGGCCTATCTCCAACCAAACATTAAGCAAATCTTTAAGGCTTATGTTCACAAATTCTCTATGTCCATCAATTTGTGGATGATATACTGAACTAATTTGTAAATTTGTATCCAACTTCTTCTATAATGTTCATCATAAATGACTAGTGAATTTAGTCTCTGTCAGACACTATGCTGCATAGTAATCCATGCAGTCTCACAATCTCCCTAAAGAATATATTTTCTATAAGCGTTGCATCATTGGTCTTCCTGCAAGAAATAAAATGTGTCATCTTTGAGAACCTATCCATTACTACAAAATGGAACACCACCCCTCTATGTTCTAGGAAAAACCAAAATAAAATCCATACTTATGTCTCCCCAAGGCATTTCCGGAACGCACAAAGGTTGATACATCACTACCTTCAGAGATCTCCCTTTAGCCAACAAAAAAACATAATTTATTTGTACAAATTTGCGCACATCCACACTCATTCATGACCAAAAGTAAAACTCTCTCTTGGTTGCATGCTAAGGTTTTGTCCAAGCCAAAGTGCCCTGCCAATCCCCCACAATGTTTTCTCTTACCAAGTTTTCCCACATTGACAAATTCGGGAGGCATAAATGTTCTCCTTTGAAACACAATCCTTCTTGCACAAAATAGTCCAACCAAGGCACCTCTCGACACTTTCAGGTATTGTAGATGCTTCCCATGCTTCTATAAAATCTTCATCTTGTGCATATAGTTCTTTCATGGATTCAAAACCCATAACTTCTATTCTTTGTCAACAAACAACTATGCCTACTGAGTGCGTCAACCACCTTGTTTGATTTATCACTTCTATGCTTCAACACAAATGTCTGTCCTTGTAGGTACTCCACACACTTCATGTGCCTCTGGTTCAACTTTCATTGGCTATTAATAAACTGTAGTGCCTGAGAGTCTATGTACAACACAACTCCTTAGGCAATAGGTAGTGTTTACACTTTTTCAATGCTTGCATTAAATTGCGTAGAACTCTTGATCATAAACACTATACTTCCTCCTTACATCATTTATATTTTCACTGAAATATGTAACAGGTCTATCCTCTTGATTTAATACTGTACCAATGGCTATGCCACTAGCATTACAATCGACTTGAAAAACTTTTGTAAAATCTAGTAATGCCAACACTGGCTCAATAATGTTATTCTTTTCTTTAACTCTACAAAGCTCAATTTTTTGTACATGTGCTCTAGACGAAACTTTTCCCATCTCCTCTCATGGCCTCTGTAATTGGTGCACATACACCACTAAAGTTCTTGATGAACTTATAGTATAAACTAGCCAACCGATGAAAACTGTGTGCCTCAGAAGCACTCCTCAACAATGGCCAATCCATGTTTGCATGAACCTTTTCATCGTCCATCTTCAATCCTTTTATGGAAATCACAAATCCCATATACCAATTCCTCATGCATGAAACTACACTTCTTTAGATTTATCAACTTCTCTTCTGTAAATATTTGCAACACTTGCTTGATATGTAACAAATGCTCTTCATGCGTTCTACTGAAAATTAGAATATCATCCAGGTACATGATCACAAACTTGCCTAAAAATGGTTTCATGACTTGATTCATCAACCTCATGAAAGTACTTGGTGTGTTTCTCAATTCGAATGACATCATAAACCAATCATACAATCCTTCTTGAATCTTAAACACTATCTTCCATTCGTCCCCTTCTCTTATGCGAATTTGTTGGTATTCACTCTTTAAATCAATCTTTGCTAAATGCCTTTCTCCGCTCAAGCAATCCATAATGTCATCCATTTGCGGCAATAAAAACATGTTCTTGATGGCGATCTTGTTTATGGCTCTCAAATCAATACACATACGCCATTCATCACCCTCCTTCGGTGCTAATATTGTCTGGTACTTGCACATGGGCTCAAACTCTCTTGATGATTCCTTTATCCAACAATCATTGTACCCTATCTCCAACAATCTTTGCACTTGTCCTTTGGTGCTCATTTTTGGTCCACATGGGATTCTCCTTGATGATGTCTTATCATCCCTATAATGCCTTTGTTCATGTAGTGTTATTCTAAAATCCTTGATGAATGGAATTAGATCCATATGGTGACTAATGTCCCTCATAGGTGGTAACCCTTTAGGTAACTCACTAGACACAATTTTCCAAAAACTAATTCAACATTCCTTTTACTTATAGTGGCATTTTTTTTCTCCTTTAGCTTCTGCCATGATTTCTCTTTGCGTGGTCCATACTATGATTGTAAAACATGCACTATCATGCTTCACTTTGCTTAGGAACTGCTTACCCCAGAGTAACAACACTTTTGGTGCTGCCACACACTTACCCCGTAATGGGTTCACACAATGCTTCACTCCATCCTTTTCAACCACGTATGTGTTTACATGGACATCATGTTACACCTTTCGGTTAAACCACCAACGCCTTCCAAGTAGCATGTGGCATGCGTCCATGGGTATGATGTTGCACATTACTTCATATTCATATCCCCCAATTTGGAATTTAACCAGACATTGTTCCTTCACCAATAACAAGTGTCCCCTTTGCAAGCATGAAATCTAGCACTATGGATTTGGATGCTCAATTCTTTCCAACTTCAATTTATTCACCATTTCCTTTGCTACCAAATCTTATTATTGCTTCCATTGTTTATTATCTTTGCAGACTTTTCCCCTTAACTTCCATGTCATCCTAAACAAACTTATCCTCTTCTCGGGACCAATCTCCTCCTTCTTTGGTTTTAACAATATGTGCTTGAACATCAATTCTTCTCCAGTATACGGTCCTTCTTCATGGCTTAACAATCCATCTGCCTCCCCTTGTACAATGTGTGCATTTCCCTTTCCACCATCTTGGGTATGCGAACACTCATATGCTTTATGCTCAATGTTTCTCCACACTTATGGCATGTGTCACTAAATTTGTGACCTCTTCGCATGACCCCCTCGCGATGTACTTCCATTTCCTTGAGATGTTCCTTCTTTTTACACAATTGAACATGACTTCCGTCCACCTTTAATAGAATTATATCTACCTTTATTTTTTCGATGACCTTGTGCATCCTTTCCTTTTCCCTAGTTAGTGTGCTAAGTTGTTTGTACACCAAATTTTCTTTTGTCCTTCAAGAGAATACTGATAGGACTCTTCCACGGAATAGATTTTTACCATACTAATCACATATTAAATCTCCATACAAAACCCAATCATATATCTAGAATTTTTATCCTCATCATTCTACATATCTCACATTTGAATGGTGAGTTGATAAAATTCCTCAGTGTATTATTTCACACTATGCTCCATTTATCATGCAAGCCTTGAAAACTTTCAAAAAAATGAAGTTGGTAATTTATGGGTAAAAAATTCACCTTGAGCTTCTCCACTTTCCTATCACATGTCATATGATCTTCGTCTTTCCATGTTGCGCCCAATTGGTCTATATATGCTCTCACCAAAGAGACATATGACCCATTAAATTTATGCATGCAAACTTGAACTTTCTGGGATCTTCAATGTCTTCATACTCAAAAACTATTTTTCTATCTCTATTATCCAATCCACAAGCTTTTTTGGTACCAAACTAACATGATAACAAGGGGTATCAAACTTAAGATTTTTCCTCATTTTACCAATTACACAAAATATTATATCCTCAAGACCATCTCATGATTCCTCTTATTTTACATTTGTGTTCTCATCCTCATTTGCATTAGCATCCTACACTCCTTGTTTCATGGGTCCACCTTCATCATCAATATAGTCTTCCACAATAACACCTTGGCATTGTGCAACTTCCACAGCCTCTGAGAAGTATTGCATGGTCTAGATCATTTAGAAAAAGTCTTCAACTCTCACACCCTAATTGTGTCATCTTGTATTCCTCTAGTGTGCCTCTTCAATGTTATTTTCCCTTTTTCTTTCTTTCAATTTGTGACCACACTCTTTACAATATTCTACCTAGTAACTCTCTTTTTGGATGATGCCTACAATGACCTTCTACCCACAATCCACACCATGAAAATCCACAAAGCTTAACTATGTCACTTTTCTCACACCTTCTACCCAACTATCGCCTATTGGAAGATGCCCACAACAATTTTCTACCCACACTCGTAAATGTGGAAATCTGCAAGATTTTTCATGCTTCTCCTCAAGAAATCAATCCTTCTTTGATACTAAATGATGTATATGAGTGTGGTGTTCAACAAGGAGCCACTTGACACCACATTACACACATAATACACACAAAAGAATTGCTTGGAAAGAAATAAACAGGTGTCGATATAAATATCAAATAAACATGGTTTTAGAATAGTGACACAACTTAAGAATATATTTTTCAGAGAAACAACACCATCATATTGATTGCCAACAATTCATCCTTGTACACAACATATGGACATGGAAAATTCTCCATGCACTACTACTCAAATAATTGATTCACTTTTAGGTAAAGTTTTCTTTACACCTTACTATGGTTATTTTTCCATCATCATGATTCGTTGAACCTTAAGCTCACATTCATACTATGCTTTTATGACCTCTAAGTTCTCCCCAAAAACTTAAATTAATTTCTATGAAAATTGGCTCTATTTATATAGTTGTTCATACCACAACCTAAGGCTCCCAATTAAATGTAATTTAAATGAAGGATCAAAAGACCCAACAATAGACCCAAACACGAGTGGGTATTCTCCAAAAATCGTGCCTTTAAACATTCAATTATTCCATGTTCACAATTCAAACAAGATTGCACATACAATGCTTTACACTACACAATTATGCAACATACCAAACATTGCGTAGAGGAACTGCACACTCCATAAATATTGCACAATGGACTTGCACACTAAAAAAAGTGCAACATTGTATCCCATGGGTCTCCGGTAACATGATTTTTCAATGCGCGACCCACAAAATACCCCACAAAATGCACACATCACTGATTCCAATTGTGCAATTGTTTTGGTTGATACTTGATTACCCATGAACCCTGATGCTCCTACATCAAAAGTGCTTTCTGTAACAACTTGATAAGTATCATGATCTTAGTTTCTCTTTTTTAAAGGCATTTTTCACAAATTATAAAATCTGATTTACACCATGAAACGAGATGCCTACGCATGTTGAGATATTGTGAGAGGACTCCCATAAGGGTTTTTGCCCTCGGTTGCACTTGGTAAATAGTTCCAGGGAACCCAATGTTGATACATAGAGAAATCTTAGAGATCTTAACTATTGCTTGTTTTTCTTTGTTTGAACTGAAATAAAACAAGAAAAACTCTACATAAATGATGAGAATGGATCCAAATGTTAATAAGAACAAATAAATCAATGATTTAAATATGAACTTGATGTTTTCAAGATAATCTCACAAGCCATGTCTTGCTTAGAGAAAAAAAATGGAATAAAAACAAATCTTTAATTAGATTTTTGCAGCTTTGATCAGTTGAGTAGTTGGGGAAAATAAATTTCAAGGAATTTTGGGGTTCATAGGATTTTTCTTGAGTCATACAATGATATAAATAGGGGGATATCCAAGACTTTGGGTAATCTCCATTAATATTGAGCTCAAGTAAAAAAACATGATGTGTGTGCATGCGAAGGATACGATAACCACAAAAGTTTTTGAGATATTCGAGAATGTATTTGAAGCGGGGTTTTAACCCTGACAATGAATTAACATAGTTTAATAGGCATTATGAGGTGTAGAGTAATATTTTAAGCCTATAAATTGAAACTAAGTGTTTGTTAAATTATCAAAACTTATTTTTGCTTTAATAATCAAATAAACTAATAGCTAGTGGTGTTGTATCTTGGTTTTTTTTTGAAGCAGTGATAAATGTAGACCATCTTGAAATGGTGTTTGATAATGCTAAGATATTCAATAATAGAACAATCTTAGATTGTTAACAAGATCATGTGATTTGGCACAATTTTGGGTGAAGTTGGTTACTTGTTGCAAGGACAAGGTTATCATTAATTTGACCCTATCATTGACCGCATCATTTATCCTTTTCATTGTGCCATTTTTTAGGTGCTTGAGCCCCTAGATATTGTTTACGATTGTGAGAGATCAAATTTTTAACAAAGAACATTCACAACAACAATGGTACATCTATATAAACGATTGTCTTGCTTCACACACTAAGTCTCGCCTCTTAGAGATAAAAGCTTACATAACTCTGTAGAAACAACTTCATAATGTAAGCGCCACTAATGGTTTCAAATCACTATTGAATTGCTCTTGTGCATTGCTTAATCCATTTGTGCTAATGATTATTTTTTCTTGTGGGTCTAAATGATTGGTATTTTTACTTCATTCTATATGATTGAGTAGCTAAGACTACAACCAACATTGAAACTCAACCAAAAACTCTTCATCTTATTCATTGAAGAAAGTCATGATATTTCTATTCTATGGTCTTCACATCCTTTGTGCTTAAGGTTTAAAAAATTCACTAATTTAATTCAAATTTTCTAGTTCATCTAGTATTGAATTGTAACAAAAAAAACCTTGCTTTTTATCCTTGAAACCCCTCAATTATAGTCCCAACAACGTAACCAAATATTGACATAAAACTAAACGCATTCAAATTTTATACAAGAAAGAAAGACTCAATTTTTAATTAAAGACCATCCATAAGTAATCTAGCTCTAAAATCAATAAAAGGATATTTGTAGTGCGTGAATTACTTATCTATTACATAACACAATGTATAACACAATATATATGCATTTAACATCTTTATATAATCAATCAATACTCAATACTTAAATAGATTACACCTATAATATGTCTGTCTCTCACATATTTCCTGTACACTTTCTCTTTTTTTACATTTTCATACACGTTACATTCTCAACTCTATATCTCATATCATTTCTTACCTTAATCTTTCTTGAATATCGCATTGGGGTATTGTCGAATATGCACTATGAAATGACATGTCTCAACTATGTAGTACAACCTCTGCTAGAAGGATCTTAATGTTAAGGTATAGATTGAAGATTTTTTTTATGTTAGCCATCATATTTGGTCAAGATGAGAACAATGATGTACATGAGTGGATTGCGGTAGACCAATTAAAATGGCACAAGTCTTTTGAACAAAAATAAGGAATTGGCAAGTTCACACAATAATTTTAGAGGGAGATGTAGATGCCAAGGAAGAGGCTGTCCAAGCTACATGCTATGTTAAACACGCTAGTTTTGATTGTGGAAATCTTGGACATAGAGGCTTAGTGTTTGGAAGTTACATGATTGGACAAGGCACATACCTATACCTAATGAAGTTGAGGTTGAAGAACTTGCTAAAGCTCTAGAATGTGAGCAAGGTGAATACCATGTTGCTGGAAATTAAGTGAGTAAGGTTTGTAGGAAAGTATGAACATTTTCTCTACTAAGTGCACAACCAAAGGGACATGTGCAAGGTGATTATAAATGGTGGGATCATAATCATAATTGTATACTAAGACAATGAGCATAATGAAGATAAAGTTTTCTCCATACTCACCATTATAAAGCTTTGTAAATTTTAAAGATTGACAATCACTTAATTTCAAAGAGAAAATTTTAACAAGAGGGTGTTTGTGATTTGATTTTTATAGATGCTTGTTGTGCTATGAAAAATATCACTAAGAGTGATAAAAATTATTGTATGATGAGAAGAATCCACTCACATTTTCAAAGGGAAGATAAACGAGTTATAACTATAACAGTAAAACGAGAAAGGGTATGAAAGTTATGTTTAGAAAACATGTTTATAAAATATGCCAATGCATCAATGTGTTATGCATTATTTCATTTATATGACAAACCAATATTAGTGAGAGAAAGTACATCATAGTGAAGCATTGCTAGAAGAATACAAGGACATCATAAGTGAGAATTTCCTTGTTGGATTACGACCGATAAGGAAATACCTACTATATAGATTTGATTTGTATCTAGATTTTTTCTAAATATTACTCCACATAGATTTGAGTTTTTTGGGCATGGATAGTTAAAAAAAATTAAGTAAACTTTAAAGGATATATTAAATGAATGTTCAAATTGGAAATTTTGTTTCTCAACCAATATACTTTTTAGGATTTAATGGACAAACATTTAGTTTAAAATTTTTTTTGTTTGTCATTCTAACACCAATAACACCATAGAAGAAAGGAAAATGAAGGATGTCCATAGATTAAGAGTTATTAATAAGATACTAATCAAATATTGGTGCTCATTGTAATAAATAACAATAGTAGATTTTGCAGAAACAATGACATAAACATGTTACAGTTTTCACAATCTTTGTCACACACTTACATCACTAATTTTTGTCGAAACCATCAACGTTAATGAAATGACAACTACTAAATAATATCTAAAGTTGATGCACTTGTATTTAAAGTTTGCATTGTGAAATCAATGCTTTTACTTTGTCTTTGACCCCCCCAAACTTCCAAAAAAGGGGTTTATTGATAAAAATTATGAAATAAAGTTTATTAGATTAGTGTCTAATTGTAATTTCAATTTTAAAATAGAATTAATATTTAGTTATTATTGCTAGAAATTTATCATTTTTTTTGGTGACCTAGGGGTGTCCCCGCGTCCCAGCCTAGTGACCAAACCTACATTGCCTTTGTCTTACGACTTTTTTGCTTCCAAGTTGGGGGCAGGAAGGGCGAGACTAGTCCCCCGGGGATGCATGCACCACCCGCAACTTATATTGTTATTGATCAATGTCTCTAGTTAACAAATAAATCTATAATTTTTATTATATTGTTGTAATTCATATTAAAATTTAAATAAAATTTTCTATAATTGAAAATTATCCTTGTGCATGTGTGTTTATATATATATATATATATATATATATATATATGCATACATACATTCATACATATATATGAATATGTATATGTATGTGTGTATATATGTATGCATGTATATGTATATGTAGATGTCTATATTATATGTTATGTTTTTATACATATAATATATACATATACAAATAGTTTGAACCAATCCTAGATTAAATAGTTTGAACAGTTGAAGTTTTTTGTTTGCATTTTGTGTTGTTGATTGGTTGCATTGTGAAATATGTTGTTGGTAGGCCACATAATACTATTACTGAATTTCTACATTGTTGGAGTTGCACACAAGTCCATTGCATAATGTTAATGTTGTGTGCATTCACATTGCACAATGTCTAATTTGTTGTGCAGTCCACACAATTATGTGGAGTCTTTGTGTAAGCCACACAAGCTATGAAAGTCAATATTAAAAGCTTTGGTAGGTCTATCAAATGCATGATCTTAAGGGAAGATGCACAATACTACAAAGTTGTTTGAAAGTTGCAAGGCATTGGAGAAAGATCATTTGAGATCGTAAAATCTCAGGAAGGCTAACTGGATATGAAATGGGTCCTTTGGATCATAATTTCATATTTTTTAGGATTTAAGGTTATGACATTGATTGGCTATATAAAAAAAGCCCAATTTCCTTAAAGAGTCATTTCTTAGCAAATAACTCATAGAGAAGAGTGTGGATGTGAACTTAAGGCTCGGAGTAGAGTGCCTTAAGAGTTGGAAGTATATTCCATGCAAAGACTTGTGGATAAGTATAGATTCATTATGAATGGGACTGTGGTGTTGAATGATTGTTAGCATGCAGACATTGATTTGAGTTGTAAGGATGTATCATTGGTGATCAATCTCATTCATTGTCTAATCCATTTGTTGAATTTAATATATGTTGTTGCACATAATTTATGAGTTGTTGCAAATTTATTGTTGTTAGTGTGATTTTGTTGTGTAATTTTGTAGTAGGCTTGGTTTGGAGGATCCCTATTAGAACATCATATTTATGTTTACAACATATGGTATTAGAGCATGCAAAACTCTAGGAAGTGGAGTTTTGATTTCTCAATCTTATTGATTGGGTAGAGAATAGGGGAGATCTAGAGAAAGATATGCGTAGGTTTGTTAGAGAGTACAATAATATATATAAGATCTGAAAAATAAGATGTTTCCTAGAAACCTAGGGAAATGGAGTTTGGTGGTAAATAATATAGTTGTAAGGATTTAAGAAATCATATAGAGATTGTAGATAATGCAAGTTAGATTGACGACAATAGAAGAAGACTATATAAGATGATTCATTTCAGGAGATGATGTAAGTGACGTAGAAGAATAGACAAGAGCACAATAAACACTTGTGAGTGGCACAGTTGGAGCAGGTTCAATATAGGATGACATAGATAACCTAGAAGATAGTTTGTTGAAGGCTATGCCGAGGATTGGTAGATAACTACAAATGGAAGTTCATTATTTTTTAGGGATGCTGAATGTGGATGAATTTATTGATTGGATCACAAAGATGGAAGAGTATTTTGAGTTTGATGAGATTGTGAAAGTGCACAAGGTGAGAGTAACATAAACTAACTTTAGAGGCTATGCAATATTGTGGTGGAAGGAAGTTCAACTAATGCGTAATAGAAAGTGTAAGGAAAAGATTGCCTTATTAGAGTGCGTGGTTGCAATTTTAAGGGAAATGTTGTCCGTAAATATTATGAGTTGGATCTATTGAAGAAGCTACAAAAGTTACGATAGCATGAGTTAAGTGTGAAAGAGTACACATGAATTTTACAAGGCCATAATTTGAGCTGGCCATAGCGAAATGTATTGAGAGAATGTGACACATTACCTCAATGGAATGCATCGAGAAATTAATGATGAAATTATAATGATCAAGATGTAGATAGTAGAAGAGGCATACTGATATGCCTTGAGAGTGGAAGAAAAGTTGGCACATATATAGAGTGTGCAAAATAAAAAAAGGGAAGCCTAATTGTGGAATGGAACTAGTGACGTATGAGTGTGAAGGTGGGGAGTTCATATGAACTAGAAAATAGGGGAAGGAATATTTATGCAAGATGTAGAAGTTGGAGCGCAAGATTTGGTGGCACATGTTTTTTATGTGGTGAAGTGGAGTACCAAGATTTCAAGTGTCCACAAAAGCGTGATGGAAAGAGGAAAGGTGCAAGTGCACACATTGTGCAAGAAGAAGAAGGTAACAAGAAGGAAGAAGAACTAGAATAAGGGGAATTCCTAACGGTAATAAAGAAGGTATTGAAGGTTACAGGATAAATGGATGAGTCAGAGTGTGATATGAGACATATTTTCCTCGCAAGGTGCAAGACTAGGGGGAAATTCTATACAATAGTGGTCGATAGTGGAAGTACAAATAATGTTCTATCTAAAAAGATGGTACATAAATTAGGATTGGAACACAAGCTGTATCTAGTTCCTTACAGAGTGACTTGGCAGATGAAAGGAAAATTTGACATTGTGAAGTAGAAATAAAGATTGGGATATTCATGGATAAATTTTTCTTTGATATTCTATCAATGGGTGCATGCCATATGTTATTGGGAAGACCTTGGAAATTTGATAGAGAGATGTTTTATGATGGTAGATCAAATACTGTGAGAGTGCATGTGGGATTACATTTTGAAGCTACTGAAGGAAGAAGATAAGGGAGCCCACCAGGGTCACATGGTGGGCGAGCCCATCAAAGATGGATTATGCACAATAATGTGGCATGATAAAAAAACATGCATAGTGATAGAAATAAGTTAGGTGAGAGGTGAGAAAGAAATAAATAGAGAGAAGAGAACAATAGTATGGGGAAAAGTGGCACATGTGAAGGAGTGTCGAGAAATAAACTCCTATCTACTAGTGGTGTGCAAAATTGTTGTGCAAGGATGGAAGAAGGAGATTGTGCATGGAAAATTTACACACGTGTGGAGGAAGAGAGATTTACCCCTTGAAAATAAGAAGAATCCACTCGAAGAAGGGATGAATCAAGGTACTGAAGTTCAAAAACATACTTGGTTAAGAAGGAAAGTTTCATAGTTGACCGATTCCTACAGTTGGAAAGTGGGTAATTCCCGTTGGCATGTAGGCAGACCAAGTCCTTACTAGAAGGAAAAAATCTACCACACAGCCTGCGAGTGTGAGTACCTTGCTTGTATTTCTTCTAACCCGAGGTGTATGATGTGAGAACATTTGTGTTCACATGAAATCCTGTATCAACCAAAAACATTTTGAATAGTTAGAGTTTGTTGTTAGCATCTTTTTTTGAATTTGTGTTGCTAGTAGGATGCATTGTGAAATAAGACTGTTGTTGCTAAGCCAAAATGTAATATTGTTTTATTTCTGAACAATTGGATTTGTGCACGAGTCAATTGCATAATGTCAATCTTGTGTGCATCCACACAATACAATGTCTAGTCTGTTGTGCAGTCCACATATTTTTTTGGAGGCTTCGCGCAAGCCACACAAGTTGTGAAAGTCAATCTTAAAAGCTTTAGAAGGTTGTAAGATGTCATGGAATACTAAAGAGGCCTCACAAGTATATACGATGCTACAAAATACTAAAAAAATCATGGAATCTTAAGGAAAGATGCACAATAATATAAAGATGTTTAAAATCCATGAGGCATTGGAGAAAGATCAATTGAGATTGTGAAAGCTTGAGAAGGCCGATTGGATCCGTAATGGGTAATTTGGACCATAATTTTATGTTTATTTTAGGTTCAAGTTTGTGGAATTGATTGGATATATAAAAAAATCCCAATTTTCTTGTAGATTCTATTCTTAGCAGAGTGCTCATAGAGCAAAGTGTGGATGCGAGCTTAAGATTCAAAGTAGAGTGCCTTAAGAGTTAGAAATTTCTTTTGTGCAAAGACTTATGGGCATGCATAGATTTATTATGGATGATAACGTGATGTTGAATGATTGTTATCCCACATGAATTTGTTTGAGTTTAAGGCTATATAATTAGTGACTGATCTCATTCATTGCGTAATTGTTTGTTGAATATAATATCTATTGTTGCACATAATTTATGAGTTGTTGCTAATTTGTTGTTAGTGTGATTTTTATGTGTAATTATCTAGTAGGATTTGTTTCGTGCATCCCTGTTAGAACATCATATCCACGTTTACATCACTTCTCCATTCTCAATCCTTGAAAAATAATTAAACCTTGATTTATCTTTCATAGTTTTTTTTTGTGATTATAAAGTTAAATTGTTGAAAAAACATCAACCATATATAAATTCCACTTTGGTTCACTGATCTATCTATTAGGTACTTGAGTGGTTCATGATCCGTATAAAACACGAATAGAGTACCCAATAGCTAATGCCCATGGTTTTACAAAGAATATACCATAGCCAATGTGTCATGCTCATTTGTTGTATGGTTCACTTCCGCATTTACTAATTTTCAACTCGTAAATGAAATTGGGTGATCCATGCATTCCCTTGGTTGTGTCAATACTGAACCAATCACTCTTCTTGATGTGTCAACATAAACATGAAATGACACCTTCCAATATAGAAATATTTGACCACTGTTTTAATTAATTTTGTTTTCAACACTTTAAACACATCACGATATTCATTTTTCTATTATAATGGTTGATTGCTTCTTTTCTTCAACAAAACATCAATTGGAGCACTTATCGCTACATAATTCATTATAAATTTCCTATGCTATATGGTATACACCAATAGTGTCCTCAAATATTTTTGAACCTTGGGTGGCGGGAAGTTTATAATGATAAAATTCTTTAGTGGATCAACCATCAAATCTTCCTTACATATAATGTGAGCCAACAATATGCCAAACAATTGAATAAATTGTTATGTACTTAGGGAGATGATATTATGATTCATATGGGTTAATGAAGATGCTGAAATGTGGCACACATCCCCATTAGTTAGTTATATGTTTATAATATACAGGGTCAATTAAGTAGCTTGTGGAATTAGTTATATTGGGTAATGAGTTAGCCTACATTAGAATTAGGCGTTACCCATCTAATAGAGTAATATATGCCTATATAAAGGAGATGAATATCATTATGAAGTATCTCATGAATGTAAAGATTATCGTACTTGGTAGTAGGATATTGTAGGTACCCCCCTCAAAAATGGAATTTCCATATTGGGACATCTTGTGGAGATGTTCCTTCCTTAGGAGCATTGTATGGTGTTACCCAACTTTAAGGGTGTTATTATGAATATATTGAGTACTAGGGCACCTTGGGGAAATAATAGCTCTTGTGTTGTGTTTATAGTAATCCATTTTTCATATTTTATGAATTACTATATGTTAAGATCTTAACAAGTGGTATCAGAGCATCGATTTAGGAATTTTTTTTGTTTAAAACCTAAATTCAAAGATTTATCTATTTCTTGCAAACAACTATGAAAATTTTCTATAATTTTTTTATTGAAGTTGTGACATTATTCCAAGAAGATACAATCTAAATTTCATAATTTTTGATTTGTTTTGTGGAAGTCATTGCAATTTTAGGGTTTTTCACAAATTCACTCTACATGACATAATTTTTAGAATTTTTAGAATTTATTTAAATTTTTGGAAATCACTCAAAAATTCAAGGGGTTGTTTTCTCTATGTTTGTTGATTTAAGGCCAAATTTAGGATGAAATATTAGGTCAAAGTTTTGTTAAAGAAGTTTATTCTCGAAAACCTAATTTTCGTTGATCACGGGAGACAATATTTCTCTATAAGTAATGAGATTGATGCTAGAGAATGGTGGATCCAATTCAGGGAGACCTATTTTCCAAGAGAAATGGCATGGAGATTAATAATTTGGCTTAGTAGTCCAAGATGGAGTTGTCTCTCTCAGTTGCAAAAGAAGACGTCTGATTGGTCTTAGGAGGAAATGGAACATGTTTTCTCGGCTACATGGGACACAAAAGAAGAAGATAAACATAAAGATGATATTAAGGAAGATAATGAAGATGAGAAGATACATACGAAGAGGAACATAATGATGATGATGAAGAGGATGTAGATAATGCAAAAAGAGAGGTGGGGGTCAAAATGAAGAAGAATTAGAGATGGAGGATCAGAGTTTAGAAAATTTCGCTTCAAAGAAGCAAAGGAATAAGGCAATTGTATCCATAAATCCTTGTAAGTATAAATTAATCAACATGAATGTGGTACAACATATAAAAGTTCAAGAAAGGAATATCAAGAAAGCACTTGAGTGGATGGTAATCATATTCAAGTTTTTAAGCATTTAAAGGTTATTATGGATAAATATGTTTTGATTCACAATTTTATACTATGGATATGGATGGTTTGAATATTTTAATTTGATATCCTTGGTTATAGACCTCGAAAACAATCAATATTTATGTACAAAATAAGTTTATGAAGATTTGGTACAAGAGAAAGAAGGTTACTTTGCAAGATATCACAATTAACAAAGAACAAATAAAGGTCAAGATACAACACGAGGATGGATCTTACAATGGTCAAGAAGAGAGGATGAATCAAAATAATAACATTAAGAAAAATAAGAAAATCTAGAAAATGAAAAAGTGGAAAAGAAAAAGAAAGCAAAAGAAAACGTTGAGGACATTGAGGTTGTGGCATATAGTGACCTTCATCATCATGAGTAGAAAAAATTATGGAGGTATGAAAGGCCACATCAAAGCAGTAATATGTATGTAGTGCCATCAATTTTTTTTCTTTTTTTCCATTTTAATAGTAAGCACACTAAATATTTCAGATTTAACATGTAATGCATAACCAGATATTCAGATTACAAACAAAACAAACCTTTCAAATGAATTAAAGAACTCATGATTTTAATATTGTAATCTTTCATTTTCCTTCTTTTTTTTAACAATAGAGAAGAGTTACAAAACAAAAGAGACATATGGTATTACAAGACTTTCAAATCACAATATGATAATTTTACAAGATGAGGCTATCCACAATCAACCATATAAAACATAGTTACAATGAGGTGTAATATTTACACTGATTTTGAGGATAAAAAAAACAAAAGGCACAACTCCAACTAAAACTTCATCCTTGAGTCTCCAACCTTGAGTGTTCTTCTAAGAATGCTAAATCAAGAGACATGGCTTGTTTACCACCCAACCAATAGGCATCATCACATGCCTTTCCATGGTTGGAAGTCATGCTAGCCTCCCCCAAGCCCATGGGAGAGAGAAACTAGCTTCCACAATGTGCACAAGTATAAAAGGAATAAATACTACAAGAATACATAGAAACATTTAATACACTTAGACATAATACACATGGTGAGACAACACTATGAGGAGAAACAAGATCACCCTCACAAAAAGGGGGAAGAGAAGACATATGATGCCCAAAAACAAAGGTGTCCAACCATAGGATACACCAAATACATATTTTATAACCTCCTTATTTCTCCCAAACATTCATCCTCCTTATTTCTCCTTTATGTCAATGAAATCCTTCTTGGGAGGATTTTTAAACCCAATGGGTTTCCTCTCCAAGAATGGGGAAAGGTTCAAGCCATATGAACCTTTCTCCCACCTCAAACTATATGAGGGGATGAGAAGGAACCTTCATGGCTTGACCAACAAGCCATGATGTTTGAGATGGAAATACCTCTCTTCCCCTACATTCTCCAAAAACCATCAAGCCATATGATGGTGGAGAGTAACAAAAAAAAAAAAAAAAAGACAACTAAGACTACATTCTTCATACAAGCTTTACAACATAAAATTTCACACACTTTATTTTATTGACAAAAGCATAGCTAACAATACAAACAACAACAAGGAAAGAGGGATTAAGAATCCTACCTCTACAAGCTTCCAAGACTCTAAGCTTTTCCACTTTATCTAAGCAATCCTCAAGCTCTCCAAAAATTCTCCAAGTCCAAAAATAAATGAGGAAAAAAAGTCCCCTTCCTTCCCCATGAGGAAGAATAACAAGAGGAACCCAAAAGTTTCCTCACCAATGGGAAAATGACATATGTCACCCCTCTCCTCCCTCAAGTCAAAGATTCCCAAAAACCAAATAAGTAAAAGTAAACTCACCTTTTAGCCCTTATCAACCAAAATACTAAAAATGTAAATAAAACAAAGTGGAACAACTTTTAACAAAAACACACAAACCAACCACCTTACATGGATGGTGACTAAGGAAGGGCAAAATGAGAGGGAAACTTCCTTATTGCCTTGGAAATAAGCTCCCTACCTTTTGGGTAGGGTCCAAGGGCCTATTTCCATGCAATGTGAACTCCCTAAACAAAAGGGAGTCACTTGCATTGCCACAAATAACCCAATTTTGGGTTTGGCGCACATGGGCACAAGTGTAGAGGGTGTGGGGTCCACCCAAGGTTCACATGTGACCCCAATCCCTTCTACCAAGACACACACACACACTTACCCAAAACCATCACTAAAATAAAATGAGATCATTAAACCCCTAAACTAGTTTACTTAAATAAAACACGCCCTAAACATAATTAATTTTACAAGACATAAATACATTACAATTGAGGGTTCACTCAAGGTGCCCAATTAATACACCTACTCTAAGGCCTCAAACATTTAGCATGGTTAGGACTTAGCCCGTGGGCTGCTTGTGCACAATTGCGTAGCCACCCTGAAACCCACGTTCTCCTATAACCTGTCACCTGCACACTCATTGCACACATTAACCGTATTTGTCCAATACAATAAACATCATCTACTCATCACAAAATTAATCAAACCTATAATATCCTAACATCATTATACAATTGATAGTGCGACGCATACAATTATACACATAGTCCACCATGAATCATCCAAAAATCTAATTACAACGACATACACCTATGCTAGCATGAGTTACCATTATTAAATCTAGACAACTATATCATTGAATCTAGAAAACTATATCATTGATCAAATCGACTACAAGAAATCAACATCTAACCAATAAATCTCACTAACATGTAACTCTGTTAGTGTCATCAACATCATAAGGAATATATCAATATACTAATCTAGTCCGGTTGGCGCTATGCGCCCAAAATACCATAATGTCCATGAGGATAAATAACATAGCATAATGTCCAAAATATATCAGAGTCTCAGTCAAAACATATCTATGCATAAAGGAACCAACAGATAACTGGAGCTATACAAATGTGGGCACTACACTGTATAAATATAGAAGGAATTGGAAGAAAAATCACTATGGGTATACATGGAATCAATGGAGCAACAATTATGGAACATGGAAGCACATGAATAATCAATATGGCTATACATAGAGGCTGAGGGGAAAAAATATGGTCATGTATGGAATTAGAATAGTACAACAAACTATGGAATGAGATTTAGAGATGTATCACCCTCTAAGATCACATATGGGTGGTTGGATGATCAATAATGGCATCAAAAGTGCAATGATTTGAAGCACACCGATTACATGGTTTGTTCTCATGTTTTGAGGACGAATGATGTTAAGAAGGGATGAAATGTTATGTACCTAGGGAGATGATATTATAATGCATATGGGTTGATGTAGATACCGACATATGGCACACCCCCCAGTTAGTTATATGTTTATAATATGTAAGGACAAATAGGTATCTTTTGGAATTAGTAATCGTGGGTAACGAGTCAGTCTACATTAAGATTAGGTCTTACCCATACAATAAGAGTTCTGAATGCCTAAATAAAGGATATGAATATCATTATGAAGTATATCAAGTATGTGACTTGAGTATTTTACTTGGTACTACGATATTGAATATTCATTCCATAAGGAGTATTATATGGTGTTGCCCAAACTTAAGGGTAATGAATATATTGAATATTAAGGCATATTGGCCATCAATATCTCTTGTGTTGTTTTTTATATTAATCTATTTTACATATTTTATGAGCTATTATCTGTGGAGATCTTAACAAAAATATACATTTGTTTAGATTCACATATATTTGTATTATTTTTCATATTTCAAACGTAGTTGTTAACATTCAAACATTGATCCTTTAACATTTAATAGACCATCCAATCATCAAGGTATACTTCAGGAAATCATGATTGAAATATTTGAAAGCTGACCATTGTCCTACGAAATATCGGTGGTGAATTTTTCAATTCAAAAGGAATTACTATATACATAAAAAATTGCCATTCATTGAAAATTTGGTTTTTGGTCTATATTTTAAAGCGATATTCACTTTATTATATCAAAGGCAAACCATCCATGAAATAATCTACGTCTTATCTAGAAACATTTTGCAAAACCTATTCAGTGAATTGTGTTGAGAAGGGATCATGTATATAGTACTTGTTTGATTCCCTGAAATTGTCAAAAAATTATTATTTCCCTTGTTTTCTTATTTTGAACTATCATTGGACTTATACAGTCTGTGTCATCCTTTGGTTATATGATTCTTCCAAGAATCTTATATATATCTCATTCTTTACTTTGAACTTGACATTTAGGTTTAGCTGGTGTGGTCTCTTTCATATCAACTTGGCATTCTCTTTTATTTTAATTTTCATGACTCCTAACTTTTATTTTATCCCATGTTAATGCCAAAGCTCCATGAAAATAGATCTTCATATTATTTTAGCAATTCTAAAACATCACAAACTTCTTCCTCTTCCTAGTATCCTCCTAATTTTGCTAGCTTTGGTTCTCCTTCAACTGCAATGTTTTCCTCTCTTATTTTCAATGATTATTAGAAGCACCGTATCTTGTCTTTATTAGTTTCTATGAATTCCCATTATCCATCCTCAAATTTTAATTTGGAAGACTTATATCTTCTTTAGGATCTTATATATGTTTCCCAATGTTACAACATTGCAGGTGTTGCTTTCTTTCTAATGATAAACTGAATCAATTCCCAATCTTCTGTATATCCTTTCTTCTTAACATATCTAGCCTTAAGTATAATTTTAAATTATTTATATGAGTTAATACATAAAAACCTTCTCTATTTGGTTAATGTCTTTCTTTGTATCTCCTATCACATTGTTATTTTAATAGTTTTTATACGACGCTCCTCTGCTTGATTTGAAAATAGTACTTTTTATTTTATCTGGAGTCACTTGTTCTCTTACATGATATCTTTTCTTCCTTCCTTTGTCTGCTGCATGTGTAATACAAGTTTCTTTAATCACGTCTTTGGCGTTCCATAGACCTATGATTCTACTTCTTCAATATCAAGTTTGATTTCTACCTCGTCGTTTTCTTCGAAGTCTCTATCAATTTTGGAACTCATCATAGTCACTTTTCCCATCGTCACACCAAGTTTGACTTCCTCTAATTCCTACTCATCTAAAAAGATTTTTTCGTCTTTTTAGCCTTCCCTTTTTCTACTCTTTGGTCTCTATGTGTTCTCTCTTGCTTATTCTAGAATTTAAAAATTTATTCAAGTTTGCCTACCAACACTTGATTTTAGATCAATTTTGCCATCCTTTTGATTCCAATTACTTATTTCTCGTAAAAATATGTGGTTGTATCTTTTTATTCTGCAAGGGCTACAATGTCATAATGGTTCTAGGAAATGAAGTAAGAGGTAGAAACATTTAGCTGAAAAGATAAAGACACAAATAAACAATACTTATGGTTGAAAATATCAGAAAATGGAAGGCTTAGTAGAATTACAACTTGTTATTTTGCTCCGCAAGGATTAAAAAACTGCAAGAAATATTGGTTGGATGGAAAGGATCCATATGTAGCTTTAAAACAAGATATTTCAATGTATTACTAATAGGGAGAAGTTCTTTTATGGGATTTCAATTCTAGGGCATCAAATGAATAATCTAGCATGTTGTGTAGTAAGGAAGATTGCAATCCTATTTGGCTCACTGAAGAGGAAAACCGTCAACGGGAAAGGTCTTCAAAAGAAAAACAATGACATTAATCATTTTAATGATGAGCTGATAAATTTATGTGCCACCTTTAATTTTCTTATTTGTAATGGTATGGGTAGGTGGAAGAAATTCATAATTTTACATGCAAAACTACAATAGGGAAAGTGCTGTTGATTATACAATTTGTTTGCACAATTTAATTGAAAGGAAAACAAAATTTGGAATTGATGTCTATTAGTGATTTGAAATTAAACCATAGCCCAATTAACATAATGTCATCTTGGCTAGGAAAAATCAACACGTAATGAAAACACAATCTCATCAACAACCTCCAACAAAGGAAATAATTATCTTAATGCAAGATAATTGTTGGAAACACTAATACAATTAATACAAAAAGAGTAATCAAGGTTACACGGATTTATAATCCACGATTTAACAATCATTATTTAAGGGGTGCTTGAGATGTGTAAATGAGAAAAAACTAAGAAGAAGAAAACAAACTATTTTCCAGTTAATGGCTGGTTTGATGAGGAATGCAAAGCTATAAGGAGAGATCTTACAGAGCGAGGAAAAGAGAAGGACAACACAAAGTTGTACAAACAAATCATAAAGAAAAGGGTAAGTTCATGAGAACAAGGAGAGGAGCTTATTTTCCTAGGGAAGAATAACCCAATATTATTTTGGAGGGAATTTGAAAAACAAAAAATAAAAATAAATAGAGAATAATATTACAACCACTCATTGGTTTGATTATGCAAAAAAATTATATGAGTAGGAAGCAAAGGTTGAGGGTCCACCCTTGATCAACATGACAAAAAATCTATTCACTTTGCAAGAGGTTAAGGAAGACATTAAAAATTTGGGTTCAGGAAAGGCCAAGGAATTAGTTGAGCTTCAAGCGGAGTACCTAAAATGGGGGTTGAAAACACTCGCTCCTCACATTGTAAAAATATTCAACAACATCATTTAACATGGACTTCCTTGTGACTAGAATACCGACCTTGAGATACCTCTTTTTAAGTGTAGATGTTAATAATCATTCCAATTATAGAACTATCATGATCAATTCCTTATTTGCAAAGCTATTTGGAAGCATGGTTGGACACAAAATCAACAAGCGGGTGGAAGAAAAAGGTAAGAGAGCAAAAGGGAAAGAAGGTTTAGGCCCAACACTCAACAATTGATCATGGAAATAATTTGAGACACATCATCAGAAAAGTGTGAAGTGAAAAAAGGAATTTTATTGCTATTTTGCTCACTTCAAAAAGGATTTGGACATGATCCGTAGGGATAAAATATGATGCAAAACGAAGAAGCTTGGTATTCTAGAATAATTTAGAGAATCTGTTCATATACTATGAAGAGGTGCGAGCCAAAATAAGAAATCAAGCAGGAAATTCAGAAAATTTTAGAAGTGACATTGGAGATAAATAAGGATGCCCATTATCCCATACTCTTTTTGGCTTATATATAGATA
This sequence comes from Taxus chinensis, assembly GCA_019776745.2. Classification (NCBI taxonomy): domain Eukaryota; kingdom Viridiplantae; phylum Streptophyta; class Pinopsida; order Cupressales; family Taxaceae; genus Taxus; species Taxus chinensis. The sequence continues at coordinate 132,661,657 of CM034150.1, forward strand.
AACTTGAAGAGTGGATGAGTTTTCAAGGTGGGGAGGGTGTCCATTTGGGAGAGTATGTGATAAGGCTTCTTTTGTATGAATATGATCTTATTTTGATTGTAGGTCCGATCAAGGGTTACAAGAGAAATTATATGCCCTAGAGCATTTAGCAGATAAGTGGGTATGTAAGTCAACACTAGTAATAACAAGATTGCGATCTTGTCTAATAGAAAGAACAAAAACTAGCTTGAATTTTTTCTGAAGGAAGTATTCTAGAAGAAGTAACTAATTATAAATACCTTGGGATTGACTTCAATAACAAGTTTAGTTGGGAAACTTGCTGAAAGAAGAGAACTTTGGGAGGGTGGAGAACATTGTATGCCCTACAAAATAGATACAAAGAAGAGGAGTTGTGGGATTGGAAACTACTCAGATTCTATTGGTGATTTATGGGTGTGAGATATGGGCCAACAACACTTCAGAATCACAATAGAAACAAATAGAGAGAATTAAAAAACTCATGATAAAAAAACAAGTTAAGAATAAAAGAAATTGTCCCATATGAGATTATCTTAGCTAAAATATGGGCAATCCCAATGGAAGACATTAATATGGTGGGTATCCTAAGATTTATAAAATATATTAGGTAGATGGCCCAAGGTGGCGTTTAATGAGATATTGTGCAAGCGAAATAAGTCCTAGATGAATCAAAACAATAATTAGACGAGGAAATGACATATTGAATTTAATGCATGTCCCAATGATAGAAAGTAAATAAAGGCATTTGTTATAGATAAATTTTGCAAGTCTATGTGGGATAAAGAGTTAGGAAGGAAGAAGAATATTACCTTGATGAATTTAACTCTGACTGTGGTCATAAAAAAAAAGACTATATAGGGGCTAATATATTTTGGAGTGAAAAGTTTCTCATAACTCAATTGAGGGAAAATTCTCATCAGATTCGGTGTGAAACATGTAGGTGGAAAATGACGAAAGAGGCATGGGAAGAGAGAGTTTGTGTCTTTTGCACTGATGGTGTAGTGGAACAAGAAAAACACTTTATTTTTTAGCATAATGCTTACAATGACAACCACAACAAATATGAAAGTGTTTTAATAACAATGTTATTATATAGTATGTTCACCAAGGAGAGAGTGGAGAAAACGAGATATTTCATTATAAATTTAAACAACAAACGATCATAAATTTAGAAAACACAAATAATAGGGTTCATTGTCCCATAGGATTCTTTGACCTCACAGACATTAACAGACACACACACACACACACACACTTATAATTTCTATTTATTTATTATGCAACCCATTATCAGAACATTCTCAATCATTCTCATCTTATTTAGAATCTTCTTCATTTAACATTTTTCATTTGTGCACATATACACCAATTTTTGTGATCACCACAACTCTTTGTTCCTCTTAATCATTTCTTAGCACAATATTTACATAGATCTTGGTTTTGTCTAGTCCATCTAAAATATCTTAATTTTCTGTCTTTTTTTTCTAACCTAGATAAGCTCTTCTTCGAGATATCAAGTTGGTTAGTTCGAGTATTGTTTATAATTATGCGACTTTCGAAACCTCTTCTTTTAATTTTTAGACTCCATGATAAATTTTGTAAGTGTTGAACACCTATACTATTTGACACATCACCCAATTCTAATTGTATTTCCCCCTCCATTTCTAAAACATTGTGCCACCTTCGAGCACCTGAATTAATTATGCATGCCTCTCTCATAGTGAAATCCACATTATGTTTTCTCTTCTTATATGTAATTTATCACAATGTTTTCCTCCATCCCAATTTTTTATCATGTCATTGAACTCCTCTCCTACCCAAATCCTCTACATTGTTGGTATACTCCACTCTACCCTCCATAAAATTGTCCCCATTATAATTGTTTTTTTAGTATCGTCCTCACTTTTCCCCTTGTTATCCACCCTAATTTTTATGGTACCATCTTGATTTTGATAACCAATATGATTATGGTACTCTCATTGGTTTTTGTTATAACCATTGTCATTGTCCCCTTCTTGTCTTCCTCGATATCCATTATACTAATGATTATGCAGGCCATGTAGTCCATATTTTATTCTTATTATTTTGGCATTAGATAATTGTGTTGTGGTTGAAAGAATTGTGTTTGGGGTGGAATAATCTATATTTTTGCAATAAAGTGACATTTATCTTGTTTCCATAATGGATCTTGTTGTCATTTCCTTCAGTTCTTCCATGACACCCACTCCTAGGCATGTGTGATGACAATGATTAAACAATCCATATACCATAGAATACATCAACTAGTTTTTTTGGAGGTGCCACTTCCATTAATGGGAACATTTTTTGATTATGTTACTACAACAGTCTACATATCATCACAATATTTTTTCCAAAATTGTTTGTTATATGAAAGCTCCATCCCTACTTTATTAATCTTAATGTTGTAGCTCTCGTTTCTCCTCCTATATGCAAACATGCCATCTTGCTATGACCTTCCTCACAACACATTGTGCACCATATATTTTTGATAGTCACTATCTTTGGAAGTGAATTTGTTTGTAAGTATTCCTTTACATGAATCTCTTATCACAATCTCAAATATATAACTCATGTTATAGTTTCTCTAATTCAGTTTTGGCAACCATATCTCCCTCCTTTCTCCATGGTTGTGCTTTAAGTTGTGACATCATATCTGGCGTGTTTGTAAATATTTTAAACTTTATCTTGTCTAATGACACTCTAAGGTATGGTAATAACCCATAAATAAACCATTCGATCATTTGTTTTTTTGTTTAAAAGTTCCTCAAAATTATTTAATACATTATTGATTGAAATCTTTCACTATCTCCCCCTTCTAACATCTTGTCAAAATATTTTGAAAGTGATAATAATTTTGAACTCTTTCTATACCTTGTACCAATTTTTGAAGGGCTTGGACACCACAAAGTGTCAATTTGAGTCAATGTTAGGGTGTTTGGGGAGATATTTTGCGAATGAGATCTCATGGAGCTGAACCAAAAATGCCCACACATCTAAGTGGGATGATTTACACTATCATAAGAATTGTTTTACTTCCAAACCGTCTCGGACCTTCTTGGCTACATTGGTTAGGTGATGTCTCTTAAGATCCTGAGACCAAAAAAATTGTCAAACTTTGGTGGGAAAATTATCACCATTCATGGCACTTAAGAACCTCTTATACGAGCTTGAATCTTGGGGTTAGGCATGTATATAAAATCCTCTCTCAATTTCTCTCGTCTCCTCACAGTTTTCTTGGGGTGGTGGAAAATGCAACGTACCGAAAAGTGTCAATTTGAGTCAGTGTTAGAGTGTCTAAGGTAATAATTTTTGAATGAAACCTTATGGGACCAAATTAAGATCTCCCACACATCTGATTGGGCTAGTATACACTATAGAAAGCATCATTTCACTTCCCAACCATATCAAACCTTCATGACTATATCATTTGAGTGACGTCTCTTAAGAGCCTTGAGACCAAAAAACTATCAAACATTGGAAGACAAGTTCTCGCAAATTATGTCACCTAATAAACTCATGTATGATCCCATAGATTGTTGTTGAGCCTGTATACAAATCCATCTCTTAGTTTCTCTTGTCTCTACATAGATTTCTTGGTTGGAAAAAAATGCAACACACCAAAAAGTGTTTGTTTGAGTTAGTGTTAGGGTGTCTGGGGCAATATTTTGCAAACAAAACCTCATGACACCAAACCAATAGTGCCCCCACATCCACCTAGGATGTTATACATTATCAAAATTGTATATTTTTTCCCAACCATCTCGAACCTTCCTAGTTACATTGGTCGACCAACGTCTCTTAATAACCCTAAGACCAAAAAAATGTCAAACTTTGGCAGACATGTTCTTGGAAATCATGGCACATGGGAACCTACTGTATGAGCCTACAAATTAGATTCAAAACCACCTACAAAAGGATGTCTCAATTTCTCTAGGTTCCACCCATTTTTTGGATGTGACAACAAATGCATCATGCTAAAAGTGTCAGTTTGAGTCACTATTATGGTGTCCAGGGTGATATTTTGCGAACAGAACCTCATGGCACTAAAATGAAAATTCTCACACATCCAGTCTGGATGGTAGAATCTACCCATAGTGTCTTTTTATTTCCCAATCATCCCATACCTTCTCAACTACATTGGTCGAGTGACGTCTCTTAAGAGCCCTAAGGCCAAAAAGATGTCAAACTTTGGCAGGTAATTTATTTACAAACTGTGACATCTAAGAACTTCCTATCTGAGCCTACAACTTGGTATTGAGTCTATCTACAAAATCCTCTCTCAGTTTCTCTCATATATGCCCAACTTACTCGAGGTGTAAATGAATGCAACATGCCAAAAAGTGTCAATTTGAATCGGTGTTCGGGTGTTCAGGGTGATATTTTGCAAATGAAACCTTGTGGCACAAAACTGAAAGTGCCCAAACATCCAAGTGGGATGTGTTAGTCCAAAATCACAGCAGCCCTGGATGCTGGTCAGGTTTCTAGGTTGACCATACCATCATCCAGTGTGATTGCATAACATTGAATCCTTTCTCCAAGTGTGGGACTTGAAAAGTGAGAAAGGATTCTCCAGAGAAGGCTGGTTCCTATTCCTCTGTTCAGATGCACACGAAATATGCAGAGGGTTTGCTCGAAACCTAATCTAATCTGCCAAGGAGACAGGGTAAGAAGATGCATAAAAATAAATCTAAGCTAATGGAGGTGATGCACCGAGGAATGAAGAACACCTATCTTGCCAGTAAACACAGACCATTCAAATGTGATATAAGATCATGCACAGATAACAAAACTTGCAGTGAAAGACCAGGAGGATGCAAAATGAACACAGAGAGGGTTGAGAATCATCCACAGACATGTATTACTTGCTCCAAAGATTGATACAATACACTACAGAATGCCAAGAGGCAGAGTCGTATTACAGTTTCAAATGAGAGGTTCGAACTCCACAAATTCGCCTGATAGGAGAAGAAGGGAGGAGCAAAACAGAAAATGTTCGACCTTTTGAAAGAAGCTCCTCTTTACAATATATAGGAAGAATGAGAGAGGGAAAAGAGAGGAAATTCAGAATCTGCCCCAACCACTTCTAGGTCATATTTTAAATCATCTCATTATGGCAGAAGTGGCGGATCCTGGCAAAACGGCGGGCTGTCTAACAGAAGCGGCGAACTGTCTGCTGCATTAAAGCTGGTTGTTGGAGTGTCACTTCTGGCATTACCACGCGTCAGGGATGTTTTCTCAATTTTCTCTCTCCAAACTATGCCAAAATGCAAGATTGACCCCAGAATCATGTAGAGAATTTCAACAGCTTTCCGTTGATATAAAGAACGTGCAAATCCGAGCTCTGGATCGAAAGATATGGTGATCTGAAGATTTAGGGCAAAAACAGGCAAAAACAGGTCGGTGGGAAAAATATTTGAACTTTCCCCGCGCTCTGCCACTTGGATGACACGTGGCAGGCTCTGATTCACTGAGCAATTCTCTCTCCTCCACCTTTCCGCGGGCTTTCCTTTGAAATTTCCTTGTGGGCCCTTAAACTTGGACACGTGGCACTATTTCATTGGTTCGGGTCAGTGCTTGAAACCTCGCCCTTTGACTTCTGGACTTTCTCCCTCGTGACACGTGTGTTGTGATTTGATTCGGGTCTGCCGGCTTTTCGCGTCCACCGCGTCCATTTGTCCCAGATGTCCTAGTGCTGTTTGGGACAGAAACCTCTGATCCGCCCGAAATGGGATTCTCTGTCCCTCATTTGGCCGATGACACGTGGCGTTGCTTGATTGGCTTTCGGCTCCTTCGGCTATCTGCGTCCCACGCGTCCCTTTGTCCCAACTGTCCCAGTGCTGAAGTTCCCCGTTTCGGCCGAACCGGCCAGTTCGCGTCCTTCGCGTACATTTGTTCCAACTGTCCCAGACTGTCTGGGACAAATTCTTCCGAACCGCCCGAAATGGGCTTCCTTTGCTCTCGGCCGCTTCGCCTTTTCACGTCCTTCGCGTCCTCGTGGCCCAGATGTCCCAACTGCTTAGTGCGAAAGTTCTCCTTTTCGGCCGAACCGGGCGGTTCGCGCCCTTCGCGTCTTCATGTCCCAAATGTCCCAGAGCAGTTAGTCAATTTTCTTCTCCTTCGGCCGAACCGGCTTTCTGCGTCCTACGCGTCCCGATGTCCCAGATGTTCCTTTGCCCTGCAGACTGCCTGGCGGCCTTTCGGCCGATTCGCGCCCAGACGTCCCTCATGTCCCGACTGCTGCGAGGACTAGGACTTAGCCAATTTTCACAATTTTTTCTGGCCCAAGCTTGTTTTTTGCAGCCTTTTCACCTTTTCTCAGAACTTGCTCTTTTCAACCTGGACAGGAGAGTTAGAAAAAATTCTGAGGGGACCCTAGAAACATGATTTTTGCCCTGAATCCATCCATTTGCCTGGGACTTGAGAATTCTGATGTATGTTATCAAATCAACCCTGGGGGTGAATTTGGATAACAATTTGGCGACTCAGCGGGGATACCTGCCTGCTAGGTAGAAGATACCAGTTGCCTTAAGCAGTCCATTGGGCATGGAGTCATCAAATATTCTGTTTAGAACCTCAACTGACTCAGAATGTGCAAGGAGGAAGATGGAATGTCACCTGATGAAAGCAAGGACTGCTAAACATCTCCATGGACAACAAGCTGTGCCAAAGCACTTAGGGAAAACAAAACTAACCTACAACAAAACAATGTGCACAAGCACTTGGAGGAAAGAAAATCTAATCTAATATTTACAGAGGTAGTGAACTTCCCTCTAGAAGCAACGCTTGAGATAGATTCCATTGACTGGAATCTGCAGTTCTTCACCATCCAATGAGGCCAATTGGAAAGCATTGTTGTTCTTGCACTTTGTGACCATGTATGGGCCACTCCAAATGGCATCAAATTTTGAATGCCTTCCCGGTTTTTCTCTGTCCATATCCCATTTCAACACTAGATCTCCAACTTGAAAAGATCTATCCTTGGCCTTTCTATCAAAGGTCTTCTTGATCAAAGCTTGATCCTTTTCCATTGCTTGGGATGCCTGATTTCTGATCTCTTGCAGCTCCATCAACTCTGCATACCTCACCTCCATGGGCCCAAACTCTAGCAACTCCAGCTGCTTCATGAGTTCCAATGTTGGCAACTCAAGTGACATGGGCAAGATTGCCTCTCTTCCATAGACAAGCCTAAATGGAGAGTTACCTGTGGATCTTTTGGGAGTTATCCTATCAGCCCATAAGGCTGATTTCAGTTTGGTATGCCAAGCCCTCTGATTCTCATCAAGAGTCCTCCTAATGATCCTCAACAAGTTCTTGTTTGTAGACTCGGCCTGGCCATTACCCTGAGGGTAATAGTTCGATGAAGTGCTTAGGTAAATACCGTTCTTGACAGCCCACTCAGTCACCTTAGATCCAATGAATGCCAATGCATTATCAGAGATTATTGTAGCAGGTACACCAAATCTGGTTGTTATCCCCTCATAAAAGTCTAAGATGCTAGACTCATTTGCCTCTTTGAGTGCTACTGCTTCTGTCCATTTGGTGAAGTAGTCTGTGGCTGTCAAAATCCATTTGTGCCCTTGGCTTGAATTGGGATTAATGACTCCAATGAAGTCCAAACCCCATTGCATGAATGGCTGGTCAACTGAGATTGGATGTAATGGAAGGGCAGCAAGTCTTTCTTTTCCTGTGAAGAATGCACAATTCTTACACCTCTTGATCCATGCATAGCAATCACTGAAGATTTTAGGCCAATAATAACCAGCCTTCATGATTTTTAGAGCTGTCACTCTTGGTGCAAAATGACCACCAGCTGGTCCACCATGAAACTCTTCCAACACCCTTTGAATCTGATTTGTGCTAATGCATCTCAGCAGCACTCCATTCACATCTTTCCTGAACAAAACTCCATCAACAATGGCATATGGAACAACCTGCAACCTGAAGTATCTCCTCTTCGCTTTGCTCATTTCTGGAGGGCATAGGCCTGTCTGTAGGAAGTGTATCATACTCTGAGTCCAACAGGGAGTGGGCACATTATCATTTTCCTGTTCTTGACCATCCTGTAGTACCAAGACAACATCTTCTTCATTACCTGCTTCAACTTGTTGACTCAAGGCTAGTTGTTCGCATAGTCCCTTCCCACGTACTAGTTTGGTGACCTTGATCTCGATGTCATATTCCATGACACGAGTTATCCATCCTGCACGTTTCTCATTCAGATCCTTGTTTAGAAGGAAGTCCCTGACTCCCGCATGAGAGACCAATAATTGGATCTTGTTGTTTGAGACTAGGTGCTTGAATTTCTTTAAACTCCTGATCACTGCAAGTACATGCTTTTCAATGAAAGAGTACCTAGTTTCGTATTCCTCCAAGCCTTGACTGAAGAAAGCAACTGGTTGTTCTAATCCTTCTTTGTTTTGTTGTGCCAAGATTGCAGAAATTGTATCTCCACCACCAAAGGCGTATAGCATGAAATCCTTGGAGAAGTTTGGATTGACGAGAGTTGGAGCTTGAGATATAGCCTCTTTTATTGCCTCAAAACTTGCCTTGCCTTCAGATGTCCACTTAAATGCCATGCTCTTCTTCAACATCAGTGTTATTGGCTTTACGAGAGCTGCAAAGTTTGGAACAAACCTGCGGACAAAATTGATCCTTCCTAAGAAGCTTTAAAGATCCTTCTTGTGACTTGGTAATGGTAGTGCTCTTATTTCTTCAACTCTTTCTGGGTCAATCATCAATCCCTCCTTTGAAACAATATGGCCAAGAAGTTTTCCCTCATGAGCCAAGAATATGCATTTTTTGGGATTTAATGATACCCCAAATCTTCTACACCTCTGAAATACCTGCCTCAGATGAAAGAGGTGATCCACTGCATTTTTGGAGAATACAGTGATGTCATCAAGGTATATCAAAACTATTTTATTGATCAACCCCTTGAATGCCATATCCATTGCCCTTTGGAAAGTGGCTCCAGCATTTGATAGCCCAAATGGCATCTTCTTGTAGGCATAGGTCCCCCATTTGGTGGTGAAAGCCATCTTGAACTGGTCATCTTCCTTCACCATTACCTGATTATACCCTGAGTAGCCATCTAGGAGAGAGAATCTCTCCGAACCGGATACTACCTGCAATATTTGTTCCATTGAAGGAAGTGGGTAATGGTCTTTGAGAGATGCCCTGTTTAGGTCTCAGAAATCTACACACAACCTGATTTCTCCGCTCTTCTTCCTGACCGGAACCAAGTTTGCGACCCAGCTTGAGTGCTTGATCGGGAATATAATGCTTGCCTCTATTAGCTTATTTAGCTCTTTCTTCATTAGAGGCTCAATGTGAGGGTTGACTGGTCTCTGCTTCTGCCTGATGGGCTTAGCATCTGGATCCAATTCTATGGTATGCTGAGCCAGGTTGGGATTGAAACCTTTCAAGTCTTCATAGCTCCAAGTGAAGACATCTGGAAATTCTTGGCAAAGTTGTATGAAATCTGATTTCTCCTGTTCAGTGGCTACCTTGCCAATTTGAAGTGTTTTGTTTTCCCCAACCGGAATTGGCTCTGAATCTTCTCTTTTGACCTGTATGTTAGCCTTTTCCTTACGGAACTGGTCATTAGGGTTGAAGATAGACTCCAATGTTACTAAACCCCTAGGAAGCTTGTTTGTCCGCAGCTGCACTACTTGATCCCCATACTGCTGCTCTAATCTGTCCTGATTCCTAGCTGAGAATTCAGCCTCTTCTTGTAAGAAATTGACGATCTGTTGATCGTTCTCAAACACCTGCCAGCTGGTGTTATTATCTGGAACTGCTGGCCTCACAATCACATGGACATGTGGCTGTGTTTTTTCCCTTTTGATGTTGTCAACCACATCAAACATTGCTCCAACAGCTGCGAGCCTATCCGCGGCTTCATTTTTCTTCCTAGGTATGGACGCGATATTGAAAGCTTCGAAATCCTCAACGAGGTCCCATACCCTGTTCTTGTAGTTCTTTAGCAGTTCATTCTTTGTAGCATGTTGTCCCCTGACTTGATTGACGATTAGTTCACTGTCACCAAAGACTTGCAAGTTCTTTATTTTCTTCTTGATTGCCCAATGTATCCCTTGCACCAAGGCTTCATATTCAGCAGTGTTATTTGAACAGGAAAACTGGAAACGGAAGGCTGAGTAATACCTTATACCTTGTGGTGAAATGAGCATAGCTCCTCCTCCTGCACCTTGTCTACTCCTTGATCCATCAAAGAACAGCTGCCATACTTCATTCTTGTCCTTATGATCTGGCTTGGTGATGCTGGGGAGAGGTTGATCCTCTTCATGTAAACAATAAACCCCTAGCTCAGATTCTTCTACTTCTTGATAAGGATCAAAAGCATGCACCTTGCTTGCCCATTCATCAAGAGTCAAATCCGGGATACTTCCAACCTTGGTGTCAGCCTCGTCAGTGCTAGGGTGATCTTCTTGATCAAATGCTGAGCAATTGGCATTAATCTGACTTGGAGTGTAAGGCTCAATATGGAAGTTTGCAATAGGTTCAGACCTAATTGTAGCCTTAGTTCCATACCTTGTTCTAAACAGCATGTGAGACCAATCCACCGAAAGATAGCCTCCAATTTTAGCAGTGAAGTCTCTTGACAAGCACAATGCAAAGAGTGGTGGAAGGTCTATGACTGATACATCTTGTAAAACAACAACATTTGGACATGCATGCAAGGTAAGACTCAAATTTCTAATCACTCCAACTGTTGCTATTGCTGTCCCATCTAGCTGCACTACCCCTTTAGATGTTATTTCATACTGGAGCCCTAGCTGATCAGCTATCTGTTTAGGCATTACTGAGCTACTTGCCCCGGAGTCTATCATGCAATTATGTACTAGCTGATTTCCAATGATTAACGAAACATAGAAAGGGGGGGGCTTCAACATTTTACCTTGTTGTGCTCCATGACTTCCTTCAGGCTGGGCAGCATTTGTAAGCACTTTGTCTTGCATCTGAACCTGCTGATTCGAAGTTGGCCAATCCTTCATGGCAGCTTGCAGCAGATCTCTTTGGCCTGGGATGGATAGGGATTCCCACATAGATATATTGACGTTTGTCTTCTTCATCTGATCAATGATACTGAATGGTGATGAAGGATCTCTCTGCTGTCCCTTGGTTTGCACATTTACTCCTTGTACGTGGGCAACAACAGCTGGCATTTGAGTTGGCCTAGGGGCTGTTCTTGGCTGCCCTTGTGCATTTGAAATGGGACTTTGCTTGCCAATCATTTCTGGAGTCATAGAAGGTTGTGGGCTGGTTGGAGCTGGTGGCTGCTCCTCACCCAAATTCCTCCTTTTTGACCTTGTGTTGGCTGCAACACCTTGAGAAACCACCTGATTCATGCCACAGAAATCCTCTGCTTGCCAGTTCACCAATGTGGTGTCATTTGGGGCTGATTGCTGTTGGAATGTTTCTTGTTGTTGACTGTTTCCTTGACTGCCCTCACCCTCCACACCAGTAGTTGTCACCATCAATGCTTGATTGAGGGCACCATTGAAACACATGGATTGGTTATGAGGCTCGTTGCATGGAAAGCACCAATCGTATTCCTGAGCAATGTTGTTCTGTGTTGGCACTAATGCTTTAGAGGCAGATATGACATTTGGATTATAGGGCTGGAATGGTCTATTGGCAGGAGGCCTTGTTTGATTCATATTTGCAGCTGGATTAGGTGGTCTTTGTGGTTGGTATGGCTGCCTATTAGGTTGAGCTTGGGGTTGATAAGAAGGTCTGAAACCTTGGGCTTGTTGCCTCTTGAGAGTAACTAGCTCATTGCCTAGGTTTTGCAATTGCTTCATGACCTCTTGAAGCTCATTTGGGGCACTTGGAGATGAAGTGGAAGCTTCATTTGAACTCTGATTTCTAGGAGTGGGAGAGGGAGCCAAATTAGGTGCTTGACTAGTGTTTGGACTCTCTAAACTTGGAAACAATGGCATGGGAGGTCTAGGGGCAAGTTTGCCAGCTTGGATTAAACAATTTTCAGCCCTAATGGCAATGCTATAAGCCATAGGGATAGTTATGCCTCCCATGGACTGAATCAACATAGAAATATCAGAATTTAAAGCTTTGAGATAGTATAGAAAAGCACCTTCTGCTGTTGGCCTGACTGCCACTGGAATCCTCTCCCAAGTTTTTTGAAATCTGAAGTTGAAATCGGTCAGCTGCTCATTGGGAGCTCTCTTGATAGTTGTCAGCTGCTCCAAAAGAGACAAGTTGTCTCCCTTCTCTCCAAATTGCTCATGAAGTGCAATACACAGCTGATTCCAGTTTGTGATAGAACCAGCTCCAAGGCTCCTAAACCATTGCAATGCTTTACCCTTGAATGAAGATGCCAGTAACTTGACAGCCACTTGCATTTCATTGATTTCATGGATTGCACAAAGGTTAGCAATATCTTTAACATGATCACCTGGAGTAGTCTGATTTTCTCCAGTGAAGTAGGGAATGTTCTTCAAGGCTGCAATAGGAACTGGATGTTGTGCATTGAGAGCAAGTGGGCTGCTGCCTGTGAAGTTGACGTAGGGGTTGTTCTGAGCCATTCTAATTGGTCTTAAAACCCTTGTTGACTGAATGAAAGGCCTACCAGGTGGAGGAGTTGAGAGAGTTCTGTTTGGTGGAGATGGAGACCTTTGAATCCTTCTTCCTCTTTGCCTTCTTCTTGGAGATAACTACAGGTATTCAAACAACACTTCTTCTTCTCCAACTCTTGACCTTGTGGTGATTCTTCTCATGAGTTTTCAGGCCTGCACTGCTGAAACCAGTTGATTCTTCCCCTTGGAGTCGCCAGATATGTAAATAATAGCTCTTTTTAAGCAAGAAAAATGCAGCAGATGCACATCAACCCTGCTGCAATAAAAATGAGACCTCTAGTGTCCCACCGGGCGTGCCAAAACTGTTGTTGCAGACTCACAGCACCCCTGGATGCAGATCAGGCTTCTAGGTTGATCACTCTAGCATCCAGTGTGATTGCATAACATGGAAACCTCTCTCCAAGTGTGGGACTTGAAAAGTGAGAAAGGATTCTCCAGAGAAGGCTGGTTCCTATTCCTCTGTTCAGATGCACACGAAATATGCAGAGGGTTTGCTCGAAACCTAATCTAATCTGCCAAGGAGACAGGGTAAGAAGATGCATAAAAATAAATCTAATCTAATGGAGGTGATGCACCGAGGAATGAAGAACACCTATCTTGCCAGTAAACACAGACCATTCAAATGTGATATAAGATCATGCACAGATAACGAAAACTTGCAGTGAAAGACCAGGAGGATGCAAAATGAACACAGAGAGGGTTGAGAATCATCCACAGACATGTATTACTTGCTCCAAAGATTGATACAATACACTACAGAATGCCAAGAGGTAGAGTCGTATTACAGTTTCAAATGAGAGGTTCGAACTCCACAAATTCGCCTGATAGGAGAAGAAGGGAGGAGCAAAACAGAAAATGTTCGACCTTTTGAAAGAAGCTCCTCTTTACAATATATAGGAAGAATGAGAGAGGGAAAAGAGAGGAAATTCAAAATCTACCCCAACCACTTCTAGGTCATATTTTAAATCATCTCATTATGGCAGAAGCAGCGGATCCTGGCAAAACGGTGGGCTGTCTAACAGAAGCGGCGAACTGTCTGCTGCATTAAAGCTGGTTGTTGAAGCGTCACTTCTGGCATTACCATGCGTCAGAGACATTTTCTCAATTTTCTCTCTCCAAACTGAACCAAAATGCAAGAATGACCCTGGAATCATGTAGAGAATTTCATAAGCTTTCCGTTGATATAAAGAATGTGCAAATCTGAGCTCTGGATCGAAAGATATGACGATCTGAAGATTTAGGGCAAAAAAAGGCAAAAACAGGTCGGCGGGAAAAATATTTGAACTTTTCCCGTGCCCTGCCACTTGGATGACACGTGGCAGGCTCTGATTCGCTGAGTAATTCTCTCTCCTCCACCTTTCCGTGGGCTTTCCTTTGAAATTTCCTTGTGGGCCCTTAAACTTGGACACGTGGCACTATTTCATTGGTTCGGGTCAGTGCTTGAAACCTCGCCCTTTGACTTCTGGACTTTCTCCCTCGTGACACGTGTCGTGATTTGATTGGTATTCGGGTCTGCCGGCTTTTCGCGTCCACCGCGTCCATTTGTCCCGGATGTCCCAGTGCTGTTTGGGACAGAAACTTCCGATCCGCCCGAAATGGGCTTCCTTGTCCCTTTTCTGCTGGTGACACATGGCGTTGCTTGATTGGCTTTCGGCTCCTTCGGCTATCCGCGTCCCACGCGTCCCTTTGTTCCAGATGTCCCAGTGCTGAAGATCCTCGTTTCGGCCGAACCGGCCGGTTCACGTCCTTCGCGTCCATTTGTTCCAACTGTCCCAGACTGTCTGGGACAAGTTCTTCCGAACCACCCGAAATGGCTTCCTTTGCTCTCAGCCGCTTCACCTTTTCACGTCCTTCACGTCCTCGTGGCCCAGATGTCCCAACTGCTTAGTGCGAAAGTTCTCCTTTTTGGCCAAACCGGGCGGTTCGCGCCCTTCGCATCTTCATGTCCCAAATGTCCCAGAGCAGTTAGTCAATTTCCTTCTCCTTCGGCTGAACCGGCTTTCCGTGTCCTACGCGTCCCGATGTCCCAGATGTTCCTTTGCCTAGCAGACCGCCTGGAGGCTTTTCGGCCGATTCGCGCCTCAGATGTCCCAAATGTCCCGACTGCTGCGAGGACTAGGACTTAGCCAATTTTCACAATTTTTTTTGGCCCAAGCTTGTTTTTTGCAGCCTTTTCACCTTTTCTCAGAACTTTCTCTTTTCAACCTGGACAGGAGAGTTAGAAAAAATTCTGAGGGGACCCTAGAAACATGATTTTTGCCCTGAATCCATCCATTTTCCTGGGACTTGAGAATTCTGATGTATGTTATCAAATCAACCCTGGGGGTGAATTTGGATATTTATTCCAAACCATGACACATGGTAACCTCCCATATAAGCCTACAACTTAGTGTAAATCCATTCTACAAAATCCTCTCTCAGCTTATTTTTTATCTACCTGATTTTCTTGAGGTGGAAACGAATGCAACGTGCCAAAAAGTGTTAGTTTGAGTTGGTGTTATGGTGTCTAGGGTGATATTTAGTGAATGAAACCTCATAGAACCAAAATGAAAGTTACCACACATTTTAGAGGATTGGTAGATGCTATCAGAAGCATCATTTCCGTACCCAATTTTCATGAATCTTTATGGTTACATCAGTCAAAAAACGTATCTTAAGAGCCCCAAGACCAAAAAATTGTATAACTTCAGCAGGAAAGTTCTTGTAATCCATGACACCTGGGAACCTCCCATATCAACCTAGATATTTTTGTTGGTCACGTATACAAAATTGTCGCTTGACTTCCCTCACCCTTACCTAGTTTTATCAAGGTGGTAGTGAATGCAACACACCAAAAAGTGTCAATTTGAGTTAGCGTTAGGGTGTTTGGCATGATATTTTACGAATAAAACCTCATGGCACCAAACTGACAATGCCCACATGTTTGGGTAAGATGCTTTATGCTATCAAAACTGTGGTTTTCTACCCAACCATCCCAAACCTTCTTGACTACATCGGTTGGGTGATGTCTTTTAAGAGCCTTGAGACCAAAAAACTGTCAAACTTTCGTGGGAAAGTTCTCACAAAACATGACATATACAAACCTCTCCTTTGAGCCTGCATATTTCTGTTAGTCCCATCTATAATATCCTCTTTTGGCTTCTCTCATTTTCACTCAATTTTTTTTGGAGTGGCAGTGAATGCAACGCGTCAAAAATTATTAGTTTGAGTTAGTCTTATGGTGTTAGGGGCGATTTTATGAACATAACCTCGTGGCACATAACCAAAATCTCCCACATGTATGGGTCGGGTGGTAGACTCTATCTAAAGTATCATTTTACTACCCAATTGTCCTAAACTTTGTTGATTACATATGTCGAATGACGTCTCTTAAGAGCCCCGAGTCATATGAATCACTTACAACTAAGTGTTGATTCTAAGTTTCCTCTATCACGTGGCTTGCTTGGAATATTCAATTTTCTTTGTTATTACACAAGGCTAAGTGTGGATAATAAAGTACTTTGATGAATTTCTTTTGGTACTATTAATATTCAAATTATACTAATATTAACATGTTTTTCTTACAAAGATGTCATGGTTCTAACAACATTCACAACAAAATTATAAATCAATTTTCTAGGAATTGCCTTTAAATCCTTTTCCACAACTTCATAAGGCCATTTTTCTACACCCTCAACTAATGAAATAGTTATAGATGTTCCAAATAGTTATAGATGTTCCAAATCAGAGTGACTTCACTATTTCCTGAGAAATTTTATCTCTTCGTTGGGATCTTCAGGGAACTATGAGCATATAAGAACTTTTTTTGGGGTTCTATGATCCTCGTGATTGTGTGATTTCACATTATTCTCATTGTCATAGAACATAAAGCCATTGAAACATTTGTGGTGTGTAGTGCACAACTCGCTATATATATAAATAAAAGAAATAAGGAAATGCGTAGAGTAAATACGTGTGCGTGAAGGATGTGACGTTAAGATTACAGGGCATGGGAAGGCACATGACTTCCTGTCAAAAGTACAGAGGTTTGGCGAATACCATTGAGTGTTTGACCAAATGAAATGAATGAATGAGTGAAAGTTTTTACTGACGTCCACGAGACCGAACACTCTATGGAACCCAATGTGCAAACACAAACTAGCCAGCCAAACATCAAAAAGAAAGAACAAGACATCTTCTTAGGGATTAGAGGTATGGATCCCTTGACAGGGTTTGTGCACCCATCAAATCTTAAGGGACTCATTCATTTTTGTCAGAGGTTGTAGTTGCAAATGTTGGGTGGCCTCTTACAGAAGGCACATGGGCTGTTTGACAAGTTGTTAGATTGTAGATCTGCACAAAATGGTCCAGTTAAAAATGCCTTGGAAAAATTTAAGCAAATGCAATTGACAGGTGTAAATCCTAGCCATTTTTGTTGGGTGTTGTAGCTACGAATTCCCTGATAGACATGTCTACAAAATGAGGAATCACAGGCTAGGCACATGTACTATTTGACAAAATTATTGAAGCATTTGGTGTGCGTGGGAGAAAAGACAAGGCACAACATCTGTTTGGCAGAACACCTCAAAGAATGTGAGCTCCTAGCCATGCCAAGATAAGAGCTTTGGGGCAGGAATTCTTAGTTGCAGTTTTTGTTCTGCGAGTCATTTGTGCTTTTATTTTTAATTGTGTATCCAGGAAGAAAAAGTGTGAACCTATTGATCAAGGTTAACGCAGTTTTAGGCCAAATTCCTCAACCTTTTCTGACGTTCTCCTCTCCCGTGCTAAATAGGGAAGTGGAGCAGAAGTGTAAGTTCCCAACTTTGGTCTTCGGGCAAAAAATCTACCAGAGAAAAGATAATGGTGACCTCAATGTTTGACCCCTTCAAGAGTTAAATATTGCTCTAGCTGTTGGGATATTTTGTAAGGAGCCCCGTTAATACAGATCACAACAATAAAGGAAAAATGGTTTCCAAATTTCCACAATAATCCGCTATGGGACAACTAGCTATTGACTTCTTTAGGAGTCGCCAAATTGCTGCAGAAAGGTATAACTCTCCTTTGAAATAATATCTCTTGGCAAAGTGGGAATGCCTATCAGATGTGGGAAGGAAATTGGGGTAGCCACCAGGCCATCTCATTAACACAACCTGATATTTAGATTTGAGAAACATTATTCAACAACAAAGGCTTATCTACATCAAGGGATACGGTATCAAAAATCCATGTAAATCAGATTACATGGAATGTGAACATGATTGCTGAAATAAGGAATGATATGAAGGTTCAGATTGATAAGTTTCTCCAAATTACAAGGGAGCGACTCATCTTCCCGTCCCGTCTAGTAACTAGGATACAATTATTCAGTCTTTCACAAACACCGGGTATAAACACAATCAAGCATAATAAAAAGGAGATTTATTCTGGTTTTAAGTTGTGATAGGGATGTATGCTCAAAGCACAACACATGCGAACTGTTTGACTGAATACCTTAAAAAGTGGATTTTCATCTTATGTTGTGGTTGCAAATGCCTTAGAAGACTTGTAAGCAAAACAAGGAAGCATGAGCAAGCTTGCAAACTGTTTTTCGGAATGCATGAAGGTGATGCGGTCTCATCTAATGCGGTGATCGCGAGCTTTACACAAAATAGGTATGGTTTTCCCTTTCCTTCTGCACTAAATTTTCGCTTTCATCATTTCCTGCTTTTGGAAATTAAATGTTGAATAGTAGGAAATGTAATTCCAACCAAATGATAAAACCTTTCCTCGACCGGAACTGCCAAAACATCAAAAAGTAAAAAATATGACCTCGAAAGTCACACATGGAGTGCCACACCCAAATGTACCACAAATATGAAACTTCTAGCATGACCCCTGGTAATGTAGGACACCATGGATAACCTTAACCAAGTTGTTTGAACTCATTTAATTCCTTTTTGAGTCAATTTTCGAATGCCATCTAACATGTCAATGACTTGTGGTGACGTGCTCGTTTTAATAAAACGTGGCCAGTTCCGACTTACGGTTGCCTCTTAGTTTGAGCAAAACTGAAAACCATTGCCACCTACTCTAGAATGCCAACGGGAGAATTGTAACCAACTCTCAGTTCAATGAAAACACTTTCAGAGGTTAGTTTTGCAAGTGGGTTTTGGGGCCACTTGGTCGCTTTGCGACAAGAGTTCCTGACGCGATTACAATAACCAACCTTGGAATTGCCTTTGTAACTTGAGCCCTGCTCGTCGTAATCAACTTCCGTTAGATGCGATGAATTCTCTGTATATAGGGAGTAAGTAGGAATTCATCAAAATGTGTTTGATCTTAAAGCGAGTGTTTTTGGGACCTAGTTTGTAAGCACTTTAGCCGTTTTAGCCAAATTTTACAAATTTGCAACTTTAGCTAGACAAACATCCTAAGGGTCCCGTTTGACTTTAACTACTCATGGAACCTTGTAGATATCATTTCAGTAATTTATAGAGTGTGAATTGATAAATTTCTTGTATGAAAGGCTTTCAGAAATTATGATGTTTCTCTTTCTTCCCTCTTCTCTCTCTAGAAATAACTATGAAATTTTGGTTGGTTTTGAAAATGTAAATATATTGAAAATGTATATGGGTTTGAAACAAAATAAAAAATTTGGATGTATGCGGTTATGATATGGTGAATAGAAAAGAAAATGAATTCTAGACTTTCTCTCTCTTCTGTTTTCTATCTCTAGAAATAACTATGAAATTTTGGTTAGTTTTGAAAATGTAAATGGGTTGAAAATGTATATGGGTTTGAAAACAAAATGAAAATTGGATACAAGATGTATGTGGTTATGATATGGTGAATAGAAAAGAGAATGAATTCTAGACTCTCTCTCCCCCTTACTCTTCTCTCTAGAATTAGAAAAAAATGCAATAGAATGTGAAATTGTGAATGCGTGAAGAAATGACCTCTCTCTCTCTCTCTCTCTCTCTCCCTATCTCTATCTCTCTCTATCTCTTTTGTTTCTATTTGCTTGAAATGATGGATACATGGATTTTATGCTTAAGTGTAGGGGATTTCCATATAGTCCTAGGACTGACCCTCATTGATTGTAGGTACTCCGAACAAGAGGAATTCAGGATGTGGTTGTATTTAATGATTGGTGAAAAGTTATTATTCATCTTGCAATACGTGTATTACCTTAGGATAATGATAGAGGAATTGTTTTGAATGTGATCAATGTGTTTTATAAGTGTAATGAGTTGTCAATGAAAGTTTAAAGCATATTCAATTTTGTATGTTAATTATTGATTTACCTTAGAATTTAAATATGTTGATATGTATGTGTTATTCATCTTGCAATATGTGTATTACCTTAGAATAATGAATGTTGTTCTTATGTATATTTGAAAAGGAAAATATCAATGTGGCTATATTTTATAAGTGTCGAAATGGATGTGGAGTTGTACTCAAATGTTGTACCTATGTTGTAAAGATATTAAACTAACCTTTTACTATGTTAATTATCGATTTATCTCCTTAACACTCATAATGCTAGGTAGAATCTCATCTTACCCAAACTATTGAAATAAAAACGAGTTTATAATCCCTATTGTACTCTCTCCTTGTAATTGAGCCTTTTTAGGGTATAAAACACTAATCATGTTAATAAAATACTCTAATCTCATTAATCATCTTCTTGTTTTGCACCTAAGACAAGTCTTACTAAGGACCATTCCCTTAAGTATTTTATGAGGTGGTGAATATACTTTGTGAACCCTGTCATATTTGGGTGAGCGAGGCCAACATGTCTAGGTGTTGTAGGTCTGATCATATCATGTATAAGTTTAATCCTCATGTACATAATTTTCCCTTGGTACCCTAGTGGGTGGTCAAAGCCTTGCAAAGATAGTTGGTGGTTTTACCTACGATTGATCTCGTGTGAGACCTAAATTACGTGAGTGGAGGCTATGTGTCAAATTACACGTGCATTAAACTCTTGCATTGAACCCTTTTGTCCCTCTTAGATGAAAGTGTTCCCTTGGTGAGTAGTAGTGGATTACCTCGGGTTGATTGAAGGTGTTGAGAGGTAATGATTTTGAACTCTCTTGTAATGTCTTGTAGTAGGGTGTAGTTTTCCCCTTGAATGCTTTTGAAGTTAGTAGATCGTGGACCTCTCTTAAGGTTATTGATGAAAGAAACTTTGATGCATATTTACCCAATGATTTAAATAGTTCCTTGGAAGGCATTTGAAATGCATAAAATTGTTTGGGATGTCTCACTTGTAATATGCATTTAATACTTGAGTGTCTAAGAGAAATGAAATGAGTTGTCTTGTGCGAGGTCGTACTCCTTGTAGTCTTAAATCCCTAAGTGTTAAGTAAGTGTTATATGAATTACATTTGTTCTAAAATGATGCCAACACAGGACCAAAGTAATCGCGTAAATGTAGTTAGAACAAGGGTAAATAAGATTAAACAAGGGAATGATCGCTACGAAAATCGTATGCCTTGAGTGATGTCAAACCAACTAAAATGCCTAATGTGATCATAAAATGAATGTAATAAAGGAGAGCTTCATGGGTGATAAAACAACCTATTAAATCGAGAAACCAACTTTGAGGCATGAAAAAATAATTTGTACGCATAAATGTGGTTAAACAACGATGCTAATGAAGTAATGAACATTAAACCTTGAGAATGGAATGCCTTGGGATGATACCAAGGTATTGTAAGTTAAGGATATTGCACTCTAGTTTGACTTGTAAAAGTGACTAGAACCCTTGGGTGTAGAATAGAATACATTAAACCTAGGATCACTCAAGAAGTAGAATTTATGGACGAAACCTGTAATTAGCCAATAACTATCGAGAATGAATCCTTAATATGATGAATTAGAAGTAGAGAAAAATAGGAGATTCGTTAATCAAACTCAATGCAAAACCTCTATAACGTTAACACAGGTGAAATGCAGCCATCGAGGTGCAATATGATTTGTGAAAACAAGAAGTCCTAATTGGAGCAAATGGATTGTGAATCACATCACAAACAATGCAAATTAATTAGTTAACTTACATGGTTGGTTGTAATAACTTGAAGACGAAAAGAGTGTACCCTTAGTGTTCAAGCAATACTATGAAAAGAACTCAAAATAGGTCCACTCTTGACCTAATAACCTTCCTATTACTTCTCGTGAATTTTTCCTCCTTGTAATGAAAGTATAATGCCAAACCAAGTAAACATGATTCTTAGAAATGAATTCTTAGGACAAGTATTGGTAGACTCATGGGTGTGTAAATGCTCCTAATCGCCATCAAGTTATAAAAGTTAATTGTGATAGGGGAAACAAGCAAAATTCTAATGGAACCACTATAGGTGAAATGTTAAATGAAATAAAGAAAATGCAACCTAATTTTAAGATGAATGAAGGGTCACATGTTAAGTGTTCTTCAGATAATTAAAGTAAATCAATGAAAATAGGATTGTAATAAATATGTAACTATGAAACGTTGTGTCATGGAAAGTGCCTAACTGTAAATGTATATTGTAGTTGGATCATTGTTTGTACTTTGTCATTTGGGTAAAAGTGGCTTTGATGTGCATCATGTGTTTTCATGTTATCTATGTGGGTTCATGTTTGTGCAAATGTCTCATGTGTTGTGTATTATCCTAAATGATCTCATGTGGTGTCGTGTATCCAACAATGTAAGTAAAAAAAAGTATTTCGGTGTTTTTGTTGTTGTATTTGTGTGTCAAAATTGTGGTTGTGACATTTGGTATCAAAATGGAGGTTCATGCTCTCAAACCTCTAGGATAGTTGGTGTTATGATAATTATGCATGATGGTGGAGGAGATAGAAGAGTAATGTGATACTATGTTGTGATGTGACAAGTGTTGTACATGTGATTATATGAATGCACCTGTTGTGCATACCACTTAGTGTGGAATCATTATAATGTTGATGTGTGTCATGATGGGAGTATTCACTCTCTCTTTTGGGAATCCAATGATAATTTCATGTGTGATGTACGACCTTGTTGTGTGAGAGGAATGTTATTGTAGATTGTGAAGTGTTGGAGTGTTTTATTATTATGTGATATTGTATGTGTGCTAATGTGTTGTATGACAAAATTGTTTTGTAGTGAATTGTATCATATTGTGATGTTACCACTCTGTTGTGATGTATCGTGTTGTGTCACCATGTTGTATTGTAATTATTTGTATGTTGTGATGTTAGTACTATGTTCAACATACATATGTTTCATGCATTATGTGATGGATTCATGTCGTGAATTAGGGGAATATGATGATCGTATGACCCCTATTGTATTGTACTTGCACTTTTGAGTGTGTTATGTGGAAACTTGATGTGTTATGAGACGTGGAAATGATGTTGTGTTATACACGTAAATATACCATGCTTAAGATGTTATGATTCTTGTGAGTAAATCATCATTGTGTTAGTAATGTAGTTATGTGTTATGTTGTATACCCTACACTCATTGACCCTAAGGGAAACATATAGTTGAGAGTGTATGTGTGGAGAGACAAGACATGCGTACAAGTACCCATAACCTTGAGTTGAATACGTGTTTGGAAATGGAGTATTATGTAAACTTAAAATCCACTTCTATCCATTTGATATACTTCAAGCATGCTCAGTATATTGTGGAATGCACACCACCTGAGGCTCAACTTCTCTCTCCTATATGGGTTGTCCATTGAACAATCCTATATGATAGTGACTATGTTGAGCCTTGTGGGAGTTTAGAGGGATGATTCAGATAGAGATTATGGTAGTTATATTATTTGATCAGTTATTATGTTGCTTTTCGAGTCGCACTCGATGCTAGACAGGGTCCAATACCCTTATGAGGATATCGAGATGTACACTCAAAAGAGATCCGATGTACTTGTGATGTTGCATATGTTGTTATATATTTTGTGAGATGAGACTCGATATCCGAGTGCCATCAACTCGATGAGTACCCCTTTGGTGGCCATATAAGGCCACATAGTGATAGTGATGTGATATTTCTCTATACGTATTTTATTCGTAAATTTGAATTTTCTTTTCTCTTCCTTTTTTGGAACCAACAAATTATTCTATTTAACTTTTGGTTGAGTTATTGTTTGTAATTTTTGGCATTAAAATTGATTTTTGCACTAACATAATGATTTTCACACTAACTGCGGCTAATTAGCCATTTATTTTTCTTAGATTGAAAGTTGAATTTGAGTTAAAATTCTTCCTTGAGTTTCAAATTTATTTTCTCGCTTGGCCAAAGCGATTGAATTTGATGCCACTTGGCAATTTTGCTTGTTGTTTTGGCATGTTGGTTCTAATGTTGTTATGTGTTGTAATAGGGACATGGGTTCACCATGGATTGGTGGTACCTATGGCCCCACTTCATTGTATGGGGGTACACCCCAAGGAGTTATAGATAACTGGTGTAGTTGTCGAACTATAGGTTATTATGTCACTTGGGTTAGAGGTGTCTAGACTCTATGTGCCTAGGGCCATAGGGTGACCGACCTCTTTGGTGGAGAGAAAAGGAAAATTTGTATTCATTTTGTTGTTTGGGAGGTATATGGAGTTGTTTTGGGAGGCTTATGGTGATTCAAATTTATATGGAGTTGGTATTATCATTTATGAGTACTCGTGTCATTTTTTTAATATTTTATGTTGTTGAGGATTGATGCCCCTCATCGATGGTATAATGTTTGATCCCATCTTGAAAATGTGTAGATATAATTGTGGTTTTTGAGTTGCATGAAACCTTTGTATGTGTATTGTTGGGGATTCTTTGTTGTTATATTATGCTTGTGTACGAGTACTATTTGTGTCGAGGCATGTGTGTGTCGAGTACTATGTTGTGTGGACTATATGTTTTCTTACCATGGTTGCGTTGCTGGTTTTGTGATGTCATACAGTCATGAAATGTGATAACAAGATGTCTTGTGGGTCTTAATGTTGTGTTTGAGCTTTGTGTGGCATCATGATGTTATGTTATGTTGGGCACCCACGAAAATAAGTAAATAGAAATCCTAAATAATAAAATATTATGAGCTTTAGGATTAAGAAATACTGTAAAGGAAAATACTAACTAAGTAATAATGTAAAAAATGGAACTACCAATCTTCACAGAACATTAAAATTTAAGAAATTGCCAAAACTTTCCTTCTACCTTGTGGTTGCATTTTAGCGACAGAGTTCTCATCCCTAGATAGGTCTTGTCGTTGTTGACTTTCAAGCTTATTTGCCCTTGCATCCTCGGTGTTATGTCGCATCGAGGGCGATGCACTTATAAGGGGAGGGAACTGTAGTGCCCAATACCATTAAGTGTTTGACCAAATGAAAGCATGGGACAACTTCTCAGGGATTATCGATATGGATCTCCTGACAGGGTCTACACAACCATCAAATCTTAAGGGACTCATTCATTTTTTTTTTCAGAGGTTGTAGTTGTAAATGTTGGGTGGATGCTTACAAAAGGCAAATGGGTTGTTTGACAAGGTGTTTGTAGAAATGCATCCAATGGAATGTTTGATTGTAGATATATACAAAATGGACTAGTTAAAAATGCCTTGGAAACATTTAAGAAAATGCAATTGAGAGGTGTAAAGCCTAGTCGTTTTTATTGGGTGTTGTAGTTGTGAATTCCCTGATAGACATGCCTGCAAAATGAGGAAGCATAAACTGGGCATATGTATTGTTTGAAAAAATTGCTTGAAGTATTTAGGGCGTGTGGGAGAAAAACAACACACAACATTTGTTTGGAAGAATGCCTCAAATAATGTGATCTCCCAACCGTGCCAAGATAAGAGTTTTGGGGTAGGCGTTCTTAGTTGTAGTGTTTGTTCTGTGAGTCATTTGTGCTTTTTTTTTAAAATTGTGTATCCAAGAAGTAAAAGTGTGAACCTATCATTCCAGGTTAATGTAATTTTAGGCTAAATTCCTCAACCTTTTCTGATGTTCTCCTAGCCTATGCTAAATGGGGAAGTGGATCATACGTATACTTTCCCAACTTTGGTCTTCGGGTGAAAAATCTGCTAGAGAAAAGGTAATGGTGGCCTCAATATTCGACCCCTTCAAGAGTTAAATATTTCTCTAGCTGCTGGGATATTTTGTAAGGAGCCCTATTAATACAGAGCACAATAATAAAGGAAAAATAGTTGCCAAATTTCCACAATAATCCGCTATGGGACAACTGGCTATTGACTTCTTTAGGAGTCACTAAATTGTTGTAGAAAGGTATAACTCTCCTTTGAAATAACATCTCTTGGAAAAGTGGGAATGCCTATTAGATGTGGGAAGGCAATTGGGGTGACCACCCAACCATCTCATTAACACACCCTAATATTCAGATTTTAGAAACATTTTATAACAACAAAGGCTCATCTACATCAAGGGATACACTATACAAAATCCATGTAAATCAAATTACATGGAATGTGAACATGATTGCTGAAATAAGGAATGATATAAAGGTTCAAATTGATAAGTTTCTCCAAATTACAAGGGAGAGATTCATCTTCCCGTCTAGTAACTAGGATACACTCATTTATTCTTTCACAGAGACAGGGTATAAACGCCATCAAGCATAATAAAAAGGGGATTTATTCTGGTTTTAAGTTGTGATAAAGATGTATGCACAAAGCACAAGGCATGCAAAATGTTTGAATAAATAACTTAAAAAGTGGATTTTCATTTTATGTTGTGGTTGAAAATGCCTTAGAAGACTTGTAAGAAAAACGAAGAAGCATGAGCAATCCACTAAACTATTTTCTGGAATGCATGAAGGTGATGTGGTCTCATCGAATGCGGTGATCGTGAGCTTTGTGCAAAATAGGTATGGTTTTCCCTTTCATTCTACACTAAATTTTCACTTTCATTATTCCTGCATTTAGAAATTAAATGTTGAATAATATGAAATTTAACTCAAACAAATGATAAAACCTTACCGTGATCGAAACTGCTAAAACATAAAAAATCTGACCTCTAAAGTCGCATGCATGAGCGCCACACCCAAATGTACCAAAAATCTGAAACTTCTAGCATGACCCCTGGTAATGTAGGACACCATGGAGAACCTTAACCAAGTTGTTTGAACTCATTTAATGCATTTTTGAGTCAAGTTTTGAAGCCCATCTAGCATATCAATCACTTGTGGTGATGTGCTCGTTTTAATAAAACACAACAGGTTCCAAATTATGGTTGCCACTTAGTTTGAGTGAAGCTGAAAACCACCACCACTTGCCTCTAGAGTGATAAGAAGATAATTGTAACCAACCCCCAGTTCAATGAAAACACTTTCGAAGGCTAGTTTTACAAGTGGGTTTTGGGGCCCATGGTCTCTGTGCGACTAGAGTTTCTAACATGAATACAATAAACAACCCTGGAGTAGCCTTTATAACTTGAGCCCTTTTCGTTGTAAGAAAATTCCATCAAATGCAATAAATTCTATATATACAGGGTAGTAAGTATGAATTGAAAAACTTTGTGTTTGATCTTAAAATGAGTATTTTGGGATCCATTTTGTAAGCACTTTAGCCATTTTAGTCAAATTTTGCAAATTTGCAACTTTAGCTCGACAAACCTCCTGAGGGTCCCATTTGAATTCTAATTGCACATGGAACATTGTGGATATCATTTCGGTACTTTATATAGTGTGAATTGATAAATTTATTGTATGAATGGTTTTTAGAAATTATAATGTTTCTCTTTTCCCTCTTCTATCTAGAAATAACTATGAAATTTTGGTTAGTTTTGAAAATGTAGTGTGTTGAAAATGTATATGGGTTTGAAACGTTTTTTTTTGGATATGATATGTATGTGGTTATAATATGGTGAATAGAAAAGAAAATGAATTCTAGACTTTGTCTCTCTTCCCTTTTCTCTCTCTAGAAATAAATATGCAATTTTGGTTGGTTTTGAAAATGCAAATGGGTTGAAATGTATATGGGTTTGAAACGAAATGAAAATTGGATATGATATGTATGTCGTTATGATATGTCGAATAGAAAAGAGAATGAATTCTAGACTTTCACTCTCTCACTTACTCTTCTCTCTAGAATTAGAAAAAATGCAATAGAATGTGAAATTGTGAATGTGTAAAGAAATGACCTCTCTCCCTATCTCTATCTCTCTACTTTTTATTTGGATTTGTTTGAAATGATGGAAGCACGGATTTTATGCTCGAGTGTAGGGGATTTCCATACTAGTCCTAGGACCGACCTTGTGTTGGTTGCAGGTACTCTGAACAAGAGGAATTTAGGATGTGATATGTTGTATTTAATGAGTTGTCATTGAAAATTTATATTCATCTTGTAATATGTGTATTACCTTAGAATAATGATATGTAGTGTTACTCTAAGTATTATTCTTATGTATATTTTGAAAAGGAAAATATCAATGCGGCTATATTTATAAGTGTTGAAATGGATGTGAAGTTGTACTCAAATGTTGTACCTATGTTGTAAAGATATTAACTAGTCTTTAACTATGTTAATTATTTATTTATCTCCTTAACACTCAAAATGCTAGGTATAATCTGATCTTACCCAAACTATCGAAACAAAAACGAGTTTATAATCTTTATTGTACTCTCTCCTCCCAATTGAGCCTTTTTAGGGTATAAACACTGATCATGTTAATACGATACTCTAATCTCATTAATCATCTTCTTGTTTTGTATCTAAGATAAGTCTTACTAAGGACCATTCCCTTAAGTATTTTATGAGGCAATGAATATACTTTGTGAACCTTGTGATATTTGGGCTGTAACGACCCAAAATTTCACACACAAACAACACAGTAAAATACAGGATAACTTTTTTTTTTTTTTGACACATAACACGACACAACATGCCACCACCAAGGTCACAACTAACTCTGTGGATAACTCAATACAAGGATGACCACAAAGGAAGCACGGAAATGTTCACACCCACCAAGGATGGTTCACTTTTCTGTTTGACAAGACAACATAAGAAACCACCACATAACATACCTACAGATAGGGCAAGCCACAATGAGAATATTATTGAAGGTTATTTATTTTTATGAAACCTCTTTCGATCCTTAACTTCAGTTTTCTAAGACTCTAGATATGATTCATACAATACGTCTTACAACGCTAAGTTCTTACTTTTACTCTGAAGAGAAATTTGCTCTAAGTCTTGTCTATTATGGTCTTTATTTGCTTAATTTTTTTATCAAGAAAGGGGAGTAATTTAATTCCACAAGGCCATCTATTCACCACTAATGCTACTAAGACTCGTTCTTTCCCACAAGACAACATGGGTTTACACTCGTCACACTTAAGAGGGGAAAAAAAAAGTGCCTTGGAAAAAGGTTAGAGGGAGGAGGTCGAGTTGGAAACATCTTTAGGACCTCATTTGTTATCGCCAACATTTCATTGAAGCTAGAGATCTTAACCATAATTATCAACGATTTTACATAGGCTTTACTAAAAGAGTATTGCCAAAGAGAAAAATTTACCTTCCAAATGGCGGTGAGATAGATTGTGTGATTTCCCAAAATGTTTTCTCTGGCTTATTAAATCTTATCATCTTCTAACAACTAACAATTCATTTCTCCTTAGGATCGTTTTACAAATTTTACCATAAAAGGGATAATATTCACTAGAGGAGCTAGGGTTATCATGTTATATAAGTTTACTTGCAATGATAGTCTCGCCTTTGATTACTTAAAGAATTACTTGCTCTCAAGTTGGTGACCCCTACGTTACTTTATTTGAATACAACTTTTAATTTAACTTCCAGAAGTATTAAACAATCCCATGTTAGTTTACTTATGACACATTATTACTAAGTCATAGCAAGGTTTAACTCAACATTTATTCTCAAGGGAAAAGTTGTAGCAACACTCATTTACAAGAACAAAACAAGATTACATCATTTCTTAAAATAATGATACTCCAACAAAGTCACCCAATGACAGTAACCAAATTTTCTTATAATTTCAATGATAGTCGAACAATACAAGGTTTCCAAAGTTCAGATGACAAAGTCCACAATACATTATACTAAGACATTGATCCTCTTCTAAAACTTTCCACTAGACGTTATCAATAGTTGAACAATGTAAAAAGGTTTCGAGCAAAAGAAATTCTCAACTGAGGTTGATGACAAAAAAAAATCTACAAGTCTATCCCTCATCTACTTGCAACATCCATCTGCAAAAATTTTTCTACAAGAGTCAGTTTGCGAGAACTGAGCAAGATAAGGCTACACAAAACCACCATAACTGTTATCTATCAATACCATGAAAGGAAGCACTTTATTGCAAGAATTTGGGTCAAACCTCTAAACACTATCAACACTTCAAGTTATAATAAGTTTCCATCATGCCAATAAAGGAAGAAGACCATGTACTTCAGTTAAGAGTAAAAACAATGAAAGTATAACAATCGAATGAGAGTGGCCCTTGGCCCTATACGGAGCAACTAACCAATATAACAAAAATAAATAGGATTCTCATCAAGTAAATAATTAAATAACAATCACAAGATTGAGAGTTGATATATAGTCCAACCATCTAATTTTTTTATTTTTTTTTAAAAGGTACCGAACGTAAAGGCTAAAATATTATATTTCTAAAGAGTTCAAGAGTTGATTGGCCCAAGAAGGGGTGTTATCCAAATTCACCCAGGGTTGAGTTGATAACATACATCAGAATTATCAAGTCCCAGGCAACATGGATGGATTCAGGGAAAAAATCATGTTTCTAGGGTCCCCTCAGAATTTTTTCTAACTCTCCTGTCCAGGTTGAAAAGAGCAAGTTTTGAGAAAAGGTGAAAAGGCTACAAAAAAACAAGCTTGGGCCGGAAAAAATTGTGAAAATTGGCTAAGTCCTAGTCCTCGCAGCAGTCGGGACATGAGGGACGTCTAGGCGCGAATCGGCCGAAAGGCCGCCAGGCAGTCTGCAGGGCAAAGGAACATCCTGGCCGTCGGGACACGTGGGACGCGAACCGCCCGGTTCGGCCGAAAGAAGAACTTTCGCACTAAGCAATTGGGACATCTGGGCCACAAGGACGCGAAGGACGTGAAAAGGCGAAGCGGCCGAGAGCAAAGGAAGCCCATTTCGGGTAGTTCGGAAGAATTTGTCCCAGACAGTCCGGGACAGTTGGAACAAATGTATGCGAAGGACGCGAACCGGCCGGTTCGGCCGAAACGGGGAACTTCAGTCTGGGACAGTTGGGACAAAGGGATGCGTGGGACGCGGATAGCCGAAGGAGCCGAAAGCCAATCAAGCAACACCACGTGTCACCAGCAGAAAAGGGACAGGGAAGCCCATTTCGGGCGGATCGGAGGTTTCTGTCCCAAACAGCACTGGGACATCTGGGACAAATGGACGCGGTGGATGCAAAAATCTGGCAGACCCGAATACCAATCAAATCACGACACGTGTCACGAGGGAGAAAGTATAGAAGTCAAAGGGTGAGGTTTCAAGCACTGACCTGAACCAATGAAATAGTGCCACGTGTCCAAGTTTAAGGGCCCACAAGGAAATTTCAAAGGAAAGCCAGCGGATAAGGTAGAGGAGAGAGAATTACTCAGTGAATCAGAGCCTGCCACGTGTCATCCAAGTGGTAGAGCGTGGGGAAAGTTCAAATATTTTCCCGCCGACCTGTTTTTGCCCTAAATCTTCGGATTGTCGTATCTTTCGGTCCACAGCTCAGAATTACACGTTCTTTATATCAACGGCAAGCTGTTGAAATTCTCCACATGATTCCGAGGTCAATCTTGCATTTTGGTGCAGTATAGAGAGAGAACTATTGAGAAAAAGTCTCTAACGTGTGGTAATGCCAGAAGTGACGCTTCAACAACCAACTTTAATGTAGCAGAAAGTTTGCCGCTTTTGTTAGACAGACCACCATTTTGCCAGGATCCACTGCTTCTACCATAATGAGATGATTTAAAGTACGACCTAGAAGTGGTTGGGGCAGATTCTGAATTTCCTCTCTTTTCCCTCTCTCATTCTTCCTATATATTGTAAAGAGGAGACTTCTTCCAAAAGGTCGAACATCTTCTATTTTACTCCTCCCTTCTTCTCCTATCAGGTGAATTCATGGAGTTTGAACCTCTCATTTGAAACTGTAATACGACTCTGCCTCTTGGCATTCAGTTAGTGCATTGTATCAATCTTTGGAGCAAGTAATAACATGTCTGTGGATGATTCTCAACCCTCTCTGTGTTCACCTTGCATCCTCCTGATCTTTCACGGAGCAAATAACCAATATAACAAAAATAAATAGGATTCTCATCAAGTAAATAATTAAATAACAATCACAAGATTGAGAGTTGATAGATAGTCCAACCATCTAATTTTTTTTTTGTTTTTTTAAAAGGTACCGAACGCAAAGGCTAAAATATTATATTTCTAAAGAGCAAGAGTTGATCGGCCCAAGAAGGGGTAACCACGGGTTTCAAGAATTAACACAAAAAGCCATGTATAAATGAGTTTCAAACCTGAAATCACATAGAGTATCCACACAACATAAGTTTCGAAGCATAGGCAAAGTAAACTAGTTTTGGCCACTAACTCCAAGAGATTTCCCAATCATTCAAGAAGGCCAATGCCTTGTAGGCTAGTAGCAATCACGCGAGAGAAGAAAGCGTTCCGTCAACCAAGAGTATATGAAAATGTCATCAACTAATTTTATAACCCTAAATATTTACAAACCTCCACATCAATTATTAAAGTTCAGTTAATTTAAAATAAATTTCCTATTTCCCAAAACAACAATATTTTTAAGGCAACCCTTGGTAACATAAACAACCGTTCAAGCAAAGGTACAACATAAACTACTAAGTTCCATTATCAAAACAACTCCTTCTGCTATAACTCCATCATACTATTGATTGCAAGAAAGTTGTTCCCAAGGTTAACAACGTTCAAGACAATTTTCATCACAAAACATTAAGGTACATATGTGCATATAAACTGTCCAATCCTAATTAACAACACAGTCATAATAAATGGGAGGAAACACAAGTTAGAAGACTAGATTATTTCACCAACAATCTTTCGAGAGGGAAAAGACCAAAATAATTCTAGAAAATAGTGGGGGTACTAGAGTTGCACAATTAAGACCTCGAACTTAGCTAAATAAAAAAAAACTAGTTACGATTCAAGTTGAAGGGGGCAGTCAAAGTACCTCCTAAGAATGGCTATAAAACCTAGGAACCAGGCTGAAGCTACATAGGAGTCTAAACACCCGAGGTTGAAACACTTTGCACGCAAACTTAATCATTCTAAAAGTTTTAACACCGAATCTCTAACTTGAAATAGTCCAAGCGTTGATTACACTAATCCTACAACCTTTCTTTTTCTCGATGCCAAAAGGGTTATCAAGTGGGCTTGAGAGATCATTAACCATATATGTCAAAAGACAAAGAAGGACAACCCTGGTTGATAGGAAGGAACTTCATAGTTATCGCACGCTTACTTTAACAACTACTCAAAACTAGCTGGAACAAATAATGACTTGAACTCTATTGTAGAGAAGAGTATATATATTTATAAAGGAAGATCGATCACTCGAGCCAGAAAAACATACACCCAAAGGAGAGAACACCTGCATGCTTTCCACTAACATACAGGCAATGATAATAGCTAAACAAGAAGAAAGCAAGTAGAAAGGAGAGACCTACTGAAAAGAAGTTCAAAAGAAAACTAATTCAAGGAAATGGTGGTTTGATTTCATGATAAAAATAAATATAGCAACAGTAGAAAAGTGTAGGAATATCTTTCCTGTTTCTCCAGCTTCAACAGGTCATACAGACTCCGCACGGGCCAGCAGCAATAATCTTTAGGTTGCATCTCCCCTTTTTACCAGCTGGGAACTCAAGCTCCATTCTCGTCTATGCCTAGCCCAGTAGAGAGCTCCAGTTTACAAGCAACATCAAACGGAAAGAAAAATGGTCTCAAGGGTTTTCAAGCCTATGGTATGCACAAGATGGGTTTAATGGAAAAAGGCCCAGTACACACGTGAAAGGCAGGGACAAGACCAAACTACACAACCCTCCAAATAACCTTCCAGCCCACGTCAAATATGAGGCGCCAGAGCAGGACAAAGACATCAAACGAGAACAAGGAACATGGATATTAGTCAACTGAAGAAGAAGATGCCTCCAAAAATAAATAAATAAATAAATAAATAAACACACACACACACACACACACACACACACACACACACACACACACACACACACACAGAGAGAGATAAATAAATAAATAACATAAGTAAGAAAGGGTGAATCCATGAAGCATGCAAAATGGGACAAAATGCCACCAGGCGATGGGGGAGGGCCTCATTGAATAGTCACGGCTGCTAAAAAAAAATGCAAGAAAGGGATCTGAAAACAAAAAAATACATCACCTCCCGTAGCCCCAGGTCTCCAAACTGTACAACTCGTTTCCTCCTAGAAGGGCACAGGTGTCAAAGCTGATCAGTTCACCTAATCCAACATTCACGCAGCCAGAGGCAGTGGCAGTTAAGAATAGGAAAATACATCCATCGAGCAAGGGAAATAATTCAGGCCCACATCCTAGAAAACCAAACAATGCGTCCAGGTAAAATGTTTTGACCAGAATGATTTCGAGGCTTCACTCCCCCACGTGGCGAGGGCAGAAAAAAAACGTCAAGGTTCTGTGCATTAAGCAATACTCCCACCATGTTTCCCCAACATCGACCAGCACCAGGCGTGAGCAAGCTTCATCGATCAGGAGAATAAAAACAAAAGAAAACAAAGAAACATGTAAAAAGGACAGGCGCGCAACAAGGGAAGGCATACTTTTTAAAAAGTTTTTCCCACCAAACTACACGTAGTTTTCCCTCACAAGGTCTCACGCTGCCAGAGCCGAAATTATAGGAAAACAACAAGGACGTGGAAAGATACAAGACAAAAGAAATGTTAAATGAAGAGAAGTGCGGCCAACAGAGTTAGGGCCAGTTGGAGATGGCCACGTAGCAAGGAAGGAAGAACAAATCTGAGCAGAAAGATACACACAACCCAACAAAAGTGTGGCCAGGAGGGAAAAAAACGTCTCACTCCAGCCAAGGGTCAAATCATGATCCAAATAAAGCTGACAAGGAGACAAATAGGCGGCCCAAAGAAAATTTACACTTCCTCCACCAATAAGTCAGGCAAAATTACATATCCACAAGATGAAATAAATTTAATTGGTCACAATTTCATTTTAAAATTTGGTTAGATCGACAAAATTGACGATAGTATACAGCTGCCAAGTCTAGGGAACCGACAAAATTCACATATTTTTGTAAATGATAATTCTTAATAATTGAAAATGTGCAATCCTATTGGTCAGCGTATTTATCCGACAACATACATAATGCATTTACGTGAACAAACATCTTTTATTTATCTCTGCAAAGAAAACCATGTCTCCGCGCCAAGTAAGAGGATAAATTGATAGTAAAAATTTACCAGCTGGTGGATGAGAAGCCTCAACTGAACAATAACTCACAGTAGGGCATGCACATGGCCTGAGAAGGCTTAACTAATTCAAAAATGTAATTTTATCATTTATATACACATAAAAATATAACTGATATCCATTCCTTTATTATGTTTTAAAATGTCGTGACACCTAAACGAGGTTCGAAAAATCGTTTAGGACCTAACACGATAGTGACAACAAATAATAATAATAATAATAATAATAATAATAATAATTTAATCGAGGGGTCAAACACGAGAGTGATCAATACTACGGCAAAAATATCTGGCAGGCAATAAAAAACAATCAACAGGATG
This sequence comes from Taxus chinensis, assembly GCA_019776745.2. Lineage (NCBI taxonomy): Eukaryota > Viridiplantae > Streptophyta > Pinopsida > Cupressales > Taxaceae > Taxus > Taxus chinensis. The sequence goes on from CM034150.1 coordinate 132,697,070, forward strand.
TTCGATATAACAAGAACAAGGTCTTCCTTTAATAGGATAAATCGCGAGGGATGCTACGGGGCCAACGACCAAAACCATCGACACCGACGCAAGCAGGAAAGCTCAACAAGATGAAGACACCAATATTTCAAAGGAAACACAACGACATTCAGCCCTTAGCAGCATGGTCGTCACAGAATAACAACAAAATGAAGAATGGGGCATTACATGGGCGAGTGAGGCCAACATGTTTAGGTGTTGTAGGTCTTGTCATATCATGTATAAGTTTAATCCTTATGTATGTAATTTTCCATTGGTAACCTAGTGGGTGGCCAAAGCCTTTCAAAGATAGTTGGTGGTCTACCTATGATTGATCTCATGTGAGACCTAGAGCGAGTGGAGGTTGTGTGTTAAATTTCCTGTGCATTAAACTCTTGCATTGAACCCTTTTATCCCTCTTAGATGAAAGTGTTCCCTTAGTGAGTAATAGTGGAATACCTTGGGTTGATCGAAGGTATTGAGAGGTAATGATTTTGAACTCTCTTATAATGTTCTGTAGTAGGGTTTAATTTCCCCCTTGAATGCTTTTAAAGTTAGGAGTGGACCTCTCTTAAGATTATTGATGAAAGAATCCCTGATGCATGTTTACCCAACGATTGAAATAGTACCTTGGAAGATATTTGAAATGCATAAAATCATTTGGTATGTCTCGCTTGTAATATGCATCTAATACTTGAGTGTCTAAGAGAAATGAAATGAGTTGTGTTGTGTGAGGTCATACTCCTTGTAGTCTTAAATCCCTAAGTGTTAATTAAGTTTTGTATGAATTACATTTGTTCTAAAATGATGCCAACAAAGGACCAAAGTGACCGCGTAAATGTAGTTAGAACAAGGGTAAATAAGATTAAACTAGGAAATGGTCGCTACAAAAATATTATGTCCTTAAATGATATCAAACCAACCAAAATGTATAATGTGATCATAAAGTGAATGTAATAAAGGAGAGTTGCATGGGTGATAAAACAACCTATTAAATCAGGAAACCAAATCTGAGGCATGAACACATACTTTATATGCATAAATGCAGTTAAAAAATGATGCTAATGAAATAATGAACATGAACCCTTGAGAATGGAATACCTTGGGATGTTACCAAGGTCTTGTGAGTTAAGTATATTGCACTCTAGATTGACTTGTAAAAGTGACTAGAAACCTTGGGCGTAGATGGGAATACATTAAACCTAGGATCACTCAAGTAGAATTTATTGCCGAAACTTGTAATTAACCAGTAACTATCGAGAATGAATCCTTAAGATGATGAACTAGAAGTAGAGAAAAATAGGAGACTCGTCACTTAAACTCAATGCAAAACCTCTATAACGTTAACACAAGTGAAATGTACCCTTCGAGGCATAACATGATTTTTGAAAAAAAGGAGTCCTAATTGGAGCAAATGGATTGTGAATCACATCATGAATGATGAAAATTAATTAGTTAACTTACATGGTTGGTTGTAATAAGTTGAATACGAAAAGAGTGTAACCTTAGTGTTCAAGAAATAATATGAAAAGAACTCAGAATAGGTCCTCTCTTGACCTAATAAGCCTCCTATTACTTCCTGCGAATTTTTCCTCCTTGTAATGAAAGTATAATTCCAAACCAAGTAAACATGATTCTTAGAAATGAATCCTTAGGACAAGTATTGGTAGACTCATGGGTGTGTCAATGCTCCTAATCACCATCACATTATAAAAATTAATTGTGATAGGGGAAATGAACAAAATTCTAATGGAACCACTATAGGTGAAGTGTTAAATGGAATAAAGAAAATGCAACCTAGTTTAAAGAGGAATGAAGGGCCACATGTTAAGTGTTCTTCAGATAATTAAGGTCAATTAACAAAAATAGGAATGTAATAAATATGTAATTAGGAAACGTTATGTTGTGGAAAGTGCATAACCGTAAATGTATGTTGTAGTTGGATTGTTGTTTGTACTTTGCCGTATGGGTAAAAGTGGCTTTGATGTGTATCATGTGTTTTATTGTTATCTACGTGGGTTCATGTTTGTGTGAACGTATCATGTGTGGTGTGTTATCCTGAATGATCTCATGTAGTGTCATGTTTCCAACAATGTAAATAAATAAAATTATTCTGGTATTTTTGTTGTTGTATATGTGTGTCAAAACTATGGGCGTGACATGGTGGGTCTCCTTGGCATGCTTACTCATCATGGTCATTGACTTAGATGTTATGGAAATTATTTTGCAAGAATTTTCTAATTATTTGGATTTTATATTATTATGGGTAATTATGGAAGAATTCACCCAGTTACAAGTCTTTTATAGGCTTAATGTGAATTGATATCCTTAGCATTATCTTCAACATTTCAATTTTGACTTTATATTTTCCCTTACATGTGGAATAACATTATCTTCCCATAATTGTTCTTGGGTTCCTCATATATTTAAAACCATGAGATTCATTCCAAACCTCTTCTTTAGACATTAAAACTATAATATGATAACTCATCTGACCACATTACTTAGTGACTTGAATATGAATAGAACATTTAATAGATAAATAAAAGAAAAATGAAATACAAAAATTACAATTTTATATACATATGAAAATTAAGTCATATATATATATATATCATATTCCAGAAAAACATACAAAAAAATTCATTAATATACAACATGAGCCATGTAGGCATACAAAATGGGACATATTATTCTTTGACACTACAAATAACCCTACACATATCTTTGTACATCTATAACTACAACTATATATATAACTATTTATTCGGCTCCTAAGATTCACTAAATGAGTTTCCCCTCTTTGCCCTAGATGCAAATCTAGGGGTGTAAAATCTCAACAAACAAGGAAAGACCATCATCTCTATCATTTTTGCCTAAATGTATGAAAAATAAAAAACATAATTTTTTTTCAAATTAAACATGTAAAACTAATCAAGTTTATATGCATTTCATTAAATGTATACCTCTAATGCAAGCATTTTGTCACATCTCACTTGGCTTCTTAGGTCTTGTGGTGTGGCAGACACGTCCTCGCTTGTGGAAACATTCATGCAATCATTAATGATATATTTTATAATTTTAAACATATATAATATAAATATAAAATGATGATTTAAGTTCATAAATGAAATGTTTATTATATGTTTGATGTTGCATCCACAATAGTATTAGAAACAAATGTCTTTGAAACAACCTCTCCACAAGATTGTGATTGTTGCTGGGAGGGAGCATCAGACCAACAAAAGGTTTTCCTCACTTTAGGAGGCCCCGAGTGTACAGATGGTGAGTTTGGTAGCGTATAAGAGTGCATATAGGTTTAAATATATTCATAAAAAGTATAAGTACAAATGAAATTTAAAGTAACATTGTTTGAAATAATAAATTACAATTAAATTATGTGTTCTCACTGCTCGAACAACATGTAATTTTTATGGGATGAAAACTAGGTGCTGGGAAACACCCCTCTCAATATGTTCATCTATTTTTGGCTATAATTCAACACCAACATGCTACTATTTACATGTACAAATAGAGCTACCAATCTACCAACATCAATAGATAATAAGTAACTTAGCAATACATCAATCAATTTTGAAATCGTACTTGTGTATATGCATTTGCAATACTAATAAATGTTACAACAATAAAATCTAATCTCGGAGGAGTGGCCATGGCCTCCACCATAAACTATACAATAAATAAAAGGAAGAATTATGAATTATGAATTATGAATCAATTACTTGTAATTATATATTAAGACAATTCTATTATTACTTAGATATAACACAATTATGATTCATTACTTATGTGAATAAGTAATAAAAAATAGTTATGTCCTCAGTATATCATTTGGTACTACCCTAAAATTTTCTACTAACTAGAGGGGACACATGGATGTCATGTATATCTCTTTGTGTAGCATCCCCAGATAATCGAGTAACCATATATGGCATAGATTACTACGTAGAGTACCGCAAAGTGGTATCATCAGGATCTAGAAACTGACGTGCAAGCTCTACATATGTCTTCCATGCGAATGGTATGGCACACATCCTCCCATAATACATACACTGATACATATAAAATGTAATGCCAACATTACCTATGCCACCACCTAAATAGCCAGATGCACTACTACCTGAGCCATCAAAACTATGAGGGGCACTACGACTCGCACTACCACCAATAACCCCTACAATATGAGAACTATGTGTACCCTCATTATGTCTCCCACAGGAAATCAATGTAGCTATTAGATTGGGAAGTTACTGAATGGTCTCCCTACTTATATCGTGACAAATTTCACTATGAATTGCAACAATTAATTGTGTCCTCCTACCTCTCAGACGACGGTTCTATACATTTTGATATCTCCTAACACTAGGTCTCTCATATGATGACCCACCCCCTCTTCCCTAATATTCTCTAAAATCAAAAGAATTTGACTTCTTATTATGTACAACTCGCAATATAATTTTTCGTAAAAAAATACAACGGAACCTCATTTTCGTTTCACAAAGGCTTGTCAAAGACTACTCACCACCTGCCCTAGTTTTTTTAATTTTTTCATGAATACACCAATCAATGATAATATGTTTCCTTCTTATTGGTGGTGGATCATTGCTTCCAAACTTAAGAAACAATAAAAAATATCTTGTTTTGATATTTTCATGCCCTTTATGGTTTCATATGACAATCCATCAACATATAACTATTTGCATGCATCCCTTTCACTTTGCATTAAATATAATTACTTTAAACATTTTTTATTTTATTGTAAACACTTTCCAATAGATTTGCAAGAGCATTGCATACATTGTTGGTTGAGGAATCACGCTTGAACTATTTATGATTATTTTCAATTGTTGTTGGTTTGCATTATATTGTTGTAATAATTCCTCTTCTTCGTGTCTACAGGCCGCTTGTGGATTTATAGGGTTTTCAGGTGGGTTTTCTTGTGGATTATCAACATTTTCAGCACCCTCCCCACATTTTCTTCAAACAATGCCTCCATTAACATATATTTACGAAAAATAAAATTAAAACAGTTACTTTCTATTTCAAAACCCCTAATTAAAAAAAAAAACAAATTAACAAAACAAATTGAGAAAAAACTCACTTGCACCCATGGGAGAAATGTTGGCACGTGCAGGATGAAGTAGAATTGGGGAAATGTTTTATAAAGGGTGTACGTGCTTTAGATTTGACCTCCAAGGCCTCCTTCAACTCATAGGTTTCTATATTGTAGGAATGTTTTTTTGTTTTGTTTTATTAACTACAAAGGGTGTACGCCCTTTATCATGAAAAGGGTGTATGCCCTCTATAGTAAATAGAGTGTATATAATTTTTCTTCACACCACCCACACCTAAATAGGTTTGGTAAGAAATTTATAAAGGGCGTACACAATTTTTCGAAGGGCGCACATACTTTGTATACAATGGACAAATTGGCCACAAATTTGACCCCCAAATTTGTGCATCTACCCCAATGGAAATCACATCAAAATTATTAGTTACATGAGAAAAATATTTTCCATAGATAATTTATTAAAATAAACATGATATTTGTCTTTCCAAATGTGAAAAACAACCCAAAATATTTTCCTATTTTTTGTATTTTAAGGGTAGCACGACCATGTCTCTTAGTAAGACATTTTTTCCAAGTATAAAATTATGAAAGGAAGTGTTGAAACAAGGTATTAATCTACTTCCAGGTAGATTGAGAATGAAGTAAAATACTAGAAAATATGCTTGATAGTCTTATCCTAATGAGAAGTTGGGTAATTGGGATTCATGACCTCCATATGTTTTAGCCTATTTCCAAATCCTAATCCTTGGTAAAGAATAAACTACATAAAATGAGACTTTTTAAGTTTCTATAGAGGCCTTTCAAAGATAGACATGCCTCCTAGCCTAAGTAGAATTTAGATATCTTAATTTCTAGGAAATATTAAGGGTATACGCTTGGATATACTAAGGGATGAGAAGATGATAACCAATTTTGTGTTTGTACAATAAAAATGGACTAGTAATAGGCCAATTTGAGTCTATCCACCAGGAATCTCTAGAAATAATTCTAATTTTGTGGAGATACTAATTAGATATGAAGTTTTGAATCTCTAAAATAAACTCAACATCTTCATTCTCAAGGAAAAAAATCCTTAATAGCATCTCAAGGAAACCAACTAAAAGAAGCCTTGAAGAAGATGTCACAAATAGTCCTGGTTCCCTTTTTAGAAAACCTATGGCTCTTAATCCAAGGGACAATAGTAAATGGGGAATTACACAACTTAATAATGGGAGACCATTAAAGATATTGAAATTTAAGGGATATATCAATCTTGAAATCATATCCAATCCAAATGAGGTTGAGTTTGAGAATTTACCAAGTATTCCAAATGCTTTTAACAATAATTGTACTACCAATTTTAACAAGCATAAAGAGGATAAAGAGAGAGTGTAACATAATACTAATCCAACCACTTCCATCAAGAGTATCTCCTTGAGATATGTGGTTTCCAAATAAGATTTTCCATTCCTTAAAATATTCTAAACCTCCAATGATTCATTTGACAGTTAGGGCACAACCTTTAAGCTTGATGTCAACAAGGAAAAGTCCTCAAACTTCTTTAGGTCTAAAACAAATGTCCCAAGATGCTTTGTGAAAATAGTTTTTCCCCTTCAGAGTTGCTGCATGAGAAATTCCTCAAAATATTCTCCAATTTGGCATAAGCAACTTTAGAAGGATCCCAACAAGACGAATAGTAAACTCCTATAGAAACTAACACCTTAGATAAAACTTGGAATTCTCTTGTTAAGGAAAAAGTTCTCGACCCTCTAAATCACATATGACCACATATTAGAAGGTGACGCCTATAAAACAAAAGGGATGCCCATTTTTTTAATTAGAATCATTTTTTTATTGGTCGTATACCTTTAGGTTTTGCATGTTGAGAAATATTTTATCAATTAACATTCACCTATTTTGCAAAGAGTTAAATTTTATACTTACTCATAATTATAACTAGCGTGGAATATTCATTTTGGAATTTTAGAATATTAATTACATAAAAACTTTAATGACACTAAAATATTTATTTGGAAACTTTTATTTCAAAATTTATATTTTCAAATTCAATCATGTTAAGTAATTGAAGGTTTTCCTAAATACTATATTTAGTTTTTGGAAAAAGTACTATATTCTTATTTATTCAATTTTTATGATGTGCATTTATGCTAGTTGAATTAACATCATATTTCTTCATGGTTCCCATAGCTTCCATTTTCTTCCAATAAATGAATATTGAGGCATTATGCACTTAATGGGGTTTGATCTTGGGTGGAAAACATGCCACTCCCACTTACATAATTGTAAACCAACAAACAAATAATGTAATTTGATTATGAAATTTTTTAAGGGATTTTATAATTTTTTATTGAGAGGCATTTTAGAATTGCAACGAGGGTGAGATCTAATGGCATGAACATGTTCTCTTTTATTTTTGACCTTAAATTTTATGTTCATTTGACCATCACTTAGGAAAAAATATACTTGGAGAAGTCAATTAAAAATTGTAATATCTTGGCCATACAATAGACTTCGGTGCACTTTTTTTTCCCTATAAGTTTTATTCAAGCTCAACACAATGATGTAGCTAGATTGATATCATTTTTCACTATTGAATAGTAAAATGGAAGATGAGGTAATTGAGTTATTAATCGATGTAGTACGTGAATAATCCAAGACAAAAACATTGAGATTGGTATATTTCGATTTATTTCATAGAGGTGTATTTCATATATATATATATATGATTTAGTGGCATAAGTGTGTTCACTTTTAGTCCCTATAATAAATTAGACCATCATAGGGTAATTTTAAACTTACGTTTAATGTTCATTTGATCGTCACTTAGAAGTTGTTCTTTTGTTACACTGAGAGTTTGTTTTATGATGGCAATGGGAGGTGGGATGTAATGGTGTGAGAATGTTCAATTATATGTTTTATCTTAAATTTGATGTCCATTTGAATTTCACAAGGTAATTGTAATCTTAAATTTGACATCCATTATACTATCACTAAGAGGTTTTCATTTTTTCTCATAGAATTCAATCAAAAAATCATAATATCTTGGCCGTATAGTGTAGTTTGGAGCTCTTTTTTTTAGAAATATTTTATTGAGTTCAACACTGATGTGACTACATCAATACCATTTATTACTAGTTTATATGCAAACAATGGAGAAGGTAATGGATTTATCAATCAATGTGGTATGTGAAAAATCTACAATAAATACCTTGCGATTAATATCCCTTAACATATTCAGATAGATGTATTTAAGTTATTTATGTTAGTTACACTGATAGAAATTTTATAATGGCAGTAAAGAGAGGGATGTAATGGAGTGAGCATATTTACTTTTATTTTTGACATTAAATTTTACATCCATTTGATCGTCACATGGAATTTTCATTCTTAAATTGATGTCTAAGGGATTGCCATTATTTTTCTTTTTGTTTATGGAACTCAATTGAAAAATAATAATAACATGTTATGTTGATATGTTCAACAATAACATGAAGGGTGAGATGCAATGAATTGGACATTTTTACTATTATTGTCGACCTTAAATTTGATGGCCATGTGACCATAATAGGGAAATTTCATTCTTAAATTTGATGTCTAGTAGACCGTAGCTGAAAAGTTTTTAAATTTTTTCTTGTGGAAGCCAAATGAAAAACAATAATATCTTGGCCATGGCGTTTGGGGCCCATGTTTTTCATGAAAATATTTTTCCAATATTGACATAATGGTGAGGTTAGGTTCATTCCATTTATCGCTAATAAGTGGGAAATTCATAGAGAATGCAATGGAAAATTTAATCAATGTGGTATGTGAAAAATGAAAAACATGAACCTTCAAATTGATATCACTCGATATATTTTAGATAGATGTATATAAGATACATGTATAAGTTTATTACATCGAGAGGTAATCTATAATGGATGTTGGGGTAGTATGCAATGACATGAGCATATTCAATTTTATTCACAATCATAAATTTAATGACCATTTGATTGTCATAAAGTAATTTTAACCTTAAAGTTGACATCCATTTGACTATCACTTATAATTCTTTTCTTTTTGCTTGGAGAAGTCAATCAAAAAATCTTAATATCTTGGCTATTTAATAGAATTTGGAGCCCATTTTTCATGGAAATATGCTTTCAATCCCATCACAATCACGTGACTTAATTGATACAATTTATCACCATTCACTCAAAAATTGTGGAAAAGGTAATGAATTTATTAATCAATATGTAGCATGTGAAAAATCACGATAAATACGTTGAGATACATATCTCTAGATGTACTTCATGTAGATGCATCTAGGATATCAATACTAGTTTATGTAGATATTTCAACTATCTAACATTTTAAATTAAAAGTAAATGTTTTTATGAGAAATTTATATATCATCAATCTTAAATTTGAACATATGTCATATTTGTATAAAATTGTTAGTTAAAAAAAACATAATGAAAAACTAACTCACATTAATTAGTATACATATATTGATCTAAAAAATGGTCGATAAATATCACTTTCTTGACAAATTTCATGTTGAGTTGTGATAATTAGACTCAATCTAGCCACACCATTATGTTAAACAATATTTTTGAGGAAAAAATTGATGCATGTGCATCACTTGCATTAAAATTGGAAGACTAAATTTTGGTTGCAAAGTTGGAAAGAATTCATCAAGATTATAATAAGCCATATTTGGAAGTAGGAGTAATATTTCAGTTTATTTATATATTTGGGAGGTTTTCCCTCCAAAACATTAGTTTGAAATAGGATAATTGTATGAAATTCCATGTATGTAAATCTTAACAATTGTAATTTGTGGTGAGGTTGGTGTTGTCATGGAGGAATGCACCCTTTAGGGAGTGGTGTGATGACTCCCCTTCCAACTGATAAATTTAAAACACTACTAGGTTGTGGGTGACCTAAAGTTGGAGTGAGTCTCCAGAAAGGGCTGGTTACCCTAGTGTAATACCTAAAACTAGCTTCTACTCTACTACATTAAATGTGAAAAGGAATTAAGGTAAAAACTAAAAAAGATGGTGATACACCAGAAAGTTTGAGGATCTTCAGACTTGTTTGAACCTCATAGATAGACCGCAAGAACCACACACACCATACACAACTTATGTAATGGATATGTCAATGCATAAGTGTTTGAGAGAAAGGTTTGAAGCTATGAAAAAATAAATAAGGGAAACAAAATGGCTCTGGAAGGAAAATTTGATGAATTCCACAATTGAATCGTGCAAAAAATTGGTGAAACACAATCTACGACCTACAAATTAACAATAACTACATAAAATAATGAAAATTAGACTGCAAATCAGGGATATACCAATATCACAAGATAAAATTAGCTTAAAGACACAATATTACATAATAAACAAGTTGTAGGAAGGTAACAATATCTCCTTTATTGATCTAAGAGGTGAAACCAATACAAAATATCACTCATGACCCTTGCTCTTCCACTCATAACGCTAAATTACTCTAGGATAATGAATAGAAAGTTTAAAGATGACTTTTACAATGAATTCCATAAAGTGTTATAGAGAATTGAGAGAAAGCGAAGGAGAGGAAAATCATAGTCATGAAGGTCTGGTCAGTTAAAAATAGAAAATCATGAGAAAGTTGCATGTTCATGTTGCCCTCCTACTATAGAAATAGATGAATAGTGCAAGAGCATGTATGGATTTTTTTCTTTCCCTGCTCCAAAATAGCTCTTCCACGCTTAGAATGTGAAAACATGCATGGATTTGGCCCTTTTCTACGTGAAAATAGTTGTTTGTGCTAAAAGTAAGAAGAATCGTGCTTTAGAGATGAAGTTCATGCTCAGAATAGATTTAACATTGAAAACATGCAAGTAATCAACCATCCTCTACTTGCAAATAGATATTCATGCTCCAAATTGATTAAACTCACACTCAGGGATAAGGTTTGCATGTCCAAAAATAGATTTTGTTCAAAAAACACATTATTGCATCCTTTTCTAAACATGAAACTTGTTTTTTCCTAATAATAGCACCTCCTTATATGGTTGACCCCTTTTTTAGCCTCTTAATGTTATAAATTTGCAACTTGATTGAATAAAATAACTAAAAATAACTTCTTGGGAATTTTTGGGTTGTTTATTGGGCAATGTAGTGATCGAGAGAACTGGTGAAATGAGGGAATAGTTCCCTATGTTCCCTTTAGATCCAGCTTAACCATTGTTTGGTCATTGGGTGGAGATGTGGGGAAATGATAGAATGATTGAACTATTCCTATGTGCTTTAGTAAACCACATCGGGGGTTCACGGAACTAAAGGAATGGGGAACTTTTCCTCAAGTGCTTGACAGGACTGACTTAACCGATTGACCTTTCCCTTTTTATTTTTTTGCGTTGTTTGTGGATTATCAGGGAACCGAAGTAACACTTGAACTATTCTTCTTGTGCCCACAAAACTTGATTTAACTGATTGTTGTGGAGGAGTGGAGGAATGAAGGATCTAAGGAAATGTCCTTCGAGTTCCTAAAATGGATGACTCATCTGATATGAGTATGTGTTTAGTTTGGTGATCGCGGGCAGCTAGAGAACACAAAGAAAAAGGAATTGTTCCTTATGGTCCTTTAAACACTAATTTAACCTTTGTTTCTTCCTTAATTATTCCTACAGTTCCCATAGATTCTGAATTCACCAATTGCTAAGTGTTATGTGACCAAAGCGAATATATGGGAAATAGGTGGAACAGAGTTCCACATGTTCCTCAAAAAGCAGATTAGTCTTATTTTTCCTAGATTTGACCAATTTTTTTTGCAAAATTTGACTAACTCCCTAATAGTGAGACTTAGCAAGATGGAGGAAAATTCCCAAAACACTCAAATTTTCCCATAACTTGTAAAAAATTGAAATTCCATTGTTCCATGACAACACTATGACTTGTCAAATCACCAAAAATAGTCTGGATCTGGTTTTAGATAACAATTTGGTGACCTACGAGGGACATTTTCCCACTATATTTAAATACCAATTTCCTTGAAGCATCCATTGGGTATGGAGTCAAGTATACACCTTGAAACTTCCGATATTGATATCAAAATTATATATACAAACTTGATTCAATCATGTTTATACCTTATATGCTAGCTTATTCACCTTATAACTATTATTTCACACATTACCGACAGTCTTATCATGATTAAGAAATCATGAGAATTATTCCACAAAAACAAGAATCTTTCACATCTTAGTTTTTAATATCAATAAATAGGACAATGATGCACTCCCGCCTTCATATATGTACTCTTATCCTCTGTCAAAACCTACTTCAAAATAACAAATAAGTAATATTACCACTAACAGGATGCTTTCATATAAAATTACATCTGGACTAAGGACTATATCATCCCAATATGACTTCTTAAGCTATCTTGGAACAATGTATTTGAAAGAGTTTGTTCCTAAAGGTTCTTTGGTTGATGTTTCCAACATCAACCTTAAACTCTCTCCTTCCTTAACTGTACTTACACCCACTTCTTCAACAATACGAGTAATATATTATTCTTGACCTACTTAGACAATGCTCATGTATCTCTCTTAACCTTTCAACTATGAGCAGAATATGTTTACTTATTAATACAATTACAAAAGAAATTGAAATGTCATCATTCAAGTTTCACTCACAAAATCATCTAAGTATAACACCATACTTTCCTACTATTTCATCTACATATTGGTTCTTTAGTCATTGAATACTATAGTCTTGACTGTGTTTTCTTGTTTGCATAGCTCTCCTTCATTTGATAAACTATATTGGTATAGATTCATCTACACACGTTGTAAACATGTATTAATATCCAAAACCTTTGCTTATTCATATAAACATTGTCTAAGCCTCATCTCACCCTTTGAATCTTGTCTAAATCCTACTTATACATGTAACCAATCATTATATTGTAGTTAACAAGAAATATTTTTGACTGAATCTATTCTTGCCTAAAGGTTGGTTTATTGTACCTTGGTTTAGGGTGGGTATAAGGATTTTATTAGTAGCTTGAATCCATGTTATGCCCTCTTGAACACCAATCACTGTCTTCAAAACCTATATTGTACTTCAAGGATTAAATTTTTCATCTTACTCTATTTTCCTATTTTATTAACTGTGAGTTGATGTTATTTTATACCTTATAATTGGTGTTATACCTCATGTGATCTCATCAATACCTATTCTTGGAAGTATTCACCGTATGTCATTTTAAAATTGTTTGAAGATAATGGATCAATATTGCAATAGAATTGGTTTAAGCTTAAAAATCTATTCTCAAGGTTTAGAGAGCTTGATAACACTTTAACGAGAAATATGCACAACTTCAGACCACTTTCTAGACTGAAAATTACAAGGAACTACAAAGAAGACTACTCTTCCTACTAACTCTAAGTATACCCTCTTATAGCCCTGCAAAACTTGATATTCCATGATAAAAATGATAAATGACCTCTGATAGTAGCATCTCTTCATGGTAAATCCGCAACATCTATCCCCTGTTATAATTCAACAATAATATGCTTATTAATCCCAAATATAATATATACATATTACAAAAATTAAGAATAATAATTAAAAAGCAAATAATCAAAAAATTGGTACTCACCTCCTGTTCTTGAATTGTTAACGACAAAGTTGATATCTTTACGTGCAGTGCAGTCAAAGGAGTGGTGCCATGTAAATTATAGAGGGATTCATAATATAAACCAAGAATAAAATTTGTTGAATTGATAGTAACATTTTCATTCAGATTAATGTTATCCAAATCGGTTCTTATCCTAGAGGATAAGAAACTGAACCAATCAAATTTCTGCCCACTTAGGTGCGAACGATATAAGAAAATGTCTACCATAGAATATCCGTATATCGACATTGTAATATAATTCTGGCTTGGAAGAATTGCACCACAACCTACAAAAATGGGAGACTGAAATCCTTGAGTTGAATTCCTCTTTTTGAAGAGTTTGGGAAGTTGTAAATGTAAGGAGACACAAATTTTATTAATATTCAATAAAAACACAAAATAAAAATCTGTAAAATTTAAAACACAAAATCAAAATTATGTAAATAGAAATCAAATTACTAGTAGTTGTAATTGCATCAATAGAAAATTCAAAGTGAGACTCTAAATGCTTACAAAAATCATCGGATAAAATAGCCTCTGTCATGACATGATCCACATCTTTGTGTGGTAGTCCTATCACACACTCAATGTCCTCAGGTGATGTTCCAAATGATTATGCATGAGATGAGAGTTGAATATGAAATGTAAAAGTGGAAGTGTCATAGTTGAATAGAAATTTGTTAAGTGTTTTCAGGTTTGTACGAAATTGAGGCATATACACTAGTCCTGTGAAATTAGCCGCTTCAATCCATTGGGTAAAAGTATTGGGATCCTGTAGGAATGTGTATAGTTGCGGAAAGACAAGGCTCTTGAATGAAATCTTTTAGATATTATCTATTGACACAGTTGGGATCTTGGGTTGTGTGGAAATAGACTTCCTTCTTGGCATTTTTGTAATTACTTCAATAATCCTTCCTTCCTATTTGTAGATGTCATTTCTTGTTGTTTGGAGTCTAGAGAATTGGAGATGACCTTCAACCTTCCTTCCTGTTTGATCTTTCTTCCTTCCTATTTGACTTTGGACTTTGGACTTTGGACTCTGCAGATGACCTTTTCTTGTTTGCTAAGGTTCTTTCTCATTTGCTGAGGTTGTTTTCTCTCTTGCTGAGGTTGTTTTCTCGTTTGTGTAACGTGAAAATAAGCAGGTTGTCCGTCTATATATAGAAAAAATTACAACTATGTTATCGAACGACAACAAGGGAAATACAACTAGTTGACATCATTTGTTGCATACTATCACCCGATAGCATTGGTTATGCTTCTGGTCGGCAGTATGGGAACTCTACCAGACGATAACATCTCTAATGCTACCAATTGGTAGCATATCTAATGCTATCGGCTGTTAGCAGCTCAAATGCTACCAACTGGTTATATGGTTGATACTGTCAGCCGACAACATCTCTAATACCATCGAACAACAACATGGTTGATGCTATTAGTCGGTAGCATCTTTCATGCTACCGATCGATGGCATTTGTAATACTACTGACTGGTAACATTGGAGATGCTACCGGTCGGTAATATCTTCCATGCTACTGGCCGATAGCATCTCCCATGCTACTAGACAATAGCATGAAAAATGTTGTTGGTAGGTATCATCTTTAATGCTACCATTTATTAACATGGAAAATGCTACGAATTGGTAGCATGTCTAATGCTCTTAGCCGGTAGCATATAAAAATCTATTATTGCTTCAGTAACAACCTTTCCCAAAATGCTGCACAAAAATCTCCCTCCCCATGATTTTTTTTCCTGTGATTCACCATACATGCAAAATTAGTTTTTTCAAAAAATTTCAAATACTTTCTAAGGTTTTTTTGGAGGTACCCTTAAAATTTTCCTATTTACACATGCTTGCGGTCCTATGGGCATTGACGAGTGAGATCAACTGCATATCTTTACCCTCCAACATTAAAGGTATTTTAATAGCTAATATTTTATTCAATTGAATTTTCATATACTTCGCTACCGGCCGGTAGCATATATTTATGCTATAGAATGACAACATAAAAAATGCTATTAGACGGTAGCATAAAAATGCTATCGACTGGTAGCATGAAAAATGCTACTGGTCGATAGCGTTAAAAATGTTGCCGGCCGGTAGCATTTTTACAGTGATGTCAATAAAGGAGGAAAAATGGGAATTTTTTTTCTTATGCCATATTCTGTGAGGAAAAGCTACTAACAATTTTTTTAAAAAAAAAAATCCCATACAAAACTGGCAAAACCTACATTTTTGTCACAAAAAATCACTTTTTTGAAAAAAAATTTGCACCATATTTTGCGAGGATATATTTCTCATTGAGACGGTCGTTTTAACTTCTATTATCAAAAAATGATTCACCAAATCATTTGAAACTTGTTTCCTTATGATTTGCCAGAATTTCAAAAGTCATTTTCACATATTTGCCAAGTAATATCTATGATTTTTTATGGGGTCTTAAAGTTTAGCATGTGTAGTGATGTCCACAAGAAGTAAAAAACTATAATGGAAATGAATTTGGTGTTGCTTTGTAATATAAATGAAATTTTTTCTTGTTTGTGGTGATTTTATTACATCCTCAGCCTAAAGCTTATTGTTTTGAGTTGTAGGAGCATTCTTAGACTTGTTCTATCAAATGAGAAACATGTACCAGGTCCCCACAAGGTTTATTCAATAGATTTTTGGGTGTGAAAAGGTCTAGAAGAAAATATAAGTCACTTTTCTTCTTTTTCAGATCTTGAAACCCTTGTTCTAGGGTTTAAATTCAAATAATTGTATCTTCTTTGTCGTATAGTTTTCAAGGCTGAAATTTACAAGAAAATGTATACAGGGAGTGATCTTTAGTTTGAAACAAGTTGCAAATATTTTGAGACTTTGAGGAGTTAGATCAGATTGACAGTCCAGTTAGGACCAAAGTATGAAATCGATAGACCTAATTACTTTACCTTATATGTGAACTGGGAAAAACCTATAAAGAAGCGGGTAAAGAAAATTTGTATGCTTCAATGAAAAGATAAAGAGTATCTGGAAAATTAATATAATCCAAAGAAATGGATTTATAGGAAATTTAGGCCTAAATTTGTTTAAATCCAAACCTACTGGACTTGTCAACGAAGGGTTGTAGAGATAAAGAGAAAGTTCTTGTAAATTGGACTCCAATTTGTCTTCTCTACTCAAGACTTCATGATAACAAGACAATCCAAAGGTAACTAGACTTTGTTCTACAAGATTTCATGTTTTAGTTCTTTTGAAGGAAGAAGTATGAGATCTCATTATTAAAGCACTATAACTATATTTTTGGTCTAGAGCTATGTTTGTGAATGGTCCGGAGTTTTCCACATATTTAGTCTGGAGCTAGAGTTATGAATGGTCCAGAGCTTCCCGTATACTTGGTCCAGAGCTTCTCATATGTTTGGTCTGGAGCTTCCCATATGTTTGGTATAGATCTCACAAGGTATTTAGTCCGTAACAGAGTGTGTATGTTGCATCAAGTGGAATAAGAGTGGGAATAGATTGAGATCTCAGTCAAGGGAGTCAAGGAATTCAAAGAATTCAAGAGAGTCATAAAAGTGTGATAAGGAGATTTAGGAGTCAAAATGGCTATGAGAGTAAGAGGTGGACGAAGAAGACAACCTACTCAAGTGGAGGAAGAAGACATCATACTCAGGCTATGTTAATGGAGGAGATAAGAGAACTCAGGGAAAAACTACAAGAGGTTGAATTAACTCAGATGAGAGGAAATGAGACTGGAGATGTTAGTGACGAAGAAGAAGAACCTAGAGATGAACCAAAAGAATTGGTAATAGAAGAGGAAACTGTAAAAGACATATTTTCTTAAGCCAATGCGAAAGCTACTTGTAAGCCAAAATTGGAAGTTCCTATGTATGAAGGGAGATTAAATGTTGAAGAGATGATAGACTAGATCAATGCCATGAACAAATACCATGAATATGAAAATGTGGATGATGATAAGAAAGTGAAATTTTTTGTTACTAGGATGAAAGGTCATGTGTCCCTTTGATGGGATGGATTACAAGATGAGAGAGTAAAGAAAGAAAATACCGAGATCAAGAAATGGGATAGGATGGTGGCTAAACTGAAAGGAAAATTCATGCATAAAGATTATTAGAAAAACATTTTCAAAATATTACAAAATCTCATGAACAAGGAGATGTCGGTAAAGGAGTATACCGAGGATTTCTACAGATTGACCATTAGATTTGGACGTATTGAGGATGATGTTGAGAAATTTGCTAGATATCTCAATGGGTTGAGGCTTACTATTCAAGACAAAAGTAATATTTTGATGCCTAAATAATTTGAAGAGGCATACTCGTATGCCTTAAGAGTAGATGAAATTTTTTCAAGAAGATACAAACAAATATCAAGAGGAAATTTTAGAACATTCAAAAGTAGAGGAGAGCATGCAAATAGAGGTCAGTTGCAAGCACACGAAGAAGGAGAAAGTAGTTTTCAAAATAATAATCAAACTACAAGAGGAAGCTACCCATTCAAAGATAAGAGAGCATTTGTTATAACTAGAAACATTGAATTTATTGGTAGATATTTCAAATGTGGAAAGTTTGGGCATAGATATTATGAATGCCCTGAGAATTCATCTTCAAGACAAGGAAGTGCTCATATAGCTCAGGTAGATGAGGAAGAAAGTGAGAGTTCAACTATTTATGAAGATTCCCTTGAAATTGGTGAATCATTGCTCACGAGAAGGATGTTGATTAAATCCATCAAGGAGATCCAGGAACCTGCATAAAGAAAGACATTGTATAGAATAAATTTCAAATCCAAAGGTAAATTCTATAAGGTAATGTTATCCATATTTCACCCCCCAGGAAAATATTGGATCAGCCATGACCCTACACGGAAAGAATAAGAGAAAACACTTTTAAATCTTGCAAACTGGTTGCAGAGGGACTCTATAATGGAATGAAGGGTCATGCAAAATTTTAAACGACCTTGTGCGAGAAGAAAGAAAAGAAACGACTCTGTCACACGAATCCGTGTCTTGAATCTATTTGACAGACTTGGGCAGGCTCTAAAATAAAAAAGGGAAAAAGTCAGCGTTTGAGCCCGAGTCAAAGCCCAAAGCGGGGAGTCGGAGGAAAAGGTGAAAATTTTCCTTTTGTCAAAAAGGGGCACAAAGGAAAATATGGAAGCGTATCTCCCCATCCAATCAAAGAGTGCCACGTGTCCCATATCAAAAGGGGACCCAATTTTTAAGTTGTTTTCCCGCCTTCCTGTACGGACCCGATACAAACTTCGAAGGGGCATATCTTTCAACTCAAGGCTCCAAATATTGCGAATCTGACACCGTTGGAAAGATCTTAGCCTCACTCACACCATGGAGGTTTGAAACTTAAATTTTGAGGAGCTTAACTGAAGAAAAATTGAGGAAACGTCTTCAGGTTTTCAATGTAGGATCTTTTTTTACCCAACAACAAGATTAGATTTTATCTGTTTCACCGTTTCGTCTTCCTTCAAGGTGCCAAACCAAGGATTGATGCAGTAAAGATGGATTTGGGGACAAATTTTATCAGAGGCATTAAAAATAGTAGTTGAGCTTTAACTTTTTTTTCCCGCTTCTCTCTCTCTTTCTTCTCTCTGAATCAAATCTATAAAGTTGGGGGAAGGATTCATTGCAAAAAGGTTGTTCATTTTTATTCTCTGCCTCCCCTCTTCTTTTCTTCCCCAGGGTTAAAAATGGAGTTTGAACCTCCTTTCACGACTCTGTAATGGAATTCTCTTGCCTCTTGCCCACTAACGATGTACTGTGTGAACTTTTGGAGCAATAAATTTTGTTTTGTGATGCATATGTCCATCCTTTACTTATTTTATTATCTCTCCTCGCCTCTTGTCATTGCAGGGTATACTATGCATATTCTGATGTTTTTTGCAAGTCGTGGGAGCCGTGTTTAATGGGTTTTGAAGTGGTGTTCTGTGTGAAATCTATCTCTGGTCAGTGGTGCATCTTGTCCACCCTCTCCTCTGCTCACCTCTCTATCTCTGGTCAGAGTTTCATAGGAGATCTCAGATAATTGAGAGCAATAATGTTGATTAGGAATGGATGAAGAATTCCTAGAGTGCATAAAATAGGTGATTATAGAAGCTCAAGAAACTAGTAAGCTTGAGAAAAAAAGTAGTTTACAATGACAATTGGAGAGATAATACCTGCTATGATGTTTCAAGGTGAAGATAAAGGGTATATTGAAGCCATGAAAGATGAAAATAATAATAATAAAAAGAATCAAGAAACACATTTTACAGTTGTGCTAGAAGAAGAGGAAATGAATAAAAGTTGATTCTCATAATTAATGATAATGCACCTCTGATTTATAAAACATCAGTTGATTTCTTTGATATGGTTTCTCCATATGTAGGTATGGAAAGTCAAGATAATAAGGAAATTGAAGGAATAAAGACATTTGAGAATGAATCCTTTAGGATTCATCATGAAGACAAAAAGCAATGCACAAGAGTTAGGAATGCCTCAAAGGCATAGTGAAATGATCCCTTTCTTTAATGTATTTGTTACATGTGTAGGTATGGTTAAGAAGGATGAAGAGAAAATAGAGATCATAGGTATATAGATGAAGAAAGAGGAATTTCATATAAATGAATCCAATTCTCAATGGGATAAGTACACACTGAAAATTAATGTATGCCTTTATCAATCAATCTCTGTTACAAAAAAACTTTGGGATCTATGAGAAGGAATGCAAAAGAAATACAAATATATCTACAATATCAACAAGAATAAGAGAAATGATGAAAGCTCATGAACATGAGTTCATGATAAGTCTTTTTTTACCTTGGTGGTTTGATACAGGTGTGTCACTGGCATTCAAACTAGAGGACTAAATTGTGGTTGCAGTGTTGGAAAGAGTTCATCAAGATTGTATGATCCAAAGGACATTTGGGAGAACAAGTGGAAAAAAATAAGATCGTGCAAAGGCAATAAACATGGGTCAAAGTTTTAGGCCTTTGGTCTTCGACTCACGATTCTTTGTTAGTGATTGCAAATTTTGTTTCCATGTGGTGGGTCCTTAGGCCACCATGCGTCCTGCAGAGCTTAATGCACTCCTTATAAAGTATCTTCGTTAGACAAAAGCCATATAATTTTAGTAAATGAACAATGTTAAGTGGAATTTTAGATTTCCCATTATAGATATGAAGTATTGTGCAATATTATGCCAATGGAAATTTGTTATGTGCTTTTAGGAAGAACACGATCGTATGATAAGAAGGTAATTCATGATGGCACGAAGAACACTTATAATTTTGAGATAAAAGGGGAGAAACACATTCTTTTTCCATTAAAGGAGGAGAATTCAATTGTTGAAAGCAATCTTAAGGTGTTGGTGACAAGAAGCAAAGAAGTTTAAGAGAAGGCAAGTAAATAAGAAGGTGGTTGTAAAGAAAAGGCACCTAAAGATTTATATAATATGTTTGAAAATAAGATGAAGTCGGTTAAGAAGATATGGTAGGTCATTAAGCAAGGTAAGGAACAAAGAGGCAAAGACTATGCTTGTGAATATGGTCATTAAGTGTTAGATCATGAAGTGAAACAAGTTGATGAAAGGAAGCAAGTAGAATTACGTATACCTTTAAAGAATGGTCTAATACATGTGTGGAAATGGATAAATGGAGAAGAAGAGTTTCATAGGAGATCTCAGATAATTGAGAGCAATAATATTGATTAGGAATGGATGAAGAATTCCTAGAGTGCAAAAAATAGTTGATTATAGAAGCTCAAGAAACTAGTAAGCTTGAGAAAAAAGTAGTTTACAATGAAAATTTGAGAGATAATACCTGCTATGATGTTTCAAGGTGAAGATAAAGGGTATATTAAAGCCATGAAAGATGAAAAACAAAAGAATAAAAAAATCAAGAAAGACATTTTACAGTTGTGCTAGAAGAAGAGAAAATGAATAAAAGTTGATTCTCATAATTAATTATAATACACCTCTGAATTATAAAACATCAGTTGATTTCTTTGATATGGTTTCTCCATATGTAGGTATGGAAAGTCAAGATAAGAAGGAAAATGAAGGAATAAAGACATCTGAGAATGAATCCTTTAGGATTCATCGTGAAGACAAAAAGCAATGCACAAGAGTTAGGAATGCCTCAAAGGCATAGTGAAATGATCCCTTTCTTTAATGTATTTGTTACATGTGTAGGTATGGTTAAGAAGGATGAAGAGAAAATAGAGATCATAGGTATATATATGAAGAAAGAGGAATTTCATATAAATGAATCCAATTCTCAATGGGATGAGTACACATTGGAAATTAATGTATGCCTTTATCAATCTATCTCTGTTACAAACAAACTTTGGGATCTATGAGGAGGAATGCAAAAGAAATACATATATACAATATCAACAAGAATAAGAGAAATGATGTAAGCTCATGAACATGAGTTCATGATAAGTATTTTTGTACCTTGGTGGTTTGATATAGGTGTGTCACTGGCATTCAAACTAGAGGACTAAATTGTGGTTACAGTGTTGGAAAGAGTTCATCAAGATTGTATGATCCAGAGGACATTTGGGAGAACAAGTGGAAAAAACTAAGATCATGCAAAGGCAATAAACATGGGTCAAAGTTTTAGGCCTTTGGTCTTCGACTCATGATTCTTCGTCAGCGATTGCAAATTTTGTTTCCACGTGGTGGGTCCTCAAGCCACCATGCGGTCTGAAGAGGTTAGTGCACTCCTTATAAAGTATCTTGGTTACACAAAAGCCTTAGAATTTTAGTAAATGAACAATGTTAAGTGGAATTTTAGATTTCCCATATAGATATGAAGTATTGTGCGATATTATGCCGATGGAAATTTTTTATGTGCTTTTAGGAAGAACACGATCATATGATAAGAAGGTAATTGACAATGGCACGAAGAACACTTATAATTTTGAGATAAAAGGGGAGAAACACATTCTTTTTCCATTAAAGGAGGAAACTTAAATTGTTGAAAGAAATCTTAAGGTGCTGGTGACAAGAAGCAAAGAAGTTTAAGAGAAGGTGAGTAAATAAGAAGGTGGTTGTAAAG
Source organism: Taxus chinensis (assembly GCA_019776745.2). Classification (NCBI taxonomy): domain Eukaryota; kingdom Viridiplantae; phylum Streptophyta; class Pinopsida; order Cupressales; family Taxaceae; genus Taxus; species Taxus chinensis. The sequence continues at coordinate 132,719,881 of CM034150.1, forward strand.
AAAAGGCACCTAAAGATTTATATAATATGTTTGAAAATAATATGAAGTCAGTTAAGAAGATATGGTAGGTCATGAAGCAAGGTAAGGAACAAAGAGGCAAAGACTATGCTTGTGAATATGGTCATTAAGTGTTAGATCATGAAGTGAACCAAGTTGATGAAAGGAACCAAGTAGAATTAAGTATACCTTTAAAGAATGGTATAATACATGTGTGGAAATGGAAAAATGGAGAAGAAGAGTTTCATAGGAGATCTCAGATAAAGGAGAGCAATAATGTTGATTAGGAATGGATGAAGAATTCCTAGAGTGCAAAAAATAGGTGATTATAGAAGCTCAATAAACTAGTAAGTTTGAGAAAAAAGTAGTTTACAATGACAATTTGAGAGATAATACTTGCTATGATGTTTCAAGGTAAAGATAAAGGGTAGATTGAAGCCATGAAAGATGAAAAACAAAAGAATAAAAAGAATCAAGAAAGACATTTTACAGTTGTGCTAGAAGAAGAGAAAATGAATAAAAGTTGATTCTCATAATTACTGATAATACACCTTTGAATTATAAAACATCAGTTGATTTCTTTGATATGGTTTCTCCATATGTAGGTATGGAAAGTCAAGATAAGAAGGAAAATGAAGGAATAAAGACATATGATAATGAATCCTTTAGGATTCATCATGAAGACAAAAAGCATAGACAAAATGCACAAGAGTTAAGAATGCCTCAAAGGCATAGTGAAATGATACCTTTCTATAATGTATTTGTTACATGTGTAGGTATGGTTAAGATGGATGAAGAGAAAATAGAGATTAGAGGTATAAAGATGAAGTAAGAGGAATTTCATATAAATGAATCCAATTCTCAATGGGAAAAGTACACACTGGAAATTAATGTATGCCTTTATCAATCAATCTTTGTTACAAACAAACTTTGGGATCTATGAGGAATGCAAAAGAAATACGGATTTAGCTACAATATCAACAAGAATAAGAGAAATGATGAAAGCTCATGAACATGAATTCATGATAAGTCTTTTTGTACGTTGGTGGTTTGATACAGGTGTATCACTGACATTCAAACTAGAGGACTAAATTGTGGTTGCAGTGTTGGAAAGAGTTCATCAAGATTGTATGATCCGGAGGACATTTGGAAGAACAAGTGGAAAAAAATAAGATCGTGCGAAGGCAATAAACATGGGTCAAAGTTTTATGCCTTCGGTCTTCGACTCACGATTCTTCGTCAGTGATTGCAAATTTTGTTTCCACGTGGTGGTTCCTCAGGCCACCATGCGGTCTGTAGAGGTTAGTGCACTCCTTATATAGTATCTTGGTTACACAAAAGCCATAGAATTTTAGTAAATGAACAATGTTAAGTGGAATTTTAGATTTCCCATTATAGATATGAAGTATTGTGTGATATTATGCCAATGGAAATTTGTTATGTGCTTTTAGGAAGAACATGATCGTATGATAAGAAGGTAATTCATGATGGTATGAAGAACACTTATAATTTTGAGATAAAAGGGGAGAAACACATTATTTTTCCATTAAAGGAGGAAACTTAAATTGTTGAAAGAAATCTTAAGGTGTTGGTGACAAGAAGCAAAGAAGTTTAAGAGAAGGCGAGTAAAGAAGAAGGTGGTTGTAAAGAAAAGGCACCTAAAGATTTATATAATATGTTTGAAAATAATATGAAGCCGGTTAAGAAGATATGGTAGGTCATGAAGCAAGGTAAGGAACAAAGAGGCAAAGACTATGCTTGTGAATATGGTCATTAAGTGTTAGATCATGAAGTGAACCAAGTTGATGAAAGGAAGCAAGTAGAATTAAGTATACCTTTAAAGAATGGTCTAATACATGTGTGAAAATGGAAAAATGGAGAAGAAGAGTTTCATAGGAGATCTCAGATAAAGGAGAGCAATAATTAATGTTGATTAGGAATGGATGAAGAATTCCTAGAGTGCAAAAAATAGGTGATTATAGAAGCTCAAGAAACTAGTAAGTTTGAGAAAAAAGTAGTTTACAATGACAATTTGAGAGATAGTACCTGCTATGATGTTTCAAGGTGAAGATAAAGGGTATATTGAAGCCATGAAAGATGAAAAACAAAAGAATAAAAAGAATCAAGAAAGACATTTTACAGTTGTGCTAGAAGAAGAGAAAATGTATAAAAGTTGATTCTCATAAGTAATGATAATACACCTCTGAATTATAAAACATCAGTTGATTTCTTTGATATGGTTTCTCCATATGTAGGTATGGAAAGTCAAGATAAGAAGGAAAATGAAGGAATAAAGACGTATGAGAATGAATCCTTTAGGATTCATCATGAAGACACAAAGCATAGCCAAAATGCACAAGAGTTAAGAATGCCTCAAAGGCATAGTGAAATGATACCTTTCTATAATGTATTTGTTACATGTGTAGGTATGGTTAAGAAGGATGAAGAGAAAATAGAGATCACAGGTATATAGATGAAGAAAGAGGAATTTCATATAAATGAATCCAATTCTCAATGGGATAAGTACACACTGGAAATTAATGTATGCCTTTATCAATCAATCTTTGTTACAAACAAACTTTGGGATCTATGAGGAGGAATGCAAAAGAAATACGGATATATCTACAATATCAACAAGAATAAGAGAAATGATGAAAGCTCATGAACATGAGTTCATGATAAGTCTTTTTGTACGTTGGTGGTTTGATACAGGTGTGTATTTGGCATTCAAACTAGAGGACTAAATTGTTGTTGCAGTGTTGGAAAGAGTTCATCAAGATTGTATGATCCAGAGGACATTTGGGAGAACAAGTGGAAAAAAACAAGATCATGCAAAGGCAATAAACATGGGTCAAAGTTTTAGGCCTTTGGTCTTCGACTCACGATTCTTCGTCAGTGATTACAAATTTTGTTTCCACGTGGTGGGTCCTCAGGTCACCATGCGGCCTGCAGAGGTTAGTGCACTCCTTATATAGTATCTTGGTTATGCAAAAGCCATAGAATTTTAGTAAATGAACAATGTTAAGTGGAATTTTAGATTTCCCATTATAGATATGAAGTATTGTGCGATATTATGCAAATGGAAATTTGTTATGTGCTTTTAGGAAGAACATGATCGTATGATAAGAAGGTAATTCATGATGGTATGAAGAACACTTATAATTTTGAGATAAAAGGGGAGAAACACATTCTTTTTCCATTAAAGGAGGAAACTTAAATTGTTGAAAGAAATCTTAAGGTGCTGGTGACAAGAAGCAAAGAAGTTTAAGAGAAGGCGAGTAAAGAAGAAGGTGGTTGTAAAGAAAAGACACCTAAATATTTATATAATATGTTTGAAAATAAGATGAAGTTGGTTAAGAAGATATGGTAGGTCATGAAGCAAGGTAAGGAACAAAGAGGCAAAGACTATGCTTGTGAATATGGTCATTAAGTGTTAGATCAAGAAGTGAACCAAGTTGATGAAAGGAATCAAGTAGAATTAAGTATACCTTGAAAGAATGGTCTAATACATGTGTGGAAATGGATAAATGGAGAAGAAGAGTTTCATAGGAGATCCCAGATAAAGGAGAGCAATATTGTTGATTAGGAATGGATGAAGAATTCCTAGAGTGCAAAAAATAGGTGATTATAGAAACTCAATAAAATAGTAAGCTCAATAAACTAGTAAGCTTGAGAAAAAAGTAGTTTACAATGACAATTGGAGAGATAATACCTGTTATGATGTTTCATGGTGAAGATAAAGGGTATATTGAAGCCATGAAAGATGAAAAACAAAAGAATAAAAAGAATCAAGAAAGACATTTTACAGTTGTGCTAGAAGAAGAGAAAATGAAGAAAAGTTGATTCTCATAATTAATGATAATACACCTCTTAATTATAAAACATCAATTGATTTCTTTGATATGGTTTCTCCATATGTAGGTATGTAAAGTCAAGATAAGAAGGAAAATGAAGGAATAAAGACATATGAGAATGAATCCTTTAGGATTCATCATGAAGACAAAAAGCATAGACAAAATGCACAAGAGTTAAGAATGCCTCAAAGGCATAGTGAAATGATCCCTTTCTTTAATGTATTTGTTACATGTGTAGGTATGTTTAAGAAGGATGAAGAGAAAATAGAGATCACAGGTATATAGATGAAGAAAGAGGAATTTCATATAAATGAATCCAATTCTCAATGGGATAAGTACACTTTGGAAATTAATGTATGCCTTTATCAATAATTCTCTGTTACAAACAAACTTTGGGATCTATGAGGAGGAATGCAAAAGAAATATGGATATATCTACAATATCAAGAAGAATACGAGAAATGATGAAAGCTCATGAAGTTCATGATAAGTCTTTTTGTACCTTAGTGGTTTGATACAGGTGTGTCACTGGCATTGAAACTGGAAGACTAAATTGTGGTTGCAGTGTTGGATAGAGTTCATCAAGATTGTATGATCCGGAGAACATTTGGGAGAACAATTGGAAAAAAATAAGATCGTGCAAAGGCAATAAACATGGGTCAAAGTTGTAGGCCTTTGGTCTTCGACTCACGATTCTTCGTCAGCGATTGCAAATTTTTTTTCCATGTGGTGGGTCCTTAGGCCACCATGCGGCCTGTAGAGGTTAGTGCACTCCTTATAAAGTATCTTGGTTTTAGAATTTTAGTAAATGAACAATGTTAAGTGGAATTTTATATTTCCCATTATAGATATGAAGTTTTGTGCGATATTATGCCAATGGAAATTTGTTATGTGCTTTTAGGAAGAACACGATCGTATGATAAGAAGGTAATTCATGATAAAGGGTATGACAATACCTGCTATGATGTTTCATGGTGAAGATAAAGGGTATATTGAAGCCATGAAAGATGAAAAACAAAAGTATAAAAATAATCAAGAAATACATTTTACAGTTGTGCTAGAAGAAGTGAAAACGAAGGAAAGTTGATTCTCATAATTAATGATAATAGACCTCTGAATCATAAAAAATAAGTTGATTTCTTTGATAGGATTTCTCAATATGTAGATATGGCAAGTCAAGATAAGAAGTAAAATGAAGGAATAAAGACATATGAGAAAGAATCGTTTAGGATTCATCATGAAGACAAAAAGCATAGACAAAATGCACAAGAGTTAAGAATGCCTCAAAGGCATAGTGAAATGATCCCTTTCTTTAATGTATTTGTTACATTTGTAGGAATGGTTAAGAAGGATGAAGAGAAAATAGAGATCACAGGTATAGAGATGAAGAAAGAGGAATTTCATATAAATGAATCCAATTGTCAATGGGATAAGCACACACTGGAAATTAATTTATGCATTTATCAATCACTCTATTTACAAACAAACATTGGGATCTCTGAGGAGGAATACAAAAGAAATACGGATATATCTACAATATCAACAAGAATAAGAGAAATGATGAAATCTCATGAACATGAGTTCATGATAAGTCCTTTTGTACCTTGGTGGTTTGATACAGGTGTGTCACTTGCATTCAAACTATAAGACTAAATTGTGGTTGTAGTGTTGGAAAGGGTTCATCAAGATTGTATGATCCGGAAGACATTTGGGAGAACAAGTGGAAAACAATAAGATCGTGCAAAGGCAATAAACATGGGTCAAAGTTTTAGGCCTCTGGTCTTCGACTCATGATTCTTTGTCAGCGATTGTAATTTTTTTTCCATGTGGTGGGTCCTCAGGCCACCAGGCGGCCTGCAGAGGTTAGTGCACTCCTTATATAGTATCTTGGTTGCACAAAAGCCATAGAATTTTAGTAAATGAACAATGTGAAGTGGAATTTTAGATTTCCCATTATAGATATGAAGTATTGTGTGATATTATTCCAATGGAAATTTGTTATGTGCTTTTAGGAAGAACACGACCGTATGATAAGAAGGTAATTCATAATGGCATGAATAGCACTTATAATTTTGAGATAAAATGGGAGAACCACATTATTTTTCCATTAAAGGAGGAAAATTAAATTTTTGAAAGAAATCTTAAGGTGCTGGTGACAAGAAGCAAAGAAGTTTAAGAGAAGGCGAGTAAAGAAGAAGTTGGTTGTAAAGAAAAGGAACTTAAAGATTTATATAATATGTTTAAAAATAAGATGAAGTCGGTTAAAAAGATATGGTAGGTCATGAATCAAGGTAAGGAACAAAGAGGCAAAGACTATGCTTGTGAATATGGTCATTAAGTGTTAGATCATGAAGTGAAACAAGTTGATGAAAGGAAGCAAGCAGAATTAAGTATACCTTTAAAGAATGGTCTAATACATGTGTGGAAATGGATAAATGGAGAAGAAGAGTTTCATCGGAGATCTCAAATAAAGGAGAGCAATAATGTTAATTAGGAATGGATGAATAATTCCTAGAGTGCAAAAAATAGGTGATTATAGAATCTCAAGAAACTAGTAAGGTTGAGGGAAAAAGTAGTTTACAATGACAATTTGAGAGATAATACCTGTTATGATGTTTCAAGGTGAAGGTAAAGGTTATATTGAAGCCATGAAAGATGAAAAACAAAAGAATAAAAAGAATCAAGAAAGACATTTTACAGTTGTGCTAGAAGAAGAGGAAATGAAGAAAAGTTGATTCTCGTAATTAATGATAATACACCTCTGAATCATAAAAAATAAGTTGATTTCTTTGATATGGTTTCTCCACATGTAGGAATGGCAATTCAGGATAAGAAGGAAAATGAAGGAATAAAGACATATGAGAATGAATCCTTTAGGATTCATCATGAAGACAAAAAGCATGGACAAAATGCACAAGAGTTAAGAATGCCTCAAAGGCATAGTGAAATGATCCCTTTATTTAATGTATTTGTTACATGTGTAGGTATGGTTAAGAAGGATGGAGAGAAAATAGAGATCATAGGTATATAGATGAAGAAAAAGGAATTTCAAATAAATGAATCCAATTCTCAATGGGATAAGTACACACTGGAAATTAATGTATGCCTTTATCAATCAATATTTGTTACAAACAAACTTTGGGATCTATGAGGAGGAATGCAAAAGAAATACGGATATATCTACAATATCAACAAGAATAAGAGAAATGATGAAAGCTCATGAAGTTCATGATAAGTCTTTTTGTACCTTGGTGGTTTGATAGAGGTGTGTCACTTGCATTCAAATTGGAAGACTAAATTGTGGTTGCAGAGTTGGAAAGAGTTCATCAAGATTGTTTGATCCTGAGGAAATTTGGGAGAACAAGTGGAAAAAAATAAGATTGTGCAAAGGTAATAAACATGGGTCAAAGTTTTAGGTCTCTAGTCTTCGACTCACGATTCTTCGTCAGTGATTGCAATTTTGTTTCCCACGTGGTGGGTCCTCAAGCCAGCATGCGGCCTAGAGAGGTTAGTGCACTCCTTATATAGTATCTTGGTTACACAAAAGCCATAGAATTTTAGTAAATGAACAATGTGAAGTGGAATTTTAGATTTCCCATTATAGATATGAAGTATTGTGTGATATTATGCCAATGGAAATTTGTTATGTGCTTTTAGGAAGAACACGACCGTATGATAAGAAGGTAATTCATGATGGCATGAAGAATACTTATAATTTTGAGATAAAAGGGGAGAAACACATTCTTTTTCCATTAAAGGAGGAGAATTCAATTGTTGAAAGCAATCTTAAGGTGCTCGTGACAAGAAGCAAAGAAGTTTAAGAGAAGGTGAGTAAAGAAGAAGTTGGTTGTAAAGAAAAGGAACTAAAGATTTATATAATATGTTTAAAAATAAGATGAAGTCGGTTAAAAAGATATGGTAGGTCATGAAGCAAGGTAAGGAACAAAGAGGCAAAGACTATGCTTGTGAATATGGTCATTAAGTGTTAGATCATGAAGTGAAACAAGTTGATGAAAGGAAGCAAGTAGAATTAAGTATACCTTTAAAGAATGGTCTAATACACATGTGGAAATGGATGAATGGAGAAGAAGAGTTTCATAGGAGATCTCATATAATTGAGAGTAATAATATTGATTAGGAATGGATGAAGAATTCCTAGAGTGCAAAAAATAGGTGATTATAGAAGCTCAAGAAACTAGTAAGCTTGAGAAAAAAGTAGTTTACAATGAAAATTGGAGAGATAATACCTGCTATGATGTTTCAAGGTGAAGATAAAGGGTATATTGAAGCCATGAAAGATGAAAAACAAAAGAATAAAAAGAATCAAGAAAGACATTTTACAGTTGTGCTAGAAGAAGAGAATATGAAGAAAAGTTGATTCTCATAATTACTGATAATACACCTCTGAATCATAAAAAATCAGTTGATTTCTTTGATATGGTTTCTCCATATGTAGGTATGGAATGTCAAGATAAGAAGGAAAATGAAGGAATAAAGACATATGAGAATGAATCCTTTAGGATTCATTATGAAGACAAAAAGCATAGAAAAAATGCATAAGAGTTAAGAATGCCTCAAAGGCATAGTGAAATGATCCCTTTCTTTAATGTATTTGTTACATGTGTAGGTATGGTTAAGAAGGATGAAGAGAAAATAGAGATCACAGGTATATAGATGAAGAAAGAGGAATTTCATATAAATGAATCCAATTCTCAATGGGATAAGTACACACTGGAAATTAATGTATGCCTTTATCAATCAATATTTGTTACAAACAAACTTTGGGATCTATGAGGAGGAATGCAAAAGAAATACGGATATATCTACAATATCAACAAGAATAAGAGAAATGATGTAAGCTCATGAACATGAGTTCATGATAAGTCTTTTTGTACCTTGGTGGTTTGATACAGGTGTGTCACTTGTATTCAAACTGGAAGACTAAATTGTGGTTGCAGAGTTGGAAAGAGTTCATCAAGATTGTTTGATCCCGAGGACATTTGGGAGAACAAGTGGAAAAAAATAAGATTGTGCAAAGGCAATAAACATGGGTCAAAGTTTTAGGTCTTTGGTCTTCGACTCATGATTATTCGTCAGCGATTGCAAATTTTTTTCCCACGTGGTGGTTCCTCAGGCCACCATGCGACATGCAGAGGTTAGTGCACTCCTTATATAGTATCTTGGTTACACAAAAGCCATAGAATTTTAGTAAATGAACAATGTGAAGTTGAATTTTAGATTTCCCATTATAGATATGAAGTATTGTGTGATATTATGCAAATGGAAATTTGTCATGTGCTTTTAGGAAGAACAAGGCCATATGATAAGAAGGTAATTCATGATGGCATGAAGAACACTTATAATTTTGAGATAAAATGGGAGAAACACATTCTTTTTACATTAAAGGAGGAGAATTCAATTGTTTAAAGCAATCTTAAGGTGCTGGTGACAAGAAGCAAATAAGTTTAATTGAAGGCGAGTAAAGAAGAAGTTGGTTGTAAAGAAAAGGCACCTAAATATTTATATAATATGTTTAAAAATAAGATGAAGTCGGTTAAAAAGATATGGTAGGTCATGAAGCAAGGTAAGGAACAAAGAGGCAAAGACTATGCTTGTGAATATGGTCATTAAGTGTTAGATCATGAAGTGAAACAAGTTGATGAAAGGAAGCAAGTAGAATTAAGTATACCTTTAAAGAATGGTCTAATACACATGTGGAAATGGATGAATGGAGAAGAAGAGTTTCATAGGAGATCTCATATAATTGAGAGTAATAATATTGATTAGGAATGGATGAAGAATTCCTAGAGTGCAAAAAATAGGTGATTATAGAAGCTCAAGAAACTAGTAAGCTTGAGAAAAAAAGTAGTTTACAATGACAATTGGAGAGATAATACCTGCTATGATGTTTCAAGGTGAAGATAAAGGGTATATTGAAGCCATGAAAGATGAAAAACAAGAGAATAAAAAGAATCAAGGAAGACATTTTACAGTTGTGCTAGAAGAAGAGAAAATGAAGAAAAGTTGATTCTCATAATTAATGATAATACACCTCTGAATCATAAAAAATCAGTTGATTTCTTTGATATGGTTTCTCCATATGTAGGTATGAAAAGTCAAGATAAGAAGTAAAATGAAGGAATAAAGACATATGAGAATGAATCCTTTAGGATTCATCAGGAAGACAAAAAGCATAGACAAAATGCACAAGAGTTAAGAATGCCTCAAAGGCATAGTGAAATGATCCCTTTCTTTAATGTATTGTTACATGTGTAGGTATGGTTAAGAAGGATGAAGAGAAAATAGAGATCACAGGTATATAGATGAAGAAAGAGGAATTTCATATAAATGAATCCAATTGTCAATGGGATAAGCACACACTGGAAATTAATTTATGCCTTTATCAATCAATATTTGTTACAAACAAACTTTGGGATCTATGAGGAGGAATGCAAAAGAAATACGGATATATCTACAATATCAACAAGAATAAGAGAAATGATGAAAGCTCATGAAGTTCATGATAAGTCTTTTTGTACCTTGGTGGTTTGATACAGGTGTGTCACTTGTATTCAAACTGGAAGACTAAATTGTGGTTGCAGAGTTGGAAAGAGTTCATCAAGATTGTTTGATCCCGAGGACATTTGGGAGAACAAGTGGAAAAAAATAAGATTGTGCAAAGGCAATAAACATGGGTCAAAGTTTTAGGACTCTGGTCTTCGACTCACGATTCTTCGTCAACGATTGCAAATTTTTTTCCCACGTGGTGGGTCCTCAGGCACCATGCGGCCTGTAGAGGTTAGTGCACTCCTTTTATAGTATCTTGGTTACACAAAAGCCATAGAATTTTAGTAAATGAACAATGTGAAGTGGAATTTTAGATTTCCCATTATAGATATGAAGTATTGTGTGATATTATGCCAATGGAAATTTGTTATGTGCTTTTAGGAAGAACATGACTATATGATAAGAAGGTAATTCATGATGGCATGCAGAACACTTATAATTTTGAGATAAAAGGGGAGAAACACATTCTTTTTCCATTAAAGGAGGAGAATTCAATTGTTGAAAGCAATCTTAAGGTGTTGGTGACAAGAAGCAAAGAAGTTTAAGAGAAGGTGAGTAAATAAGAAGGTGGTTGTAAAGAAAAGGCAACTAAAGATTTATATAATATGTTTGAAAATAAGATGAAGTCGGTTAAAGAAGATATGGTAGGTCATGAAGCAAGGTAAGGAACAAAGAGGCAAAGACTATGCTTGTGAATATGGTCATTAAGTGTTAGATCATGAAGTGAAACAAGTTGATGAAAGGAAGAAAGTAGAATTAAGTATACCTTTAAAGAATGGTCTAATACACATGTGGAAATGGATAAATGGAGAAGAAGAGTTTCATAGGAGATCTCAGATAATTGAGAGCAATAATGTTGATTAGGAATGGATGAAGAATTCCTAGAGTGCATAAAATAAGTGATTATAGAAGCTCAAGAAACTAGTAAGCTTGAGAAAAAAAGTAGTTTACAATGACAATTGGAGAGATAATACCTGCTATGATGTTTCGAGGTGAAGATAAAGGGTATATTGAAGCCATGAAAGATGAAAAACAAAAGAATAGAAAGAGTCAAGAAAGACATTTTACAGTTGTGCTAGAAGAAGAGAAAATGAAGAAAAGTTGATTCTCATAATTAATGATAATACACGTCTGAATTATAAAAAATCAGTTGATTTCTTTGATATGGTTTCTCCGTATGTAGGTATGGAATGTCAAGATAAGAAGGAAAATGAAGGAATAAATACATATGAGAATGAATTTTTTAGGATTCATCATGAAGACAAAAAGCATTTACAAAATGCACAAGAGTTAAGAATGCCTCAAAGGCATAGTGAAATGATCCCTTTCTTTAATGTATTTGTTACATGTGTAGGTATGGTTAAGAAGGATGAAGAGAAAATAGAGATCACAGGTATATAGATGAAGAAAGAGGAATTTCATATAAATGAATCCAATTCTCAATGGGATAAGTACACACTGGAAATTAATGTATGCCTTTATCAATCAATCTTTGTTACAAACAAACTTTGGGATCTATGAGGAGGAATGCAAAAGAAATACGGATATATCTACAATATCAACAAGAATAAGAGAAATGATGAAAGCTCATAAACATGAGTTCATGATAAGTCTTTTTGTACCTTGGTGGTTTGATACAGGTGTGTCACTTGCATTCAAACTGGAAGACTAAATTGTGGTCGCAGAGTTGGAAAGAGTTCATCAAGATTGTATGTTTTGGAAGACATTTGGGAGAACAAGTGGAAAAAAATAAGATCGTGCAAAGGCAATAAACATGGGTCAAATTTTTAGGCCTTTGGTCTTCGACTCACAATTCTTCATCAACGATTGCAATTTTTTTTTCCATGTCGTGGGTCCTCAGGGCACCATGCGGCCTGCCACCACTTCCCTCCAAGTCAACTCAAGTGAGTTATACTTAGGTTGGTGAGCTATATGAATTGCCGAGTTTGAGGTGTGCATTGTTGAGCTTTGCACCGAGCTATATTACTACATTGGATGAGATACTATGCATTGAGGAAGAGTTGTTATGGTTTTGATGGCTAGAAAAATGCTTAAGCACGTGGCCTATGCCACACAATGAAAGGTTGGTTAAGGCTATAAAAATCCTTTCTTATCTCGATTTCGCAAGCATGTGGGATAATCACATTACCTTAGCAAAAGACTCAGGTGAACCATGGCAACAAACAGGGGACTTACGTGGGGGATCATAGATATGGCGAGGTTAAATGCACAACAGAGGACCTGAGCTCGGCCGATGACTCGACATGAAATAACGACGTGGAGCTTGCAACAGAAACGGAGGGGTAAAAAATAGCATGTGGTTGGGGCGGTTCCTTATTGCCTATCCTTAGCGCCCAACTAACCCGTCAAAGGTGGGTGGTTAGTACATAATCGACCAGGCTTATATTTAAAGCAAATATGGGCCGCGAATGCAAAGGAAAAGGGAATTCAATCTCCTGACCGGTCAGATAAAAGATAAGGCCCGACCGGTGCGCCAATTATGCAAGAATAAAGATAGTTTACGGGATATGTTATTTGAGCACCTATTTCTGCCACCCAAGGGCTTTATAAAGGCCTCTCCCTCCACACTCACACAACAACAATGTAAAGAGCTTCCGAGCCAATTCAAAGGGCATAGAGAAGAAACTTGTAAAGCCTTTTAAAGGCATAGTGTGAGCATTGTAAGGCCTTACAATTTATAGGAATTTTTCTGTGTAAGTCCTATTCATTGGGCACTAATTTTGTGGGAGCTAAGACCTATTAATAATAGGCAAATTGTAAATTGGGAGTTAGTCAAAACTATCCAATATGCCATTTGAGCTACATTTCAAATTGCTGAGTCTGGAGAATTGACATGGGGTGCCATCTGGAAGACCAATTGATATACCGTAGGAATTTGTGCTTGAAGGAGAATACTAGATCGAATATGGTTTTAAGCCAGGGTAGCTACTTGGTGTTCAGGTTCTCGTTCCATTTTGTATTCAATATTATCTACTTGGATTGTAATTCTGTATTGAGATTGCATTTATTAAAGTGGATAATATATTGGTTCGATTACGAACCTGGAGACGTTAGCTATTGCCAAACTCCGTTATCAACCTCATGTGCATTCTGTTTGTCATTTTAATGTGCATATATTTTAGAGTTGATATATTTGCAAACAGGGTATTTTGTCAGAAAATACTAACAACCTATAGGGGTCCGAAGTCAGTTAAAATTTTGACTTGAATTTTTGGATCATTGTAATAAGACATATATGGCCCATTAGGAGTAGTATTTCAGTTTATTTGGATCTTTGGGAGTTTCCCCCTCCAAAATAGTAGTTTGAAATTGGATAATTGTATGAAATTCCATGTATGTAAATCTTAACAATTGTAATTTCTCGTGAGGTGGATAAGTTTGTTAAAGATAGAGCATGTAGACTAGATAGTTATATTCCACATGTAAGATTACAAAGACAATATGTGTTTGTTGTCATGTGTAAGTAAGAAGAAACAATCTCCTACATTCCTGCAAAGGAGTTGAGGGAAAATCTCAACCATGAACTTCAAATAGAAAACATGGAGGAGACTCTAGAAAGTTGTTATTATCTTCCTAGCTATAGAATAAACGAGATATAGAAAAGGAAAAAGTAGAATAGTCAAGAGGAGAGTGTGTATTTGTTGTTACATACTATGTTTTCAATGTATTCTGCCCAGTCAAGATTGGAAGGAAGAAATAAAAAGGATTGTTTGTGATTTCATTCTTTTCCTGAGCTCAATAACTGTGTAGTGATGTCCATAAGAAGTAAAAACAAATTTGTCCTATTCTTGGTGATTTTCTTGCATCCTCAGCCAAAAGCTTATTGTTCTGAGTTGTGGGAGTATTCTCAAAATTGGTCTATTAAAGGAGAAACTTGTACTAGGTCCTCACAAAGCTTGTTCAACAATTTTTTGGGCGTGAAATGGTCTACAAGAAAAGACAAGTCACTTTTTCTTCTTTTCGGGCTCTTGAAACCCATGTTTTAGGGTTTAAATTCAAAACCTTGCATCTTCTTTTTCATATAGTTTTCAAGGCTGAAATTTACAAGAAAATTTCTGTAGAGAGTGATCTTTATTTTGAAACAAGTTGCAGATGTTTTGAGCCTTTGAGGAGTTAGATAAGATTGACATTGTTATTAGGACCAAACTATGAAATTGATAAACCTAATTGTTTGCCCTTATATGTGAACTGCAAAACCCATAAAGAAGTGGGTAAAAAAACCTTGTAGATTTCAATAAAAGATAAAGGGTATATGGAAATACTATTAGAATCCAGAGAAAGGGATTTATAGGAAAGTTAGGCCTAAATTTATTTAAATCCAGACCTACTAGACTGGACGGAGTAGGGCCATAGAGATAAAGAGTAAGATCTTGTGAACTGGACTCTAATTTTTCTTCTCTGCTCAAGATTTCATGATAACAAGATAATCCAAAAGTAATTAGACTCTGATATAAATTTGTTATCTAAAAGATTTCATGTTTTAGTTCATTTGAAGGAAGAAGTATGAGATCTCATTATTGAAGCACTATAACCATATATTTAGTCCGAAGCTATGTTTGTGAATGGTCTAGAGTTTTCCACATAATTTGTCTGGAGTTAGACTTGTGAATGGTCCAGAGCTTCCCATATGTTTGGTTTGGAGCTCACAAGGTATTTAGTCCGTAACAAAGTGGGTATGTTGCATAAAAAATGAGCTCTAAACTCCATCGTATGATTGAGAAATTGTAGCTTTTCAATTAACTTCTTTAAGCAAAGAGAAAAATTTCCTTATGATCAATAGATGTAAAATTTAAGGTATTTGATTTTTTGTTTATCCATGAACATTACAACCCCTATTACTGGTGGCTATTGTAAGGTAGATATACGAAATTTACATAATACAATTGGCAGAACAATCTTCGCTAACATATATATTATACAATGATATAAGGCATGTTTACGAGCTTATTCTTTAATATTGAATGATGATTGAATGCAAATGCTCACTATATGTGTTCACTATCCTTATTCACTCATTTCCATTTCTACTTAGACTGTGCAAAATATTAATTATGACGAAAGGCATCCAAATGAGGGGATGATTACTTGGTATACTATCTGAGATTGTATTCACTTTTAATTATGACTTTAGATTTGACGTCCATTCAGCTATCACTGAGAAAATTCTCCATTTTTCTCGGAGAAATCAATCAAAAAATAGTAACATTTTAGCTATATAGTAGAGTTTGGAACTTATTTGTTTTTCTCTAATTTTTTTTTTAGCATTACACATTTTGTTTTAATACCAAGAGGTATTAGCAACTGAAATGCACCTTCGAATGGCTAACAAATCTATTGCCACTAGCGCCCAACATTACATATTACTATACCAGATTGACATCATTTAGATAAAAAATTTATAAAGAAAGTAATGAAATTATTAATAGCTGTGGTATTTAAAAAATTCCAAGTTAAAGGTCTTAAGATTGACATCTTTAAGTATTTGTTAAGTAAATATATGTAAAATGTATATATTAACTATATAAACATACCTCAACATATTAATAAAATTACAAAAAATTGTAAATACACACATTAAATTTATTTCTATTAATCAAATAACCACCATAAATAGTATCAGTGTCATAAAATTTTTACTTATATATACAGTTGCATGTGTCTATTGTTTTAATTAAAGGCTTTGTTTGATAGCGTATTCTATATTGACATCATCGGGGTGGTGGCGCAGTTGGCTAGCGCGTAGGTCTCATAGCAATCTGAGTAATCCTGAGGTCGAGAGTTCGAGCCTCTCTCACCCCATAATATTTTTAACCAGCTCTGTTTTGATTCAGGTGCTTCTTCAACGTGCTACAAGAATGTATTTTGCCGATTGTGAAGCCACTTACATTAAAATGATTTTGAAGATTAAAGAAGTCAATTACATTTTTTTAAATGTAAAATTTTATCATTATATGTATGCGAGATTTAAATTTTAACATTATATGTATGCGAGATTTAAATTTTAACATTATATATGCGAGATTTAAATTTTGAGAAGACAACTCACTATCAGCACACTTAACCAACCCGCCAATATCTTATCAAAATTCTAAAAAAACAATACAAATTATGTGAATAATATAATTGGGATATCATATCCAATGCATATGTTGAGGAGCACAAGAAATTAATACAATGAATGCAAAATTGGAGACAACAGATTAAAGAAACGTGACAATGCTGAGCTCCAAAGCAACAGTCTCCACTACAGTAATTAGTATTGATGTGGCCAACCAACCATGTAAGCTGTTGCCACATTGATTGGGTCGAGTAATACAAAGGCATGGATGACTGGCGTTACTGACATTGATACGCACTTTATCCATGCTATTAATTAAAGAGAACATGACAAGCATTATTACAACAAAGGCCATGATCATCCCTGGCCTTCATAACTACCCACAAGACATTTGTAAAATCCATTCATTTTTCCCTGCTTTCCCACCATGAATTCCTCTCTCAGCCTCTTCATAGCCATTTGGTTAACCTTGTATGGGCGTGGTGCCAATGCTCCAGGCATTCTTGACTATGACTACAACATGGCAGCTGAGTTTTTGATCCCACAGAACAATGCAAGGGCATCTGTGGGGCTCCCCCCTCTGCAATGGGACACCAATCTGGTTAACTATGCACAGTGGTGGGCTGGGCAGAGACAGTACTATGGAAGGTGTTTGATGCAACACTCTGGGAGGCCCTATGGTGAGAATATCTTCTGGGGAGGCAGTGGAAGGAACTGGAGACCAGCTGATGCTGTAGATTCATGGGTCAATGAGAGACAGTGGTACACTTATTATTCAAAAACTTGTCTGTACAACAACAGTGTGGGCATTATACACAGATTATTTGGAGGAGTACAAGATATGTTGGGTGTGCAAGAGTGAGTTGCAGTGAAGGAGATGTGTTCATGACTTGTAATTATTATCCCCCTGGCAACTATGTTGGCCAGCGACCTTATTGATGGCCATTAGACTATTTAAACTTTATATGCTGATGAACATGTTTCTATATGAGTCAATAATCTTGATCTCTTTTTCTGTTTTCTTTTCCCTCAATAGGGATGCTATTCTGATGTGCCTCTGGTTTCTTGGAAGGATAACTTTTTATCCTGAAAGTAAGAGACGGCTTGTTCACTTGATTAGCATTGGATGTATACTCATCCACATTTTCAGGTAAAGAGTGGGCAGGATCAGTTTGAAGAGCAGGGTTGAAATGTTGATCAATTAAGTGACTATTTAATATTTTTTGAGTAGGTTTTTTAATCGATTGGAATTTAATTTGTTAACATATGTGAAGTTTAAGTAAAACAAATTCAGTCTATCAACACTAAACTCACTGATTATTTACGTGACCAAATGAATCAAGCATGTTCTGTATTGACCCAACTATATACTGTATTAAGTTTATCCTCAACAATATTCAAACTTCTTTGATTATAGGTGTAATAACGCGCCAAACTTAGAGCTCTTGTTTATATTAATACCTGAATATACACTATTTTTTAGTTTAATTTGTGTAATCTGAGTAATCCTGAGGTCGAGAATTCCAAATTCAATCTTCAATTATAAGATCCCCATAAATCTTGCTTCTAACTCTAATGTTAGCCAATTCACTGTTTACAACCATTATTTTAAAAATGTTAAACAACAGACTATGGTTATGTGAAAGTAAAAAACAAGTCCAATATGTATTTGGACAAACAAATGGCAGTTGCAGCCATTTTTATTTACAACCCTTTTAAGAGTTGTTTAAAAACTGCATCATTGCTAATGCACTTTGGAAATTATGATATTTATTAGCTGAAAATAGTGTCACTATTTATTAAGCCATTTTATAAAGTCTAAACTTTCCTTACAAGTTTACTCAAAAGGTCACATTCAATTGCAATTTTTTCAAATGATCGAGTGTTCTGCTCGGCTCCATCCTCTTAGTATATTTATATTTCAATTAAATATTGGTATAAATTTTGTTTTTCTTGACGTTTCTTTTTTTACTATTATTGTTTTTTAATTTGTAATTTTTTTGTAGTTTTTACTATTGGAATTGTTCTTTATATTAAATAAAATAAAAGAGAGTTACTTAGTAGTTTTTTTGGATGTGTTTTTTATTTTTTATTTTGGTTAGAATCATATGTTTGCATATTTGTTGTTTTTATTATTTTATGATTTTCATTTCAATTTTATTTATTTTTATGTAGTGTTTTGAAAAAAATTTGTATTCTTCACTAATAATGGACCTTCTTCAATTTAATAGACAATAATAAATATTTTTATCTTAAATTTTATTTAAAAAGAATAGAAAATGCATAAATAGATAAGATAATATATATATACTTATATATATATATCAACTTAATATTCTTTAATCTTATACATTATTTATTAGTAATAATTTAAAATTTATAACCAATTACATTTATTTTTATTTGAAGTGAAAGTTCCTAGATCTCCATAACTAGAGTTTACGTTACTTGAAGTGAAATTTCCCTATAAATAAGCTTGATCTGGGGAAGGATCAATCCATAGAGGGCAGTTGTGTTAGGTTGTGGACCCTGTTTTCATGTGTGGAAGTGTTGAAGACTGTACACTAAGAGTAATGAACACTTTCCACGTTGTTTTGCTGGGGTTTGGGGGCGCAGCCCCCGAGAATTTTTTTTTGGGCCTTAAAGCGTCCCTGATATATCGGGAAACATGCTTTTCTCATATGAGCGGAATTTTGACCCATAGATTTATGGGACGGTTTTGGCCCATGGTTTTGATACCCACGGTTTTGTAAAATTGCTTAAGTAGTTGTCTATTTATATGGTTTTGTGCATATGGTAGGTAACATAGTAACATTGTAGATGTGTTTTGAATTCGGGTGTGAATTCTGTAGAGTTTGTTGAGCATAGCTCCAAACAAATCTGGGTATTGTATTGAGAGAGCGGTGGCTTGTAATAAAATTTGAGCAAGTGATTCTTGGTGGACGTAGCCCAAATTGGGTGAACCACGTTAAATATTGTTGTCTCTTTGTGTTCTATTATTTTACTATGCACTTTTATTTGAGATCTGTAATATTTTCTGCATATTAGTTTCTACTGTTGCGATTCTATGAGGGATTATTCCGCATATTTTATTCCTTATCTCCTAACAAGTTGTGCTTGTTCATGGGTGACTCCCTCATGCCTGCCACTAATGCCACACTTGCACCAAAGGTGAGAAAAATCACAACGTTGATTGAATAAGGAGTGAACTTTTGACGGACTACTAGATTAGAAAATACTGTATTGAATCCCAGCCAATACTGTGTACTTGGATTTCTTCTCAGGTTCTAACTTTCGATTAACTCCCTTGATTGGTATGTGTGCACAAGACCAATCCATCTTGACTTCTCCGCCCAATTCTTTACAGAAGTTCCTGCTCAGCAACATGCCATAAGATACTGGGATATCCGCTACAAGGATAGTCAGCTTTAATCTTTTGTTTGGGAATGAAGCAAGTACAGCTTGTGCATCTTTGATTTGCCCAACCAGAGGTACTTGTCTTTCCATTGAATAGCATCTTCCAATGGTTTTTGTCAATGTGAGACCCAAAGCATCAACAACTTTGGCAGGAATCACATTGTAGGAAGCTCCAAAATCTGAAATGCAATTACTTATTTTATAACCGTTAATAAGTAATGACACATAAAATGGCTTGATCCTTTCAGATATGGCGGGTGAAGAAATAGAAGGAGAAGAGGTTGTAATGACATTATTCGAAAGAGGAGTAATTTTCGGACTAGACAAGATACCTCGTGAAACACTATTTGCTGGAGTATTGGGACCATTACTTTGCACATATTTTACCAACCTATTTAACTGATAAGGAAATGCCCTCAAATACTCAACTTCTGACATCTAAATTTTGGTCGTTTTAATGTGATCAATAATTTCGAAAGCTTGACTTACTACAGCCGGTTGTCCGTTGGTCCTTTGCTGTTGATCGAAAGAACTTACATACTTATCTCTGGGAGCTAATGAAGAGGGTAGCGTACTGCCTCTTTTTAGGATGGTGACATCTGGCCCAGGATCTTCTCTTTCTCTTCTTTGGCCACTTGAGGAAGCTTCAGCACTTTGGCGTGTTTGGGACCTTGTGAGCACCGCGAATGTGTGGCCATCAGAATCTTCAAAAGATTCATAATAGCATTCATCAAATTCATAGTCTAGGTAACCAATGTTGGAGTCGCCAGTGGGATCTACAAAGTCTTTTTCATCAAATGATTCATCAATGCCAAGATCTTCTTCATTAGTTTCCAAGTTGTTCCTTGGAGCAACTTTAATTGCCAACTGCTGTGGTGCAGCAGTAAGTCTGTTTCGATTTTGATTTTGACCATTAAAGGTCTGAGCAAGAGCCGTTCTTGAAGG
This sequence comes from Taxus chinensis, assembly GCA_019776745.2. Taxonomy (NCBI): domain Eukaryota; kingdom Viridiplantae; phylum Streptophyta; class Pinopsida; order Cupressales; family Taxaceae; genus Taxus; species Taxus chinensis. Next base: position 132,740,739 of record CM034150.1, read on the forward strand.
AGTGACATTTCCTCCTTGATATATTTGCTTCTTGACTTGTAGCATGTCATTAGCTAACTTCTGTAGCAAAGGATTAGAAGTACTTGAAGAAGCTCCATCACCTTTATGGGGTGATTGTCTGATTTTTCCAGCCATGATCAAGTCATCTTCAACCTTTACAGCAACATTTTTTGCCTCTAATAGATTCACAGGTCTTGCCCTCCACAGTTGATATCCAACTTCGGGCAATAGAGCATTTATAAAAAATGCCTTTTGATTTTCATCGCTAAGCGCAACAAAAGTGGGGATTTTATATAAAATCCTTTGGAACCTTGAAATAAAGTCCTTCATGTTCTCGTTTGGTTCCTTCTTTAACTGCGTCAGCTGAGTAATCAACGTGCTAACGTCTTTTGCAGGTTTGAACCTCTTTAGAAATTATTCTAGCATGGATGCCCAGTTTGTTATAGTTCCCGGGGCTAATCGATAGAACCATTCTCCAGCTAAATCATGTAGAGCCTCGATGAAAAGTCTGACTGAAACATCCTCATGCTCCACCGCAAGCACACCACAAGTTATGAAGAATGCTGCCAAGTGATCATTTGGATTTTGCTTGCCATCTCCAAAGAATTTCGAGAAATTCTTTCTTGACCCTTTAGGAAATTCGTGCATAGGTGGGGTCAGGTTCACTGGTCCAAAAGCTGCTCCCCATGGGACAGGTGCTATTGGAGCAAGCAGCTGCTAGTTCTGATTTTGATTCTGCATGATGAACGGAGCACGTCTTCTCCAAGAGTAGACTTGATGGATAATTCCAGCCACCAGATTATGTTGAAGATGATCCGGATCTGGATGAGTTTGCACTCTTCTTCCTAGTGACAAACTGGATTTGCTGCTTCTAACTTGAGGAGGATGACTGAAATTGAATTGCTCCTGCAATCTATAGAAATGATTAGTTCTTCCTTGAGCCTTGACAGATCGAGTGAATGAGCATTCAACCAGTTTGAGAGTTTCACGGGAACCAGCTAGATAAGCTCTGAGATGCAAATGATCGTTGTTCCCCAGCGGAGTCGCCAAAAATTGTTGGCTAGATTTCCTGCATAGCTGAAAACCTAGGCAGTCATGAGATAAATCTCCCTCATTTACCAGTGAAACTCTCGTGTAAGATTTTATCAGTTGTATTTCCTAATATCTATTTGTTGGGATTATTTTAACTATGTAGCTCATGAACCATAGCTAGACAGTTTTGCAGCAAGTAAGCAGCTGTAAGAGAAAGGAAATATCTATAGAAGAAGAAAATAATAGAAAGCAAGAAGAAATGGGAGAAGATGTGCAACCCAATCAATAGTTCATAGAGTTGATCACATGCACATAGATAAAACAAATAGATCTTTTAAATACAGAAGTTAAAGCAAAAGATAGCTTGAGATCCAAATCTAGAATAACAAAAAGTCTATGAATAGATCTAGAAAGAAATAAGAAGCAAAATGCACCGTTGACACAAAGTTCTCCGGAAATCTCTTCTCTATTCCTCTGCTTGTAGAAAGCTATCAGGGGTTTAGCTCAAAGTCTGGAACACAAGAATGCTGATTACAAATTCGCATCCTTTAACCCGTAGGTTCTTCCTCTACTTATGGTGTGTAGAGGGGAAATTACAAATGGAAAACAATAACTGAACTAGAACATGAAGAAGTAGTAAAGGGAATATTTGGCAATCATCTTCCTAGAATTCCTCTCTTAGTGACATGCATTAGAAGTTTAAGCCAAAATTGTGCACATCTGTCACCTATCTTAAAGAATCTTTCCAAATAACTTAAAGTAATGGTTTTTAAACCAATAACTTTAATCGCACATTTTCATCTGGGTACATAGAAAATAAGAGAAGAAAGAAGATTTGCCAACTGTAACATCTATACTTTCTTTTTGTTTTGATATTGAATATATTTGTCAAACATGTAATTCAACATCTTCTCATCTATTTTAACAATAGCATCTCTCTCTGTTCTGAACTGCAGCAACCCTCTGAACAAAGCAATAGTGTTAGCCTTTACTTTTTCTAAACTAGGCCCATATCCCTCAACATCTGTCTGAAGCTTTATGAGTCTTCCAATTGAATCCATCGTGAAAGGCATGGTGGCTTCATCAACTTCTTTCCGCACAATAGAATAAATTCCTCACGGGAAGCAGGTAATTAATCTGGGATGCTCTCTGACACTTCTCCCATCTTACTTTCCAGCAACTGCATCCTTTTCAGCATGAGCTTGAGGATCTCAACGTGGAAGGAAACTGAAATTTCCATAGTTACCTAAGACTAGGGGACAGGGTTTCCGGGACGACCATGTTTTTTAAAATTTGGGAATGACGCGGGGACGACTAATAAAAAATATATAAAAATATGTATAATTTATTAATTTTACAAATATAACATAAATTATTCAATAAACTAAGACTTAAAATTGAAACTGTGAAGATTGAAACCATTGATGATTAATTCAATTATTCATCACATAAGCCAAGGCCCAAAATGTTATATATATTCAATGTTCAAAACTTCCATGACAATGCAAGAATAACGTTGAAAATTAAAAACAACACATCTTACTCTTCAATAATCAATAATATTAAGAATTAATACATATATTAATATATAGAAATAAAATATATAAAATTAATACATATTAACATGTTAATGTATTACTATTATACATATTGATATATATACGAATAAATAATAGAAAATCTTAATAATAATAATAACAATATAAGTCTAAAAGCACTTGGTTCATTTTTGAAAAAAATGGCTGAACATGTATAAGGAATATATATATACTTATATTATTATATATTTATACTATTGAAAAATTATTGTTTACCTTATATATATATATTATATATATATATATTAAAAACAAAAAGTTATCGAAATCAATAACTAAATAATAGATAGATATTAGTAATTTATAATAGTTTTATAATTAATAATTAGGTGGATATAATTCTAATTAGATTATTCATTTAATTTTATTAAAAATATATTAGTTTATAATTAATAATTTAATTTTAAAGAAATTATTTATTACAAGTAAATAATTTGTTTTTATAAATTTTATATTCATAATAATTATTTGTTTATTTTATAATATTAATAAAATTTAATAATTAAATAAGGTTATTTAGATTTTGTTATTTTTAAAATAATTTTCCCTAATATTAATCATTAATAACTAAATAATAATATATAACATTAATAGCTATTACAAATTACTAATTTGATAAACACAAAAGCTAAATAAATAATATTTAGTTATTAACATAATGTTAATAACTAAATATTATTTATATAGTTATTGACTTTAACTTTATAACATAAAATTATAAGTTTTTAAATCTAAACGTAACATACCTATTAGTTATAACTAAGCATTATAATTTTTATAATCTAAAAAACTAAAACCTGAATAATAACTAAGTATTATAATTTTAAAATTTAAAAAGCTTAAACCTAAAACTTTAAACGTATCTAACATAAATAAATAAAGAAAACAAAGCAAAGGCAGTCAAAGAAACCACTGTACCTTTCACGTAGGTTTGGAATGGAGCTCTGCCACCACGAATCACCTCATAGCCACGAACAACAGCCATGAAAGGCACAGTGACAGCTGCCAAACCCACATATGTTTAGGGTTTTCATTTAAATGTTTTAATTTTTTTTTGATAAAAAAGCGGTGAACCAAACTGAATAAATTCGGTCGCATACAACAAACAAAAAATGGTAGGTCATATTTTCCCCTTAGAGTTGAATGAACCTGCTTCTGATACTCATACAGATACAGATCTATCAATTTGTTTATATTCAAATGAGGAGAGATAAGGGTCATAGAGTTATCCCCGTGTGCTGGGCGCATTTAACCGGAGTCAGTCAAAAATGGTGAAAAATAAGCATTAAAATGGTGAAATATGAACTGTTTTAACGTTAAAGAAGCCACTGTGACGTTGGGAACATCATGACATCCCCAACAACGTCCCCATTCTTTGTTTACACCTGGGACATCCCGGGTGCGTCCCCTGTTTGTGGGGGACATCCCCTGGATGTCCCCCTTTTTTTGTGGAGTTTCGGGACACACTTCAGGACTGCTTCACCAACTTTAAATGATGAAATGAGAGGGCATGAACTAGAAAATGCACTGATTAGTCTTAGCCCTAACAATTTTGACACACTTCAGGACTGCTTCACAGACTTCAAATCTGTTTTTGTCTCTACCTTCCATGCAACCAAAAGGGCACTTAGAGCACAATGGAAAATGTCATCCTTTGATGAGTTTGTTGTTGACTTGACTCGGGAATAAGATAATCTAATTCAAATGGGTGTACTAAAGTCAACTAAACCACATACTTTACTTACGGGGCATGACATACAAAAGGATTCAAAAGAGAAGAAACAAAACAAGGATCAACCCACCACCAAATCAAACACCAGAACTTCCTCTTTCAGTGTTAGCCTAAGAAGGAGAAGATCATATGTGGATATTGCACAAGCATGTATGATGAGAGTAAATGTTTAAAGAAGCGGATTGACCCCCTCACGAGTCTTCTTGAGAACAACAACATAGGAGTACTTGAGTCTATCAAACCATCTTCATCAACCCGTGAATCCTCTTAGGAAAATGATTTTGGAAAAAGGAATGAGAAAGAACTAAGAAAGGAGAAAACAAAGGGGAGAGCTCTAGTTGCAGTAGTACCTCTGACTCCTACATGGGTTATTGATTATGGTGCATCACATTATATGGTTTCTTGACATGTCGAGTTCATTTCATTGGAGCCATGTGATATGTCTATTATTTGTCTGGGTGACAACACTTTTACTCAGGTTTTTGGGATAGGGTCTGTTGAAGTGAGTGGTGGAACATTTAACAATGTTCTAAATATTCCCTCATTGTCAACTAATATCCTATTAGTCTATCAGATTACTCACCCTGGTCAGGGCATGTGGGTTGAGTTCACTCCAGATTCAGTGTATCTCAGAGAGTTGCACAGTGACACTATCATTGCAGTTGGTTTAGTCAATCATCAGACTCGGCTATACTCCTCTCATTTTGTTCCTCTGGATTCTTCATCAGATTCACCTGTACCTGATGACACTTTTGAGCTTGAGCACATTTTTGATGAAGAGGACTTCTCTTGTAGCACATATGACTGCAGTAGTGATGGGGACCCACCTCCACCATCTACTTATCACCTTCCATATTTTAAGGAGTTACTTCTTGATCCACCACGGATGTTTTAGGGAGCAGGCACTTTGATTCAGGACTCATCAGACATCAAAAAGTCTTCTACACAGTTACAGGGCCTTCCACATTCCTTTTTACTACTGCTTCGGATTCACTAGCCCTTCATGGAGCAGTTGTCACTTCTACGTTACACGAGGAGCATAGTTCCTTGGATAGGAACCACACCTTGGTTGGAGATCCATAAGATACTTGACGGTTTCATTTACTTTTCCATAGTGATTCACTCTTCACTACATCTACTTCTGATCCACAATCTCTTTAGGAGGCTTCTTTGCAGGATATAGAGTGGCTTCAGACAGTTGTAACCTCGAGTGAAGCTTTCTAGTCCCCCCACCTCTTCTTTGTCTCTCTTTTACGGGGGGTTTTTTTCCTACTGGGTTTTCTCATTTTAGTCCACTTTGTGAGAGTTGCATTGTACTTGGATACCTCATCAGGCTTTGTTGCCAAGACCTACTTTCTTTTCCACCCATTGAAGCTACACTTAAGGAGGGGTGTTGGTGTAAGATATTCTTTTCTTCATATTTATTTACTTGGAATAAATCCTCATTGTTGATGACTCATCTTGCTAAGGTGTACTTAGTGTCATAGGAGTTACTATGACATGTCTTACATGCCATAGTGTGTCATAGGAGTTACATTTCCATTTTGAAATGTAACTTCTCTTCCTATTCTGGGAATATTCTCATGGAGGAGTTACACAATACTCCTATTCGTACTAGCCACCACTTGAGCTATTGTATGGGAAATCTTGGCTCTGCTACACATTAAGTTGTTTGTTAAGCATTATTTCTCGATTCTTGTGAGTTATCATCATATTGCATATTTTTAAGTTATCTTAATTTCCACAACTATACGGTGCTCGCGTTGTTATCCAGAGATCCTTATGGATGTGCTTATCAAATTCATGCATTGAGAAACATAGAATTATTTTGTTTTGACATAACACTGCACTAAATCGTTTTTTTTTTGTTTCTTTGACCATGGCCCAATGAGTATATCGAACTTGCAGATGTATTCATAGGACCTGTAAAATGTGCCACACAAGAATATAAATAAGAGATTTTTTAAAAATTACTAATTTTATTCCAGATGAAAATGGATTTTTTTATCTTACTGTAAATAAGAGATTTTCAGTTATGTAACTAGTTTTCTTACTAGAAAAATAATAGGCAGAATTGTATTCCTAAAAATGAAATCTGAAAATGGTCGTACGAATACAAGTAGCAATCTAACCAGCTGCATAAAAATACAAATAAGGTATTTTCAGTAATTATGTTGACTTGTTTTTATCTTCTAACATTTTTCTTTGAAAAAAAGATTGATTGGTAAGAATTTAAGGATTAAGAAGGCAGTTTGAAGATTGTTGTTAAATCTAAGTAAATTTTATTTTAAAAAGCCTTAAATATTATCATCATTATACATGTTTATACTTAAATATGGGAAGAGATTTACACTTTGAGCAGACAAGGGACACAACAAATACAAATTACTCTACTTCAAATGTTAAATGTGAATAGCATAATTGAGAATATAAATGTAATGCATATGTTGAGGCGCACATAGATTGGATGACATTAATACAATGAATGCAAAATTGGAGACAACAGATTAAAGAAACGTGACGACAATGCCGAGCTCCGAAGCAACGGTCTCTACTATAGTAATTACTATTGATGTGGCCACCCAAACATCTAAGCTGATTGGGTCCAGTAATACAAAGGCATGGATGACTGGTGTTACTGACATTGATATGCTCTTTTTCCATGCTATTAATTAATGAGAACATGACAAGCATTATTACAAAAAAGGCCATGATCAGCAATGGCCTTCATAACTACCCACAAGACATTTGGAAAATCCATTCATTTTTCCCTGCTTTCCCACCATGAATTCCTCTCCGAGCCTCCTCATAACAATTTGGGTAACCTTGTATGGGTGTGGTGCCAATGCTGCAGGCATTCTTGACTATGACTACAACATGGCAGCTGAGTTTTTGATTCCACAGAACAATGCAAGGGCATCTGTGGGTCTTCCCCCTCTGCAAAGGGACACCAATCTGGTTAACTATGCACAGTGGTGGGCTGGGCAGAGACAGTACTATGGAAGGTGTTTGATGCAGCACTCTGGGGGGCCCTATGGTGAGAATATCTTCTGGGGAGGCAGTGGAAGGAACTGGAGACCAGCTGATGCTGTAGATTCATGGGTTAGTGAGAGACAGTGGTACACTTATTATTCAAACACTTGTCTGCACAACAACAAGTGTGGGCATTATACACAGATTATTTGGAGGAATACAAGATATGTTGGGTGTGCAAGAGTGAGTTGCAGTGATGGAGATGTGTTCATGACTTGTAATTATTATCCCCCTGGAAACTATGTTGGCCAGCGACCTTATTGATGGCCATTAGACCATTTCAACTATATAATCTGATGAACACGTTTCTAATAAGTCAATAATCTTCATCTCTTTTTATGTTTTTTTTTCCCTCAAAAGGAATGCTATTCTGATGCGCTTCTGGTTTCTTGAAAGGATTTTATCCTGAAACTTGATTGGCATTGAATGTATATTCATCAACCTTTTCAGTAAAGAGTTGGCAGGTTCAGTTTGAAGAACTTATGTATTATATAGGTTAGTATGGTTGAAATGTTGATTAATTAATGGATTATTTAATATTTTTTGGGTAAGATTTTTCCCTTGGTTGGTCAACAATTCAATTTGCTAACATATGTAAGATTTAAGTAAAATAAATTCAACCTATCAAACACTAAATCCATTGAAATATGATAAATGAATTTACACGACCACATACAAATATAATAAATGAATCAGTTATTTAGGTCACCACTCACAAATGTGATAATAATTTGTATGTTAATTTAGTTAAATTTGTGTACTCTACTCTAAATCCCAAATTCAATCTTCAATTATGAGATCCCCAATAAATCTTGTTTCTATGTTGGCCAATTCACTGTTTACAACCATTATTTTAAAGATGTTAAACAACAGACTATAGTTATATGGTAACGTGAAAGTAAAAAACAAGTCCAATATGTATTAGGACAAACAGATGGCAGTTGCAGCCATTTTCATTTACAACCGTTTTAAAAGTTGCTTGTAAACTGCATCATTTCTAGTGGAGTTGGGAAATTATGATATTTATTAGCTGCAAATACTTTCACCATTTATTAAGCCATTTTACAAAGTCTTAAACATTTCTTACAAGTTTACTCAAAAGGTCACATTCAATTGCAACTTTTTCAAATGATTGAGTGTTCTGCTCGGCTCCATCCTTTTGCAGAGACCTTGTTTTCGTATGGGAATAGTTAATTGCCTTCGTCCAATACTTATATTTCAATTAAATATTGGTATAAGTTTTGTTTTTATTGACGAGTATTTTTTATATTATTGTTTTTTGATTTGTAATTTTCTGTGTAGTCGTTTTTTTTGGGTGTGTTTTCTAGTTTTTTTTTTTGGGGGTTGTAACCATGTGTTTGCACATATTTTTTGTTGTTTTTATTTTATTTTTTAATGATCTTCGCTTCAATTTTTTTTTCCCTTTAATGTTTTGAAAAGACATCCTGGGATAATTCCTCTTGAATAGTTAGAATTTAAGCTCTGAAAAATACATGTAAATGTTTGACAAAATGCCTAAGAGTATATGTGAACTGTTCCAATCGATGAAAAGAGTTTCTGAGCATGTGGTAGGTCATTTTTAACTGTTTTTGGCCTAACAACCATGTAATAAAAGAATGAAATTCATTTCATGAATTTCTGTGGTGATTTGTACAAGTGTGTGCACCTTGGGAAGGTATTAAACTGTAATTCAATAAAAATAGCAGCCCTAGTTATGTGTGAGGTCCATTAGAGGTTTGGAATGTGTTTAAATTCGTTGTAAGATTCATTTAGAGTACTCCTTCCCCCCAGTACCTTTTTTCGTTTCAAGCAGTTTTGAATTTTAAGCAATTTATCACTAAATGATGGAATTTGCAAATCTCGCGCAAATGGACACCAAAAGGATAAGAACAACATAAGAAGGGATACATAAGTGTGGTTAACTTGTTTATCCTTCTGTAACTAAGGTGGAACTTCATTGGACCCTCTTTTCTAGACTGCATCAATTGTTATCGAAGCAAGGTTTTCCTATCTTGGTTGTGTCTTGTGAGGCTAGTGGATTTGCTGTAGGTGTGAGAAATTCCTGAAATTGCGAAGAGTTGTCAAAGAATGACATGGCAAAGTAGAAAGACCAAGGGCACCTAGAGTTTATAAACTTTGCAGAGATGATGAGAGGAATCCAAGCATGATTTGATGCAATGGAGACAGTGGAAAGAAGAGGAACTCATGTTGAAGATGTGAATGATGATGAAGGAGAAGAAGCTCAAGAGCTTTAAGTAGAAGAAATATTGGATGAACCTGAGAGTAGATTTCTAAAGCTATTCCAAAGTTGGGTGATAAGCAAAAATTTAGATACACCTTGCTATGGTGGAAGCTTAGGCCTTGATGAGTTTATGTATTGGATCATGGATATGGAGAAATACTATGACTATGAGTCAATAGAGGAACACAAGAAATTAAATTTTTCTTGCACAAAGTTGCAGGGTCTTCCATCTTTATGGTGAGATCGTGTGCAAACATGTTGGCTAAATTTTTTGCATAGCTGAAAACCTAGGCAGTCATGAGATAAATCTCCCTCTTTTACCGGTGAGGCTGCCGTGTAAGATTTGTCAATTAAAATATGCTAGTATCTATATGGGGTTTTACTTTAACCATGCAGCTCATGAACCATAGTTGTATAGTTTTGCAGCAAGTAAGCAGTTGTTAAAGAAAAGAAATATTTAAAGAAGAAGGAAATAATAAAACACAGGGAAGAAATAGGGAAGATGTGCAACCCAATCAATAGATAACAGAGTTGATTGCATGCACATAGACGGAACCAATAGATATCAACACACAAAATTATAAACAAAGGCAGCCTTCAGATCTAGATCTAAAATAACACAAAGTTTATAAGTAGATCTAAGACAAAAGCTAGAAACAAAATGCACCGTGACACAAAGTTCTCCGGAAATTTGCTCCTTTGTATTCCTTTGCTTCAAATAGCTATCAGGGGTTTCAACACAAAGTCTGGAACACAAGAATGTTGCTTACAAATTTTGATCATTAACCCAAAGGTTCTTCTTCTACTTATAGAATGTAGAAGGGAAAATACAAATGGGAAACTCAACTGAACTAGAACATAAACAAGAAGTAAAGGTAACATCTTGCAATCATCCCCCTCTAATTCCTCTTCAAGTGACATGCATCCGGGTCCATATTCAAACTTATACACATCTGTCACTTAACTGATAGAATCGTTCCACATAACTTAAAGTAATGGTTTCAAAACCAATAACTTTAAAGTTTTACAATTACATCCGGGAACGTGGAAAATAGAAGAAGAAAGAGTAGAAGAAGAAAGACATGCCAGCTGTAACATCTACATCTTCTTTTTGTTTTGATACTGAATATACTTGTCGAACATGTAATTCAGCATCTTCCCATCTGTCTTAGCCACAACTTCCTTTTCTGTCCTGAATTGCAGCAAGCCTTCGTTCAATACCCTGATACATGCTTCCACATCCTCCAAGCTAGGCCCGAACTTCTCAATATCTGACTACAGTGCCACCAGCTTACTGATGGAATTCATCGTGAAAGGCTTAACAGCTCCATCAATTCTCCCTTGCACCATCAGAAGAGATCCTTCCAGAGAATTAGGCACTTTGCTAGGAATGGTCCTCGTGTATGAAGTAACGTTCCCGACCACTTCCTCATTAGTGAAAGCAATGACATTGTCTGGTAAAGATGATGCCATACTCTCAAGTGCCTACATCCTTTTCAGCATAATCCTACAGATCTCCAAACGGAAAGATACTGCAAACTCAAGCTGCTTCCCCTTCTCAACTGATCCGTCGGGCACAATCTGTTCCGCAATCAACACTTCTCTCGGCAACTTATTTATTTCGGCCAAAGTACTCAGGTTACTCTTAGCAACTGTGTTCATATCTATCGTGCTTGTTACCAGTTGCTTCAGCTGATCTGATGCATCTTTCATAACCTTTAGGCGGGCTGGCACCTCTCCGAGTTGTATAGAAGCTTGACGAATAATCAGACTTTTCCATTCGTTGATAGCTTTAACCTGGTTACTCGCATCTTCCACTTCCTGCATCAGATGATCACTCACCTGCTTTTGTAATGAAATTGGCTAAGTGGAAGATTTAGCAACCTTGGTAATGATCTCACACAACTGAGATACCTACTTCTGAAGTTCAACTTTCTCCGCCTTTTTTTGTCAAGCCTAAGGAATAGAGCATCTATCAATGTCTGTGTATCCTGCTTCAATCCTTTTGTGGTGGCTTGACCTATGGGTACTCTGGTTACTGTTACATCTTCTGTCGTGAGCTCATCCTCCTTCCCTTCTTCCGGAACTGACATCTCAGCGAACTTTTGTCCTGATTCCTCACTGATCAATCTTGAAGTTACCTTAGCAACTTTAGGTTTTCTGTCTTTTCCGCCTAAATTCAAGAGCAACTGCAAGTCGTGTTCCTCCAAGTTGATTTTCTCTCTAGCCTCTGGAACCAACTGCGAAGTCAACCATTCTGATAAATTACTTCTCGAAGAATGAGAAGTTGCCGAGTGTACCACTATCTCACACTCTGATTCCTCTCCATCTGAAACCGCTACAGTGTTGTGGCTTCCATCCTCTGAGTCATCCAAAGACAAAGCTCTTTCAAATTCTGTCATCTGCAGCTTCAACGTTTCTTCAGGAAGAGGCGCTGAACGGAGTGGTTGAGGAGAGAAGATGAATGTTGCCGGATTCAACGAAGAAATGGCAGTATCTTGCTGAGGTGTAACAGTCGGTGAAGTACTTGATGCTAGAGAAGCCGGAACTAACATCATAGCCGTAGAAGTTATCTTCTCCTTCGAATGAGACCTTTTGTGCACTTTAATCTTCTCAGGCCTTCTGTTGCTTTCTCCTTTGTGCTTCCTCTTGAGGGAATCTCCTATGCTGAAGTTGCCCGTGATTTGATTCATCAATGCTTCATCAAAGCAGTATCAAGGCAGTATCCCTTCGTCAGCAACCAGTTTGAAGTATTGACCAGAACAGCGGCAAACCTTTCCTCGATCGTATGGCAGCCCCCTACGTTCTCCTGAAGTACAGCTCTATCTCCTCTCATCCGATGGTATATGTCAAGTAACACAGGCCCATCATCTTTAAGATCCGCAGGTATCCGTGCTAATCCAAAGTCAAACACTTACCGCGCTGATAACTTGCTGAAATCTTTCTTTCTAACCTCGTACTTGCTTCTACACTTCATCTAGAAATCTTCCAATGAAGGCATGTGCGCGTACTCCTAGGAGATTGTCTTCCTTGCCACTCCAAATGGATTGAAGTTCAGTCGTGTTAGGAAGAACTCTTGCTCGTACTCAGAGAACATCTCCGCTTCAATTCCTCAGGCCTTATGAATGCTCTAGCAGCTATAATGGCCCACAGTGATCGGGAAGAAGCCTGTAGACTTGTGCCGTTTCGACTGTAGGTCATGCATCTCCACAAGTTGTCTGCTCAGCTCCACGATGACCAGTCTATCACTTGGATATCTGGCCAACTTAACTAGTTCTCCAGAAAAGCCGGTGACCCTAAGGTATGTAAAATCCGCAAACTGAATGAAGATACTGCCAATACTGGACACAGCTTCCCACGCTTCCTTGCTCACCCTGTTGGCCTTTAGATCGTCGTCTAGCCTACAAATGAATTCGTAGAAGAATCCATCGTTGACCACCTTGTAATCTTTCTTGCATGCAAGTACAGTAAGTTGTGGGTAGCACTCGAAAATAGGGTCCTTGGAAAGAACACCACATCTATCTAGCTTGGAGAAGATCCCCTATGAAGCTGTTGCATAAACCAAATACGAAGTCATTTTGAAGCTGTAAGTACGCCTCACGTTCCGGAGCTGCTCACCAATGTTGTCGCTAATGATTTCCGACCAATTGATCATTGAATCTACTTTGTTGATTTCAATGGCCCTGATGAAAGCATACATCCATGCGCGGAAGTAGTGAGCATTCGCTTCGCCATTTACCCTGCATAACAATTTAGCAATATCATCCACTTCTTGTACCAGATTGGATCGTGGAAGAGTTCTCGGGAACTTGGAAGGATATCTGGGCTTCTTCATGTATCTGTTGTTCATTATACAAAAGCAATCAACTTTATGTTTTTCCCATCTGTTGCCGGCATCCTGTATGCTAATAGTAGTCACCACCTTTCGTGCCGGAATTTTCAAACAATTTTTGATGAGCTGTGCGTCCAACCGGATTATTGTTATCCCCGCAGCATCTCAGACTGATCTGGAAAATGGATGGTAAGACCTAGCACACTCCCTGACGAACTCTGGCAACTGGGTTGTGAATGGAAATGCTGCAGCTCGAATGATTCCATTGCTTTTGACTGCACGCATGAGGGAAGTCTTTTCAGCTCTGGATCTGTCAATCAATTCGGAAAGAGGTTCTGGACCTAGATCTATATCTCCAATGTTAGCAAACTTAGAAGTGATGCATGACTCTATTGTGCTCTCTTTCTCATCCTTCTTTGCCATGGCCATATCTGTCTTTGTTTGAGCAATTCTTTTTCTCCTTATTCGGCCAGAATTCTTCACAACCGGTGCAGATCTGGATATTTCTTCAGATTCGGAGGATATGTTCAATGTATTGGACATTGATTTAAGCTCCCTTTCTCTTATAAAAGCACCTGTAATGAATTCCTGCAATTAATTCAAACAAAGATGGCAACCGGAACATGAACACTGGATTTTAATTATAAAAATCTGCATGTATCAAGCTTGCTGCCCCAAAATTTGATGTTTTGTTTGCATGCAAAGCAAGCATGAATTTTATCAACTTCACCCGAGCACCTGTACCACTATGGAGACAATTATTCAGACACAAATCAAGCTCCTTCAAACCTAGGCACCAAATTTTGAAGCTTCCAACAGTAAATAAACCATAGTTACGCGGGGACGCGTCCCCCCCAAATTTGACACGTTCGGGACGTCCCGGACGTCCTGGGGACGTGGGGACGTGGGGGAAACGTTTCCCCCACGTTTCCCTTTTTTTTTCCTGGGAAACGTCCCGGGGACGTCTGAAAATGTTGGGAAACGTCCTGGGGACGAGGAAACGTGGGGGGACGTGGGAAACGTGGGGGGGACGTCCAGACGTCCCCCACGAATTTATTTCTTTTTTTGGCATGTTTTGGATTTTGGGTGAAAAAAACACAAGAAAAAAAATTGCCATTTTTGGAAAGGGTCCGGGAAGATGTAGCAACAAAAACTTGCATGTGCCATAACTTTCATTCTGTGCTCCGTTTTAGGTGTTGTTTTCTCTAAAAGTGCATATTTTCTTGAGCTCTATGCATTGATGGCAATATTTTTCTTATTTTCATAAAATCAATTTTTGCACCTTTTTGGACCAAGCAACTTCTTGCAATCTTCTGAAAGATTCATGAGTATTAAGGAATGTATTTGATGTTTATGAGATCAAGTTTCACCTTATTTAAATCTCAAATGGTTTTATCTCAGCTTATTTATATAATTTAGTCACTATATCTTTTTTATTTTAAATATTTATATATTTTTTAATCAGTCGTCCCCCCGCCATCCCCAAAATTTAGAATTTTTTTGTCGTCCCGGAAACCCCGTCCCGCCATCCCCCCGTCCCAGGTAACTATGAAATAAACCTTCTTCTGAGCAAAATTCCTCTTCAAATGGGGCGCCAAAATTGTCTAGGCTGCACTTCCTTGCTAAAGAAGTAATTAAGTCATCCTTATGGCAGCCCTTGCTTATATAACCCTCATCATTCTATAATTAATTATTGCCCCTCCTATTCCTAGCAATCAATTAATTAATTAATTAATAAGCTTTTCTCTTTAAATGGGGCGCCTATTTTGTGCATGCTCATGGCTGCCATTAAATAAATTAAATTTATTTAATTTTAGCTCTCTACTTCCAGTTCACTTAAGCTTCACAGTATGTTTTGACCTCATCCACTGAAAATAGGAATTAATTATATCAATTAATACTTTAAAAAGCATTATTCTTCTTCAAAATGGGGCACACTTTTTGACATGAAGGGGCTGCATTAAATAAATAATATTTATTTAATTTTAGAATTTTTAATTCTAATTTTCTTTATCCACTTTACCCTTGTTGACTTTTCCTCATGCTTGGGTGCCAAATTTGGAGAAAGAATTAATTAATTTAATGCATTTAAAGCTGCCCTTCTATCCTAAAAGGGGTCGCACTTTTTGACATAGGCAATTTCTATTTTTAGAAGCCAATTTTCAAATGGGATTATTCACCCTGCACCGCAGCTCCAAAAATCCCATCATCCACTTAAGTTGTTTGACTTTCATAATGGGATTATTTACCCTGCAAGGCAGGTAAGAAAATCCCATCAATGCCTTAAGTGATTTTCTTTTATTTCACAATGGGAATTTTCACCCTGCAAGGCAGGTAAGAAATTCCCGCCTGCTTGCTGCCTCTAATTTTCCCATTGTGACTTAAGTGGCGTTGCTTCCATGGGAAAAAGTACCCTGCTAGGCAGGTACAAAAATCCCACCTGCTTGCTGCTACCAAAAATCCCATTGTAGCTTTAAAGTCTTCTTTTTCCAAAAATGCGGCCTGCCCAGAAGAAGCTTTTTCGTGCATGACTTCGTCTTTTCAGAGAGAACCAGACCTCCTGTGGCAAATTCCTTCTGGCATAACGTCCATAGGTGATCTCCAGATACTCCAGGCAAGAAATCAGATTAAACCGGCAAAGGAATTGACCTAGAGAAATTTCACAGAAAACAAAACGGGAAAACACCAAAAATGAACAACGTTGCCAGAAGTCACAGATAAAGCCCAGGATTCATTCCTGGTTAAAACCCTATTGGTATATGGGAAATTGACATGTACGATCACAACAGGGTTAAACCGGAGCACAATTTGCCTCAAACAGGGCTCAAAATAATTAAATACAAATTTCCCGCAGGCAAACCCCAGCGACAGAATATAACGATTTTGGCCATCTGGGTATTTGTCGAAATTGACTTATATGGCTCCTTGGGAATATCTTGACACAATACAAAAACTTTCTGGCAATAAAAACACAAAACGACCCATTATTTTAAAGTACGATTTTTTTTTTTACATAGGGTAGTCCCAGATTTTAGGGTGAAATCTGGGGACACCAAAACAAAAAACAAAGGAAAGGTAAAGAGAAAATTAAATCTCAAGTAGGATGGTTGCAAATTTGAAGGCCAAGTTCTTGCCCTCAAATTGTCACATGAGTTTGTTCAAGAAATTGCAGAATTTTAGACAAAAAGAGATGATTGTGAAAGACTGCAAGGAGGAGTTTTACAAGTTCACCATTTAGGCTAGTCATGTGGATACTGAAGAGAAGATCTCAAGGTATGTTAATGGACGTATTATTTCTATTCAAGATAAACTTGGTGTGATGAGATTGAGGTCTTTGGAATAACCATATCACTGTGCTTTGAAAGTAAAGGAGTTGTCTAAGAGATTAAAAAATACTTCAAGAGTAAGACGATAGTTCTTTAGAGGTAGAGGACAAGAAAAAAATGATAGCAAACAACATACACATGAAGGTGAAGCGAGAACTTCCCAAAACAACAATTCTGGTCAAAACATAGAAGGAAGAGGTTATTCTTTAAGAGGAAGAGGCAAATACGTTAGACGAATGAGGTACATGACTAATGGAACATGTTATAGATGTATATAAGTGGGTCATAGGGAATTTGAATGGCTAAATGCACAGAAAAACAATAGCAAAGGAAATGAGGATAGGAATTGTTGACATGTGGGACCCTTAACCCCTGCCTACTGGGTCCCCAAGTCTCTTCTAGCGGCAACCGGTTTGTGTTAACAAACTGACGACTCTACTATGGAGGGGTTCAACTCTTGCCCTTGGTAGGCTAACTCGCCTTGTGGTCAACTGTCCAGTACGGACTTCTTGGCTCGGAGGGGATAAATTGTTGACGCGTGGGACCTCAACCCATGCCTACAGGCTCCCCAAGTCTCTTCTTACCTTTCCGGCCTCACCCTCACTAACAGTTCGAGCTTTTGGTATAACGGCAACAGGTCTATGTTAACAAAGTGACGACTCTACTAGGGAGGGGTTTGACTCCCGCCCTCAGCAGGCTAACTCGCCTTGTGGTCGACTATGTCCAGTACAGACCTCTCAGCTCCGAGGGCTAAATAGTTGATGCATGAGACCCGCAACCCCTGCCTACGGGCTCCCTAGATCTTTTCTAACCTCTTCGGTCTCACCCTCACTAACAATTCAAGTTTTTGGTGTAACAGAAACCCGTTTGTGTTAACAAATTGGTGACTCTATTGGGGAGGGGTTTGACTCCCACCCTCGGCAGGCTAACTCGCCTCGTGGTCAACTGTTTCCAGTACAGACCTCATGGCTCAGGGGGCTAAATTGTTAACACATGGGACCCTCAACACCTTCCTACGGGCTCCCAAGGTCTCTTCTAACCTATTTGGTCTCACCCTCATTAACAATTCGAGCTTTTGGTGTAGCGGCAACCGTTCTGTGTTAACAAGAATCATTCCGCTTAAGCAGATGATGAGAGTGTTGCTCAGTCACACAGAAGAACCAAACTATGGAGAAGCTTTCATGATGAAGAGAGTGTTGTTCCTATATGGATGTTCACATCACATCTTGGTAAGTGAACAATCTTTTGGGAATTTTTAGAATTGTTCTTATAAGGATGTGATTTTATGTGATGCTATGCCCATGGATGTTTGTCACATCTTGTTGGAAAGGCCTTTGCAATTTGATAGAACATATAGAAATGATGGTCAGATAAAGGAGAAAGCTTATTTTTCTTTCATTCTCAATTACATAGACGTTGGGAGAGTTGGTAGAGTGGATAAAAGTCCACATCAGCTAAAGGGTTTGTTTGAGGAATATGCTTAAATTATCTCTAAGGAATTTCCATATGCATTGCCGCTTAAGGGAAGCATTAGCCATCATACAGATTTCATCCCCAGATCAAGTTTACCGTACAAGGCAGAATATATGTTAGCATGTGAAAGAGTTGTTAAATAACGTTTTGATCACAGATAACTTGATCTCATATACAACCATACTAGTGACCAAGAAAGATAAAGAATGGCATAACTACATGGATTCTTGAGGCTGATGAATGAAGTTCTGAAATCATATCTTGGTAAGTTTTTCATAGTTTATTTGGATGATATCTTGATATTTAATGGAACAAAAGAGAAACACAATGCATCTAAGGCTGGTTTTGCAAAGATCGAGGAAAGCGAAGTTGCTGGTCAATTTTAAAATGTGTACCTTTATGAAGGAAGAGTTAGTGTACTTGGGTTTTCTGATTTCCAAAAGAGGCTTGCAAATGGACTCTAAGAAAGTGTGATTCATTGTGGAGTGGCCATCACCTATAAGCATGTTTGAGGCAAAATGTTTCCACACGTTGGCAAGTTTTTATACAAATTTCGTTAGGAAATTTAGTGGTATATGTGTACCTATGATAGGAAATAATATATTTGGACATTTGTAGCAAAGTAAGGCTTTCTGAATTTGATGAAAAGGGTAACGACACAACCCATTCTACATTTTAGGGACTTCAACAAAGTGTTCCAAATTATTTTTATGCTAGTTGGACAATGGTTAATGCAGTTGAGTTAAGATGGTAAGCCCATTGCCTACTTCAACAAGAAATTGAATGAAGCCAAGAAGAAGTATTAGTTATATGACCAAGAGTTTTATGCAATCATTCAAGAATTGAAATAATGGAGGCATTATTTGCTACCCAAGGAATTTGTTTTGCTCATTATTTAACAAGCACTACAGCTTATAAACGACCAAGGTAACTTGAGTCAAAATCATATGAAGTAGGTTGAGTTTCTTCAAAGCTACTCATTTCTTTTGAAGAAGAGTGGTAAATTGAATAACGTTGTTGATGTCTTAAGTGGGAGGTGTTTTTTGTTGAATGAGATGAAGGTAGAGGTTGTTGAATTGACTCCATTAGACAATTGTATGACGATTATTTGGATTTTAGGGAAGCTTGGGCAGCATGCAAGAGCCCAACCGACATGGATAGGACTATGTGATTGGATTAATTCATTCAAGAATGTTTGACAATCGAAGGGCAACATTAATGCATACCTCATGGTTCAATAAGGGTTTCACGGTTAAGAGAGCCGATGGCTACGCTATGCCATGCACAAGGAGGTGTCCACAACTCTTCTTCACGTTGGGAGAACATGAGGTATGTGCTGATATCTATTTCATTAGCATGGTTGGTATGAATCTTGTGCTTGGGGTCCAATGGTTGCATTCTTTGGTAGTTCTCACTTCAATTTCCAAAACATGGAAATAAGATTTATGGACAAGGGTAAGAAGGTTCCACTACAAGGTATGCTTCTGGAAACACCTCAAGTCAAGTACCTGGTAGAAGATACTTTGTCAAGGGAATCATGTTTTTTCTCTTTATCTAAAATAGCAGCAGATTGGAAGTTTTTCATTACAGCTGAGTATGTCAAAAACAAGTTTGCTAGTGATGTTTTTGAAGGTGAAATAATGGATGAAAGGTACAAGGTTAAGGATGGACTCATTATTTACAAGAACCGGGTTTATTTGGTGCCCGAATCAAAGATGAAGAGTAAGTTATTAAGGGCCGTTCATGATGACTCATCAATTGGCCATCCAAGTTATTTCAAGACATATAAACAGCTGAGAGAAATGTTCTATTGGAAATGCCTAAAAGGGGAAGTGCTCCAATATGTCCAGGAGTGTCTAGTGTGCCAACAAAACAAAGCGGAACATGCATTTCCAGCCGGGCTCCTACAACCACTTCCCATTCCAACTCAAAAAAGAGTATCGCTATGGACTTCATCATGGAGCTGCCTATGGCTCAAGGTAAGAATTTCCTATATGTTGTTGTTGATAGGATCACTAAATACGCACATTTTTTTCCACTTCTAGCCAAATACAATGCACTTATAGTGGCTGATGTATTCTTTAAGGAAGTGTTTAGATTTCATGGGTTACCCAAGGATATAGTGAGTGACAGGGACAACAGATTTATGAGCATGTTTTGGCAAGAATTGTTTCGCTTAACAAGTACCAAACTCACTCCTAGCTCTAGCTACCATCCTCAAACGGATGTGCAAACAGAAATAGTCAATAAATGCGTGAAAGGCTACCTACGGAGCTACATTGATGGGCAGCAATCAACGTGGGTAAAATGGTTATACATGACTAAGTTTTGTTACAATACCACCTTCCACATGTCTATCGATATGTCTCCTTTTAAGGCTTTGAATGGTTATGATGCCCTTTCCTTTGTTGATTTGGTGATGATGGATAGTAGAGTGCCAAGGGCCAAAGACTTGGTCCAAAAAAGTCATGATATCATGAAAGAGCTCAAAGAAAACCTCCAACGTGCCCAAAATCAGCAGAAGTATGTAGATCAGAATAGGAAAGAAAGGTCTTTTGAGGAAGGAGATATGGTGTTTTTGAGGTTGCAGCCCTATAGGCAATCTTCCCTCAAACAAAGTGGTGAAGAAAAGTTGAAATCATTTTTCTATGGCCCCTACGAAGTAAAAGGAAAGGTGGAAAAGGTTGCATATGAACTTGAGCTTCCGGAAAATAGTAGAATACATAATGTTTTTCATGTTTCATGCCTCAAGAAGGCACTAGGACAGCACATTTCTCCTTTTCTTGAGTTGCCACCAGTGGATGAGGATGGTAAATTGATTCTAATTCTGAAAATTATTTTGGAGGTCCATGAAAGGAAGTTAAGGAACCGAAGCATCAAGGAGTACTTGGTTCATTGTAAAGGCTTGCCCCTTGAAGATGCTACGTGGGAAAGTGCAGCAATTTTAGAGCAACCAAACTTGCAATTGCTTGAGGACAAGCAATTTCGGGAAGGGAGGACTGTAATGTCCCTTTTTTCGAATTGAAGCTAAATGAAAACTTCTTGCCACTCCCTTCCCGTGTTGAGGAAGAATAAGTGAACAAGGGAAGGAATTGCACTCCATTTCAGTTTTCTTTTATTATTTTTAATATTTTATTTTAGTGTTTTTCCTTTATGAGGCATGTAGGTTGGGTTGGAGGAATTAAAAAATGAAAATAAAAGATAAAGTGAAGCTTAAGAGGTCGTTCCTCATCTAATTAGCCTTTGGCGACAAGTAAGGGGTATAAAAGAGGTTGTATGGCCTCATTTGGAGATCATCTTCTGGCACATTTACACTTACACTTGGTTTGTTGGGCTGATTTCTCAATACCATTCCACTCAAGGACGAAAAGCCTCTTGTGTGGCATCCAAGGAGGATGAAACCCTTCCTTGTGGCTTGGTGGAGAACAAAAACTCTCCATGTAGGTGAATTGAAGATATCTCTTCAAGACTTGCTTGTTGATTTGGATCAAGGACATCAAGAAAAAGGATTACAAAAGATTTGCATGATTTTTGGAGCTCTTCCCTAGGGTAGAAACTAGGGTTTGGTGGTGGTTCAGCGCCTTCTAGGGCACATAATTCATATTTTCCATAATTTATAAGGTTGGAATCCATAATTTGGCTATTTTTGGAGGAGTTTATCTATCATTTTCAGCCCTTGTTTGTGACTTCCTTGTTGTTGTCATAAATTTTATTACAGATAGGTGTTATCGTTGGTTTTTCCTCCATTTCTTTGATGCAAATTGGATGGATAATTTTGTCATACTTAAAATAATTATTTAGAAGTATTTTTAAGCTATTGTGCATGGTTATTTGTTGATAAGCTCCTATACATTTCGCTGCTAGGGTTTTAAGGAATATAAGAGCTGCTGTTATAAACATCAGAATTTACTTCACTTGGGTTTGTGTGGTTTCCTCCTTTTTCACTTTCAGCCCTTGAAAGGGATATTAGAGACAAAAAGGTAATTGATGCAAATATAGTTAGGGGTCCTAATCAAAGAATGCCTTATACCATGCCGCATTCAAAATTTCACAACGGAATATACTTAACAACAAAAAATTAGTAACCATATATTTTATTTAACAGGAGAAATACACAAACTTTTGGCCAATCACCAACAATACCGTCTTATACGGTAATATCCCCTTCTTGGTCGAAGACCCTTAGCCCAATTTTGTTTCCCGACGGCTAAGGGGTGATAAAAAGGGAAACTATAGTCTTAATAAATTATTATAAAGAGCATAAAAAGAAACTTTATAAAAAACACTTATAGTAATTTATTAATGACTCAATAGAAAAAGATAAAGTGGAATTAGAAAAAGAAAAAAGGAAAAATGTCACTTTATGTTTTTATTTCCCCTAGGGGAAAAATGTAACCCATGTTGGGGATGATACAAGGCCAAAAAAGAATTAAATGTGGGCCAAAGGATGTGATTGGTGCTTGTGGGTGGCTAGTATTGCTTATAAAAGCAAGTGTACTTGACTTTGTAAAGCATCTCTTTTGGTTTTATAAAATTATGATTTTTTTCTGAGCTTAAGAGCTTTACAAAATAATTTCTAAGGATAAAATCTCTTAGATATTATCTCTTGAGTACGAAAACCCTCTAGAGATCTAGAATAAGAATGAAAAACTCTACTTCTAAGTTGTGAGGATTCTCCATTCAGGGGTTTCCATTGCGGATCAAGGATTTAGCTATGTTTTCCAGTAGTTTTCCAGCAGTATTGAGGGCTAAAAGTTGCAGATCTGTACAAGGGTTTGAAGAAGAAGATTAGTTGTATCTCTTTTTTATTTCCAACAGTGTTCTTGGTGGAGCGACCTATCTAAGGAGCTGGTTTATGGGATTTTGGAGCTGATTTACATTGCTATTCATGAGGCTGATTTTTATAAATCAAATCAGCCAACTTGCATGATTTTTGGGTCAAAGAACTGATGTTTTCAACTGTGTTTGAAGGCGCAGTCTGTAGATTTATAATAAATAATTCTGCCTTCATTTGAGGTCAAATGTGGTATCTTTTTGGTGTTTTTGCAATATTAATATCAATTGGTCTATTTTTGGTCAAAATCTATTTTTTTTATATGACAGGGCTGGTTGGGGTTTCATTTGCAAAGTTTTGGCCCAGTTTGGATTTTCTATAGAATGGATTCAATGGATAAGTGCTTGTTTCTCCTCTGTCTCCTTTGCAGTATTACTTAATGGCTTTCCTTCAGAATTTTTTGGTGCTTCTAGAGGTATAAGGCAAGGAGACCCTTCATCACATTTCTTATTCATCATTTTGGTGAAAGGATTGGGACGAATTGCAAAGAAGGCCTATTAAGAAAAGAAAATTCATGGTATTCAATTGGCTAAAAATATTCTACCTATTTCTCATCTCTAGTTTGTTGATGATTCTACGATGCTTGGAAAAGCTACTTCTATGGAAGTGAAACAACTCTATAAAGTTCTATATACATTTTCACAAGCCACTAGTCAGCTAATTAACCAAGGAAAATCCATCTTTTTCTTTCATTGCTCTAGACAACAAGAGGATCAAATTTTAAATATTCTTCAATTCAAGAAAGGGGAGCTTCCTTTACGATAGTTGGGTGTCTCTTTAGCAGCTCATAAGTTAAAAGAATGGCATTGGTTAATCCACAAGTATGAGTTAACACTTCAAAAGTGGACTAACAAATGGCTTTCTTTAGGAGGCAAGATGATATTGGTCAAATAGGTTCTCAAAGCCATGCCGATCTACATAACATCTGTGGTAAATATTCCCTGGCAAGACGCTGAAAAAAGTGGACTCTATCAGATATCTATCAAAAATTCTTATGGAGTGGAATCCAGGATAAAAGGAAATGGTCCTTAGTCAAATGGACAACTCTCTTTCGGCCAAAAAAAGGTGGTTTGGGATTCAAATCCTCGTCTAGCCAAATGCAAGCTTTAGCAGCAAAACTATACTGGAGGATGCTGGTATATCCCGATGACCTTTGGGCTTTGACTCTGAGAGCTAAGTATGTTGGTGGGGACCCCCAGAAGAAATTATGCATTCCTCCCTTCCTACAAAGGGCTTGCCTATGTTACAGGTTATTAGAATAGGCCAAGACATAATTAAAAAATAGCTATTCCTGATAGTCAATAATGGGCAGTCTTCCAATTTCTAGACTGACTCATGGGATGGAGAACCCCCTCTTATTTCACAATATCCTTAGCTCATTCCTATAATGAAGCAAATGCATGATATTGGATGGAGGAAAGTTTCTGAATACGAACAATGGTCACCTAATTGCTAGGAAAGTGAAAAAGAATGGATTCCACTCTCTAGATGGCCACTTGTAATTCAGCATGAACAACAACTCTTGTTGTAAAGCCTTTTCAGCAATCATCCTCTTTCCTCATCTCCATTTTCTGACAAATTGGGAAGGGGACCCGATCCATCAGGGTATTATACTGTCTCTATAGGTTATGCATCCTTGGTGATTGACAATCCTCACCCTCTAAAGTTCCTCTTTAAGAACCTATGGCATTTGGGAATGTGGCCTAAAGTGAGTTTTTTCTTGTGGCTTCTTATTCATATGCGGGTTTATAACAGGGGATCAACTTATTAAGAAAGGATTTTATGGACCTTTCAGATCTATTATGTGCTTGCAAGATGAGAAATATTTTACTCACCTATTTTTCCTATGCCCTTGGGTTGTTCATATTTGGCGACAATTTGCGACTCTTTTCAAGATGAGGTGGCATAAATTTAATTTTCTGGAATAGGTTACCAAAGAGTGGCAAAGGATGCTTCCTAGAGGGCAAAGGCTTTTTATGGTACTGTGGAGTGGGATTTCTCTTCTTCTTTGGAATAACTGGAAAGAAAGAAATAACCGAGTGTTTCAACAAAGTAACAAAGATGGCTACTATATCTCAGAAAAAACAAAAATAAATATAGCTAAAACTCTCAAACATAAAATCCCTTTACCTAACACTTTATCTCCGGAATGGGAATATATTTGTAATCAGCTGTCTTTGGATCCAAGAGAAGCTACTTTACCCCTATTTTATATTAGAAAGGATAGAAAGAGGGATAGTCAAGTTAAGGCCCCTCCCTTGGGATATGGATAGTTGAACATGGATGGTGCTTCCAGAGATGATCTAGACAAAGCTACTATGGGAGGCATTGGTGCTTCCAGAGGTGATGTGTAGTTCTTTTTTGTTGTCAATCTAGGTGTTACTATCAATACTGTAGATGAGATGAAATTTATATATATGGGTATGTAGGAGGCGGCAAAATGTGGTTGGCTAAAAATTCAAGTTAGATTTGACTCCCAATTGGCCATCAAGATATTATCTTGTAGCAGAGCTACTCTTCCACCAAATTGGCAAATTTCCAAAGAAGTTTGGAAGTTTAAAAAATTACAAGAAAATTTTATGGAGGTGTTATTTGTTCATATTCCCTAGGATAGAAATAAGATTGCAGATGCTCTGGCTAATTGGGCTCTTGATAATCACGATCTCATGTGCTACGGTTCACCTCCTTTATGGTGGTCTAACCAGCTACAAGATGATATTAGATACATTTTTAACCTTGAAATCTCTCTTTGATGAGTGCAAATGCCATTTTGTTGTATAATGCTATGGATTGGACCAATAGTTTTTAGGCTTGGCATACCTATATATGTAAATTTAGATTTCATTTAGTATTAAATCTTTGTTTAAAAAAAAATCAATTGTTTTTACTTTAGTTTTGGGTGGGTTCCATCCTCTACCCAAGTCGCATTTTCTAGATAAATTCAGATCTGCACTCTTAAATTATTGTACATCTTTTATAATCCGCATTATTGGATTGGGATTTTCCTCAAATCCACTTGGGGTTGAAATATGTCCATTTAGGGACATTACAGTGGTATCATAGCAGTGTATTCTCTCACCCTGTGAAGAGAAAAAAAAATCATATATGAAGACAAAGAAGAAGACCATGGAAGAGCATTATCAGAGAGCTCCAACTACATATAAGATAAGCTATCTAAATGAAGTGATCAACAGATGCAACAGAGAGTTGCAAACCTGTTGGGTGGATGCTCAGAGAGATCTAAGAGACTCCGTTATAGGAGCTTTTGCTGATTTGAGCAGATCTATACAGGGGATGAGTATTGCCATAATAAACTCTCAAGGAAATCAAGGCAACAAAGGTGAAGGAAGCTCTACTAGATCAGCTAGAATATCCGCCAAGCCTTCACATTAGTTTTGCAGAGCCAAGTTTCTCCAAAAGGAGGAAAAACCAGTTGAGGATGATGACATGGAGATATGGGGAAAAAAATATGCAACACTCAGTTCCAAGGTAAGAGCTATGTTGACCTTCGAAGATTTTTGTGAGTTGAAAGATAGCAAAGGCACAATGAAAAATAGAAGATATCAACTAGGGAGAAAATTACCATGCGAAAATTGGAGAGAAATCAGCCCATAGTGTATTCCACCATGCAAAGGGAAGAAGAAGAGACTTCAAGGAAAAAAGTTACGACTCCTAATGAGAAAAATAATTGTATTAGTGAGGAAAAAACACTGATTGTTAGATGCAAAATTGAAAAAGATGTTTCAATTGCAAAGGTACATATCAATGACTCATTGTCATATGGGATGGATTTACCAAGCCATAGTATAGATGGGTATGAAATTTTGAAGAGTGTTGATTCTTGTGTTGTGTCTGAATTCATAAGTCACAATAGGGATGGTGTTGTTTTGGAGGTTTCTAAATCAGCAATAGATGGTAAACCTTTTGATGATCTTCTTTATAAGGAAGTTAGGAGTAAAAAGGATTTTTTTCATCATCTTCACCCGATATCATTACAACATTTTTATCGTGATGGTATTCAAGCTGTTGTGGATAAGAATGTTAATAATTTGGTACATCAAAGACAAATCATCGTGAAGACAAAGAGTGATGAAAACCTTCATGAGAACTATAAGGGTAAGAGAACAATTTTTAATCAATTTCATATTGCTGAACTGTGAATAACAGTCATATAGAGAGGAGAAGAAGCTTTATTAATAGAGCCCATGACTAATTTTTATATCAGCAACATGGGGAAACCTTTGGAAGGATTAGTGGGGTTATTTTGTCCTCAAAATCTTCAATGAAACAAGGTACAATCTGTTGATAATGAAGAGAAATTGATTTCAAGGGTGACTCTTGTCAATGGCATCATCATGCCTTGCACGAAGAAAATAGTACATGAGCCCATTCCTTTGAAAGAAATGAGGTATGTGACATGATTTTTGTGGTTGAGTTTACCAGAGATGAGGTTGTTGTTGGGACACAATGGATTTTATGAAGTTTACTATATGGAATATGGTGAACCATTGATCCAAGTTCTTGTCTATGAGCATCAGGAGAGCTATATATTTTGGCAAAAGCTCTCTCATTTAACAGGTCAAGATCAAGACTTGTGGAGCACTATAGTATGTTTTATCTATTGCATATGGCACTTGGGTGTAAGAGTTACAATTGCTCGAGGGAAAGCAATTTAGGGAAGGGAGGATTGTAATATCCCCTTCTTGGTCGAAGACCCTTAGCCCAATTTTGTTTCCCGACAGCTAATGGGTGATAAAAAGGGAAACTATAGTCTTAATAAATTATTGTAAAGAGCATAAAAAGAAACTTTATAAAAAGAACTTATATTAATTTATTAATTGTAATATCCCCTTCTAGGACAAGCTAGGAATTAACACAAATCTGATCACACACAGCTGTGAATAATTAATTTTCAAACCCCAACTGCTGCAATTTTTAAAAATTCATATCTTGGGCTAGAGAAGTCCAAATGAGCTGAAATTTTGGATAATGGACCACAAAAATATGAAGAACAATATGCAAAATTCAGATTTTGCACAGCCAACCCGAAACCCTAATTTTGACCTAAAAAGTAGGTCGCCCAGCACATTTAGGGCATTAAATCCACTCCAAAAATTATGAAAAAATCTTCTCCTTATTTCTCCTAGTTTTTACAATCATATGCAATATTAAATCAACCCCAAACTGCAGATCTGATATAAATATCAATTTTCCATACCCAAAAAAGCTTGCAGATAGCTGAAATATTCAAAAATGCATAACTCCTTCAATATTCCATATTTTTCCCTCAAATAAAATGTAGATAATTCTATAAATTAAGATATTTCCAAAGAACTAAATATTTGAATTTTATGACAACCGAAAACCCTCCAAAACAGCCCCCAAAAGTCCTAGTCTTGTTGCTAGGTTTAGATAGAATGACATAAATTATTTTCAGTTCTTTCTACACTTCCAAAACCTTCCAAATAACAGTCCCACACTTGGAAAATTATACCAACATAGATAAGATTATATTTCACCTTGTTCACTCACAAAACATGTCAAAAAAAGACCCATATCAAGTCGCCATTATTAGCAAGTATAGACCATACAAAGAACATACTTCAACACAAGAGAACTCAACAAATGGAGCAAGAGAGAATACTTCAATAGATCAAAACCAGCTCACTAACTTCCCACGCGAGAGAGAGAGAGAGAAAGCATCAATGGGCATGCATCCCAACTCTAAGCATGGAGCATAAAATAAATATCATCATAACATGAGTCTAACAATGATCCTAGCACTCCTTTCATAAGCAAGGAGGCACAAAATTTGAAATCCCTAGGAGAGGGAAATTATTAAATAAAAGCAGTTTATTTTCCCTAGGTGTGGCGTCCCCTTTTTAAAAGGGTGATTTTAATATTTAAAAGCCACCTAAATATTATTTAATTAATTCCTCTTTTTAATTTGCATTTTGAGAATTTAATTAAATAATTACTTGCTCCATAAATATTAAATAATTAAATAAATATTGCTTTATAAAATTATTTAATATAATTTTCCCCTTGCAACATCCCTAAAGCCCATGGGCAATGATAGGCTAAGGGTCTTCAAAAATGGGGACATTACATAATGACTTAATAAAAAATGACAAAGTGAAATTAGAAAAAGAAAATGGAAAAAGGTCACTTTATGTTTTTATTTCCCCTAGGGGGAAAATGTGACACATGTTGAGGATGATACAAGGCCAAAAAAGAATTAAATGTGGGCCCAAGGATGTGATTGGTGCTCGTGGGTGGCTACTAAGCCAAAATTGCTTATAAAAGCAAGTGTACTTGGATTTGTAAAGCATGTCTTTCATTTTTATAAAATTATGATTTTTGTCTGAGCTTGAGAGCTTTGCAAAATAATTTCTAAGGACGAAAAACCCTTGGAGATTATCTCTTGAGGACGAAAAACCTCTAGAGATCTAGAAGAAGAACAAAAACTCTTTTTCTAAGTTGTGAAGATTCTCCATTCAGGAGTTTCCATTGCGGATCAAAGAGTTAGCTATGTTTTCCAGTAGTTTTCTAGCAGTATTGAGGGATGAAAGTTGCAGATCTGTAAAAGGGTTTGAAGAAGAAGATTAGTTGTTGTATCTCTTATTTATTTCCAGCTGTGTTCTTGGTGGAGCGACCTATCAGGGAGCTGGTTTGTGGGGTTTTGGAGTTGATTTACATTGTTTTTCATAAGTCTGATTTTTTCGAAATTAAACCAGCCAACTTGCATGATTTTTGGGTCAAAAAACTGATGTTTTCAGCTGTGTGTCTAAAGGAGCAGTCTGCAGATTTATAATAAATAAATCAGCCTTCATTTGAGGTCAAAGCTGGTATCTTTTTGGTGTTTTTGCAATATTAATATGAGCTGGTCTGTTTTTGGTCAAAATCTATTGTTTTTACTTCAGTTTTGGGTTGGTTCCATCCTCTACCCAAGTCGCATTTTCTAGATAAATTCAGATCTGCACTCTTAAATTATTGTATATCTTTTATAATCTGCATTATTGGATTGGGATTTGCCTCAAATCCACTTGGGGTTGAAATATGTCCATTTGGGGACATTACAAATACACAAACACACAATTTCCGATAGGATTACAAACACATTAACACCACATTGTTTCCCAAACGATCCAATTCCATAGTCTTACTCCAAACTGCACACAGATTTGTGTGTGGCAATACTTATGGCAACTGCACTTAGACTGATTTCCCCAACTCGGACTTGATATCTCAAGTGTAGTGATGTCTTTATATAGCACACAATCATGTACTTACAATAGTCGGCTCAACTACATCTAGCCCATAAACAATTGAACACATTGCAAATATTAGATTTGGTTTAAGACCCAAAGCCCCCATATTTTAGCTGAACTCGATGAACCACAAGTCAGCTTAACAAACAGTTTAGAAGTACGTGAATCCACGTCAGACCCTCCAAAAGTGACACAATTGTTGTACTGTTGCACAAAATTACGCCATTAAATGAGTTGAATGAGTGCACACATGTCAAGGTACAGGAATTCATCTCAAAACTATTGTAGGCACAAACAAATCCCTTGTGAAATCCTTCATTCCTTGTGCTTACTAAAATACCAATAAACTACTCTTGCACAAATCCTCCCTACCTATAATAAATTGAACAATTCTTTGCGTACATCAATAGGCGCGGAGTGCACTAATATAGTACACACAAAGAAACAATACAAAATAGGTGCCTTCGCGAAAAACGAGTATCCTTGAATCTTGTGCCTCGACCTCTCCCTCTTTCGGAAGTTTTTCTTCCTCTATTCTACTATTCTCACGCACCACTTATGCTTGATTCACTTGTTCATGCACCATTTGTTCTCTACCACAGCCAATCTTTCCGTTGTTCCTAACAAACATTCTTTCTATCCGCCAAATGTTTCCTCAGCTCTCCAGGCATATTGATACGCCTCTTCCATTGTATGTAGATTCACTATACTAATGTTATCTTGGATCAACCACCACATTCAATTGATATACCCCTCTACCTTCTCTTGATCTATTTCATTATGACTATCTTGCGTTGTGATCATGTAAAAATATTTTGTATATTTCTTCACACTTAGCTCATTTTTTAGCAAATTTCACAACCATTATAGGATATCCAACTGGTAATCACCAAGCTAAAATTTCCCTTTCAGCTTCACAACCATGCACCTCCCATCGAGCAATTGTGTGTTGTGTGTAGAAGACAATATTATTGGCAATTGGTCATAAGTTTGTGCAATTTACCTATTGTTGAATAAAACATACCATTGTTACTGAAATTGTCATTGTTATGTGTATTCCGCTGTGAAATAATGAATGCAGCATGGCATAAGGCAACCTTTCACTAGAACCCCTAACCACAATTACATTAGTTATGACTATATTTATGGTACTATAGATAGATTTTCAAGGAAAATCAAGGAAAAAACATTTTATAACTTGTATGACGGCAAGTGATGTACCATTCATTTTGCTAGTTTTTTCTTAATAGAATTAGGAAGACCGTATGGCTTCCCGAAAAGTATTATCTTGAATACGGACACAGTTTTTGGGGCATTTTTGGCATACTATGTGGAAAACGTTAAGCACTATGTTGAGTTCCAGTTCAATCTACCATCGCCAAATGGATATGCAAACTAAGGTTGTCAATGGAAGCCTGTGAAACTTGTTGAGACAATTCATTGGGACTAAACCATGATTATGAGATATGACTTTGGCACAAGCTGAATTCGTAAACAGCTACTCAGTCAACAAAAGTACAGAAAAGAGTCATTTTCATGTTATGTATACTTACAGGCCTTGAGGAGTAAATGAGTTGATAAGTACATTTGATATTGTAATAAGTGTTGTAGTAGAGGAAGTTGTTGAGTATATGCATGAGCTACACAAGCAGGTGACCGAAAACTTGGAGAAGAGGACATTGAGATACAAGCAACATGCTGATCTCAAGACAAGAAAACAAGAATTTAAAGTTGGAGAGCTGATCTTGCAAGGACAGGCCACCACAAGGAACTTATAACAAGTTAAAATGGAAAAAGATTTGATTGTGTAAGGTGTGGAAGAAATTTGCAATAGGTGCCAACACGATAGAGCTCCCAGAAGGGTGGATATCTCGCCAATCTTCAATGTTGTTGATTTCTACCCTTATTATGAGGGAAAAACAACTAGTGAAGCAAGTAAAGGTTTAGATCCATCAATGGGTAATTGGGTACAAAAGTTACCTTAGAAGCTAAGGAGATGAGGTAGAAGCAATGACTAAATCTTGAGTAATCAAGAAGACATGAGGGAAGTAATACAACGAATATTTGGTTAAGTGCAAGAAAGAAGAAATGTGGATGAATGCATCCAAAGTTGCTAAACTTGGAATCTCAATCCAAAATTTCACAAAATGTTCATGTGAATGTGCTCATGGTTCATTTCACTTATCCAGCACGTATGACTCTGGTGCATCTAAGTTCACACAAAATTTTTTATCACCAAAAAAATATAAATAAAAGATATTTAAAATTTTAGTTGCAATTATTCAAATAAACATTTGGTAGGACACTTGGCATATGCATGGTGTTAGTTCGAATTCCTAGGGCAACCTCAGCCAAAAACAATTATTGGAATTTTTTATTTATGTAAGGATATGGTGTAGTAACATATGTATGGAGCAAGACAGAGCCGATTGGGAGTCGGAAAATTTTAAGGAACCCGCCTGAAAAAAACTTATAGAAATCATGGCGAATATGGCCAGAACCAGATTCACTGGGTTGGCGAATTATCTAAAATCAGCATTCGTGGCATTGGCGAAATATGATATATTTTTTGAAGGAAATTTTTGGAGTGTGGAATGAAGGATAACTTATCATATTATGGACATAGACATTCTTTGCAAGTACAGGACCACTTTACATTTGAAAGGCCGCCAAATTTTTAAAAACCCACTAGTTATAGAGACTCCACTCCGGAAATCTCACAACCAAAGGTTTCTGGAGGACTTGAAGCCCACAAAATAAGCTGTAATTAATATAAATTTCGGGTCGAGAGTCGGGGTCAGGTCTTGGGTCAGCCATCAATGGAGGACACACAACGGCCAAGGAAGGAGATACATGGTGCAGATCAAGAGCATCAACAGGGACATGTGTGGGCATTCTGACCCTCTTCAAAGTGATTGCGTTTCACTTAGTGATTAGTTTCTACAATCTAGATCTATGTACATACATACATACATACATACATACATACATACATACATACATACATACATACATATATATATGAAAAATTTAATCAAATTTCAAAAAACATTCCCAAACATGTCGGCAAATGAGACCAAATGACCAAGAAGGTTCCATATATTTCTTTGTTGGCTAGATTTTATGCACAACATAAAGCCTAGGCAGTCATGAGATAAATGTCCTTCATTTAACAGTGAATCTCCCATGTAAGATGTTTATCAATTTGGTAAGGGTGAATCCTAATAACTATTTTTAGGGGTTTTACTTAAATTCCCACAATTCGTGAACCACAACTGGGCAGTTTTGCAGCAAGTAAGCAACTGTATTGGGAAGATTTGCAGAAGTGGGAAAAAACATAAATAAATAGAGAAGAAAGGAAGATGTGTTGATTTAACCAATAGTTATCGGAGTTGGTCTCATCCACACAAATTAAATAAACAGAGAAAACTCACAACATTCAAAGGTAAGGGAAAGAAATAAATTCTAACCTAGATCTAAGTTACAAAGTTTATCTAAAACCTCAAATAGAAGTGATGAGAAAAGCACCGTACGGCGTAGACACAAAGTTCTGCAGAAATCCATCTTTTATTCAATCACCCAGCTTTCATAGAAATCACATCAAGGGTTCCAACACAAAGTTTGAAAACTCAAGAATGCTCTAGTTACTGTAATGTCCCCCACTATAAACTGATTGAAGCTTTCAAGTGATAACAATAAAAAATACCGAAGACATATACTGAAAACTGAATTCTAATGCTACAGATCTGATTTGCCCAGAAAATGCGATTTGGAAAAGAGAATACAAACTTCAAACATACACATTAAATATGATATTTTTCTGATGTTTGGAAAGAGATAATGTTATCAATATTTTTGCATGAGAAAACTCCAATATCTGAACCAAAAACCTGACCTTTTTTGGTGAAGAAAATGCCCAGATCTGACCTGTACTTGCAGCGCTGGAAATGAGGCTAGAAATCCTTAATAAAATACTTGAAACCTTGCCAAAACCTCAACAAGTATTTCTGTAACAGCTGTTAGTAATATCATAAATTTTCCAGCTCTATATCACTTGAAAATACACCTAAACTGGGTCGTTTTAAGCATATAAAATAACAGATAAATTGCAAATTTAAATCTAAACATTCACACAATAAAATAGAGAGAGTTTTTGTTCTCCCGAGTGCTTTTCATGAGGGTTTTCGTCCTCAAAAAATTATTGTAGTTTCACTTCAGCTCCAAGCTAAAATATCAAAATCCAAAATGGTAGAATGATGTCCTACCCAAGTCGACTTGCTCCTATACGCAAGGGAAAGGACCCAAAAGAAACCCTAAAGTATAACCAATCAGCAATGGTTATTCGTTCAGGGCACAATGCACCCAAAAACAATCCTATCCTAGTCGCATTTTCCCCTAGAGGAAATACAAAGTCTTATATTTTAATTTTTTATCTCCCCTAAGACCCCCATGACTTCCTAATGCAAGTCGCCAAAACTCCTAAGGAAATAAAAGTTATATTTAACACTTCTATTACTTTATTAAGTCCTATAAATTATCATAAGTGCTAGACATATTTTATTTTTATATTGGCACTTAATAATTTATAGATGACTTAAGTCTACCTTGCTGATGTCCCTTAGCTGTCGGTAGACAAATAAGCCAAGCCAAGGCTCTTCAAACTGTTATTTCGGAAAGAGGGACATTTCAGTTACAAAAGCCTCTGCTAAACAAGTTCTGATGAACAAGTTGTCATTATTGATCTTTTCGATAAATTAACCCGTAGGCTCTTCCTCTATTTATAGTGCATAGAGGGCAATTACAAATAGCCAACTCTCAATGAACTGCCGCATGTGGAAGCCGTAAAGGAAACAGTTGGCAGTGTATCCCCTAGAATTCCTCTTTGCGTGACATGCATGCCTTACAATTGAAAATAAAACCTTCTATTTTGCATGTCTGCCACGTATTTCCAAGTAATTGACTTCTTCCAGTAACTTGAAGTAACGACTTTTAAACCAATCACTTAAGTTTTACAATTTAATTGATTACTCAATTACTTTCTCGGAGAAAATAAGTGAAAGAAGAAATAGGAAAAGAAGAAAAGAAGTTATTCCTACTACAACACTCCCAGTCTTGTTTTTCTTCCATACTCTGCATGTTGATTCAACCTATATTGCACTTCCGCCTCATGAATGATATGAATGATACCTCTACCTTGAATATGAGAAGCTCTTTCTCCCACATGCGGTTGACTCTTTTCCTTTGATTTTAACCAAACTGGATCTGGGAGCAGCTAACAGTGATTTCCTTGTGGGTGTTGCCTCTAACCTGTCTTTCCCTCTTGTCCTTGAAAATTTTCAGTTCTTAAGTATGTGCACCAGTGAAATGTTTGCCGTAAACAATTCAGACAAAACTCATCACCCTTTTGTTTTTAATTTGCATATGAGCAATTTTGAATTCTGGAAAGCACTTCGGGTGAAGGCAAATATAAGTAGACTCAATGTGGGCTTCAATTGGAAGATTGGGAAGCACATGCATAGGATGTGAGAGGGAAATTGCATGCAATTTATCTGACTGCATGGACTTGGCAATGTAAATAGCTGCGTTGAAACTTATGAGGGAAGGCAACGTTGATTTTAGAAAGGGAGGGCAGCTTTCAAATAGAATGATTTGCACTAAGACTTTTCCCTTTAAAAATTTCGTGGATTTGCATGAGACAAGGCAGCTTCTCAAAGATTTCTAGATCCATGAATTGCATAAAAGACTTGCATTAATACAAGAATGGATGAGCACTTTAAAACAACCACTATTCTCACTTAAAATTTGCGTTGAAAATCAAAAAGGAAGGATTATAGGATGAATAAGCACTTTAAAATAACCACGATTCACTTGGGAGACTACGTGGATTTAGCAATTGGAAGGCATGTTGCTTTTAGAAGACACGAATCCTCTAATTCACAACAACTTAAGTGACTTTTTCTTTAAGAGAATTGCGTGAATTCCAAGGGAGGATGATTGTGTGAATTTGGAAGGAAGAGGATTCTTGAAATAGAAGACAAAACACTGGAAATCCATGACAATCACTTAAGTGACTTTTGCTTTTGTTTTAAAGGCTATGTTGAAAGATAGAAGAAAAGCTTCTAATTTTTCACGACACAACTTAAGTGACTTGTGTGAATTTTGAAGTGAATGGATTGTGTGAAATTGCAAGGTGGAGGATGCTTTTAAAATAGAAGACAGCAGGTTGACATTTCATGACAATCACTTAAGTGAAAAGTGTGTGGAAATTAGAAGGAAAAGCTGCTTTATTTTTAATGGAAGATAAAGACATCGAAATCCACGATTTGGCTTTAATGACTTTTGCTTCAAAAAGTGCGTGGAAATTAGAAGACTGGGCTGCTCCATTTCACGACAATCATTTAAGTGATATTGCCCCCTTTAAGAATTTTGTGGATCTTGGTAGTTGAGGATTATTTGCAAAAGAAGACAAGACACTGGAAAACCACGATTTGCAATTAAATGACTTTGTAATGGCTTCTTAGGATAATTGCGCTAATTTCCAGATGGAAGGCTACTTGCAATAAGAATTCAAGACACCAGAAAACCACGATTTGGCTAAAGACTTCTCTTTTTGGTAATTGCGTGGACTTTGGATGATGGGGGAAGCTTTAATTCATGACTTTGCACAAAGAAATCATTCCTTCCAAAAACTGCGACTTGTATCCAAGCTGCTGTGTTAAAAACCAGCAATTCATAATTAATGTACCTTGTCTGAGGCCATGGACAACTTCTAAAAACCCTGGGCCAGGGACCTGGTTAGGTAGGACGAAAGAAAAATCCACGGGGAGTTTCCAGACAGATTACGGAGAAAGACAAAAAACCAAACACAAAAGAAATAAAATAAAAACAAAACTCGAAAGAACCTGCGGGCAATTGCTCGAAAAATTTCTCCAATTAGCTAGTCTGCACAAACTCTTCCCCCCGGGTGAATGTTCTACGGTAATAATGATGGGGTGACGTGCTTTATGTAACCCAAATTTCTTAGTTTTAGCGCAGCCTATTTTTAAAATAATTTTATTTATTTAATATAAAAAATAAATAAAACGCTTTCAGGCTAAGTCTAGGAAAGGAATCAGTGAGCTTTAACATGTGGGTATTTGACGGACGTGACTCTATGACTTCCTGAAGGTACCTTTGAGCAAAGCGAGCAACCGCAGGTAAAAACAAACAAAAACATGACCCTTCACTTAAAAAGAGCGAAACATTTAAAAAGGGGTAGACCCAGATTTTAGGGTGAAATCTTGGGGACACCAATTGTCTCTGTCTGTGGACATCTTTATTTCTATCAAAATGTAAGAAGTGAAGATGAGATCCCAACATCTCTGGTTTCGTGTCTTGTCTATTGGGTTCGGGATCAGGAAACAAAAAGAAAAGAAAAGAAAAGAAAACAACTGAGAGTTTTTTTATGCACACAATTTTTACCTTGTATCTTAGTTCCTAAACAGGTTCAGATGCTTCCCTTTGAAAGGTAGTGGTAACTCAATTCCATCCTGGTAGGCAAGGATGAAAGTATCCATTCTGGCAGTTCTCTTGATCATGAAGGGCCCTTTCTAGAGTGAATCAAATTTTCTGTGCATGCCCTTCGATTTGTTTCTCTTGTCCCACAAGAGTACCCAGTCTCCAATCTCGAAATTACTTTCTATGGCCTTCTTTTAGAATACCTTGGGAAAGTCCTCATCAACTTCATCTTATGGTGTATCATCCTTTCTTCTCTCTATGGTGGGTAAGTCTTCACCAATTTCCTCCGTACGTAGATTGGCTGGCTGCATTCTTGATGAAGAACTATCACCATGTTATTTGTTCTTATTTAGGTATTGATCATGTTTGTAAAAATTCTCCTTTAAGGAAACTAAACCCTTAGGTATGTTGGTACCTTTCAGTTATATTACTCCATTACTATCATCATAATATGGATCGATTTCATCTGTAGCTGTCTTTTGTGGTGGTTATTTACTCCATTCAACATACAACTTGTCAAAGTTGTCTTATTCCATACATGCAGATGTTTGTTTTTCATCATCAGGGACTTTGGGACAGTAGACCATCTCCACTTTATAGTTTCCTTGTCTGAATATGGATGGCGGTCTATCCGGATTTAATAGTGCAACTGTGATTGCCAAAGAGTCTGCCTTGGAATTTTGATTTGTTGGAATGAAGTCAATAGAGAAGGTTGCAAAATCGAGTGTGGCAGAAAACACTCTATTTCTATAATACTTCAGCTTATCTCTTTTGACTTGTTTTTTCCCTCGAACATGGTTTACTATAAGCTCAGCATCTCTTTGGGCTTTGAGGAGTTTTACTCCTTTCTTTCTAGTTTGCTCCATTCCTAGCAGCAATGCTTCACACTCCGTTGTATTGTTGGTGTTCTCGAACATCAGCTTGTGGGAGTATGGGAATATCTCATGATAAGGAGATATTATTAGAACGCCAGATCCTCATCCAAAAGAACAACTGCCTTTAAACTCCAGAGTCCAAACTATTTCTTCTTCTTCTGGTTCTGGCTTTGGTTGAAGTTCTGGCTCTAGAACGTCTTTACTCATTTACAAGAATTATACACCATGGCCAGACCCCTGAAAAAGAATCTGAGATCTAGGATCTTTAGATTTTGTAACAATGTACTTGGACTTCTTTTCCGGCTCCAGTTTCTGGCTTATTCCCTTGATAGGAATATGGGCACATGACCAATCTATCTTTACTTCTCTTCCTAGCTCTTTGCAGAAGTTTCTTCTTAGCAACATCCCGTAGGAGACAGGAATACCTGCAACTAAGATTGTCATCTTTAATCTTTTGTTAGGAAAAGCTACCAGAATCGCTTATGTGTCTTTGATTTGTTCGATTAAAGGGACTTGTCTCACCATGGAATAACACCTTCCTATTGTCTTTGTCAAAGTAAGCCCAAGAGCATCTGCAACTTTAGTTGGCATGACATTGTTAGAAGCGCCTGAATCTAAAATGCAGTTATTTAACTTGAAACCATTAAGTAATAGAGAAACATAGAACGGTTCTACTCTTTCAGAAGATGGTGAGGGTTTAACAACCGTGAT
Source organism: Taxus chinensis (assembly GCA_019776745.2). NCBI lineage: Eukaryota > Viridiplantae > Streptophyta > Pinopsida > Cupressales > Taxaceae > Taxus > Taxus chinensis. The sequence goes on from CM034150.1 coordinate 132,780,195, forward strand.
GTTGTTTTGGGGAGAAATATCTTTGGGTTTAGACAAAAGGCCCTTTGATGCATTGGATGGTCCTGGTGATTGCACATATTTAACTAGCCTATTCAACTGTTCAGGAAAGGCTCTCAGGTATTCAGCTTCTGACATTTGAACTCTGGTTTTCTTGACATGATCAATAATGTCAAAAGAAGGAATAAAACTCTCATACTTATCTCTGGGAGCCAAGGAAGAAGGTAAATGGCTGCCCCTTCTTTGTTCATCAGCTAATGCCACAGCTTGGCGAGTTTGTGATCTTGTAAATACTACATATGTATGACCATGATCATCTTCAAGAAGCTTCTCATAGTCATGTTCAAATTTGTAGTTTTGGTGATAAATGTTGGAGTCGCCAGCAGGATCTACAAAATCATCATTCTTGAGCTGATTAGTAATAACTTCCTGGTCTTCTTCATTCATCTCTATGTTGTTTCTGGGAGTAGCTTCAATTGCTAATATTTGAGAACCAACAATGTGGTTCCGGTTGTTTGTGAAATTCCAAGCAAGGGCAATGTTGTTTCCCTGAGACATTTGTTTCTTCATCTGCAACATCTCATTTGCTAGTCTTTGCAATAGTGAATCAGAAGTAGTAGCAGATCAAATTTTGGCTTTAGAAGTACCGCCTTTTATTTTTCTAGCCATGATGAGGTCGTCTTCAATTTTAACCGCCACATTTTGAGCTGCTAACAAGTTAGCAGGACATGCTCTTCGCAGTTGATAACCTACTTCAGGAAGTAATGCATTGATGAAGAATACCTTTTGATTCTCGTCGCTCAACGAAGTAGAAGCCGAAATTTTGTAAAGTATTCTTTGGAATTTTGCAATAAAATCTTGCATGTGCTCATGTGGCTCCTTCTTTAGCTTAGTCAGTTGAGTTATCAAAAAACTGGAGTCTTTAGCTAACTTGAATCTTTTCAGGAATGCATCTCGCATAGTAGCCCAGTTGGTTATGGTACCAGGAGCTAACCGGTAGAACCATTCTCTAGCCAAGTCATACAGAGTCTCTATGAAGAGTCTGACAGATACATTTTCATGTTCGACTGCAAGCACTCCATAGGATATATTAGCTAGGTGGTCATCTGGCTTCTGCTTGCCATCTCCAAAGAATTTTGGAAAATTCTTTCTCATCCCTTTAGGTAGATCATACATAGGAGGAGTCAGATTCAGAGGTCCAAAGGCTGCACCCCATGGAACTGATGTTGCAGGGGCAAGTGGTTGATTCTACATTATGAAAGGAGCACGTCTTCTTAGAGAATAAACCTGGTGAATAATTCCAGCTGTTGGATTATGCTAGAAATGATCTGGATCTAGAGGAGTTTGCATTCTTCTTCCTGGTGAAAGACTGGATATGTGGATCCTAACTTGAGGAGGATGATTGAAATTAAAAAGCTCCTACAATCTATAAAAATGATCAGTCCTTCCTTGAGCCTTACTAAACCGGGTGAATGGGCATTCTGCCAAGTTGAGGTTTTAATATAAATGGGAACTGACAAGAAAATATTTGGTCTGCTAGATTTGTTGTCCCCAGCAGAGTCGCCAAAAATTGTTGGCTAGATTTTATGCACATCATAAAGCCTAGGCAGTCATGAGATTAATATCCTTCATTTAACGGTGAAGATCCCGTGTAAGATGTTTATAAATTTGGTAAGGGTGAATCCTAATAACTATTTTCAGGGGTTTTACTTAAATTCCTACAACTCGTGAACCACAGCTAGGCAGCTTTGCAGGAAGTAAGTAGTTGTGTTGGGAAGATTTACAGAAGTGTGCAAAAGCATAAGTAATGAAAGAAGAAAGGAAGATGTGTTGATTTAACCGATAGCTATCAAAGTTGGTCTCATCCACATAAATTAAATAAACAGAGAAAACTCACAACATTCAACAGTAAGGGAAAGAAATAGCTTCTAACCTAGATCTAAGATAACACAAAGTTTATCTAAAACCTCAAATAGAAGTGATGAGCAAAGCACCATAGACACAAAGTTCTCCGGAATCCACCTTTTATTCAATCCCCCAGCTTTCACAGAAATCACATCAAGGGTTCCAGCAAAGAGTCTAAAAACTCAAGAATGTTCTAGTTATAAAAGCCTCTGCTAAACAAGTTTTGATGAACAAGTTGTGATTTTGATCTTTTTGATCTTGATCTTTTCGATAAATTAACCCGTAGGCTCTTCCCATAGTTACCTGGGACGGGGGGACAGGACGGCAAAAAATTTCTAAATTGGGGACGGCAGCGGGACGGCTAATTAAAAAATATATAAATATTTAAAATATAAAGATATAGTGACTAAATTATATAAATAAGCTGAAATAAAACCATTAGAGATTTAAATAAGGTGAAACTTGAACTCATAAACATCAAATACATTCCTTAATACTCATGATTCTTTCAGAAGTTTGCAAGAAGTTGCTTGGTCCAAAAAGGTGCAAAAATTGATTTTATGAATATAAGAAAATTATTGCCATCAATGCATAGAGCTCAATAAAATATGCACTTTTAGATAAAACGACACCTGAAACAGAGCCACAGAATGAAAGTTATGGCACATCAAGTTTTTGCTACTACATCTTCCTGGACCCTTTCCAAAAATGGCAAATTTTTTTCTATGCTTGTGATTTTTTCACCAAAAAGCAAAAAAATGCCAAAAAAGGAAATAAATTCGTGGGGGACGTCTGGACGTTCCCGCCACGTTTCCCATGTCCCCCCCACGTTTCCCCGTCCCCGGGATGTTTCCCAATGTTTTCAGACGTCCCCAGGACGTTTCCTAGAAAAAAAAAGGAAACGTGGGGGAAACGTTTCCCCCACGTCCCCGCGTCCCCAAGACATCCGGGACGTCCTGGACGTGCCAAAACAGGGGGGACGCGTCCCCGCGTAACACTGGCTCTTCCTCTATTTATAGTGTATAGAGGGCAGTTACAAATAGGAAAATCTCAATGAACTACCACATGTGGAGGCCATAAAGTTAATAGTTTGCAGTATTTCACCTAGAATTCCTCTTTGCATGACATGCATGCCATACAACTGAAAATAGAACCTTCTATTTTGCATGTGTGACACCTATTTCCAAGTAATTGACTTCTTCCAGTAACTTGAAGTAACGACTTTTAAACCAATCACTTAGGTTTTACAATTAAATTGATTACTCATTTATTTTGTTGGAGAAAATAAGAGAAAAAAGAAGAAAAAGGAAAAGAAGAAAAGAAGTTATTCCTGCTGCAACACTCCCAATCTTGTTTTTCTTCCATACTCTGCATGTTGATTCCGCCTCATGAATGATACCTCTGCCTTGAATCTGATAAGCTCTTTCTCCCACATGCGGTTGACTCTTTTCCTTTGATTTTAACCAAACTGGATCTGGGAGCAGCTGACAGTGATTTCCTTGCGGGTGTTGCCTCTAACTTGTCTTCCCCTCTTGTCCTTGAAGATTTTGCAGTTCTTCTCAAGTATGTGCACTAGTGAAATGTTTGCCGTAAACAATTCAGACAAAACTCATCACCCTTTTGTTTTTAATTGCATATGAGCAATTTTGAATTTTGGAAAGCACTCCGGGTGAAGACAAATATAAGTAGACTCAATGTGGGCTTCAATTGGAAGATTGGGAAGCACATGCACATGATGTGAGAGGGAAATTGCATGCAATTTATCTGACTGCATGGACTTGGCAATGTAAATAGCTGCGTTGAAACTTATGAGGGAAGGCAGCATTGATTTTAGAAAGGGAGGGCAGCTTTCAAATAGAACGATTTGCACTAAGACTTTTCCCTTTAAAATTTTTGTGGATTTGCATGAGACAAAGCATCTTCAAAAGAAGACAAGACACTAGAAATTCACGACACAACTTAAGTGACTTTTTCTTTAAGAGAATTGTGTGAATTTGGAAGGAAGAGGATTCTTGAAATAGAAGACAAGACACTAGAAATTCACGACACAACTTAAGTGACTTTTTCTTTAAGAGAATTGTGTGAATTTTGAAGTGAATGGATTGTGTGAAATTGCAAGGTGGAGGATGCTTTTAAAATAGAAGACAGCAGGCTGACGTTTCACGACAATCATTTAAGTGATATTGCCCCCTTTAGGAATTTCATGGATTTTGGTAGTTGACGATTATTTGCAAAAGAAGACAAGACACTAGAAATTCACGACACAACTTAAGTGACTTTTTCTTTAAGAGAATTGTGTGAATTTGGAAGGAAGAGGATTCTTGAAATAGAAGACAAGACACTAGAAATTCACGACACAACTTAAGTGACTTTTTCTTTAAGAGAATTGTGTGAATTTGAAGGGAGGAGGATTGTGTGAATTTGGAAGGAAGAGGATTCTTGAAATAGAAGACAAGACACTAGAAATTCACGACACAACTTAAGTGACTTTTTCTTTAAGAGAATTGTGTGAATTTGAAGGGAGGAGGATTGTGTGAATTTGGAAGGAAGAGGATTCTTGAAATAGAAGACAAGACACTAGAAATTCACGACACAACTTAAGTGACTTTTTCTTTAAGAGAATTGTGTGAATTTGGAAGGAAGAGGATTCTTGAAATAGAAGACAAGACACTAGAAATTCACGACACAACTTAAGTGACTTTTTCTTTAAGAGAATTGTGTGAATTTGGAAGGAAGAGGATTCTTGAAATAGAAGACAAGACACTAGAAATTCACGACACAACTTAAGTGACTTTTTCTTTAAGAGAATTGTGTGAATTTGAAGGGAGGAGGATTGTGTGAATTTGGAAGGAAGAGGATTCTTGAAATAGAAGACAAGACACTAGAAATTCACGACACAACTTAAGTGACTTTTTCTTTAAGAGAATTGTGTGAATTTGAAGGGAGGAGGATTGTGTGAATTTGGAAGGAAGAGGATTCTTGAAATAGAAGACAAGACACTAGAAATTCACGACACAACTTAAGTGACTTGTGTGAATTTTGAAGTGAATGGATTGTGTGAAATTGCAAGGTGGAGGATGCTTTTAAAATAGAAGACAGCAGGCTGACGTTTCACGACAATCACTTAAGTGAAAAGCGCGTGGAAATTAGAAGGAAAAGCTGCTTTATTTTTAGTGGAAGATAAAGACATCGAAATCCATGATTTGGCTTTAATGACTTTTGCTTTAAAAAGTGCATGGAAATTAGAAGACTAGGCTGCTCCATTTCACGACAATCATTTAAGTGATATTGCCCCCTTTAGGAATTTCATGGATTTTGGTAGTTGACGATTATTTGCAAAAGAAGACAAGACACTAGAAAACCACGATTTGCACTTGAATGACTTTGCATTGGCTCCTTAGGATAATTGCGCTAATTTCCAGAGGGTAGGATGCTTGCAACAAGAAGACAAAACACCATGTCCCCAAGATTTCATCTTGAAATTTGGGACTACGCCTTTTATAAAAAAAATCCATTTTTTTCAAAGTAACGGGTGGTTTTGTGTTTGTTTTGCCTGCAGTTGTTTGCATTGCTCTAAGGTATCCCCATAGAGTCATAAAAGCCAAATTCCCGAAGTACCCACATGTTAAAACTCACTCTATCCTTTCGCCAGGTTTTGTCTTAGAGAATTTTATTTATTTATTTATTAAATAAATAAAGTTCTTTTAAAAATAGATTGAGCTAAAATTGGAGGATTTAGGTTATATAAAGCACTTCACCCCATCATTATTACCACAGAACATTCACCTGGGGGGAAGAATTTTTGCATATCAGCTAATTGGAGAAATGTTCGAGCAATTGCTTGCAACTTCTTTTGTTTTCTTTTATTTCTTTTTTTCTGTGTTTTGGTTTTTTTTCTTCAGCAATTCCTGTAGCCTATTCATTCTTCTTGCCTAATCTTTCCCCAGGCTTAGGGTTTTGAAGAAGCTATCCAGTTTTTTATAATTACTAATCTATCTACAGGTGATCAGAGCTCAGGATTCTTTCAGAAGATTGCAAGAAGTTGTTTGGTCCAAAAGGATGCAAAAATAGATTCTATGAAAATAAGAAAAATATTGCGATCAATGTCTAGAGCTTGAGAAAATATGCACTTTTAGAGAAAACGACACCTAAAACAGAGCCACAGAATGAAAGTTATGGCACATGCAAGTTTTTGCTGCTACATCTTCCTGGACCCTTTCCAAAAATGGCAAATTTTATTCTTTCCTTGTGTTTTCTTCACCAAAAAATCCAAAAAAGGAAAGAAATTTTGTCTTCATGCCAGTCGCAATTTTCAAGGCTGCCTTCTGCGTCTAATTTCCACGCTACCTTAAGTGACGAATTTTCACGCAATTTTTAATGCAGAAGTCACAATGCAAGTCGCACTTTTGGAAAATAGCTATTTTTCATGCAAGTCACACTTTTTGGATGGAAGGGTTTAAGCTGACAATGGGAATTTTGGCAGTTGCAGGCAGGCAGAATTTCTTGCCTGCATAGCAGGGTACTTTTTCCCATGAAGTCAAAATCACTTAAACTGCAATGGGAATATTAGAGGTGGCAGGCAGGCAGGAATTTCTTACTTGCCTTATAGGGTAAACATTCCCATTATAAAAGAAAAATCACTTAAAGCACCGGTGGGAATTTCTTACCTGCCTTGCAGGGTACAAATTCCCATTATGAAAGTAAAGTCACTTAAGTGAAAGCGAGTATTTCTTACCTGCCTTGCAGGGTGAAAATTCCCATTGCTTTGACTTTTTATTTTTAACATGACTTCTAAGCCAAAAAGTGCGACCCATTTTGGCATAGCTAAATGTATAAAAGCTGATTTTTTTTTAATTGTTGAGAAGCATCCAGTTTTGGCACCTTTTTTTTATTATTTAGAGCATCTGCGTGTTGATGTGAGTGCACAAGTGAATAAAATAATATTTTTAGCTTGCTTGGCGTGCAAGCAAAGTCTAAAAATAGAGGGCAGCAGGCTTTATATGCAGATTTTGGTGATAAAAATCAAGTATTCATGCCCTAGACTCCATCTTTGTCTGAATTAATTGCAGGTATTCATCACAGGAGCTCATATAAGTAAAAGGGAGTTTAAATCAATGTCAGGTACATTGAATATATCTTCCGAATCTGAAGAAATTGCCAGATCTGCACAAATTGATCCAATTGCAAGGGATTCCGGCATAATTAAAAGAAAAAAGCTCAAACAAAGATTGTTCCAGCCGTGATGAAGCATGATGGAAGACAAGGATCTTCAAAATCATGCATAGCTTCCAGATTTGCTAAAGTCAATAATACAAACATAGGCCCTAAACCTATCACCGATTTAATTGACAGATCCAGATCTCATAATTGCAGAGGCTTCCGGAAAAAATTCATCCTCTTGTTTCCAACGCAGCCCGTGTAGAATTCAGTGCATGGAAAATTCCTTCCAGGATCTTGTGCATGTGCTCCCAATCTTCCAGTTGAAGCCTTCATTGAATTTACTTGTATTTGCATTCACCCAGAGTGCTTTCCAGAATTTAAAATTGCTCATATGCAATTAAAAATAAAAATGATGAGTTTTGTCTGAATTATTTATAGCAAACATTGCACTGGTGCATGTACTGGAGAAGAACTGCAAAAGCTTCAAGGATAAGAGGGAAGATGTGATGTCCCCCTTTTTGGGACATTATTAATATTTATTTTGCATTTGCATTTGTACCCCTTGGCATGCCTAGCGCTACAAGTGGGAGTCTCTTTAGTTAGTTTAATGTGCACATAGGTTAGTTACTTTTATTTATTTAATTAAAAAATAAATAAAGTGCACATAGTCTTAGTATTAAATATTTTAATGAGAGTTTATGTTTTCCCTCCAAAAGGGAAAGGTCGGTCTTTATTGGATATTGCACCCCTTAGTTCTATAAAAGGGAGGTCGCATTTCCTTAGAGCGTATGTTGATTGATCATTTGATATTCACTCCATGCTTGGAGTTGGGATGCATGCCCATTAATGTTCTCTCTCTCTTGCGTGGGAGTTATTGTGTTGGTTTGATATTCAATTGAATTATTTTCATGAGATTTTCAAATCTACTTGTTCGTGATTCTCTTTCTAGCTTGGGCGCCTTTTATTGAGAGTAAAATCTGCATGTTATTGAATATTATGAAGGGTTTTATGGTGTTTTAGATCTGCTGGTTATTTTTGGTTTTATTCTAACTATGGCGACTTGATTAGGGTATCTTTTAGCATGCTTGAAGGATTATTAAGTGCTGGAAATTAGTTGTGCAATTTATTCTAACCCTAGCGACTGGGTTTGGGATTTCGGGGGTTGTTTTGAAGGGGTTTCAGTTATCATAAAATTCAGATTTTAATATCTTTGGAAAGCTCTTGAATTATAGATTAATTTGCACTTTATTTCATGGCAAAAGATGAAGTATTGAGCAAGTTATAAATTTTCCAAGTTTCGGCTGTTTGTGGCAGGGTTTTATCTACACAGTTTCAGATTTCGTGGGTTGATTTGCATGCCTTCTACTTATCCAAAAATTGTGATCTATAGCTTGTTGGAAAGCTAAAAATATTAAAAATATTTTGGCATGAGTTTGATAGAAAAATAATGGATGGTGAACGAGTTGTTAATTTTTGAAGTTTGCAGCATTTTAGTGCATTTATAAATTAATTATTGTTGTAATTAATTTTAGATTTGAAGTAATTAATTTCCTAACTGGTTCTCCCATCTAATCCACCACCTTGGCTCACTCTAACCCTTTTAGGGTGGTATTGAAGCTAACATTGGATTATTTGAGGTCGAACTAGGAGGGTTTAGTCCTTCTAGAGTCGATTCAGTAAAGTAATTTTGCATATTTGGATAATATCCCAAAAGGGGATATTACAGAAGACAAGTCAAAGGAAATGCCCGCAAGCAAATCACAGTCAGCTACTTTCAGATCCAACTTGGTGAGAATCAAAGGCAAAAGAGTCAACTGCATGTAGAATATGGAAAAAGAACAAGACTAGAAATGTTGTAGCTTTCTTCTAATTTCTTTTCCTCTTTCTTCTTCTTTCTCTTATTTTCTCCTACAAAGTAATTGAGAAATCAATTAAATTACAAAACTTAAGTGATTGGTTTAAAAGCCGTTACTTGAAAAAGTCAATTACTTGAAAATAGGTGGCAGACATGCAAAATAAAAGGTTTTATTTTCAATTATAAATTATGCATGTCATGCAAAATAGATTCCCAGTTGTTTCCTTTACAACTTCCACATGTGTCAGTTCAGTTATAGCTTCCTATTTGTAATTGCCCTCTATACACTATAAATAGAGGAAGAGCCTACGGGTTAAAGGAGAAGAATTTGTTGTAATCAACATTATTGTGTTCCAGATTTTGAGCTAAAACCCTTGATAGCTTTCTCAAAGCTGAGGAATAGAGAGGAGGAAAAATTCCGGAGAACTTTGTGTCAACGGTGCATTTCTTTCTTATTTCTTTTTAGATCTTTGCATAAACTTTGTGTTATCTTAGATCTGGATCTAAAACTTTCCTTTGCTATAAATTCTACATTTCAAGATCTATTTGTTTCGTGTATGTGCATGTGACCAACTCTATCAACTATTGGTTAGGTTGCACATCTCCTTTCCTTCTTTTCGTATTTAATTATTTCCCTTTCCTGCACATATTGCTTACAGCTTCTTACTTGCTGCAAAATTGCCTAGCTATGGTTCATGAGTTACGCAGTTAAAGTAAAACCAACAGATAGATATTAGGAAATATAATTGACAAAATCTTACACGGGAGCCTCACCAGTAAATGAGGGACATTTATCTCATGACTGCCTAGGTTTTTCAGCTATGCAGAAAATCTAGCCAACAAAGCCAAAAAGTATTAGGACTATAACCAAGAGTTATATGCAATTGTTCAAGCATTGAAGAAATGGAGGCATTATATGCTACCCAACGCATTTTTTTGGCTCAATAATCATCAAACATTGTAGTTTATAAATAGCCACGGTAAGTTGAGTCAAAAAAATATGAAGTGGGTTGAGTTTCTTACAAACTACAGATTTTTTTTGAAGCATAGGAGTGGAAAATCAAACAAGGTTGTTGATGCATTAAGTAGACGGTGTTTTTTGTTGCTATGAGTTGAACATAGAGGTTGTTGGATTTGACTCCATGAGAGAATCGTATGAAGATTATTTGAATTTTAGGGAAGTTTGGACAACATGCAAGAGCCCAACCGACATAGATAGGAGTCTATACTTGAATTACTTTCTTCAAGAAGGTTTTTCAACCAAAGGGAAGCATTTGTGCATACCTCGTGGATCACTAAGGGAGAATTTAGTGAGAGAGAAGTATAGTGGAGGTATAGCCAAACAATTTTGGCGTAGATAGTACATGGGCACCATTATGTGAGAGTTACTCCTAGCCAAATATGAGTTTCACTATGAAGAATTTTGACAAGAGTTATAGAGTTTACGAAAATTCCAAAGGAAAGAGTCAAAATATAGGTTTGCATCAGCCACTGCCCATACCAAAAAGACCATGCGAAGATGTATGGATTTCATTCTTGGACTGCCAAGAATCCAAAAAGGTAATGACTCTATCTATGTTGTTGTATATAGATTTTCCAAGATATAACACTTTATAACTTGGAAGAGGACAAGTGATCCAATCATGTAGCTACTTTTTTCTTTAGAGACTTAGTAAGATTGCACATGTTTTCGAAGCACATTATCTCAGATATGGACACAAAGTGTGTGGGCATTTTTGGCATACTTTGTGGAGAAAGTCAGGCTCTAGGTTAATTTCTAGTTAAGCCTACCATGCCTAAACAAAATGGAAAATAGAGGTTGTCAAAAGATCCTAGGAAATTTCTTGAGTTTGCTTGGTTGGGAATAATCCAAGACTATGGGATACTAGTTTGGTTGAAGCTGAGTTTGCATATAACTCAGTTAATAGGAGTATCATAAAGATTCATTTACAACATGTGTATCAGTTCAACCCTAGAGGAGTAGGTGAGTTGAGAAGTACAGCTTATTTGGTAAGAAGAGTTGTAGTGGAGGATTTTGTTGACTATATGCATGAGTTACACAAGCAATTGAAAGAAAAATTTGACTTGAGTGCATTGAGATACAAGCAAAATGTTGATCTCAAGAGAAAATACAAAAATTTGAAGTAGGCGAGTTGGTCTTAGCTCACTTGAGGAAGGAAAGGCTCACTTGAGGAAGTAAGGGCTCCTAAAAGGAACTTATAACAAGTTAAAATGGAAAAATATTGGACCTTGTAAGGTCTTGAACAAGTTAGCAATAAATGCCTACAAGATAGAGCTCCCAAAAGGGGTGGAGCTCTCACCAATCTTAACATTGCTGATTTGTACACTTATTTTTAGGGACAAACAAGGGGAGAAGCTAGTACAAGTTCAGATTCACCTATGGAGCATTGGGCAAAATAGTTGCATGAGAAGATAAGGGGATGAGGAAGAAGAAGTGATTGACTCGCGAGTAATCACTAAGACAAGAAGGAAGGAATACAGCAAGTATTTGGTGAAGTGGAAAAACAAGATAGATGAAGAAGCAATGTGGGTTAGTGCATCCGAAGTTGTTAAACTTCAAATCTCAATCCATATTTAATCAAATGTTCATGACAAAGAGCTCAAGGTTCGTTTCACTAACACGGCATATATGATGCAAGAGCATCCAAGTCCAAGAGAAATTTTGTATCATCATGAAAAAATAGAAATAAATTTTTTTATTTCCAAGCATATTGGGAGTTTCAAAAACAAGAAAATCCTTCAGAAAGTGCCCTACAAAGAATCCAAAAATGTGTTTCAAGATGGTTGTTCATGTTTCATGATTAGTACAGACTAAGGAATGACCAATGCCACTCAAAAAATGTTGGCAAGATAAGTTTTGAAGACAATAAGATGAAAAACTTAAAAATAGAGGGCGAAAGGGGATATTTTCAGTGTGTAACAATTGAAGCGAATAGTGCAGCCATTCTGAATTCTGAATCATTGTTTGAGGTGAGTTTTTCCCATAAATGGAGTAGGGAAAATGTCCTCGGATAATTTCTTTTCAATAGTGAGAATTTGAGCTTTGAAAATCCATGTACATGTTTGGACAAAATGCTTAAGAGCATAAGTAGATTGTTGTACTTGATGAAAAAAAAATGTTGAGAATACAACAGGTCATTTTGAAGTATCTATGCACTGAAAATCGTGTATTAAGTGAATGAAAAGAAACTCATGAATTTTAGTAGTGATTTGTGCATGTGTGTATGCCTTGGGAAAGCTTGAAAACTATATTTTAGTCAAAATAACAGTTTTGGTTCTATGTGAAGTCCATTAAAGGTTTGCAATGTGTTAGAATTGGTCATGAGATTCATTTTGAGTAATCATTCCCTGTTGTTTTTTTGTTCCTAGAATTTTTGAGCTTTAATTCCCACTAAATGATGGAAATTGTTAAATTCTCAAAAACAGCCACCAAAATGATGGAAATACCATAAAAAGGGGATAAATGAGTGCGGAAAACTTGTTTAGGCTACTAGGACTAAGGTGATCTTCATTGGACCCCCTTTTCTAGATCGCATCGACTGGTTTCGGAGAAATTTTTCCATAAATTATGCATTTTTGTGGGTTTTTTACACGTGTTTAGGTCACCTCAAGATGATCACCATGAGTAGTCACTAATGTAGTGACATTATTTCCATATGTATTTTTAGAAATAATCACAAGGCCAAGGGGGGACTTAGTACACAAGCACTGTAAGCATTTGTTAGTACAAGGGAAGAACAATGAATATATACCAGCAATGTGGGCTTCTCACCCTCTAGCCTCTAGTGGATTCGTTGAGATATGAGAATGTAATGTCCCCTTTTCTAGGACATTTCTTAACAGGTACTGAAGACCTTTAGTCCATTCTTTCCCCATGGACTAAAGGATAAATTTGGGGAAAATATTATAAAAGTGGTTTTCACTACTAATTTGTTAACCCCGTCTTTGAGCTCATTAAAAAAGAATTAAATTTACCTTTTTGTGATTTTAATCATTAAGTTAAAATAGGTGAATTAATTATTAAAAAAGGAGATACGTTCTACATGATAAAGACCCCCTTTTTAATGGTCACTTACCCTTAAAGTAAGTCGCCATTCTAAGGATTGGGCAAAGAAAGGGCCCATTTGGAGAACCACTCTTGGAGGGAGGAATATAATGTCACATCACCTCTTCCATTGGGGGGTATGTTGATTATGATTATTGTTATTTCTTCATGCTTGAAGAAAAGGGATGCATGCCTATTGATGTTCTACTAAAGGTGTTTTACAAAACCACCTTGTTATTGGCAAATTGAAGACCCAAGCAAGTTGTTTAAGGATCCATTCATTCATGATTGTTGGTCTGTTTTTCTCTTGTGCCCTATCGACTTGATGTGAATGTGAAATCTGAATATTGTGCATTGATCTTATCTTTCTTTGGTGACGAATTTCTTGGTGGTAATTTTAGTAATGTGTTTATGCCCTAGCGAGTTGGATCTCACTTGTCTTGGTATTGATTTGATGCTTTAAGTTGTATTTTATGTGCCCTAGGCAATTAGGTAAGGGTGTATTTTCAGCATATTGGGTGCATAAAAGATTCAGATTTGCTTCTATATATTTTTATGAGCTTGTGCACAAGGTTTGGTGATCAGTGGGGTGTTGTTGCATGCATAATCAGCCCTAATTGTGTTGAGTGAAATAGTAGGAGGGCCATTTCTACACTTTTGGTGAAAGTTGGGTTAATTCTGATTTTACATTCATAAACTTTGTATTTTATAACCCCAATATCAAAAGTTTGAAGTATTTTACATGGTTGGTTGAGCGGGAATAAATTTTAGAAGATTGTAGTAGTCTGGGGTTTGATTATTTAATCACATTCAGCTGTGTATAATCAGATTGGTGTTAATTTAGTGCGCTCTAGCTATTTTACAATTTATTCCACTTACCTCCACTAGTTCTAATCCCACTCCAGGTTAGGAATAGTAGACATTGGAATACTTCAGGATAATTTGCATAAGGGTTTCATTGAATTTGGGCGAATATTGAATTGCCTTAATTTGGGGACTGTTATCCAACTTCACCCCCCAGGGTTGAATTGATAACATACATCAGGATTCTCAAGTCCCAGGCTGAAAAAGAACGAGCTCTGAGAGAATGCGAGAAGTTGCAGAAAATAAGCCTGGACCAGAAAAAAATTGTGAAAATCGGCTAAGTCCTTGTCCTAGAAATATTTGGGACGTTCGGGACACCAAGGCGCGGTTCGGCCGAAACGCCTCCATGCGCCCCGCGAAGCACTGGGACAAGTGGAACAAATGTACGCGGAGGGCGCGAACCGGCCGGTTCGGCCGAAAAGGGAAATTTTAGCACAGGGACAATCGGGCCGTCGGGACGCGAAGGACGCGGAAAGCCGGTTCGGCCGAAGGAGAAGAAAAACGGCTAACTGCTCGGGACATTTGGGCTTTGAGGACGCGAACCGCCCGGATCGGCCGAAATGGAGAACTTTCGTACTAGACAAGTGGGACAAAAGGACGCGGTGGACGCGAAAATCCGGCAGGCCCGTGGACAAATCACAGCATGACACATGTCGCCAAGGAAAAAGGTCCAAAAGTCAAAGGGGCGAGTTTTCGAGCACTGATCCAAACCAATGAAATAGTGCCACGTGTCCAAGTTTAAGGGGCCCACAAGAAAAACCCGCGAAAAGGTGGAGAGAGGGAATTGCTCAGCGGACCAGAGCCTGCCACGTGTCGTCCAGATGGCAGAACGCGGGAAAAGAAATTTAAAAATCCGTTTTCGCCTGTTTTGTGCCCTAAATCTTCAGACCTTCATATCTTTCGATCCAGAGCTCGGATTTGCACGTTCTTTATATCAACGGAAAGCTGTTGAAATTCTCTACATGATTCTGGGGTCAATCTTGCATTTTGGTGTAGTTTGGAGGGAGAAAATTAAGAAAATGTCTCTGACGCGTGTAATGCTTCAACAACCAACTTTAATACAGCAGACAGCTCGCCGCTCCTGTTAGACAGCCCACCGTTTTGCCAGGATCCGCCGCTTGGATCATAATGAGATGATTTAAATGCTACCAAGAAGTGGTTGGAGCAGATTCTGAATTTCCCCTCTCTCCTCTCTCATTTCTTGATATATATTGTAAAGAGGAGCCCTTTTAAGGGCGCGGACATTTTTTTGTTTTGCATCCTCCCTTCTTCCCTCGCTTGCAAGAGAGTTTGTGGAGTTTTCAAACCTCCCATATAGGTTGTAATGCCAGTCTTTTGCCTCTTGGCCACTGCAATATACTGTATTGACTTTTGAGCAATAATATATATGTTCGTGATTGATTCTCAACCCTCTCATGTATTCATTGCTGTCGTTTTGATCTCTTATTGCAGTTTGGTTACCTGTGCATGGTGTTTGTATTGCATTTATGTGGTCTGTGTTAAATTTGCAAAACAAATGTCTAATATTCCTCGGTGCATCACCTTTGTAGTTTAGGTTTTATTCTATGCATTTTCTTACCCTGTCTCCTTGGCAAGTTAGATTAGGTTTTAGTAAACCCTCTGCATTTTTTGTATGCATCTGAACAGAGGAATAGGAACCAGCCTTCTCTGGAGAATCTTTTCTCATCTTCACAAGTCCCACACTTGGAGAAAGGATTCCATGTTGTGCAATCACACTGGATGCCTGAACATCAACCTAGAAGCCTGATCTGCATCCAGGGGTACTGTGAGTCTGCAACAACAGTTTTGGCATGCCCGGTGGGACACTAGAGGTCTCATTTTTATCGCAGCAAAGTTGATATGCATCTGCTGCAGTTTTCTTGCTTATAAGAGCTATTATTTGCATATCTGGCGACTCCAAGGGGAAGAATCAACTGGTTTCAGCAGTGCAGGCCTGAAAACTCATGAGAAGAATCACCACAAGGTCAAGAGTCGGAGAAGAAGAGGTGCTGTTTGAATACCTGTAGTTATCTCCGAGAAGAAGGCAAAGAGGAAGAAGGATTCAAAGGTCTCATCTCCACCAAACAGAACTCTCTCAACTCCTCCACCTGACAGGCCTTTCTTTCAATATACAAGGGTTTTAAGACCAATCAGAATGGCTTAGAACAACCCCTACGTCAACTTCACAGGCAGCAGCCCACTTGCTCTCAATGCACAACATCCAGTTCCTATTGCAGCCTTGAAGAACATTCCCTACTTCACTGGAGAAAATCAGACTACTCCAGGTGATCATGTTAAAGATATTGCTAACCTTTGTGCAATCCATGAAATCGATGAAATGCAAGTGGCTGTCAAATTACTGGCATCTTCATTCAAGGGTAAAGCATTGCAATGGTTTAGGAGCCTTGGGGCTGGTTCTATTACAAACTGGAATCAGCTGTGCATTGCACTTCACGAGCAATTTGGAGAGAAGGGAGACAACTTGTCTCTTTTGGAGCAGTTGACAACTATCAAGAGAGCCCCCAACGAGCAGCTGACTGACTTCAACTTCAGATTTCAAAGGTCTTGGGATAGGATTCCAGTGGCAGTCAGGCCAACAGCAGGAGGTGCTTTTCTATATTACCTTAAAGCTTTGAATTCTGATATTTCTATGTTAATTCAGTCCATGGGAGGCACAACAATCCCTATGGCTTATAGCATTGCCATTAGAGCCGAAAACTGTCTTATTCAAGCTGGTAAACTGGCTCCTAGGCCTCCTATGCCCTTGTATCCAAACTTAGAAAATCCAAGCACTAGTCAAGCACCCACTTTGGCTCCTGTTCCCACTCCTAGAAATCAGAGTTCGAATGAAGCTTCCACTTCATCTCCAAGTGCTTCAAATGAACTCCAAGAGGTCATGAAACAGTTGCAAAATTTGGGAAATGAGCTGGTTACTATTAAGAGGCAGCAAGCCTAAGGTTTCAGACCTTCTTATCAACCTCAAGCTCAGCCTAATAGGCAGCCATACCAACCACAAAGACCACCTAATCCAACTGCAAATATGAATCAAAATCAAAGCCAAGTAAGGCCTCCTGCCAATAGACCATTCCAACCCTATAATCCAAATGTCATATCTGCCTCTAAGGCATTAGTGCCAACACAGAACAACATTGCTCAGGAATATGATTGGTGCTTTCCATGCAACGAGCCTCACAACCAATCCATGTGCTTCAATGGTGCTCTCAATCAAGCACTAATGGTGACAACTACCGGTGTGGAGGGCGAGGGCAGTCAAGGAAACAGCCAACAACCAGAAACATTCCAACAGCAATCAGCCCCAAATGACACTACATTGGTGAACTGGCAAGCAGAAGATTTCTGTGGCATGAATCAGGCAGTTTCTCAAGGTGTTGCAGCCAACACAAGGTCAAAAAGGAGGAATCTGGGTGAAGAACAGCCATTAGCCCCAGCCAATCCACAACCTTCCACGGCTCCACAAATGATTGGCAAGCAGAGTCCAGTTTCAAATACACAAGGGCAGCCAAGAACAGCCCCTAGGCCAACTCAAATGCCAGCTGTTGCTGCCCACGTGCAGGGAGTAAACGTGTAAACCAAAGGACAACAGAGAGATTCTTCATCACCATTCAGTATCATTGATCAGATGAAGAAGACAAACGTTAACATATCAATGTGGGAATCCCTATCTATCCCAGGCCAAAGAGATCTGCTGCAAGCTGCCATGAAGGATTGGACAACTTCGAATCAGCGGGTTCAGATGCAAGACAAAGTGCTTACAAATGCTGCCCAGCCTGAAGGAAGTCATGGAGGACAACAAGGTAAAATGTTGAAGCCCCCTCCTTTCTATGTTTCATTAATCATTGGGGATAAACTAGTACACAATTGCATGATTGATTCCGGGGCAAGTAGCTCCGTGATGCCCAAGCAAATAGCTGATCAGCTGGGTCTCGAATATGAAGTAATATCTAAAGGAGTAGTGCAATTGGATGGGACAGCAATAGCAACAGTTGGAGTGATTAAAAACTTGAGTCTTACCTTGCATGCATGTCCAAATGTTGTTGTCTTACAAGATGTATCAATCATAGACCTTCCACCACTCTTTGCCCTTTGCTTGTCAAGGGACTTCACAGCCAAGATTGGAGGGTATTTGTCTACTGATTGGTCTCACATGCTGTTTAGAACAAGGTATGGAACTAAGGCCACAATCAGATCCGAACCCATTGCAAACTTCCATATTGAGCCTTACACCCCAAGTCAGATTAATGCCAATTGCTCAGCATTTGATCAAGAAGATCACCCTAGTACTGATGAGGCTGACACCAAGGTTGGAAGTATCCCGGACCTAACTCTTGATGAATGGGAAAACAAGATACATGCTTTTGATCCCTATCAAGAAGTAGAAGAATCTGAGCTGGGAGTCTATTGTATACACGAAGAAAATCAACCTGTTCCTAGCATCACCAAGCCAAGCCATAATGATGACAACGAGGTATGGCAGCTGTTTTTTGACGGATCAAGGAGTAGGCAAGGTGCAGGAGGTGGAGCCATGCTTGTTTCACCCCAAGGAATAAAGTACTATTCAGCTTTTAGATTTCAATTTGCATGCTCCAATAACACTGCTGAATATGAAGCCTTGGTGCAAGGGATGCATTGGGCAATCAAGAGAAAAATAAAGAATCTGCAAGTCTTTGGGGACAGTGAATTGATTGTAAATCAGGTCAAGGGATGGCATGCTGCCAAGAATGATCTACTCAGGTGCTACAAGAACAGGGTGTGGGACCTCATGGAAGATTTTGAAGGTTTTGGCATCGAATCCATTCCCAGGAAAGAGAATCAAGCTGCTGACAGGCTTGCAGCAGTAGGGGCAGCCTTTGACATTACGAAAAGCATTCAACAAGACAAGGTACAAGCCAAACATCCACGTGATTGTGAGGCCTTCAGTGCCGGATAACAATGTCAGTTGGCAAGTGTTTGAGAATGACCAGCAAATCATCAATTTCCTACAAGAAGAAGCTGAGTTCTCTGCCAGGAATCAAGACAAGTTGCATCAGCAGTATGGTGACCAAGTGGTGCAGTTGAGAACTAACAAATTACCAAAAGGCCTCATAACCTTGGAGTCAATCTTCAACCCGAATGATCAGTTCCGGAAGGAGAAGGCAAACATTCAAGTAAAGGGTGAGGATTCAGAGCCTATTTTAGTGGAAGAAGGCAAAACATTGCAGATTGGCAAAGTAAGTACCTCACAAGAGAAATCTGATTTTGTTCAGCTTTGCCAAGAATTTCCAGATGTCTTCGCTTGGAGCTATGAAGACTTGAGAGGATTCAATCCAAATTTGGCACAACATACCATAGAATTGGATCCAGATGCTAAGCCCATCAGGCAGAAGCAGAGACCAGTCAACCCTCACATTGAGCCTCTGATGAAGAAAGAGCTAAATAAGCTAATAGAGGCAAGCATTATATTCCCGATCAAGCACTCAAGCTGGGTTGCTAACTTGGTTCCGGTCAGGAAGAAGAGCGGAGAAATCAGGTTGTGTGTGGACTTCCGAGACCTCAATAGGGCATCTCTCAAGGATCATTATCCACTCCCTTCCATGGAGCAAATATTGCAAGTAGTATCCGGTTCAGAGAGATTCTCTCTCCTAGATGGCTACTCAGGGTATAATCAGGTGATGGTAAAAGAAGAGGACCAATTCAAGACAACCTTCACAACTAAATGGGGCACATATGCTTACAAGAAGATGCCATTTGGGCTGTCCAACGCTGGTGCTACCTTTCAAAGGGCAATGGACATGGCGTTCAAGGGCTTGATCAACAAGATAGTGCTGATATACCTTGATGACATCACTGTATTCTCCAAGAATGCAGCAGACCATCTCTTTCACCTCAGGCAAGTGTTTCAGAGGTGTAGAAAGTTCGGAGTGTCTTTGAACCCCAAGAAGTGCATCTTTCTTGCACATGAAGGAAAACTCCTTGGCCATATTGTCTCGAAAGAGGGACTGGCAATTGACCCAGAGAGAGTTGAAGCCATAAGAGCACTGCCATTGCCAAGTCACAAGAAGGCTCTTCAAAGCTTCTTGGGAAGGATCAATTTTGTCCGCAGGTTTATCCCAGATTTTGCAGCCCTTGTCAAGCCCATCACCAAAATGTTAAAGAAGAGCATGGCTTTTAAGTGGACAGCAGAAGGCAAGGAGAGTTTTGAGGCAATCAAAGAAGCTATCTCTCAAGCACCAACTCTCATTAACCCAGACTTCTCCAAGGATTTCATCCTCTATGCATTTGGAGGTGATGACACTATCTCTGCCATTCTGGTACAGCAGAACAAAGATAATGATGAGCAGCCGATTGCCTTTTTCAGCCAGAGCCTAGACGACTGCGAGGTGAGGTACTCTTTTATTGAAAAGCATGTACTTGCAGTAATCAGAAGCTTGAAGAAATTCAAGCATTTAGTCTCAAACAACAAGGTCCAGTTGCTGGTCTCACATGCTGGAGTTAAAGACTTCCTCCTCAACAAGGATTTGAATGAGAAAAGGGCAGGTTGGATCACCCGTGTCATGGAGTATGACATTGATATCAAGATCACCAAGCTGGTAAGAGGGAAAGGACTGTGTGAGCAGCTGGTTTTGGGGAAGCAAAAGGAAGTATGCAACGAAGAAGAGGCTGTTTTGACAGTCCAGGACAATCATGAGCCAAGTGGCAATCAAGAAGAAGACGATGCTTCCCCCACTCCTTGCTGGACCCAAGATATTATGCACTTCCTAGGTACAGGCCAGTGCCCCCTAGAGATGAACAAGACCCAAAGGAGACACTTCAGGTTGCAGGCTGTTCCGTATGCCATTGTTGATGGAGTTTTGTTCAAGAAAGACGTGAATGGAGTGCTGCTGAGATGCATTAGCACAGATCAGATTCAAAGGGTGTTGGAAGAGTTTCATGGTGGACCAGCTGGTGGCCATTTTGCACCAAGAGTGACAGCTCTAAAAATCATGAAGGCTGGTTATTATTGGCCTAAAATTTTCAGTGATTGCTATGCATGGATCAAGAGGTGTAAGAATTGTGCATTCTTCACAGGAAAAGAGAAGTTTGCTGCCCTTCCATTGCATCCAATCTCAGTTGACCAGCCATTCATGCAATGGGGTTTGGACTTCATTAGAGTCATTAACCCCAATTCAAGCCAAGGGCATAAATGGATTTTGACAGCCACCGACTACTTCACCAAATGGACAGAAGCAGTAGCACTCAAAGAGGCAAATGAGTCTAGCATCCTAGACTTTTATGAGGGAATAACAACCAGATTTGGTGTACCTACCACAATAATCTCTGATAATGCATTGGCATTCATTGGATCTAAGGTGACTGAGTGGGCCGTCAAGAACGGTATTTACCTGAGCACTTCATCGAACTATTACCCTCAGGGTAATGGCCAGGCCGAGTCTACAAACAAGAACTTGTTAAGGATCATTAGGAGAACTCTTGATGAGAATCAGAAGTCTTGGCACACCAAGCTGAAATCAGCCTTATGGGCTGATAGGATCACTCCCAAAAGATCCACAGGTAACTCTCCATTCAGGCTTGTCTATGGAAGAGAGGCAATCTTGCCCATGTCACTTGAGTTACCAACATTGGAACTCATGAAGCAGCTGGAGTTACTTGAATTTGAGCCCATGGAGGTGAGATATGCAGAGTTGATGGAGCTGCAAGAGATCAGAAATCAGGCATCCCAAGCAATGGAAAAGGATCAAGCTTTGATCAAGAAAACCTTCGATAGAAAGGCCAAGGATAGATCTTTTCAAGTTGGAGATCTAGTGTTGAAATGGGATGCGGACAGAGCAAAACCGGGAAGGCATTCAAAATTTGATGCTATTTGGAGTGGCCCATACATGGTCACAAAGTGCAAGAGCAGCAATGCTTTCCAATTGGCCTCATTGGATGGTGAAGAACTGCAGATTCCAGTAAATGGAATCTATCTCAAACATTGCTACTGAAAATAAAAGGTTCACCCTTGTAAATATTAGTCTAGATTTCAATTCCTCTAAGTGCGTATGCACATTGTCTTGTTGTAGTTAGGTTTCAGTTTCCCTAAGTGCTTTGGCGCAGGTTTTGTCGCTCCTAGTTTGAGTTTTTACAGTTCAGCGTGCTCTCATGGAGGGAGTTGCAGTATCAGGCTCATTTCAGGTCATTGTTTATGACTCCATGCCCAATGGATCGCAAAAAGGCAACTGGTCTTTTCATCTAGCAGGCAGATGACCCCGCTGAGTCGCCAAATTGTTATCCAACTTCACCCCCCAGGGTTGAATTGATAACATACATCAGGATTCTCAAGTCCCAGGCTGAAAAAGAACGAGCTCTGAGAGAATGCGAGAAGTTGTAGAAAATAAGCCTGGACCAGAATTTTTTTTTGAAAATCGGCTAAGTCCTTGTCCTAGAAATATTTGGGACGTTCGGGACACCAAGGCGCGGTTCGGCCGAAACGCCTCCAGGCGGCCCACGAAGCACTGGGACAAGTGGAACAAATGTACGTGGAGGGCGCGAACCGGCCGGTTCGGCCGAAAAGGGAAATTGCAGCACAAGGACAAGTGGGACAAAGGGACGCGGGGAGCCCGGTTCGGCCGAAGGAGCCGAAAGCCAATCGGATCACTGCACGGGACATTTGGGCAGAGAGGACGAGGAACCGCCCATTTCAGCCGAAATGGAGAATTTCGAAATATTTTTTCCCGTGAAGCACTGGGACAATTTGGGACAAAAGGACGCGGTGGACGTGAAAATCCGGCAGGCCCGTGGACAAATCACAGCATGACACGTGTCGCCAAGGAAAAAGGTCCAAAAGTCAAAGGGGCGAGTTTTCGAGCACTGATCCAAACCAATGAAATAGTGCCACGTGTCCAAGTTTAAGGGGCCCACAAGAAAAACCCACGAAAAGGTGGAGAGAGGGAATTGCTCAGCGGACCAGAGCCTGCCACGTGTCGTCTAGATGGCAGAACGCGGGAAAAGAAATTTAAAAATCCGTTTTCGCCTGTTTTGTGCCCTAAATCTTCAGACCTTCATATCTTTCGATCCAGAGCTCAGATTTGCACGTTCTTTATATCAACGGAAAGCTGTTGAAATTCTCTACATGATTCTGGGGTCAATCTTGCATTTTGGTGTAGTTTGGAGGGAGAAAATTAAGAAAACGTCTCTGACGCGTGTAATGCTTCAACAACC
Source organism: Taxus chinensis (assembly GCA_019776745.2). NCBI lineage: Eukaryota > Viridiplantae > Streptophyta > Pinopsida > Cupressales > Taxaceae > Taxus > Taxus chinensis. Next base: position 132,803,237 of record CM034150.1, read on the forward strand.
AACTTTAATACAGCAGACAGCCCGCCGCTCCTGTTAGACAGCCCGCCGTTTTGCCAGGATCCGCCGCTTGGATCATAATGAGATGATTTAAATGCTACCAAGAAGTGGTTGGAGCAGATTCTGAATTTCCCCTCTCTCCTCTCTCATTTCTTGATATATATTGTAAAGAGGAGCCCTTTTAAGGGCGCGGACATTTTTTTGTTTTGCATCCTCCCTTCTTCCCTCGCTTGCAAGAGAGTTTGTGGAGTTTTCAAACCTCCCATATAGGTTGTAATGCCAGTCTTTTGCCTCTTGGCCACTGCAATATACTGTATTGACTTTTGAGCAATAATATATATGTTCGTGATTGATTCTCAACCCTCTCATGTATTCATTGCTGTCGTTTTGATCTCTTATTGCAGTTTGGTTACCTGTGCATGGTGTTTGTATTGCATTTATGTGGTCTGTGTTAAATTTGCAAAACAAATGTCTAATATTCCTCGGTGCATCACCTTTGTAGTTTAGGTTTTATTCTATGCATTTTCTTACCCTGTCTCCTTGGCAAGTTAGATTAGGTTTTAGTAAACCCTCTGCATTTTTTGTATGCATCTGAACAGAGGAATAGGAACCAGCCTTCTCTGGAGAATCTTTTCTCATCTTCACAAGTCCCACACTTGGAGAAAGGATTCCATGTTGTGCAATCACACTAGATGCCTGAACATCAACCTAGAAGCCTGATCTGCATCCAGGGTTGCTGTGAGTCTGCAACAACAGGGACATTATAGAGAATGTCATGCAATTACAGAGGAAAGTCATGCAGAACTAGAAATTATCCCATTCTAAGAGTAGACCAAGACCTTGGGGAAACTTATTTTGTAGTTACAGACGTGAACAGATCTGATGTCACACATCCAAGCAAGATGTTACATGTTTTCTTGATTTATTGTAGAAGAAGATCAACTTCTTGCTGCGAAAATCTACATGTAATAATAAAGGATCAATCTTCGCATAGACTTTCCAATTATCTTCATTATGGTGGATGAACTTGCAAGGTGATTGATAATCAGCTGTTATAATGTTGGCTAATAAGCCAAAGTTGTTTTTTTCTATGCTATTTTAGCACCTCAAAGCCTTGAGCAGCTTATAGATTGTCGATCAAGATCTGTTTGCATGTTTTTTTTTTTTCAGCTCTTAGTACAAATTGGATATTAATTAGCATCAAAATTATCCAGTTAGGTACGGTAAAATCTCCATGTTTAGGTGAAGATTTCATGTAATGAATCCCCTTTACTACACATTAAAGTTTTTTACTTGATTGATTACTAACTTTGAATCACCAGCCAACTTGCAACATGTTGGGATACCTCTCTTTTTATCCCATTGTAAGCCATGAATTAACTCTTCGTACTTAGCTACGTTATGAAGTACATGAGAGTTCTTAGACGTAAGATTTAAAAAATACCTTTCGGAATTTGCAGGGGACCAGTTATTCATAGAAACTTTCACTCCTGGTTGGGCTCCCGGGTTTTTGCCCCGCTTGGAGTGGCCATCGTAAAATGAAGCATTTCCATATCCCTTCTTCTATTTTGGACAACAAGGTCTTATTGGTGCATTAGCCTGGTCATGCTAGAACAATGCAATGGACAAATCAGAATCTTAGGGGCTTCTACTTACTTGAAAGGATCATAAGCATTTGTCTTCCTGATGGTGTTGGGGGTGTTGCATCCATAATCCACTCATTAGAAACACCATCTAATGCAGAAACATCCCTGTTGTAACTTCAAAATCAGCACTTTGATGCTATAACTACATCCTCTTCTCCATGTAACATTTGTATTTCATGAGGCTCAATATGGGAAATCTAGACAGAGGATTCTGAATTAACTTTGTAAATCTACAGTTCCATTGACCTACTTGTAATAAAGAATACAAGTGACCAATCTGACATAAATATAACCTGTTATATTTTTGTAAAATATCTTTCGGATTCTAATTCATTATTGGCGCCAAAAGTAGGGAGGTAAATCTACAATAGTAACGATCTTGTAAGATAGAAACATTCAGAAAAGAATGTAAAGTGACATCCAAATTTCAAAAATTGATGCCAAATGTGTTAATGTGCATGGTGTGCCCTACTCTAGCCACTGAAGACGAAAACCTTCTGGTCTAGGTTCATACTATGATGAACTAATTTTTTTTTCAATCCTATTTAGGCATTACTGTGTATCTTCCACCACTAATCAACCACTGCAGTTATTAACTAAATGATATACCCTAATTCTAAAAGATAAATAAAAGGGTGGTGGCTTTTTACGGGAGTCATCAAGTGGACTTAGTAGATTTAAAACCTTTTGTATTCATCCGTGCATTAGGGCACCTCTACTTCAATTAGGGCAATCTTTCTAGGGCCTTGTACCAAAAACCATATCTTCTTTCTAAGCTTCCTTTTCTACTGGTTTTGAAGAAATCTGCAACTTAGCAAGCTCATGAGCAAGTAACTCTTGATGTCATGGAATACTAAGAGCATCCCATAATGAAATTAAAATATTATGTTTTTTGATTACCTCAACAGTAGTAAAAGAAGAAACATTCTTTGAAAAATCTTCTATAGTTTTAACATAAGCTTTAGCAAAAATTGACTCTGCTTCAATAGCTTTTGAAATCTAAGGTATGAATAATCTTCTAGGATCAAACTGCAATTGTTTTTTCTTTTATTTAGGAGCTGAATTGCTTGTTGTTTTTGAAGGAACACCATAGTTTGTTGTTTTTTGACCTATAATTGCTATTTTATCAGTGATTGTAGGCAAAATAGGTTTATTTTACTATTTTTCTTTATCTTGAGCCTTTTCTTAAGACCTAGTTATGACTACAATAACTTCTTCCTCTCCAAAGCTTACTAAATTTTGTGTAGGTAATTTTTGACTCATAGCATATTTTTTCCCACCCTCCATTTGAGGCATAAATTATGCTTCAAATTGAAGTTGTGGAACAAGTCTTACATTCATAAAATTATTTTTAAAATTAGCAGCTGGATGAGGACGATTACAAGGTATAAAACCACTCTTCTGAAAGCATATTAACTGGGAAATAAGAAAAGTTTTAGAATAACTTATATTTTCATAAAGAGGTTCCTTGGTCTTTGGAGTGCATGCTTGAAGATAAAGGAGAAACATATCTCCCAAGGAGGTTGGTCCTCATGGGGATCATGTTTTAGAGATTTGGCGCCACATATGACGTTAATTTATTTCCCTTATTCTTGCAAAGCCTTAGAATATTATGTATCTTATGGTATGTATAACAATAGGCTCTAAAATTGTAATAGAGTTGTGAGAACGCTGTGACTCTTTCTGCTCATCCATTGAGGCATTGAATGCCTCATGGGGATCCTATTGGGGACAAAAACCATCTTGAATAAGGTTGTTTTCATCCCTAATGGGGACGAATACCCTCATAAGTTGCATTAGTGGCTTACATTCGGGAGTCCCATTGAATGAATCATTTCTAAAATATCACTATTTCAGAGCTCCAAGAAAATATATAAATGTTAGGGCATCATCTTCCAGGCTATAACACTACCTTTTTTGGAATACTTTCCTACAGTTCTATTTAAAGCTGATGTTAAAACTAGTCATGGAGATTTATGAGGATCTCTTTTGATTGGAGTTCTAACTGTTCTATGAGAGATAAGTGATTCAGAATTGTATTTGATAGCTGCCATTTCTTAAGGTAATTTCTCCCCTAACTTATCCCACATTTTATTATGCTTCCAAGTATCGTTAGAAGTTACTATACAATTTGAAGTTTCAGCTATTTTCCTTGAGCATTGATGCATTCCTAAGAGTTTTAAGGATATATGGTGGATGCAATTATATTGCATGAACTTTCACAAAGGGATGTAATATCTTTAATTTTATCTATAGGGGTAATATAATTTTCACTAATAAATGAAGGTAAACCTGTGTTAGGAGTAGTGCAAAAGTATATGAATGATAGACTTAGGTTACTAAAGGGCTATCATTAGCAAAGGATCTACAAAATTTATAGGTTGTTGTAAAGCCTAGTTGGAATAACAAGGCTTTTAATAACAAAATCAATATTACTGTTGAAGGAAGATTGAGGGTTACCAAAACAAGGCCTATTATAAGCTAAGGTATTGCCAACTCTTCTTCCCAAGGGAAAGGAACATAAAATCAAGAAGGAAGTACTCATACAGATGATCTTGTAGTCAATCTATGCACATGGATCATATTTGCAAAACTGGTCTAAAAGTCAGCCTTGACAGAGTCGCCAAATAAATATTTTGATGTTTAGAAGCAAATTGGTGCAGCTTGCCAACAATAAAGTCTAAAAGTAAGTTACATTGTGTTTGTACATATTATGTCACAATTTTGGTAGATTTATCCACTACTAAGGTCTAATCCGTATCCCATCTTGATTGTCAAAATTGTTATCTCTCAAAAGTGCACCTTGGCGTAAGCAGAGATGATACCTAGGGGTTCTAAGTTTGCTTGATCTCTCAAAATGGCTTAGATTTCAATGGAAAATCCTCAGGTTTGTTGGTGTGCACCTATTTTTGAGGTGACTATCACTATATGAAGGTTGGTTCCTTATTGATGTAATCTAAACTATTTTCTTCATGTTTTGAGGACTAAAAAAGATCGACTATTATGCAAAATACACACTTCATGGAAATGGTGATAACATGCATCAGATTATTCAGTCCCTTGGCAAGTAGATTGATTCAAGGCCCAACATCATGTAAAAAGCTGGAAGTCCCCTCGGCCTGCATGATCTAGAATCTCCCTTCCAAGAAGAAATCCACAATGAGTTACGAACAGAATGGAAAAAATGCAAAAATGATGGCACACACTGACCGTATTTGAAGGCATTGCAGGTCTGAAGGGCTTGGGTCGCATCAGTTCGGGTTTGAACTGAGGTTTGTTTGTACTTCAAACTTGCAGGCCGAAATACATGAAGAACCTTGTGTGTGGACAGTCCCTTGTCACAGGAATGTGTAGGTTCTTAGCAGGAACAGTTGGGACGTCGGGATCACTTGTTGGACGCGAAAATCCGAGATCATCCGAAATGGAAGTCGATGATGACTCACCTAAGTCTTTTGTTTCAATTTGTTTATGTCAATTGGCCGACTTGTGTACGCATCGGGACGCGGATTGTGCCGGTATGGCGCATGTGTCAATCCATTTCGGGCAGTTTGGAGATATTTGTCCCAAGCGGTCTGGGACATTTGGGATTATTTAGTATGCGGTAAGACGTTTACTGGCCGATTCGGCCTTATAATAGGGGACTTTCGTCCGATTGCTTATCAATATGGGCCACATCAAGGACGCGTAGGGCGCGAAAGGCATTCACAAGAGCCACCAACGAATGGAGTCTAGCCACGTGTGGCTTCACCTCAAACAGTTGCTAAGGTACCCTGATATCGTGCAGTTCGAAGATATCTGTCCCAGGAAGTTTGGGACTAACCAGGCTGAAGGTCATGCAAGGGTAACACTGCGGTGTTATGACACGAAAAGCCGAAAGAGCCGCCTACGAAGCAATTCTTGTTGTTGTGGTCTTCACCTCAGATTGCCCGGCGGGAAAATTGTGAAACTATTTTCCCATGTTGACAAAAACAAAAACGAAATGGTGTTGGAAGTAATTCCATTTGTCCAATGATCTTTTAGTGCCATCTGCATGGCACTAAGGCAGTGGCCCTTCTTTGGGGGAGAAATGGGAACCTTAATTTTCATCATTTGTTATGAGAGCAAACCACAATTTTCGAAGGTTGAGAGAGCGCCCCTCAAGCCCAAACCAATAAAATAGTGCCATCGTGTCCAAAGGTGGGTTAGAGAACATTAAGGAAGGTGCCCGTAAATGGTGACCTATGTAGGTTTGCAAAGGATGAGTGCAACAGTAGGTCTGCGATTGTGAAAAGACAATATGCCGCCAAGTACAAGTGGCATCCAAGTGGCAGAGCACGAAAAAAATTCAAATATCTTCCCACCGATCCGTTTTGGCCTGTTTAGCCCTAAGGCTTAAGATCGCCAGAACTGTCGATCCAAAGCTCAGATTTTTCGGACGGTACATATTAAATCAGTTGAAAGTATAGTGAAGATACAAGAAGATGATTTGTCCTAAGGTCAATATTGCATGTAAGTTGATTGTGGAAGAGATAAACATTAAAAAATGAATGAGGTATGTGAAAATGGCCAGAAATGACGTTTCAACATCTAGCTTAAGATGTAAAATGACAGGAGAAGCCAGGCTTATGCAAAGCCATGTTCTCAGATTGGAAGGGGTGAGTGGTGAATGAAGGTTCCTTGTTTAACAAGCAACTCTAAATGAAGAAAGAGCTTGGGATAGATTGGCTCACGGAGATCCAAGAATCTCTTCCCTCTCTCATTGAGATCGTGGAGGAGCACAAGGTAAGGAGGGTTTTCTTTACCAAGTTGAGAGTTGTTCATCTTTTCAGCTCTGCCCTCCCTTTGTTTCTTGTCCAAGGTTGGAAACGAAGTTCGAACCTCCTCCCCTTCACTAGTAAAGGAATAAAGAAAAGATTATCCACCATTAAGAGGATGTTCTATGCAAACTTTTGAAGCAACAAAGAACATGTTTCGCTTGGTGCACCTATCCAGTCCTGGATCGTATTGAAGGGGTTGCTAGAGTTTTTCAACAAAATGAGTCATGCGGGAAAGAAAGTATGCTTAGTGCAATTTTACAATATCACAATTACAAGTTTTGTCGTAGTGTTCATGGAGTTATGGAGAAAGTGGCTGTAGTGAAATCTAAAGATGAGATCAATATAGTGAAGCATCTGTCCAAGAGTGGAGGGGTGCTCACCTATGCCTTGTACAAGTGGAAGTTTTGAGAAGTTAGCACACAAGAAGAATGTTACGAGAGCCAAAGGGAAGCTCCCCGGTGGGTAGAGAACTAACAACACATGAGAAAGGGAGTGATGAAGGCGCAATCAATGCGCAAGGACATCAAACCAGAGGAGGAACCACTTCCGTAGTGTTACATGTTTTCAGGTGTTGTGCATTTGAGTGCCCTCATGCACATGGTCAATGGTGAGGAGAAAGGAAGTGCACAAGTTGTTCAAGCCTTCACAAAAGCAATTGAAGGCAATCAACATGTAGAAGAACCCGAGTAAAGAGAGATGTTTGTTGCGAGGATGGTGTTGAAGTTCAAGGGAGAGAAAGAGGAGTTGTAGGAAATGCATACATATTTTCTGGATGAGGTGCAAGACACAAGGTAAGTGATGCATAGTAGTGGTCAATAGTGGAAGCACATACAATTTGGTGTTCGCAGAGATGGTGAGGTAGTTGGAATTGGAACACAAACTGGAATTGGAACAGAATAATTTGGTTGGGTAAGAAGGACGAGTTGGCATTGTACAAGAGCAATGCAAGGTGGAGATGAAGATTGACCGGCTCACGGACGAAGTTTTGTGTGATATCTTACTGATGGATGCATGTCATGTTCTTTTGGCAAGGCTGTGGCAATTTGACTGGGAGATGTAATACGATGGGAGAACCAACACAGTGCGAGTGCAAAAGTGATGAACAAGGACTACATTCTTGAAGACGCGGAGGGAAAGAGATGGGGTTGTGCACGAAAGGCATTTGATTGTGCGTAGAAGAGATGAAACTGATCCTGTGGGATGGAAGAAACAAAGTGTGGGACATTACACAAACTTTCCTAACACCCAAGGTTCGCAAGTCTCTCAAGGTTCATAGAAATTTGGTTATGCACACCTGTCCTTGGTGCCGTGGTCTGTTGGAAAAGGAAATCTGATGTTGAGTAGTAGTGGATCCACGATGCCTACTAAGTAAGTGAGAGGGTTAGGATACACAAGTAGCAACACATGGAGGAAGACTTGCCTTATTGATTCGTCCTCATTTGTGTGGGCCACCCGAAATTAAAGGACAATTAATCACTCCAATGTTTGGAATAGGCTAAAATAAACGAGGAATTCATTCTCGTAGTTGAGGAGACCGCCTACAATGTCCTATGTTTGAGGGTGACATCCTTGTGAAGTCCTGAGGGAAAGGCCAAACACCTATGGTTATGATAATAGAAAAAAGAAGGAACCTATGGTTATGATAATAGAAAAAGAAGGAAACCTCTAATATCTCTGTATAAACAATAGTACCTGCCCCGAATGTCATAGTGCATGGGGGCATCTCTAAATAAAGTGCTTCTCATTCTCCACCTCCTAAAGAGAAAAGAGAAAACAATTCCTATCATTATGAGGCATATGATGGAAAGGTTCAACCTGTAATTGGTGGGAACTAATGCTCAACTCACCATGAGGAATCCTTAGGCTGTATGACCACTTGCATTGGAGATAGTTGGTCAGAGAATTTTCACCACCAATAACCTTTAGGTTGTCAGAAATGCTCATTATAGAAAGCCATCTTGGGGCTGAGGTTGCAATGAAGAGGTCCAAGTGACCTAGTTATATTATCTGCACCTTTAATAACTCTATTAATCACATTCTTGAAAGGGAGAAGGTGAGGAGTGTAATGTCCCTCTTTCTCGAATAGTTCGGTCGAAGACCTTTGGCATGTTTTGTCTACCCGACGGCCAAAGTGTGTTTTCAAGGGTGACTTAGGTTTATTATTTTTATTATATGGTGCTCAAAATAAAGTAAAATATCATTACAGCACATATAATGAATTAATACACGGTTTAAGTGACTTTGACTTAGGAAAGTGCATTTAAATAAATTAATAAATTATTTAATGTGCTTTCCTAGCCAAAAATGCGACTTGCCTTAGGGGAAGGGTCAAATAAACCCAAAAATGCGACTTGGTGGGAAAAGGAAAATAATTAATTAAAAATTAATTATGAGGATTGGGAAAAAGTGCGACTTGTTCCTTTGGAGGGTTTTTTGGCTATAAGGGAAAAATTGTGACTTGGGGAAAGGGCATTCAGATAATCATTATTTTTACCCCGCAGTTAGCACTGAGCTTTGCAGACAAAATCCAAGGACGGAAACCCTCTGGATTATTCCTCTTGCGGATGGAAACCCCAGGAGTAGTGAGAGAAGCTTCCATCCAAGAATTTTCATTGTTTACATAGGTTATTTCATCATTCCAGCAGTTTCAGAGAAAAGAATAAATTGCAGCAGTGGGCATTCAGGCAACATCAGGAGTGGGGCGACTTGTTCTACAGCTGTTGTATGCATTTTCAGAGGTATTTTTCATGATAGTTAATTATTATACATTTCAGCCATATATATATGCCAAATCGATTTGACTGGGATCCATTCTGGATGAGTTTTTGGGTAGTATCTGTATTATTCCATCTGCAGATTTCTATTTGTGTTTGCCCTAGTTATTTATCATAAAAAATCAATGTTGAATGTATGGCTGCGTTATTAATGAAGAAATCAATCATTTAAACCCTAGGCGCCATTTCTATAAATACCCGGTTTGCGGGAGTTTGCAGTATTTTGATTATTATGCAGTGTGAGAATGTTATTTCATGGATTCAACTGATATTACCAGTTCAGCTCTATACCTAAGCAATATATAAAAAAAAAAAAAAAAGACAAAACGGGTTCAGGATCTTTCAGTGGTATCAGAGCAGTGTATCCTCCCAGCCTGTGTGGGAAGGAACAGCCAGGGCATTAAAACAGAAATCAGCCTTGAATGCATCACAGAGAGGACGGTACACATAGATACTACACCCGTAGACGAGCACGGCTCGAAGCTGGTATTGCAGGTGGTGACAGAATGGAGCATTTGGGTGAGAGACCTGAGAGTCCTCGAGAGGAGCATGTAGATCCAGATAGGAATTTTATTCGGGATATGGCAGCTACACAGAGGCAGTTGTTACAGACCATGGAGCGCATGGGTACTACTTTGGACAGGTTGGCATTGGATAGGCCGCGGGACAGGCATGGCAGGAGGGATAGATCCGTATCCATTGCTAGTAGCTACAGGGGTCATAGCAGATCACCTTCAGAGCTTGGGAGTGTTAGGGGATCGCCACGCCGTGAGCGGAGGCATACCCATGCCACGCCGTGAGCAGGAGGCCATCGGAGGAAGCAGCTTTCCCGGATACCATCATGGCAGTCAGCGATGAGTGGAGGAGTTTGCCACAACATGTGAGGGATGCATTTCCCCTCCCACAGTATTGTGCTCAGAGGAGAGACAACATGAGGGTTGGACAGGATAGGAGACCTAGAGCACAGCAGAACAGAGATTTGCAGTAGGTTACCAATAAGGTAACCCTTTCCACTTTTGATGGTAGTGGAAAGATCAGTGTCAGGGCTTGGATTCACAAGCTCGACACCTACCTTACCCTCAAGCCATGAGGGAGCAGGAGGCCATACAGTTTGCTACATTGCACCTTGAGGGGGTGGATTATGATTGGTGGCACCATGGATTAGTTACGCAGGGTCATGAGCTTCTACATTCATACAGGGATTTCAGTGACAGATTGATTGCGAGGTTTGATCGCAAGGATGTGGAGTTTTATTATAGGGACTTGGCTCAACTCAGACAGAGTGGACATGTTGATTCTTACATCAACGAATTTCAACAGATAGCCGTTATGGTTCTAGAGATGCCTAAGAAGAGGGTGGTTATGTTATTTATAGAGGGTCTCCATGATAGGATGAGAGGATTGGTCAAGGCTCTTAAGCCTATGACATTTCATGATGCCATTTAGACGGCATTGGACTTGGACACATCTCCCACTTCCTATCAAACCACTTCTTATCAGCCCAATAAGAAGTTTCCCACGAGCTCCAGGACATTTCAGCGCTCTACTGCCCCACAAAAGAGTGCACCACCTCCTAAGGTGGATCAGGAGACTCGTAACGAGTTAAGGAGGAAGAAACTTTGCTTTCATTGCAAAGACCATTGGGACCCTGGACATCGTTACCTTGGTAAAGGAAAGGTGCATCTCATTGAGGTGATTTCAGATGGAGAGGATGATCACTCGCCAGATACAGATGTAGAGGATGAGGGCAGTGACCATGATGCACAGGGGGAGCAGCCCCAAATAGAGCTTGGCAAGGGTGAGGCATTGGATTCATCCAATGTTACTACTGCCAGACTTTTAGGTGTTCCTAGGTACCATCCCTTTCATCTGAAGGGAGTGCTTAAGGGGCAGTGGATTTTTTGTCTGGTTGACAGTGGAGCTATGCACAACTTCATTGATGAGGGGTTGGCGGCGAAGTGAGGATTACAGGTTGAGGAATTTGATGGGTTTAGTGTACGGGTGGCAGATGGATTTGCTATCAATTGCACTAAGAGGATTCCATGACTTAGTATTCAGATGGGGGACTATACATTGACCGATGACTTCTATGTTATTGGACTTGGTGAGATTGATACAATATTGGGTATTCAGTGGTTACAGTCCCTTGGCAGATATGTGCAGGATTTCCGCAGGATGGATTTGGAGTTTATGGTGGATAAGAAGAAGATCGTGCTTCAGGCTCTTTCTGACGGTGGGCCTAGAGTTGTTTCAGCACGTAGGATGGAGTCTATAGCGAGACACGGAGAGATTACATGGGCAGCCCAGTGTTTCATTTCATCCAAATCTTCTTCAGACAATGAGCAACCTTATCATATTGACATCCAATCCATACTGGATAAGCACGGTTCAGTGTTTGGTGACATTCCTCCAGGTAGACCACTAGATAGAGGGTTTGAGCATGTTATAGAGCTTGAGGAGGGTGCTAAGCCCGTGATGACTACGCCTTATCGCCATCCTAAGACATACAAGGATGAGATAGAGAAGGCCATTAGAGAGCTCTTGGAGATGGGACACATCCGTCCTAGCTCTAGTCCCTTTGCTTCTTCAGTTGTATTGGTAAAGAAGAAGGATGGGACCATGAGGATGTGCATTGACTATCGTGCACTGAACAAGAAAACCATCAAAAACAGGTATCCCATTCCCCGCATTGATGAGTTGTTGGATGAGCTGCATGGATCTATCTACTTCTCGAAGATTGATCTTCGATCAGGCTACCACCAGATTAGAGTACGGGATGAGGATATCCATAAGACAGCCTTCAGATGTCACTATGGGCACTATGAGTTCTTGGTGATGCCATTCGGACTCACTAATGCGCCTGCTACATTTCAGTCATGTATGAACCATCTCTTCAACAAACAGTTGAGGCAGTTTGTATTGGTGTTTTTTGATGATATTCTGATTTATAGCAGGACATGGGGTGATCATTTGAGGCATCTTGATGAGGTACTTAGCATAATGGAGACTCAGTCTTTGTTTGCTAAGATGTCCAAGTGTGAATTTGGGCTTACGGAGATATTGTATCTTGGGCATGTCATTGGGGCCAATGGGGTCAAGGTTCATCAGGAGAAGATACAGGCAATGCAGGATTGGCCACCACCCAAGAATATCTCTGACTTGCGAGGATTCTTAGGGTTATGTGGTTATTACAGGAGGTTCGTGAAGGGTTATTCCCAGTCGGTAGCTCCGTTGACAGATCTTACACGGAAGGGTGCATTCAGTTGGTCAGATGAGGCACAGGTGGTATTTGAGAAGCTTAAGGTAATTATGAGCACCTGTCCAGTTTTGGCTCTTCCAGATTTCTCACGGCCCTTCATTTTGGAGTGTGATGCTTCGGGATTGGGGATTGGTGCAGTTCTTATGCAGGATCGTCATCCTATTGCCTTTGAGAGCCGGAAGCTGAGAGATAATGAGAGACTGTATTCCACTTATGATAAGGAGATGCTTGCCATTATGCATGCCTTGGCAAAGTTTAGACATTATTTGGTGGGTGGAAATATTGTGGTGAGAACCGACCACAACAGTTTGAAATATTTCCTGGAACAAAAAGAACTCAATGAGAGGCAACAAAAATGGGTCAGCAGGATCCAGGCATATGATTTTGACATTGAGTATGTCAAGGGGACGAAGAATGTAGTGGCTGATGCACTTTCCAGGAAACCCCATCTCGCTGTCCTATGTTCGCTGAGTGAGATTTCAGCAGATTAGAAATCTCAACTGTCAGTTGAATATTCCAAAAACACTTGGGCATGTGATATTATGGATGGAAAAATTCAGGATGATCGGTATAAGGTAATGACTGATTTGATTTTGTATAAGGGCAGAATTTACCTAGTTCCTGAATCTAAACTTAAAGAGAAGATTATGCATGCTTTCCATGATACACCACTGGCAGGACATCCAGGGTATTTTAAAACATATAGGCAGATTAGAGAGAGATTCTCCTGGAAGGGTCTCAAGGATGATGTCCTGCGCCATGTCCGTGAGTGTATGACTTGTCAGCAGAACAAGTCAGAGCATACTTTCCCAGCAGGTTTGCTACAGCCATTGCCAGTTCTGGAATAGAAATGGGAGAGTATTTCTATGGATTTCATTACAGGGCTTCCCGTGGTGCAAGGGAATGATCGCATTTACGCCGTAGTGGGTCGGTTGACAAAATATGCACCCTTTTTCGCTGTCCCTACCAGCTTTAAGGCACCTCATGTGGCTGATTTGTTCTTCCGTCAGATATTCAGGTTGCATGGGCTACCGAAGAACATAGTTAGTGACCGGGATAGCAGGTTTATGAGCATATTTTGGCAGGAGCTTTTCCGTCTGGTCTACACCGAGCTGACTCCTAGCACCAGTTATCACCCTCAGACGGATGGACAGACAGAGATTGTGAACAAATGGATAGAGGGTTATCTTCGCAACTACGTTGCAGGACAGCAAAAGGCATGGGTTAAGTTGTTGTATTTATGCGAGTATTGCTATAACACCACTTACCATATGTCTATTGGTATGACTCCATTCCGAGCTCTGTATGGATATGATGCGAGATCCTTTGTTGATATGGCATTTGGGGATAGTAGAGCTCCCAAAGCTCAGGAGAGTTTACAGGATATTCAGGAAATCCTTAAGGTGCTTAGGGAAAACATGCAGCGGGCCCAGAATCAGCAGAAAATATATGCAGATAGGCACCGAGTGGAGAGATCATTCGAGATAGGGGACATGGTTTTTCTACGGCTTCAGCCTTACAGGCAAAGTACTCTCAAGAAGAGTGGGGCTGAAAAGCTCAAACCGCGATTTTATGGGCCATACAGGGTGTTGAGGAGAGTTGGTGAAGTGGCATATGAGCTGGAGTTACCTTCTGAGAGTAAGATACATAATGTTTTTCATGTGTCTTGCTTGAAAAAGGCTTTGGGGCAGAACATTATTTCTTCTACAGATTTGCCACCTCTGGATGAGGAAGGGAGATTAGACCTAGTGCCAGAGGAGATCTTGGACAGCCGAGAGAGGAGACTGAGGAACAGGGTCATTCGGGAGTTCTTGGTGAGGTGGAAGGAATTGCCAGAGGAGGATGCTACATGGGAAGGTGAGATTATATTACAGCATCCAGCTCTACAGTTGCTTGGGGACAAGCAATCCCGGGAAGGGAGGACTGTAATGTCCCTCTTTCTCGGTTAGTTCGGTCGAAGACCTTTTGGCCTGTTTTGTCTACCCGACGGCCAAAAGGGTGTTTTCAAGGGTGACTTCGGTTTATTATTCTTTTATATGGTGCTCGAAATTAAATAAAATATCATTAAAGCACATATAATGAATTAATAAACTGTTGGGTGACTTTGACTTAGGAAAATGTATTTAAATAAAATTAATAAATTATTTAAATGCAATTCCTAGCCAAAAGTGCGACTTGCCTGGGTATGTTGATTAAACCCAAAAATGCGACCCACTTAGAAAAGGAAAATAATTAATTAATTATTAATTATTTGGGTTTGGCCAAAAAGTGCGACTTGGAGATTTGGAGGGTTTTTGGCTATATAATGAAAAATGCGACTTGGGGGAAAGGACATTCAGATTATTATTATTTTTACAGAGCAGTGAGCACAGAGCTTTTGCAGACAAAATCCAAGGACGGAAACCCTCTGGATTATTACTCTTGCGGACGGAAACCCCAGGAGCAGTGAGAGAAGATTCTACCCAGGGATCTTCATTGTTTACACAGGTTATTTTCATTTCAGCAGTGTCAGAGAGAAATAAATTGCAGCAGTGGGCATTCAGGCAACATCAGGAGTGGGGCGACTTGTTCTACAGTTGGTGTATGCATTTTCAGAGGTATTTTCCATGATAGTTAATTGTTATACATTTCAGCCATTTATATATGCCAAATCGATTTGACTGGGATTCATTCTGGCTGAGTTTTTGGATAGTATCTGTATTTTCCATCTGCAGATTTCTATTTGTATTTGCCCTAGTTATTTATCATTAAAAATCAATGTTAAATGTATGGCTGCGTTATTTATGAAGAAATCAATCATTTAAACCCTAGGCGCCATTTCTATAAATACCCGGTTTACGGGAGTTTGCAGTATTTTGATTATTATGCAGTGTGAGAATGTTATTTCATGGATTCAACTGATATTACCAGTTCAGCTCTATACCTGAGCAATATATTAAAAAAAAAAAAAAAAAAAAAACAGACAAAACGGGTTCGGGATCTTTCACAATGCACTCGTAGATCTCACCAAGATTGGGGCTGTTAGAATCCCCATATTTGATGACACTAAAAACTTGATTTATAATTGATGTGATGTATTTAACATCATCCCAAGATGTCTCCCTCACCACCACTTCCTTCACTCTCTTCCCTTGCTCTATCTTGGACTCACGCCACCTAGTCCAATCCTATGTCATAATCATCACTTACAGGGGGTCTTGCAACTCAAGCATCCCTTCTAACAAAATAAAATAGGATGCAAAGTGGGTGTCAACTAGTTTGAGGAATTCCTTCTTCAAAAAACTTTGAAAGAGTGCTAACGATGTGTAGTGGTTACATATGAACTTCTGCACATCCCTGGCCTCATTCACTATCTTGCTGACACATCGAGTCTTCCTTGTGCCTATCTGTGCATTGTTCATGACATGCATGAAACACAAAGTCAAATAAATATGATTGTAGGCACACTCCACTAGCTTGCCTACGTAAGCTGCATCTGTGATGACATATACAACATTTGAAGGTCAGACCTTCTCATTGGCATCCTTCAAAATCTAAAATTAGAACTCAACATCTTTCTGCTTCTCAAAACAATCAATTTCTCTCAAGAACTACGGTCCATCTTTGCAAGAGACAATGATATTGATGAGTGAACAGTATCTAATATCCATCCACCCATTTATGATAATGCTTCATCCATGTGACACCCATGTGACCTTCATCTCCTCCATCAATAGATTAACCTTGGAATAGTTTCTATCCAAGATTGTTGTCCTAAGTTTGGTTTCTCTAGGAGGCACATAACTTGTACCTACTTTTGCTACCTTGGCCATAGCCTCCTTGTAATAAGGAGAGCAATGGGATCCTAACATAAAAAAATTCCGGATAACATCTTCTACCTCTGCCTTTGTTTTTAAATCAAACATGTCTACCACTGGATTGGGGGCTGCCCCCACGACCTTTTCTTCCATTTTCTTTCTACTTCTGTCCTTCCAAAACTTGAACTAGCCAAAGTATTCTTGCCAATCCTAATAGAGCTCAAAAGAGTGTTACCCTCAGTGCTAGTACCACGAACTTCTGAAATGTCGTTTGTAGTATTTCTATTATAAAGTCTCACCAACTCTGCTCTCTGATCAAGTGAAAGAGCCTTACAAACACCAACCCCCCTTTCTATAAGGTGTAACAAGTGTGCATTGGTCCTGGTGATGTTGCTATACCAAGTCTTTGAATATATGCTGCACTTCCCTAGTTTACTCCCTCTTTCAAACTTGCGGGGTTCTCAAGTACAAAAGCAAATTGTTGCAGTGACTTCTTATCGAATGGTCCAATGGCAAATATGGACAACATTTGAGAGGGGCAATTGGGCACTCTACCAACTGAATTATCGGTTGCCGTTGGCACTACATTTTGTTTCACTTCTTTGCCTCCCCCACTTATGTCATCGCCAACACTTCACGGCCACCTATCTCAACCCTCTCCTCCTTTGATTCATAACCATACTTTGAAGAAGAATTCATGGTGATGATTATTGGGGCTGTGATGAATTAAAAACAACCATAGCCATATGATTGATTGATTATGCAATGAATTAAAAAAAGCGATACGTTATAGGCACAGATTATGCATTTTAATGTATAAATCAAGTACAAACTATACGACATGTGACTATATTGTGAATGTAGATGCAAATGCTAATTAAAACAGCCCCTAATGATAATGCAAATATAATATAAATTGCAATGATTAATAAAAAGTAAAACATCCATAGCCATACGGATTGTGAAATAAATTACAAAAAAACCGTAACTACATGCAATAATTTAAAATCCCACAAACTATATGCCATGATGGCTATTAGGCCCATGTAGATGCATATGCTAAAAAACAACCCCTAAAAAATGCAAATATAATATAAATTTCAAAATAAGAAATATTAATGTAATTTCATTTTTGTATCTAACCATACTCCAGTATCAAAGCATTTTTGGTCACTTCTTGTATTCCTAATATTTTGAAGAATCCCACAAACTGTATGCATGATGGCATTATGAATGTAGATGCAAACTTTGCTAAAAAACATCTATTCAATAATGCAAGATATTTTTTATGTTTTAAAATAGGTTTAAAAATATAATGTTAAAAAAAAAAACGTTACCATTAACAACCAAACCCTATGCAATATGCATTTTGTAAAATCCTACAAACTGTACATGCATGACTACATTGTGAATGTAGATACAAAAACTTAAAAACAGCCCCTAAAAAATGCAAATACAAATTAGAAGCTAAATTTTAAAAACTAGAGACTATTCATGAAGCATTGTAAGCAAAATAAAATTCTAAAAACCTCTTGCTTGCTCTTGTTCTTGCAATCTTGCCCTTGCTTCTTCCTCTTCCTCTTCCTCTTGCTCTTGCTCTGCTCTTGCTTCTCTTTGCTCACTTTGCCCCCTCCTCCAGTGTGAATATCTGAATGTGATATGGAATGAGGCCATAAAGTCTTTCTCACCTAATTTAGAATGCCGATTTCCCCCGGTTGTGGGAGTATGTTGGCTTTGTGCTTTCTCTTTATGTTATTATAACTTTGCACAAAATAAAAATTGACTTGTATTTTTAAAGAAAATGTAAAAAAATAAAGTTGTGATGTTGGGGATGTTTGCTTGCACTGTCCCGGGGATGTATAGACGTACCTAATGTCCCATTGACCTACGTTTGTGGACGTCCGCAGGATCCCCTCAACTATATTTGGATGTCCTATCTTATGTCCCCCTTGCTCTTGCTTTCCATGTAAAGAATATGTCAAGGGGATGTTTCCTCCCGCCCCGACATGTAGGAATTCCGAGACATCCCAGACTGCATGGTGTTTAGGGTTAGGGTTACGTGTCCTTGTGTAACACTGGATTGAAATCTATTGCCTTGGAGTATTATAGCCCAAAATTTTGATGTTACCCTTAAAGATATCAGAGTTCAGAGTTTTGGTTATCTCTAGGTTGCATGAATTTAAAAAATGCACCAATCGACGTGGGAAATGTCTAGACGTCCCCCCCACATTTCCCCATCCCCAGGACGTTACATAGCCTCCTTAGACGTTCCAATGAGATGTTCCCATACTTGCATTGCATCTGGGAAACGTTTCCCCCACGTCCCCAAGACATCCAGGACATCCCGGACATGTCAAAAATGGGGGGGACACGTCCCTGTGTAACTATGGTTTAGAGGTTGATTTCTTCAATGTACTTTATTTGTGTGATGAAAATATAGCTGGATTTTGAACCTACTGTCCATTCTTCAAATACTAATGAATGATGACCTAAATCTGATCATTTCAAAACTTTTCATCAATTATTGCTTTTACTTTTGCAGTGTACCTTGTTATTATGTTCTATTGTACAGTTGAGTAGATCATCCACATCAGAACATTTTAGAAGTAGAATTGTGTTATTTCATTTGCTTTTGACAAAAGAGTTGCATCTTCAAATTTAGAAATGCTAAAAGTTATGTGTTGAAGAGGTTGTTCATGCGACCTTTCTCATAACATTGCTATGTGGGGCTTGTTTTGCTATGGGGGCTTGTTTTAAGCCATACATACATATTAATGTCCAACTCATGACCACAAAAGTAGCTCAATGACCACTGCAGACTACAAAACTTTTTGAACCTGAGTCATGTAAATTATTTCTTCAAATGGGTCACCTGATTTAGAAAGAGATAATTTTCATGTCCATTTGATGAACTTTCCATATGTTCTGTGCTGCTAGAAGCCAACAAAGTCTGAATAATAGTCTATTTTGATGTTGGTGTTAGCGGTCTCCTTATAGTCTATCCCTTCTTTCAGTGCATCATCCTTTTCAAACAAGATGTGGCTTTGTGTTGGTAACAAGTGAAGCCATTCGATTTTTATTTATTATTATAGAGTTGAGTAACCCACTCGCAACCAATGGGTTTACAATTGACCATGGCTAGGATTAACTCAGTCAAGTTCCATGTTTTCCAATCCAAGGTGATCATATTAAATCCCCCTATTACGACACCACTCCCAACAGGGCCGTCACCTGGGAGCTTTTCAACTTTTTCAGGAGGGAAAGTTGGTTCTAGAATCAAAAGCAATATTGAGTTCAAAATCTAGATGCACCCTTCCAAGTTGATAAAATTTTCTAGCTTGATCTACTCTATCATCTTCTAGTGAAGATTGCACTACATTGCAAACCTTTGCTTTATAGTGTGGGACTTGCTAGATACATGTCTTTCCAACTTCATCAAGTATCACATCTTTCAATGAGATGTGCTGGTTCATTGCTCCTAAACTACCTGCCACAAGCTATTCCAGTGCAGGCAAGCTAATCTAATCTAGTGATCTGGAACAATTGGTGCCTAATCTGAAGTCCATGCTTTTGGTTGACAGCTCCAGAAATTTGAAAAACAGCAAATGTTCTACACTAAAACGGTGATTCATTTCTTCTTTAGAAGGTTGAATTTTGAACATCTTTCAATTACAGCCATGGAACAAGGAAATTTATTAGCAATCCCAATCACTTGACAGATCCCCACCACAGGCCCCCCCCCCCTAATTGCTGTTTGGACCGCCTGCAGGCTTATTCGGCCGGTTCAAAAACATCAAATTTGCAAAATGTTTCAAGTTGAATGCAATGGGTTAGGATCAATGATGCCGATTGTCCTTGCTTTGCGGTTTCTGCCAAAAGAAAACATCTGGTTTTAATGAAAAACTTGTTCACCCTTTTAATCAGAACTTGCTCTTTTCTATATGGACAGGAGATTTTGAAATATCCCGAGGGGACCCCAGAACACATTTGTGACTCTTTTGGTCCAGACTTCAATCTATCTTGCTCCTTGAAGAATTTAATGCATAGCGTGTGGATCCAAAAACCCAAAGATGTCACATTTTGAAGAACAGATGATCACGACTCAAGCGGGGTCATCTAGTGCTTCATGAATGATCAGTAACTGGAGAGCAATGACATTGTTGCATGGAGATACATGAGTAGTTGTTGAAAACTTATCTGAACTTGCTAGACTGTCCTCTCTGAGCCTCTTTGAAACCCACTGAACATTGACTTGCAAGAGCAAAACCAGCATTCATCAATAGTTTTGTTCATCCTCTTAGCAGATCCATACTTGCTTGAGGAATGCAAGGGACCGTGCAGAGTGATTCTTGATCCCGTCTTCTGCTTGAAAGCATCTTGGAGTGGATTCACTACCATTACTCAATCCTAACTGTGTCCCAATACGGGATTGGGCTTCATTTTCAATCATTCTTCCAAATTTTCGATTGTTTGAAATAGCTTTCCTTTCTCAAAAGTATATCCATGTCATCTTGATTCTAGTGATCAATGATCATGGCATGTTAGTGCTTAGTGGACCACCAACCAGAAGGAATTGGTCTGACTACTCAAATCATCAAGTGAATCATGCTTAAGGCAAATTCAATACGCTCTATCCTGAGAGGGGGGTGAATTAGTATAAGATAAAATTTTAATAATTCATAACTTGGTAATTGTCAGAACAACAATCTCACAAGATCTAAAAATTGTGCAACACAAGAGGAACACAATATTTACGTGGCTTCTCCTTTGGCTCCAATGAAGCCAAGGACCTGATTGGGCAAGGTCTGATTTGTTTATATGCCCATAAAACTGATTTTACAACTTCGTGTAGGCACCGACCTCTTGAAGACACCAATCCCCAATCTCAGGCACTAACTGTGGAAGCAATGGTCAAATTCACTCAATCCTTTCTCTTCCTCCGAGCACCAACCCATGCAAGAGACACCAATCTTCCAATCGTTGGCACCAACCTCCAGAACTGCGATAACGATACCACCTTCAAATGAGTGTTCTCCTGTTTCATGACGAATGACTGAAGACTTTGGAATGTTCCTCATCACAAGATTTGCTTGTCTTCTCAAGACTCATAACGGCTTATTTCACGCTTATCAAAATTCTGCTCTTTCAAATTTGACATGATATTCGCCTCAAAATCTTTCCTTCATAAAAATCTGCTCTTCATTCACGCTTCTTATTCTTCAACGATGTAACTCGACTTCATTTTCCTTTGCTTCTTTCCTTCATCCTCCAACATCTGATCTTTTATAGCCCCTGGTACCTTTTCCTAAAGGCTAGACGACCTTTCCAGAGAAGACACCCAGTAGAACCAAGAACAGATGCCCATTCATCCTGTAATTATTATTTTATTCCTCATCAAACACAAGCTTCCCATCTGCAATGAGGGTCGGCTTGATCCTAAACAAATAGGAGTGTCGACTGTATTTTAATGCTTTTTTATTTGGATTCAGCTTCAAATCCTTGTCATCCCTGTTTGAACACAATCATTGTTACTTGTATCAACTCTTCCTCAAGTATGTTGTTTGGCCTTTCAATCTTTCAATCTGCTGATCTATTGACTATTTGTTGTCCCTTTGAATGATGTATACATTATGAATGCTTGTCTTCCTTACATGGCTCACTGTGCATTACATTAAATCTGAATCAGCTGTTATACTAAATCTAATTATTGTGCCATAGTATGAATATTGCTTTATTAGCATTCATTGTCATTATTAAATATGATCATTGTTATTGTTGTGCTCTTCTCCTTCTGACATCAATGACTCCTTGACAGCAATGACAATATTGTCCAACAATCTAGCCTCTTCTGTAATGATGGCAAACCCTACAAAGAAATAATCATCTTGTCAAACAAAATACTCTGGCAGCCTTTCTTTACTTATTTCTCTTGTTGTACTACTCCCCCTTTCTTGTACTCTCCTCCTTTCTATACTTCTTCCTCTTGCTGTCCTTGATGACTGATTTTTTCAATTTCTTCTTCCCCACATGGAATTGGGAATGCAAGAGGAGGGATGGGTTGTAACTCAATTGATTTGGCAATTTTTTGTGGTGGTAGAGGAGATGAAACCTCTTGTTTCTTTGGGGGAGAGCGTATTTCTTTTAGCTCTTGTGGAGGGGATGACTGTTTGGGAGGAAAAAGGAAAGAAGAATTGAGGTGTGGTGGAAGACTGAGAGGTGGAGACATGGGATCAACATTTGGGACAGCAGATGGGGAGTTTAGGATTTGCAATTCCAAATGAGATGGTGCTGCTTGAGTAATGGGAAGAGAAAAACCAGATGATGGTGTAGAACTTACCCATTGACAAGGTTGTTCAACAACAAGTGTATAGGCCTCTATTTCTGCTGTCCATTGTGCAAGTTGGGGCAGCATCTTCATCATGAAGTCCAGCTTCTCCTGAGGGCTGAAGTGTCTTGGAAAAGGGCCTCCCCATGGACAAGGAGTCCTGTAACCAATTCTGAAAGCTCTCATTTGGGCTGTTGCTCTGGACTGCACCATCTCTACCTCCATCTTTTGGATTTTCTCCAACAGACCAGCATCTTGCATCTGATTGTCTTCATAACCAGCATACTCTTGCTCTTGGAAAGCTCCATAGCCAAACTGATTTTGGCATTGCTGCTCATATGGGTATGCATGCTGATTTTGAATTTGTTCAAAATGCTGATTTGGAGGATTTAAAAAACATGTTGGAGGTGGGAAACATTGCTGTTGTTGTAAATGTGAGTTCCATGATGGAAATGAAGTCATGATTGCACAACTTCATGGAATGGAAAAGAATGAAAGACATGGAAAGAAGGATGGATGTGGAAATGGATGAAAAACAGGTCTGCAACTTCAGAAATGGGTTGCTGATAAGATGGAGTCGCCAGATGTGTTTGCAAGTGCCTCCAAAGGCTGAAATCTTCACAGGAACACACCAACCTGCAAAAGATGAAGTGGAAGACCTCTCAGTCTCCCACCGAGTGTGCCAAAACTGTTAGTGCAAAATCACAACACCCCTGGATGTTGATCAGATTTCTAAGTTGATCACTCTAGCATCCAGTGTGATTGCACAACATTGAAACCTTTCTCCAAGTGTGGGACTTGCAGAAATGAGAAAGGAATCTTCAGAGAAGGTTGGTTCCTGCTCCTAAACTACCTGCCACAAGCTATTCCAGTGCAGGCAAGCTAATCTAATCCTAATCTAACCATGCCAAGGAGATAGAGAGAGAGAGAGAGAAAAGGGAAAAACAACAAAAGCCTACACTAAAATGGTGATACACCAGAGAAGGAGAATGTTGAACATCTATCAAAACTGCCATGGAACAAGGAGAGGTGAGCAATAGGAAGGATGGACAGATGCATCACAGGCCCAAGGATAGATTTCACACAGAAAATGTCCCAAAACTCCATGAACACAGCTCCAGACCTGCAATGAACATTCAAACTTGCACAAATACCTGCAATGAAGAGAGGCAAGAAGAAAACAAGCAAAAAACGAGCAAGGATGGACAAATGCATCACAAAACACGTTTTTGTTGCTTCAGAAGTTTGCACAGAACATCATTTCAATAGTAAAAGGCAAAAACGCCATTACAGAGCAAGGGAGGAGGTTCGAACTCCATTTTCAACCCTGGAGAAGAAAAGAAGGGAGGGCAGAGCTAAAAAGATGAACAACTTGTAATCTTTTTTCCTAGAAATGAGCCAAATCTGGCCTTTTACAATGCATGGATCGAGCCCAAGAGAGAGAAAACATAGGAAAACGTTCAAGCATCCCAACCATTGACCAAAACGCATTCTTCATTAAAATCAGTGGTTGAAACATCACTTTTGGCCATGCTGAATTAGAATGCGACCCATGTGCATTAAAACCGGTTGTTGAAATGTCGCTTCTGGCCGTGCTGAAGAAGAATGCGACCCATGTGCATTAAATCGGTTGTTGAAACATCAGTTCTGGCCATTACCACGCGCCAGAGATGTTTCTTGATTTTCTCTCTCCAAACTGAACCAAAATGCAAGATTGACCCTGGAATCGTGTAGAGAATTTCATCAGCTTTCCATTGATATAAAGAACGCGAAAATCCTAGCTCTGGATCGAAAGATATGATGATCTGAAGATTTAGGGTAAAAAACGGGCCAAAATGGATATTTGAATTTTTTCCACGCTCTGCCACTTGGACCACACGTGTCAGGCGCTGATTGGATGAGCAATTCTCTCTCCTCCACCTTTCCACGGGCTTTCCTTTGAAAATTTTGACTTTTTATAACTTTGGAAAATTTTCCATTTTCCCCCCGCGCCCCTCCACTTTGGGACATGTGGCATGCATTGGTTTGTTGACAGGGGCGCGGGGAAAACCTTTACCTTT
The DNA here is from genome assembly GCA_019776745.2 of Taxus chinensis. NCBI lineage: Eukaryota > Viridiplantae > Streptophyta > Pinopsida > Cupressales > Taxaceae > Taxus > Taxus chinensis. The sequence continues at coordinate 132,827,891 of CM034150.1, forward strand.
TAGTTTTTTGGCCAAAACTTTTGCCAAATTCTCCAAGTCCTTCCCCGGCTCCGAGCTCCCCCGCCTTAGGACACGTGTCACGCTCTGATTCGTTGGCGGCTTCTCCGGGTTTTCGTGTCCCTTGCGTATTTTTGGCCCGGATGTCCCAAACCGTATGTTCTCTGTTTCGGCCGAACCGGCCAGTTTGCGTCCTCCGCGAACTTTTGTCCCAACTGTCCCAACTGTGCGAAACAAGGACTTAGGCAATTTTTCCCTTTTTCGGCCGAATCGGCTTTTCGCGTCCCGCGCGTACCTACGGCCCAGATGTCCCAATTGCTGTGTGGACCGTCTGGAGGCTTTTCTGCCTGTTCGCGCCCCGACATCCCAACTGTCCCAAGGACCGCCTGGGTTAGGACTTAGCCGATTTCCTTGCTTTTTTTCTGCCCCAAGCTTGGTTTTTGCAACCTTTTCACCCTTTTTTAGAACTTGCTCTTTTCTTCTTGGACAGGAGAGTTAGAAAAAGGCCGAGGGGACCCCAGAAACATGATTTTTTGCCTTGAATCAATCTATCTTGCTCGGGACCGAAGAATTTAATGCATGTTATCAAAATTACCCTGGGGGGTGAATTTTGGATAACTGGTCTTAGGTTCCAAATCACTACCTATTTACCTGCCTTCCTGGCTGCCATGACTACCTCCCGGAACTGTTTGGGTTCTGCCAACTAGGCTCTAGTGAGATCTTCATCAAGGAATATTTTCTCCGGGAGTGAGAATAGTCTCCGTTTAGCCCTAGGAATCTGAATCCTGTCATCAGCTAATTTAAAGCGAAGGAAGAGGGTAGAGTCAAGACCAAGCCATGCTCTATCAATCTGCACTTTCGGCAGCCCCAACTTATTTGTGATGAAATCAAAAGCGATGGCAAAAGGATCAAAACAAGGAGGAGGTGTGGGCAACCCTCTTACCCTGAGATTGAGCTCTCTTGCTCGTCTGTTTCTTTCTTCCACAAGTTTTGCATGTACAACTTCCTCCACTATGGTAATGTTGTTGCGAAATCACCGCACCCCCTGGACGCTGATCAGGCTTCTAGGTTGATCACTCTAGCATCCAGTGTGATTGCACAACATTGAAACCTCTCTACAAGTGTGGGACTTGTAAAATGAGAGAGGAATCTCTAGAGAAGGCTGGTTCCTGCTCCTAAACTACCTGCCACGAGCTATTCCAGTGCAGGCAAGCTAATCTAATCCTAATCTAACCATGCCAAGGAGACAGAGAGAGAGAGAAAAGGGGAAAACAGCAAAAACCTACACTAAAACGGTGATACACCAGAGAAGGAGAATGTTGGACATCTATCAAAACTGCCATGGAACAAAGAGAGGTGAGCAATGGGAAGGATGGATAGATGCATCACAGGCCCAAGGATAGATTTCACACAGAAAATGTCCCAAAACTCCATGAACACAGCTCCAAACCTGCAATGAACATTCAAACATGCACAAATACCTGCAATGAAGAGAGGCAAGAGGAAAACAAGCAAAAAGGAGCAAGGATGGACAGATGCATCAGAAAACACGTTTTTTGTTGCTTCAGAAGTTTGCACAGAACATCATTTCAATTCTAAAAGACAAAAAACGCCATTACAGAGCAGGGGAGGAGGTTCGAACTCCATTTTTTTCAACCCTGGAGAAGAAAAAGAAGGGAGGGCAGAGCTGAAAAGATGAACCACCCAGAAAGAAGCCCCTCCTTACAATTTATAGGAAGAATGAGAGAGGGAGAAGAGAGGAATTCGAAATCTACCCCAACCACCTCCGGACTGCATTTAATTCATCTCATTATGATGGTAGGTGAGAACCCCAGCGAACCCAAAAGTGGCGAACTGTATTTTGCATTTTTAAGAATTTATTCTCACCCAATTAAAGATATCCAGTCATAGTTGGACAGAGGACCTCGTAAGCTTTCCAAAATGTCCAACCTTGCATGAATCTGAGCTCCCAGTCAAAAGTTATGGCTGTCTGAATATCTGCGCCAGGGGCTGCTTCCTGTTAGTGCTCAAAATGTTGCACCTCCTGAAGGTGCGCCTTGGCGCATCCATGTGTGTGTCGACATTCATTGTCGTGCGCCACTTCTGTGCGCCTTGGGCGCACCGTTTGCCCTGTCGACATCCATTGTCGTGAGCCACTTCTGTGCGCCTTGGTCGCACCGTTTGCCTTGTCGACATCCATTGTCATGCGCCACTTCTGTGCGCCTTGGGCACACCGTTTGCCCTGTCGACATCCATTGTTGTGCACCACTTCTGTGCGCCTTGGGCGCACCGTTTGCCCTGTCGACATCCATTGTCGTGCGCCACTTCTGTGCGCCTTGGGCATGTCAGGGATTTGAGCTTCTTTGATTTTTATATTCTCCTGTTTGTCTATATCGACCCGGGGGGAGATATTAACAACAATTTGGCGACTCAACGGGGTCACCTGCCTGCTAGGTAGAAGATCAGTGGCCTTTTAGCAATCCATTGGGCATGGAGTCATAAGCAAGCCTGAAAACTGATCTGAACTTTGAAAAATCCCTTTTGAGCCACTTGAAACCCATTGAACTTAGAGTTGTTCTCACCAAAAATGCTACTGAAATGAACTATGCAAGAGCAAACCCAACAACACCAAAAAATATATACAAAACTGAAAATCATACATGCTCCAAATGGAACATGCAAAGTGTGCATAAGCACTTCTTCTGTTGAAAGCAAACCTACCTACCTTACTCTAATTGGAGCAAAGGCAAGCTAAACAAACCCTGCAATTGGTTGTGAGAAATAGCTTCCCTTTCTCAAAAGTGGCAGCCATGCAATTGATTTGGCACTGATCATGGCTGTTAGGATGAGTGGAAAATCAACAAGAAGCTGGTCTTCTACCCAAATCATCAAGGTATCTGCTGAAGGCAAATTCAATACCTCGTTTAGTTGCTTTGCATTTGGATTGAAGAGGTATGACAGCTGATCCTTGGTACTTTGTAGCTCATCCTCATGCTCAGAAGCAAGCATGACTGGTTGTGACTTCTCCTTTGGCTCGAATGAAGCCAAATACCTGATTGGGCAAGGTTTGATCCGTTTGACATGCCCATAGCTCTGATTTTCAACTCCAAAAATGGAGTCTTCTTGTAGACCTTGAATGGATGGTGTGGAAGATATGGTGAAATTCCTCTGTCCTTTCTCTTCGTCCAATGAAGAACATGAAGGGTTAAAATCTTCCAATCCTGGTTCCAAAGAGCTGCTATAGGATGCAGGCTGCTACAAATGAATGTTCTCCTTCATGACAGCAGACTCTTGTGTTTGGAATGTGGATGATGAAAGAGAGAATGGTGGAAACTCAACCGGCTCTTCTCCATCAAAACAGTCCTCCAAATCTGACAGATAAACTGCCTCATGGCTGTCCTGCTGCAAATTTTCAATCTCTCCCATGGTGTTCTCTTGATCTGCAACTTGACCACCCTGGTTTCTTTCTCCCTCCAACATTGAGTTTGAGAGATCAAACTCCTCTTCAGTACTAGAACTTGAGAGAGGTGAAGTAGAAAGAAGAACTGAAGGTTCTCCTGTAGCCTGTTTTGTGCTCAAAACCCTTGGATCTGCACTTTTCTCCTCCACAGCTGGGATGTGCTCCTCTTCTTTTGGATTTGGAGCAGCTTCTCCTTCCTCCAATGTTTGAAGGCAATCTTGCTTTTGATCGAACTTTTCCTCCAGCATGAAGTTTGCCAAGTCAAACTCTTCAATCTGCTGCTCTAGAGGACAAGTTGGGACTGCAAGATCTTTTTCTTCTGCTGCAACAAAATCAGTCCTAACCACCATTTGTTCTCCAACTCCCATCTCTTCTGAAGGCTTAACCATCAAGGGGATCTTTGTCATCCCAAATTTTGCAGCCCAAACCCTCAAGTTGTCTGTCATTTCTTTTCTTCTTGGCTCTTCCTCTTGCTGGCCTTGATGACTGATTTTTGCAATTTCTTCTTCCCCACATGGAATTGGGAATGCAAGAGGAGGGATGGGTTGTAACTCAATTGATTTGGCAATTTTTTGTGGTGGTAGAAACTCTTGTTTCTTTGGAGGAGGGGTATTTCTTTTAGCTCTTGTGGAGGGGATGACTGTTTGGAAGAAAAAAGGAAGGAAGAATTGAGGTGTGGTGGGAGACTGAGAGGTGGAGAAATGGATTCAACACTTGGGACAGCAGATGGAGAATTTAGAATTTGCAATTCCAAATGAGATGGTGCTGCTTGAGTAATGGGAAGAGAAAAACCAGATGATGGTGTAGAACCTACCCATTGACAAGGTTGTTCAACAACAAGTGTATAGGCCTCTATCTCTGCTGTCCATTGTGCAAGTTGGGGCAGCATCTTCATCATGAAGTCCAGCTTCTCCTGAGGGCTGAAGTGTCTTGGAAAAGGGCCTCCCCATGGACAAGGAGTCCTGCAACCAATTCTGAAAGCTCTCATTTGAGCTGTTGCTCTGGACTGCACCATCTTTACCTCCATCTTTTGGATTTTCTCCAACAGACTAGCATCTTGCATCTGATTGTCTGCATACTCTTGCTCTTGGAAAGCTCCATAGCCAAACTAATTTTGGCATTGCTGCTCATATGGGTATGCATGCTGATTTTGAATTTGTTCAAAATGCTGATTTGGAGGATTTAAAAAACATGTTGGAGGTGTGATATATTGCTGCTGTTGTAAATGTGAGTTCCATGATGGAAATGAAGTCATGATTGCACAACTTCATGGAATGGAAAAGAATGAAAGAGACGGAAAGAAAGATGGGTGGGAATGGATGAAAAACAGGTCTGCAACTCAGAGAATGAGTTATTGATCAGATGGAGTCGCCAGATGTGTTTGTAAGTGCCTCCAAAGGCTGAAATCTTCACAGGAACACACCAACCTGCAAAAGATGAAGTGGAAGACCTCTAAGGTCCCACCGGGCGTGCCAAAACTGTTGTTGCAAAATCACCGCACCCCCTGGACGCTGATCAGGCTTCTAGGTTGATCACTCTAGCATCCAGTGTGATTGCACAACATTGAAACCTCTCTACAAGTGTGGGACTTGTAAAATGAGAGAGGAATCTCTAGAGAAGGCTGGTTCCTTCTCCTAAACTACCTACCACGAGCTATTCCAGTGCAGGCAAGCTAATCTAATCCTAATCTAACCATGCCAAGGAGATAGAGAGAGAGAGAAAAGGGGAAAACAGCAAAAGCCTACACTAAAACGGTGATACACCAGAGAAGGAGAATGTTGGACATCTATCAAAACTGCCATGGAACAAAAAGAGGTGAGCAATGGGAAGGATGGATAGATGCATCATAGGCCCAAGGATAGATTTCACACAGAAAATGTCCCAAAACTCCATGAACACAGCTATAAACCTGCAATGAACATTCAAACATGCACAAATACCTGCAATGAAGAGAGGCAAGAGGAAAACAAGCAAAAAATGAGCAAGGATGGACAGATGCATCACAAAACATGTTTTTTGTTGCTTCAGAAGTTTGCAAAGAACATCATTTCAATAGTAAAAGGCAAAAAACACCATTACAGAGCAGGGGAGGAGGTTCGAACTCCATTTTTTTCAACCCTGGAGAAGAAAAAGAAGGGAGGGCAGAGCTGAAAAGATGAACCACCCAGAAAGAAGCCCCTCCTTACAATTTATAGGAAGAATGAGAGAGGGAGAAGAGAGGAATTCGAAATCTACCCCAACCACCTCCGGACTGCATTTAATTCATCTCATTATGATGGTAGGTGAGAACCCCAGCGAACCCAAAAGTGGCGAACTGTATTTTGCATTTTTAAGAATTTGTTCTCACCCAATTAAAGATATCCAGTCATAGTTGGACAGAGGATCTCGTAAGCTTTCCGAAAAGTCCAACCTTGCATGAATCCGAGCTCCCAGTCAAAAGTTATGGCCGTCTGAATATCTGCGCCAGGGGCTGCTTCCTGTCAGCGCTCAAAATGTTGCGCCTCCTGAAGGTGCGCCTTGGCGCATCCATGTGTGTGTCTACATTCATTGTCGTGCACCACTTCTGTGCGCCTTGGGCGCACCGTTTGCCCTGTCGACATCCATTGTCGTGCGCCACTTCTGTGCGCCTTGGGCGCACCGTTTGCCCTGTCGACATCCATTGTCGTGCGCCACTTCTGTGCACCTTGGGCATGTCAGGGATTTGAGCTTCTTTGATTTCTATATTCTCCTGTTTGTCTATATCGACCTGGGGGGAGATATTTACAACAGGTAAGAGGAGAGGTGTTTTGGTCTCTACCTTTCACTATTCGTGCCCATGAATCCGATTGTTTCTTGAGATTTTCATGTTGGGTTTGAATCTCTTCCTCTTTGTGCTTCGAGTCTGAAATTTTTGCATGTAATTGATTGTTGGTACCTATAGGAATGGCCTGGGTCATGATATTTGTATGTTGTGTGCAGTGTGATGTTGTTCGCTTCAGTTCAAATACCTTTGTTCGTAGCATTCTGTTAGATGATTCCACTTTCTCGAGCCTGCGTAGTAATTCCGCTATGATGTTGGGTAAATCTTGCTGCCCCGGTTCATTTTTCCTAGCGGAGGGGGTAACTGCAACGACAAAAGTGGAAGGAGACATCAGTGAAGGATGAACCGCTTGTAATGGTGTCAAGACGAGGGGAGAGCTGGGGGAATCCCCCAATTCATTCAAATTACTGGCTGAGTACTTGTGCTTTTGCATATGATTGGAACCAAAAACTCAGACCCAGCAAGGGTATGTCGAACTGATAAAGCCAAAAGCCTCGAATAGGTCTTGAGCCACAAAGAGAGGCCACATAAATAGGAGCCATGAAATTAACAGGTACCAGTGAAAAAAAACAAGAAAACTCCCACGAGCTACGAGCTAGGGAGGCCACAAATCAAGCTAAAGAGAAGCCATGATTCAAGCCCACAAACCACGAAATTGTGGAAGATACGAGTAAAAGCCACGAGCCTTGGAAACATGAACCAGGAGAACCACGAGCCCATAGAAATAAATAAACCTATAGAGAAAGAAACCCGAACCGCAAATGAATGGAGACAAGATGTGAATAGATGAAAGGTCACGAGCATGACTAGCAAGCCCTGTGAGAATGTATACACAAATCTTGTAAAAAATGTGAGCCACGAACGCTGCGAAAAATTTGACCATGAAACCCTATGAAAATGTGACCAGAAGCTTCACAAAAGTGCAATGGTGATCGAGTTGAGGAGGAGCCACGATCAGAGGGAATGGAGCCAAGAATCCTATGAAAAACGTGAGCCACGAACCCTGCAAAAAACATGACCACAAAACCCTGTGAAAACGTGACCAGAAAAATAATCGCATTAGGCAAAAATCATAATTTACCCTAGGTCGCTTAGGTTTTGTGGACCTAAAACATGCCATTTCTCTAGTTCTTGCATAAAGTTCAATTTACTATCAATCGGGGTTTCTGTTATTTCTTTGTTTTTCAGTTTCATCCCGGAGAGGGACATTATAATGGTATCAGAGCATTGATCCTCCCAACCTAGAGGGTTTCATTCAGAAGGAATAGATAAATGGAAAACATACATTTTTATGATGTTAGGCTTGAGAGGGTTTCCCAAGGGCAAGAGAGGTTGGCTTATATAATCACACGGCTAATCCATAATATGCATCCAAGAAATTCTTCAAGGGAAAACAACAATCTTCAACCGTTGAGATCCGTGATGGATCCTACAACTAGGGGTTTTCAGGCTACCTTCCTCCTAAGGGAAGGAATCATTCTAAAGGATGATACACGGAATTCAGTAAGGCACAATATTGCCACCATCTATGAGGATTATAGGACCCTTCCAGCTGATATTCGTGATGCCCTATCACTTGCAAAGTTCATAGGATTGAGCAAAGGAAGAGTAAGGCATGGACCTAGGGCTCAGGCACCACAAAAGGATCTGTTAGCCAACTTCACCCCCCAGGGTTGAATTGATAACTATTATCCAATTTCACCCCCCAGGGTTGAATTGATAACATACATCAGGGTTGAATTGATAAATTATCAAGTTCCAGGGCAAAAATCATGTTTCTAGGGCCCCTTCAGAAATTTTTCTAACTCTCCTGTCCAGGTTGAAAAGAACAAGCTCTGAGAAAATGCGAGGAAGTTGCAGGAAAATTCACGAAAAATGGCTAAGTCCTAGTCCCCCGGGACAGTCAGGACATTTGGGACGAAAAGGCACGGATCGGCCGAAAAGCCTCCGGGCGGCCCAAATAGAAAAGGGACATCTGGGACAAATGGACGCGAAATGCCCGAATCGGCCGAAAGAAAGAAAAATTTGTCCAAGTCCTTTACCGAGAGCAAGCGGGACAAGAGTACGCGGAAGACCCGAACCGGCCGGTTCGGCCGAAACAGGAAACTTTCACACTGGGACATCTGGGCTGTGAGTGCGCGGAGGACACAAACCGGCCGGTTCGGCCGAAACGGAAATTTTTAGCACAAGGACAAGTGGGACAAAAGGACGCGCGGGATGCGGATAGCCGAAGGAGCCGAAAGCCAATCAGATCACGCGCCGTGTCACTGGCAGAAAGGGGACGTGGAAGCACATTTCGGGCGAACCGGAAGAATTTGTCCCAGACAGCACTGGGACATCCGGAACAAAAAGATGCGGTGGACGCGAAAATCCGGTAGGCCCGTGGACGAATCACAGCATGACACGTGTCGTCAAGGAAAAAGTCCAAAAAGTCAAAGGGGCGAGTGTTGATGCAAAATCACAGCACCCCTAGATGCAGATCGAGTTTCTAGGTTGATCACTGAGGCATCCAGTGTGATTGCATAACATGGAATCCTTTCTCCAAGTGTGGGACTTGAGAAACCGAGAGAGGAATCTCCATATTAGAGGCTGGTTCCTATTCCTCTGTTCAGATGCACCAATAAAACGTAGAGGTTTACCCAAAAAAACCTAATCTAACTACCAAGGAGACAGGGAGAGAGAAATGCATAAAAATAAACCTAAGCTAAGGAGGTGATGCACTGAGGAATGAAGAACACATGTTTTGCCAATTAAACACAGACCACAGAAATGCACTGCAATATCATGCACAGATAAACATATTCACAGTGAAAGATCAGGAGGATGCAAGATGAAACACATAGAGGGTTGAGAAACATCCACAGTCATGCGTTTATTTGCTCCGAAGGTTTGATACAATACACTACAAAAAATGCCAAGAGGCAAAGGTGCATTACAGTTTCAAATGGGAGGTTTGAGCTCCACAACTCCACCTGCCAAAGAGAAGAAGGGAGGGGCCAAAACAAGAATGTCTAACCCTTAGAAAGAAGCCCCTCCTTACAATTTATAGGAAGAAAGAGAGAGAAAAGAGAGAGGAATTCGAAATCTGCCCCAACCACCTCTAGAATACACTTAACTCATCTCATCATGGCAGAAGCGGCAGATCCTGGTGAAACGGCGGGCTGCCTAACAGAAGCGGCGAACTGTCTGTTGCATTAAAGTTGTTCGTTGACGCATTACTTCTGCTTGTTATTTCGTGCCAAAGGTGTTTCTAGATTTTATCTCTCCAATCTGAAACAAAATGTAAGATCAACCCTGGAAACGTGTAGAGAATTTCACCAACTTTCCGTTGATCTAAAGAACGTGTAAATCTGAACTCTGGATCGAAAGTTATGTCGATCTGAAGATTTAGGGCACGGAACAGGTGAAAACAGATTTTTGAATTTCTTCCCGCGCTTTGCCACCTGGATGACATGTGGCAGGCTCTGGTTCACTAAATAATTCTCTCTCCTCTGACTTTTCGGTGGGCTTTCCTTTGAAATTTATTTGTGGGCCCTAGCAGGGACATGTGGCATTATCCCATTGGTTCGGATCGGTGCTCGAAAATTCACCCCTTTGACTTTTTTGATCTTTTCTCTTGTGAGGGCACGTGGCAGCTTCTGATTAGTCCGTGGGCCTGCTGGTTCTTTCGCGCCCTTCGCGTCTTTTTGTCCTGGATGTCCCAAACCATTTGGGACAAAAACCTCCGATCCGCCCGAAATGGGCTTCCTTGTCCCTCATTTGGCTGATGACACGCGACGCAATTTGATTGGCTCTTCGCCTTTTTCGGCGATCCGCGTCCCGTGCGTCCCTTTGTCCCATTTGGCACAGTGCTCCTTGTGCTGATTTCGGCCCGAACCGGCCGGTTCGCGTCCATTTGTCCCAATTGTCCCAGTCTTTCCAGACTGTCTTGACCTTTTTTGCCCGGTTCGCCCGGTTCACGCCTTTTTGGCCCGCTTGTCCCATTTTGCTTGGACTGTCTGGCCCTTTTTCACCTGGTTTTTGCTGGTTTGCACCTTTTTGGCCCACTTGTCCCATTTTTCTTTGGACTGTCTGGCCCTTTTTCGCCCGATTCGGCCGGTTCGCCGCCTTTTTGGCCCGTTTGTCCCATAGGCGTCCCTCCAGCAGTTAGCCAATTTTTTCTCTCTTTCGGCTGAATCATCTTTTCGCGCCCGCCGTGTACTTTTGTCCGCAGATGTCACGATTGCTCCTTGGGCGGCCTAGAGGCTTTTTGGCCGATCCATGCAATTTTGTCCCCGTTGTCCCGATTGCTCCTAGGACTAGGACTTAGCCTATTTTCACGATTTTTCCTGGATCAACCTATTTGCCTTTCTGTAACTTTTGATGCATGTTATCGAAATTTACCCTGGGGGGGTGAAATTTTGACAACAGTTTTGACGACTCAGCGGGGTCACCTGCCTGCTAGGTAGAAGATCAGTGGCCTTTTAGCAATCCATTGGGCATGGAGTTATAAGAAATAACCTGAAACGAGCCTGATACTGTAACTTCTTCTCCAGCAACACCCTGAACTGTAGAAAACAACCTGAGAGCAGCGAAACCTATGCCAACGCACTTAGGGAAATAGAAACCTAACTACAATAGGACAATGTGCATACGCACTTAGAGGAAAAAGGAAAAAACTAGACTAATATTTACAAGGGTAAAACATTTCTTTTAGTAGAAATGTTTAAGATAGATTCCGTTAACCGGAATCGGAAGTTCCTCTCCATCCAATGTAGACAATTGGAAGGCATTACTATTTTTGCATCCCGTGACCATGTAGGGACCACTCCAGATGGTATCAAACTTTGAATGCCTTCCTGGTTTTGCTCTGTCCACATCCCATTTCAACACTAGATCTCCTACTTGAAAAGATCTATCTTTGGCCTTCTTATCAAAGGTCTTTTTGATCAAAGCTTGATCCTTTTCCATTGCTTGGGATGCCTGACTTCTGATTTCTTGCAGCTCCATCAATTCCGCATACCTCACCTCCATGGGCTCAAACTCTAGCAACTCCAGCTGTTTCATGAGTTCCAACATTAGCAACTCAAGTGACATGGGCAAGATCGCCTCTCTTCCATAGACAAGCCTAAATGGAGAGTTACCTGTGGATCTTTTGGGAGTTATCCTATCAGCCCATAAGGCTGATTTCAGCTTGGTATGCCAAGACCTCTGATTCTCATCAAGAGTCCTCCTAATGATTCTCAGCAAGTTTTGGTTTGTAGACTCAGCCTGGCCATTACCTTGAGGGTAATAGTTTGATGAAGTGCTCAGGTAAATCCTGTTCTTGACAGCCCACTCAGTCACTTTAGATCCAATGAATGCCAATGCATTATCAGAGACTATTGTAGCAGGCACACCAAATCTGGTAGTTATCCCCTCGTAAAAGTCCAAGATGCTAGACTCATTCGCCCTCTTTGAGTGCTACTGCTTCTGTCCATCTGGTGAAGTAGTCTGTGGCTATCAAAATCCATTTGTGCCCTTGGCTCGAATTGGGATTGATGACTCCAATGAAGTCCAAACCCCATTGCATGAATGGCTGGTCAACTGAGATTGGATGTAATGGGAGGGCTGCAAGTCTCTCTTTTCCTGTGAAGAATGCAAAATTCTTACACCTCTTGATCCATGCATAGCAATCACTGAAGATTTTAGGCCAATAATAACCAGCCCTCATGATTTTCAGAGCTGTCACTCTTGGTGCAAAATGGCCACCAGCTGGTCCATCATGAAACTCTTCTAATACCCTTTGGATCTGACCTATGTTAATGCATCTCAGCAGCACTCCATTCACATCCTTCTTGAACAAAACTCCATCAATGATGGTATATGGAATAGCCTGCAACCTGAAGTGTCTTCTTTTTGCTTTGCTCATTTCTAGAGGGCATATGCCCGTCTGTAGGAAATGTATCATATTCTGAGTCCAACAGGGAGTGGACACATCATCATTTTCCTATTTTTTATCATCTTGTAATAGCAGGACATCGTCTTCTTCATCTTCTGGGCTGTCTGGTTGTTTGGAAGCGAGCTGCTCACACAAACCTTTGCCTCTTACCAGCTTGGTGATCTTGATCTCAATGTCATACTCCATGACACGGGTGATCCATCCTGCCCTTTTCTCATTCAAATCCTTGTTGAGGAGGAAGTCCTTAACCCCAGCATGTGAGACCAATAACTAGACCTTGTTGTTTGAGACTAAATGCTTGAATTTCTTCAAGCTTCTGATTACTGCAAGCACATGCTTTTCAATAAAAGAGTACCTCAATTCGAAGTCACCTAGGCTCTAGCTGAAGAAGGCAATCGGCTGCTCATCATTATCTTTGTTCTGCTGTACCAGAATGGCAGAAATAGTGTCATCGCCTCCAAATGCATAGAGGATGAAATCTTTGGAAAAGTTTGGGTTAATGAGAGTGGGTGCTTGGGAGATGGCGTCTTTGATTGCTTCAAAACTCTCCTTGCCTTCTGCCGTCCACTTGAAAGCCATGCTTTTCTTTAACATTTTGGTGATGGGCTTGACAAGGGACCGCAAAATCTGGGACAAACCTTCGAACAAAGTTTATCCTTCCCAGGAAACTCTGAAGGGCCCTCTTGTGGCTTGGAAATGGTAGAGCTCTTATGGCTTCAACCCTCTCTGGATCAATTGCTAATCCTTCCTTGGAGACAATATGGCCAAGGAGTTTTCCCTCGTGAGCCAAGAATATGCATTTTTTGGGATTCAATGATACCCCAAATCTTCTACACCTCTGAAACACCTGCTTCAAATGACAGAGGTGATCCGCTACGTTTTTTGAGAATACAGTGATGTCGTCAAGATATATCAAAACTATTTTATTGATCAACCCCTTGAATGCCATATCCATTGCCCTTTGGAAGGTGGCTCCAGCATTTGATAGCCAAAATGCCATCTTCTTGTAGGCATAGGTCCCCCATTTGGTGGTGAAAGCCATCTTGAATTGGTCATCTTCTTTCATCATCACCTGATTATATCCTGAGTAGCCATCTAGGAGAGATAATCTCTCTGAACCGAATACTACTTGCAATATTTGTTCCATTGAAGGGAGTGGGTAATGGTCTTTGAGGGATGCCCTATTGAGATCTCGGAAGTCCACACACAACATGATTTCTCCGCTCCTCTTCCTGACCGGAACCAAGTTCGCAACCCAGCTTGAGTGCTTGATAGGGAATATAATGCTTGCCTCGATTAGCTTGTTAAGCTCTTTCTTCATTAGAGGCTCAATGTGAGGGTTGACTGGTCTCTGCTTCTGCCTGACGGGCTTGGCATCTGGATCCAATTCTATGGTATGTTGCGCCAAATTTGGATCGAATCCTTTTAAGTCCTCATAGCTCCAAGCGAAGACATCTGGAAATTCTTGGCAAAGTTGTATGAAATCCGATTTCTCCTGTTCAGTGGCTACTTTGCCAATTTGAAGTGTTTTGCCTTCCCCAACCAGAATTGGCTCTGAATCCTCTCTCTTGACCTGTATGTTTTCCTTTTCCTTACGGAACTGGTCATTAGGGTTGAAGATAGACTCCAATGTTACCAACCCTTTAGGAAGCTTGTTTGTCTGCAGCTGCACTACTTGATCCCCATACTGCTGCTCTAATCTATCCTGATTCCTAGCTGAAAATTCAGCTTCTTCTTGTAAGAAATTGACGGTCTGTTGATCGTTCTCAAACACCTTCCAGCTTGTGTTATTATCTGGAACTGCTGGCCTTACAACCACATGGATGTGTGGCTGCATTTTTTCTCTTCTGATGTTGTCAACCACATCAAACGTTGCCCCAACTGCTGCGAGCCTATCTGCAGATTCATTTTTCTTCCTGGGTATGGACACAATATTGAAAGCTTTGAAATCCTCAATGAGGTCCCATACCCTATTCTTGTAGCTCCTCAGCAAGTCGTTCTTTGTAGCATGTTGTCCCCTAACTTAGTTGATGATTAGCTCGCTATCTCGAAACACCTGCAAGTTTCTTTATGACCTTTTTCCTGGCCCAATGAAGTCCATGAATCAATGCTTTGTATTCAGCTGTGTTGTTCGAAACAGGAAAACTAGAAACGAAAAGATGAAAAAATACTTGATGTCCTGTGGTGAAATCAACACTGCACCGCCTCCAGAACCTTGTCTGCTCCTCGAACCATCGAAGAATAATCTCCAGACTTTGTTTTCATCCTTTTGTTCAGGCTGAATGATGTCAGGGATGGATGAATTTTCCTCATGTATACAATACACGCCCAATTCAAATTCTTCAATTTCCTTGTATGGGTCGAATTCATGACTTTTGTTTGCCCATTCATCCAACGTTAAATTAGGAATTCCCTCGACCTTAGTACTTGTTTCTAGATCACTTGAACACTCCTCTTGATCAAAAGCTGAGCAATTTGCATTGATAGGACCTGGTACATGAGGCTTAATGTGGAAATTAGCAATTAGTTCTGACCTGATTATTGCTTTGGCTCCATACCTTGTCCTGAAAAGTATGTGTGACCAATCTGCAGATAAATATCCATCGATTTTCGTAGTGAAGTCTCTTGATAGACACAACGCAAAGAGTGGCGGAAGGTCAATAACAGACACATCTTGCAAAAGTATAACATTAGGATAGGAATGTAGTGTTAGGCTTAACCCCTTGATGACTCCAACAGTCCCTACTGCCGTTCCATCTAGCTGTACTACTCCTTTCAGCACTGGATCATATTTCAAACCTAGCTGGTCCGCTATTTGCTTCGGCATTACTGAACTACTAGCCCCTGAATCTAACATGCAGTTGTGCACCAAGTGGTTTCCAACAATCAATGAAACATAGAAAGGCGGAGGCTTCAAAATTTTCCTTGTCTGGTGCCCATCATGTTGCATTGCATTAATGAGAACTTTCTCATGTCCTTGGTTTGATACATTCATGGCAGACCAATTAGTCATTGCGGCTTGCAATCAATCTCGTTGTCCTGGGATCGCTAGTGATTCCCACAAGGAAATGTTCACATGTGTCCTCTTCATTTGATCGATGATGTTGAAAGGGGATGAACTATCCTTTTGCTGCCCCTTACTTGGTACAACATTTTTTGGAACTTGAATGGGTGCATGTGTTGCTACAACATGGACCTTGGGTTGATTTTGCAGGCTTGGAGCTGTGTTTGGTCTACTGTCCCCTTGTTGTGTAAGAGTGGGTTAAGGAACAACTGGGTTAGACGGTTGTCCCTCTTCTATGCTTCTCTTCTTTGACCGTGTATTTGCAGCCATGCCTTGAAAGGGCTGTTGGTTAACTCCACAGAAGTCTTCCGTTTGCCAATTTGCCAATGTGGTTTCTGTTGGAGGTCCTTCTTGTTGTGTTTGTTGCTGTTGATTCCTCCTCCTGGCTTGGATCTTGAGCAACACCAATGGTTTGCACCATCAAGGCCTGATTTAGTGCACCATTGAAACATGCTGACTGATTGTGAGGTAGATTACAAGGGTAACACCAGTCGTACTCCTGTGCCATGTTATTTTGTGCTGGCACTAATGCCTTAGAGGCAGATATGGCATTAGGATTATAGGGCTGGAAAGGTCTATTGACAGGAGGCCTTGTTTGATTCATGTTTGCAGCTGGATTAGGTGATCTTTGAGGCTGATATGGCTGCCTATTAGGTTGAGCTTGAGGCTGATACGAAGGTCTAAAACCTTGAGCTTGCTGTCTCTTGAGTGTGACCAGCTCATTACCTAAATTCTGCAGTTGCTTCATGACTTCTTGAAGCTCATTTGGGGCACTTGGAGATGAAGTGGAAGCGTCATTTGAACTCTGATTCCTAGGAGTGGGAAAAGGAGCTAAAACAGGTGCTTGACTAGTACTTGGGCTCTCTAAACTTGGATATAATGGCATTAGAGGCCTAGGAGCTAGCTTGCCAGCTTGAATCAGACAATTTTCAGCTCTAATGGCAATACTATAAGCAGCAGGGATAGTTGTGCCTCCCATAGATTGAACCAGCATAGAAATATCAGAATTTAAAGCTTTAAGGTAGTATAGAAAAGCACCTCCTGCTGTTGGCCTGACTGCTACTGGAATTCTATCCCAAGATCTTTGAAATCTGAAATTGAAGTCAGTTAGCTGCTCATTGGAGGCTCTCTTGATGGTTGTCAGCTGCTCCAGAAGAGACAAGTTGTCTCCCTTCTCTCCAAATTGATCATGAAGTGCAATACACAGCTGATTCCAGTTTGTGATAGAGCCAGCTCCAAGGCTCCTAAACCATTGCAATGCTTTCCCCTTGAATGAAGACGCCAACAATTTGACAGCTACTTGCATCTCATCGATCTCATGGATTGCACAAATGTTAGCAATGTCCTTGACATGATCACCAGGAGTGGTCTGATTTTCTCCAGTAAAGTATGGAATGTTCTTCAGTGGTGCAACTGGGATTGGATTTTGTGCATTGAGAGCAAGTGGGCTGCTGCCTATGAAGTTGACATAGGGGTTCACTGGTTGCGCCATTCTGATTGGTCTTAAAACCCTTGTATATTGAAAGAAAGGCCTGTCAGGTGGAAGAGTTGAGAGAGTTCTGTTTGGTGGAGATGGAGACCTTTGAATCCTTCTTCCTCTTTGCCTTCTTCTTGGAGATAATTGCAGGTATTCAAACAGCACTTCTTCTTCTCCAACTCTTGACCTTGTGATTCTTCTCATAAGCTTTTAGGCCTGTACTGCTGAAACCAGTTGATTCTTCCCAGTGGAGTCGCCAGATATGCAAATAATAGCTCCTTTTAAGCAAGAAAATTGCAGCAGATGCATATCAACTTTGCTGCAATAAAAATTAGACCTCTAGGTCCCACCGGGCGTGCCAAAACTGTTGATGCAAAATCACAGCACCCCTGGATGCAGATCGAGTTTCTAGGTTGATCACTGAGGCATCCAGTGTGATTGCATAACATGGAATCCTTTCTCCAAGTGTGGGACTTGAGAAATGAGAAAGGATTCTCCAGAGAAATGCTGGTTCCTATTCCTCTGTTCAGATGCACCAATGAAACACAGAGGTTTACCCAAAAAAAACTAAACTAACTACCAAGGAGACAGGGAGAGAGAAATGCATATAAATAAACCTAAGCTAAGGGGGTGATGCACCGAGGAATGAAGAACATGAGCTTTGCAAAAATAAACACAGACCATATAGATGCAATACCACACCATGCACAGGTAACCGAAATGCAATGAGAGATCAAAATGACAACAATGAATACATGAGAGGATTGAAATTTAATCACAGACATATATATTGCTCAAAGGATCGATTCAATACATTGCAATGGCCAAGAAGCACAATGGCATTACAGTCTATGTGGGAGGCTTGAAAACTCCACGAATTCTCTTGCAAGCAGGAGAGAAGGGAGGGGTTGCAAAACAAGAATGTCCAACCTCTAGAAAGAACCCCCTCCTTACAATTTATAGGAAGAATGAGAGAGAAAAGAGAGAGGAATTCGAAATCTGCCCCAACCACCTCCAGAATGCACTTAACTCATCTCATCATGGTAGAAGCGGCGGATCCTGGCGAAACGGCGGGCTGCCTAACAGAAGCGGCGAACTGTCTGCTGCATTAAAGTTGTTCGTTGACGCATTACCTCTGCTTGTTATTTCGTGCCAGAGGCGTTTCTAGATTTTCTCTCTCCAATCTGAACCAAAATGCAAGATTGACCTTGGAAACGTGTAGAGAATTTCACCAGCTTTCCGTTGATATAAAGATCGTGCAAATCCGAGCTCTGGATCGAAAGTTATGTCGATCTGAAGATTTAGGGCACGGAACAGGGGAAAACGGATTTTTGATTTTTTTCCCGCGCTCTGCCACCTGGATGACACGTGGCAGGCTCTGATTCGCTGAGCAACTCTCTCTCCTCCACCTCTCGGCGGGTTTTCCTTTGAAATTTCTTTGTGGGCCCTAGCTGGGACATGTGGCACCATCCCATTGGTTCGGATCGGTGCTCGGAAACTCGCCCTTTGACTTTTTTGACCTTTTCTCCTTGAGACACGTGTCATGATCTGATTGGCTCTCGGCCCTGCCGGCTCTTTCGCGCCCTTCGCGTCCATTTGTCCCAAATGTCCCATTTTGCTTTGGACTGTCTGGCCCTTTTTCGCCCGGTTCGGCCGGTTCGCGCCTTTTTGGCCCGCTTGTCCCACAGGCGTCCCTCTCAACAGTTAGCCAATTTTTCCTCTCTTTCGACCGGATCGGCTTTTCGCGCCCGCCGCGTACTTTTGTCCTAGATGTCCCGATTGCTCCTTGGGCCGCCTGGAGGCTTTTCGGCTGATCCGCGCATTTTTTTCCCAGATGTCCCGATTGCTCTTAGGACTTGGACTTAGCCGATTTTCACGATTTTTCCTGGATCAACCTATTTGCCTTTCTGCAACTTTTGATGCATGTTATCGAAATTTTACCCTGGGGGGGTGAAATTTTGACAACAGCGAGTTTTGGAGCACTGATCCAAACCAATGAAATAGTGCCACGTGTCCAAGTTTAATGGGCCCATAAGAAAAGCCCGCGAAAAGGTGAAGAGAGGGAATTACTCAGCGAATCAGGGCCTGCCACGTCCAGATGGCAGAGCGTGGGAAAAGATTTTAAAACCTGTTCTTGCCTATTTTGTGCCCTAAATCTTCAGACCTCCGTATCTTTCGATCCAGAGCTCGGATTTGCACGTTCCTTATATCAACGGAAAGTTGTTGAAATTCTCTACATGATTCTGGGATTAATCTTGCATTTTGGTGCAGTTTGGAGGGAGAAAATTAAGAAAACGTCTCTGATGCGTGGTGATAGACAGAAGTAATGCTTCAACAACCAACTTTAATGCAGCAGACAGCTCGCCGTTTCTACTAGACAACCCACCGTTCTGCCAGGATCCGCCGCTTCTGCCATAATGAGATGATTTAAAACACGACCTGGAAGTGGTTGGGGCAGATTCGGATTTCCTCTCTCTTCTCTCTCTCTTTCTTCCTATAAATTGTGACGGGGGAGAGACATTACAAGTGGTTCATCTTTTCTACTCTGCCCTCCCTTCTTTTACTCTCCAGTGTTAAAAATGGAGTTCGAACCTCCTCCCCTACTCTGTAATGGCGTTTTTGCCTTTTACCATTAAAATGATGTTCTGTGCAAACTTCTGAAGCAACAAAAACGTGTTTCGTGATGCATCTGTCCATCCTTGCTCGTTTTTCGCTTGTTTTCTTCTTGCCTCTCTTCATTGCAGGTATTTGTGCACTTTGAATGCTCATTGCAGGTTTGGAGCTGTGTTCATGGAGTTTTGGAACATTTTCTGTGTGAAATCTATCCTTGGGCCTGTGATGCGTCTGTCCATCCTTCCCATTGCTCACCTCTCTTTGTTCCATGGCAGTTTTGATAGATGTTCAGCATTCTCCTTCTCTGGTGTATCACCGTTTTAGTGTAGGCTTTTGCTGTTTTTCCCTTTTCTCTCTCTCTCTGTCTCCTTGGCATGGTTAGATTAGGATTAGATTAGCTTGCCTGTACTGGAATAACTTGTGGCAGGTAGTTTAGGAGCAGGAACCAGCCTTCTCTAGAGATTCCTTTCTCATGTTTCACAAGTCCCACGCTCGGAGAGAGGTTTCCATGTTGTGCAATCACACTGGATGCTAGAACATCAACCTAGAAGCCTGATCTGCATCCAGGGGTGCTTTGATTTTGCTTCAACAGTTCTGGCACGCCCGGTGGAACCTTAGAGGTCTTTCACTTTATCTTTAACAGGTTGGTGTGTTCTTGTTAAAGATTCAGCCTTTTGGAGACACTTTCAAAAGCACATCTGGCGACTCCATCTAATCAATAACTCATTCTCTGAGTTGCGGACCTGTTTTTCATCCATTCCCACCCATCTTTCTTTCCATCCCTTTCATTCTTTTCCATTCCATGAAGTTGTGCAATTATGACTTCATTTCCATCATGAAAGTCACATCAACAACAGCAGTATATTCCACCTCCAACATGTTTTACAAATCCTCCAAATCAGCATTTTGAGCAGATTCAAGATAGTATGCATACCCATATGAGCAGCAGTGCCAAAGTCAGTTTGGATACGAAGCACATCAAGAGCAAGGGTATGCTGGTTATGAAGACCATCAGATGCAAGATGCTGGTCTGCTAGAACAAATCCAAAAGATGGAGGTAAAGATGGTGCAGTCCAGAGCAACAGCTCAAATGAGAGCTTTTAGAATTGGTTGCAGGACTCCTTGTCCATGGGGAGGCCCTTTTCCAAGACACTTCAGCCCTCAGGAGAAGTTGGACTTCATGATAAAGATGCTGCCCCAACTTGCACAATGGACAGCAGAAATAGAGGCCTATACATTTGGTGCTGAACAACCTTGTCAATGGGTAAGTTCTACACCATCATCTGGTTTTTTTCTTCCCATTACTCAAGCAACATCATCTCATTTGGACTTGCAAATTCTAAACTCTCCATCTGCTGTCCCAAGTGTTGAATCCATGTCTCCACCCCCTAGTCTTCCACCTCATCTCAATTCTTCTTTCATTTTTCCTTCCAAAAGGTCATCCCCTCCACGAGAGCTAAAAGAAATTCCCCCTCCTCTAAAGAAACAAGAGATTTCATCCCCTTTACCACCACAAAAAATTGCCAAATCAATTGAGTTGCAACCCACCCCTCCCCTTGCATTCCCAATTCCATGTAGGGAAGAAGAAATTGCAAAAATCAGTCATCAAGGATAGCAAGAGGAAGAGCCAAGAAAAGAAGAAATGATTAAGAGCTTAGTAAGTTTGGCTGCCAAGTTTGGTATGACAAAGATCCCCTTGATGATGAAACCTACAGAAGAGGCTAAGGTTGAACAAATGGTGGTCAGGGCTGATTTTGTTGCAGCAGAAGAAGAAGTTCTTGCAGTCCCAATTTGTCCTCTAGAGCAGCAGATTGAAGAGTTTGACTTGACAAACTTCATGCTGGAGGAAGAGTTCTATCAAGAGCAAGATTAGCTTGCCCTTTGCTCCCAGTTAGAATAGAGTAGATAGGTTTGCTTTCAGCAGAAGAAGTACTTGTGCACACTCTGCATGTTCCATTTGGAGCATGTATGATTTTCAGTTCTGTACATAGTTTTGGTGTTGCTGGTTCTGCTCTTGCACAGTTCGTTTCAATGGCATTTTGGTGAGAAAAACTCCATGTCCGGTGGGTTTCAAGTGGCTCAGAGGGAGGTTTTCAAAGTTCAGATCAGTTGAAGGTTACAACTCATGACCCCATGCCCAATGGATGCTTTAGGCAACTGGTAACTTCATCTAGCAGGCAGATGACCCCGTTGAGTCGCCAAATTGTTATCCAATTTCACCCCCCCAGGGTTGAATTGATAACATACATCAGAATTCTCAAGTTCCAGGGCAAAAATCATGTTTCTAGGGCCCCTTCAGAAATTTTTCTAACTCTCTTGTCCAGGTTGAAAAGAACAAGCTCTGAGAAATGCGAGGAAGTTGCAGGAAAATTCACGAAAAATGGCTAAGTCCTAGTCCTCGGGACAGTCGGGACATTTGGGAAGAAAAGGCGCGGATCGGCCGAAAAGCCTCCAGACGACCCAAACAGAAAAGGGACATCTGGGACAAATGGACGCGAAATGCCCGAATCGGCCGAAAGAAAGAAAAATTTGTCCAAGTCCTTTACCAAGAGCAAGCGGGACAAGAGTACGCGGAAGACCCGAACCGGCCGGTTCGGCCGAAACAGGAAACTTTCGCACTGGGACATCTGGGCCGTGAGTGCGCGGAGGACGCGAACCGACCGGTTCGGCCGAAACGGGAATTTTTAGCACAAGGACAAGTGGGACAAAAGGACGCGCGGGACGCGGATAGCCGAAGGAGCCGAAAGCCAATCAGATCACGTGCCGTGTCACTGGCAGAAAGGGGACGTGGAAGCCCATTTCGGGCGAACCGGAAGAATTTGTCCCAGACAGCACTGGGACATCCGGGACAAAAAGATGCGGTGGACGCGAAAATCCGGCAGGCCCGTGGACGAATCACAGCATGACACGTGTCGTCAAGGAAAAAGTCCAAAAAGTCAAAGGGGCGAGTTTTCGAGCACTGATCCAAACCAATGAAATAGTGCCACTTGTCCAAGTTTAAGGGGCCCACAAGAAAAGCCCGCGAAAAGGTGGAGAGAGGGAATTACTCAGCGAATCAGGGCCTGCCACGTCCAGATGGCAGAGCGTGGGAAAAGATTTTAAAACCTGTTCTTGCCTGTTTTGTGCCCTGACCTCCGTATCTTTCGATCTAGAGTTCGGATTTGCACGTTCCTTATATCAACGGAAAGCTGTTGAAATTCTCTACATGATTTTGGGATTAATCTTGCATTTTGGTGTAGTTTGGAGGGAGAAAATTAAGAAAACGTCTCTGACGCGTGGTGATAGACAGAAGTAATGCTTCAACAACCAACTTTAATGCAGCAGACAGCTCGTCGTTTCTACTAGACAACCCGCCGTTCTGCCAGGATCCGCCGCTTCTGCCATAATGAGATGATTTAAAACACGACCTGGAAGTGGTTGGGGCAGATTCGGATTTCCTCTCTCTTCTCTCTCTCTTTCTTCCTATAAATTGTGAGGGGGGAGAGACATTACAAGTGGTTCATCTTTTCTGCTCTGCCCTCCCTTCTTTTACTCTCCAGGGTTAAAAATGGAGTTCGAACCTCCTCCCCTACTCTGTAATGGCGTTTTTGCCTTTTACCATTAAAATGATGTTCTGTGCAAACTTCTGAAGCAACAAAAACGTGTTTCGTGATGCATCTGTCCATCCTTGCTCGTTTTTCGCTTGTTTTCTTTTTGCCTCTCTTCATTGCAGGTATTTGTGCACTTTGAATGCTCATTGCAGGTTTGGAGTTGTGTTCATGGAGTTTTGGGACATTTTCTGTGTGAAATCTATCCTTGGGTCTGTGATGTGTCTGTCCATCCTTCCCATTGCTCACCTCTCTTTGTTCCATGGCAGTTTTGATAGATGTTCAGCATTCTCCTTCTCTGGTGTATCACCGTTTTAGTGTAGGCTTTTGATTTTTTCCCTTTTCACTCTCTCTCTGTCTCCTTGGCATGGTTAGATTAGGATTAGATTAGCTTGCCTGCACAGGAATAGCTTGTGGCAGGTAGTTTAGGAGCAGGAACCAGCATTCTTTGGAGATTCCTTTCTCAAGTACGCGAAGTATGCGGTTCGGGCGTTTCGGCCGAAAATGGAACAACTTGCAGAATTAACTTTGGGACATTTGGAACATGAAAGAGCGAAGTACGCGGTTCGGGTGTTTCGGCCGAAAATGGAACAACTTGCATAATTGACTTTGGGACATTTGGGACGAAAAAGTTCTGACAGGCTCCGAGAGAATGCGAACAACTTCGTAGGATTTCAGCCGAGCGGGGAACAGAACGCACTTCGTGAACCTAGGACTACGTCCTTGGACTAGAAATATGTCTGACAGGCCCGAAATACATACAAAATGACACCAAAACGTAGATTTTTCGACCGAATTTCACAACTTCAGGTACGGCCCGAGAAAACACTGGGAAAATCGGGCCGTCGGGACACGAGGGACGCGGAAAGCCGGTTTGGCCGAAGGAGAAGAAAAATAGCTAACTGCTCAGGATCATTTGGACGCGCAGGACGCGAATTTTGAGCCGGACAACAGGCCGAAATAGGAAATTGCAGCACAAGGACAAGTGGGACAAAGGGACACGCGGGACGTGGATAGCCAAAGCAGCCAAAAGCCAATTAGATCACGCCATGTGTCACTGGCAGAAAAGGGATGAGGAAGCCCATTTCAGGTTGATCGGAGGATTTCAGTCCCACGAAGCACTGGGACATTTGGGACAAAAAGGACGTGGTGGACGTATGAAAAACTGGCAGGCCCGTGGACAAATCACAGCATGACACGTGTCGCCAAGGAAAAAGGTCCAAAAGTCAAAGGGGCGAGTTTTCGAGCACTGATCCAAACCAATGAAATAGTGCCACGTGTCCAAGTTTAAGGGGCCCACAAGAAAAACCCGCGAAAAGGTGGAGAGAGGGAATTGCTCAGTGGACCAGAGCCTGCCACGTGTCGTCCAGATGGCAGAACGTGGGAAAAGAAATTTAAAAATCTGTTTTCACCTGTTTTGTGCCCTAAATCTTCAGACCTTCATATCTTTTGATCCAGAGCTCGGATTTGCACGTTCTTTATATCAACGGAAAGCTGTTGAAATTATCTACATGATTCTGGGGTCAATCTTGAATTTTGGTGTAGTTTGGAGGGAGAAAATTAAGAAAACATCTCTGACGCGTGTAATGCTTCAACAACCAACTTTAATACAGCAGACAGCTCGCCGCTCCTGTTAGACAGCCCGCCGTTTTTCCAGGATCCACCGCTTGGATCATAATGAGATGATTTAAATGCTACCAAGAAGTGGTTGGAGCAGATTCTGAATTTCCCCTCTCTCCTCTCTCATTTCTTGATATATATTGTAAAGAGGAGCCCTTTTAAGAGGTCGGACATTTTTTGTTTTGCATCCTCCCTTCTTCCCTCGCTTGCAAGAGAGTTTGTGGAGTTTTCAAACCTCCCATATAGGTTGTAATGCCAGTCTTTTGCCTCTTGGCCACTGCAATATACTGTATTGACTTTTGAGCAATAATATATATGTTTGTGATTGATTCTCAACCCTCTCATGTATTCATTGTTGTCGTTTTGATCTCTTATTGCAGTTTGGTTACCTGTGCATGGTGTTTGTATTGCATTTATGTGGTCTGTGTTAAATTTGCAAAACAAATGTCTAATATTCCTCGGTGCATCACCTTTGTAGTTTAGGTTTTATTCTATGCATTTTCTTACCCTGTCTCCTTGGCAAGTTAGATTAGGTTTTAGTAAACCCTCTGCATTTTTTGTATGCATCTGAACAGAGGAATAGGAACCAGCCTTCTCTGGAGAATATTTTCTCATCTTCACAAGTCCCACACTTGGAGAAAGGATTCCATGTTGTGCAATCACACTGGATGCCTGAACATCAACCTAGAAGCCTGATCTACATCCAGGGGTGCTGTGAGTCTGCAACAACAGTTTTGGCACGCCCGGTGGGACACTAGAGGTCTCATTTTTATTGCAGCAAAGTTGATATGCATCTGCTGCAGTTTTCTTGCTTATAAGAGCTATTATTTGCATATCTGGTGACTCCAAGGGGAAGAATCAACTGGTTTCAGCAGTGCAGGCCTGAAAACTCATGAGAAGAATCACCACAAGGTCAAGAGTCGGAGAAGAAGAAGTGTTGTTTGAATACCTGCAGTTATCTCCGAGAAGAAGGCAAAGAGGAAGAAGGATTCAAAGGTCTCCATCTCCACCAAACAGAACTCTCTCAACTCCTCCACCTGACAGGCCTTTCTTTCAATATACAAGGGTTTTAAGACCAATCAGAATGGCTCAGAACAACCCCTACGTCAACTTCACAGGCAGCAGCCCACTTGCTCTCAATGCACAACATCCAGTTCCTATTGCAGCCTTGAAGAACATTCCCTACTTCACTGGAGAAAATCAGACTACTCCAAGTGATCATGTTAAAGATATTGCTAACCTTTGTGCAATCCATGAAATCGATGAAATGCAAGTGGCTGTCAAATTACTGGCATCTTCATTCAAGGGTAAAGCATTGCAATGGTTTAGGAGCCTTGGGGCTGGTTCTATTACAAACTGGAATCAGCTGTGCATTGCACTTCACGAGAAATTTGGAGAGAAGGGAGACAACTTGTCTCTTTTGGAGCAGTTGACAACTATCAAGAGAGCCCCCAACGAGCAGCTGACTGACTTCAACTTCAGATTTCAAAGGTCTTGGGATAGGATTCCAGTGGCAGTCAGGCCAACAGCAGGAGGTGCTTTTCTATATTACCTTAAAGCTTTGAATTCTGATATTTCTATGTTAATTCAGTCCATGGGAGGCACAACAATCCCTATGGCTTATAGCATTGCCATTAGAGCTGAAAACTGTCTTATTCAAGCTGGTAAACTGGCTCCTAGGCCTCCTATGCCCTTGTATCCAAACTTAGAAAATCCAAGCACTAGTCAAGCACCCACTTTGGCTCCTGTTCCCACTCCTAGAAATCAGAGTTCGAATGAAGCTTCCACTTCATCTCCAAGTGCTTCAAATGAACTCCAAGAGGTCATGAAACAGTTGCAAAATTTGGGAAATGAGCTGGTTACTATTAAGAGGCAGCAAGCCCAAGGTTTCAGACCTTCTTATCAACCTCAAGCTCAGCCTAATAGGCAGCCATACCAACCACAAAGACCACCTAATCCAACTGCAAATATGAATCAAAATCAAAGCCAAGTAAGGCCTCCTGCCAATAGACCATTCCAGCCCTATAATCCAAATGCCATATCTGCCTCTAAGGCATTAGTGCCAACACAGAACAACATTGCTCAGGAATATGATTGGTGCTTTCCATGCAACGAGCCTCACAACCAATCCATGTGCTTCAATGGTGCTCTCAATCAAGCACTAATGGTGACAACTACCGGTGTGGAGGGCGAGGGCAGTCAAGGAAACAACCAACAACCAGAAACATTCCAACAGCAATCAGCCCCAAATGACACTACATTGGTGAACTGGCAAGCAGAAGATTTCTGTGGCATGAATCAGGTAGTTTCTCAAGGTGTTGCAGCCAACACAAGGTCAAAAAGGAGGAATCTGGGTGAAGAACAGCCATTAGCCCCAGCCAATCCACAACCTTCCACGGCTCCACAAATGATTGGTAAGCAGAGTCCAGTTTCAAATACACAAGGGCAGCCAAGAACAGCCCCTAGGCCAACTCAAATGCCAGCTGTTGCTGCCCACGTGCAGGGAGTAAACGTGCAAACCAAAGGACAACAAAGAGATTCTTCATCACCATTCAGTATCATTGATCAGATGAAGAAGACAAACGTTAACATATCAATGTGGGAATCCCTATCTATCCCAGGCCAAAGAGATCTGCTGCAAGCTGCCATGAAGGATTGGACAACTTCGAATCAGCAGGTTCAGATGCAAGACAAAGTGCTTACAAATGCTGCCCAGCCTGAAGGAAGTCATGGAGGACAACAAGGTAAAATGTTGAAGCCCCCTCCTTTCTATGTTTCATTAATCATTGGGGATAAACTAGTACACAATTGCATGATTGATTCCGGGGCAAGTAGCTCCGTGATGCCCAAGCAAATAGCTGATCAGCTGGGTCTCGAATATGAAGTAATATCTAAAGGAGTAGTTTAATTGGATGGGACAGCAATAGCAACAGTTGGAGTGATTAAAAACTTGAGTCTTACCTTGCATGCATGTCCAAATGTTGTTATCTTACAAGATGTATCAATCATAGACCTTCCACCACTCTTTGCCCTTTGCTTGTCAAGGGACTTCACAGCCAAGATTGGAGGGTATTTGTCTGCTGATTGGTCTCACATGCTGTTTAGAACAAGGTATGGAACTAAGGCCACAATCAGATCCGAACCCATTGCAAACTTCCATATTGAGCCTTACACCCCAAGTCAGATTAATGCCAATTGCTCAGCATTTGATCAAGAAGATCACCCTAGTACTGATGAGGCTGACACCAAGGTTGGAAGTATCCCGGACCTAACTCTTGATGAATGGGCAAACAAGATACATGCTTTTGATCCCTATCAAGAAGTAGAAGAATCTGAGCTGGGAGTCTATTGTATACACGAAGAAAATCAACCTGTTCCTAGCATCACCAAGCCAAGCCATAATGATGACAACGAGGTATGGCAGCTGTTTTTTGACGGATCAAGGAGTAGGCAAGGTGCAGGAGGTGGAGCCATGCTTGTTTCACCCCAAGGAATAAAGTACTATTCAGCTTTTAGATTTCAATTTGCATGCTCCAATAACACTGCTGAATATGAAGCCTTGGTGCAAGGGATGCATTGGGCAATCAAGAGAAAAATAAAGAATCTGCAAGTCTTTGGGGACAGTGAATTGATTGTAAATCAGGTCAAGGGACGGCATGCTGCCAAGAATGATCTACTCAGGTGCTACAAGAACAGGGTGTGGGACCTCATGGAAGATTTTGAAGGTTTTGGCATCGAATCCATTCCCAGGAAAGAGAATCAAGCTGCTGACAGGCTTGCAGCAGTAGGGGCAGCCTTTGACATTACGAAAAGCATTCAACAAGACAAGGTACAGCCAAACATCCACGTGATTGTGAGGCCTTCAGTGCCGGATAACAATGTCAGTTGGCAAGTGTTTGAGAATGACCAGCAAATCATCAATTTCCTACAAGAAGAAGCTGAGTTCTCTGCCAGGAATCAAGACAAGTTGCATCAGCAGTATGGTGACCAAGTGGTGCAGTTGAGAACTAACAAATTACCAAAAGGCCTCATAACCTTGGAGTCAATCTTCAACCCGAATGATCAGTTCCGGAAGGAGAAGGCAAACATTCAAGTAAAGGGTGAGGATTTAGAGCCTATTTTAGTGGAAGAAGGCAAAACATTGCAGATTGGCAAAGTAAGTACCTCACAAGAGAAATCTGATTTTGTTCAGCTTTGCCAAGAATTTCCAGATGTCTTCGCTTGGAGCTATGAAGACTTGAGAGGATTCAATCCAAATTTGGCACAACATACCATAGAATTGGATCCAGATGCTAAGCCCATCAGGCAGAAGCAGAGACCAGTCAACCCTCACATTGAGCCTCTGATGAAGAAAGAGCTAAATAAGCTAATAGAGGCAAGCATTATATTCCCGATCAAGCACTCAAGCTGGGTTGCTAACTTGGTTCCGGTCAGGAAGAAGAGCGGAGAAATCAGGTTGTGTGTGGACTTCCGAGACCTCAATAGGGCATCTCTCAAGGATCATTATCCACTCCCTTCCATGGAGCAAATATTGCAAGTAGTATCCGGTTCAGAGAGATTCTCTCTCCTAGATGGCTACTCAGGGTATAATCAGGTGATGGTAAAAGAAGAGGACCAATTCAAGACAGCCTTCACAACTAAATGGGGCACGTATGCTTACAAGAAGATGCCATTTGGGCTGTCCAACGCTGGTGCTACCTTTCAAAGGGAAATGGACATGGCGTTCAAGGGCTTGATCAACAAGATAGTGCTGATATACCTTGATGACATCACTGTATTCTCCAAGAATGCAGCAGACCATCTCTTTCACCTCAGGCAAGTGTTTCAGAGGTGTAGAAAGTTTGGAGTGTCTTTGAACCCCAAGAAGTGCATCTTTCTTGCACATGAAGGAAAGCTCCTTGGCCATATTGTCTCGAAAGAGGGACTGGCAATTGACCCAGAGAGAGTTGAAGCCATAAGAGCACTGCCATTGCCAAGTCACAAGAAGGCTCTTCAAAGCTTCTTGGGAAGGATCAATTTTTTCCACAGGTTTATCCCAGATTTTGTAGCCCTTGTCAAGCCCATCACCAAAATGTTAAAGAAGAGCATGGCTTTTAAGTGGACAGCAGAAGGCAAGGAGAGTTTTGAGGCAATCAAAGAAGCTATCTCTCAAGCACCAACTCTCATTAACCCAGACTTCTCCAAGGATTTCATCCTCTATGCATTTGGAGGTGATGACACTATCTCTGCCATTCTGGTACAGCAAAACAAAGATAATGATGAGCAGCCGATTGCCTTTTTCAGCCAGAGCCTAGATGACTGTGAGGTGAGGTACTCTTTTATTGAAAAGCATGTACTTGCAGTAATCAGAAGCTTGAAGAAATTCAAGCATTTAGTCTCAAACAACAAGGTCCAGTTGCTGGTCTCACATGCTGGAGTTAAAGACTTCCTCCTCAACAAGGATTTGAATGAGAAAAGGGCAGGTTGGATCACCCATGTCATGGAGTATGACATTGATATCAAGATCACCAAGCTGGTAAGAGGGAAAGGACTGTGTGAGCAGTTGGTTTTGGGGAAGCAAAAGGAAGTATGCAATGAAGAAGAGGCTGTTTTGACAGTCCAGGACAGTCATGAGCCAAGTGGCAATCAAGAAGAAGACGATGCTTCCCCCACTCCTTGCTGGACCCAAGATATTATGCACTTCCTAGGTACAGGCCAATGCCCCCTAGAGATGAACAAGACCCAAAGGAGACACTTCAGGTTGCAGGTTGTTCCGTATGCCATTGTTGATGGAGTTTTGTTCAAGAAAGACGTGAATGGAGTGCTGCTGAGATGCATTAGCACAGATCAGATTCAAAGGGTGTTGGAAGAGTTTCATGGTGGACCAGCTGGTGGCCATTTTGCACCAAGAGTGACAGCTCTAAAAATCATGAAGGCTGGTTATTATTGGCCTAAAATCTTCAGTGATTGCTATGCATGGATCAAGAGGTGTAAGAATTGTGCATTCTTCACAGGAAAAGAGAAGTTTGCTGCCCTTCCATTGCATCCAATCTCAGTTGACCAGCCATTCATGCAATGGGGTTTGGACTTCATTGGAGTCATTAACCCCAATTCAAGCCAAGGGCATAAATGGATTTTGACAGCCACCGACTACTTCACCAAATGGACAGAAGCAGTAGCACTCAAAGAGGCAAATGAGTCTAGCATCCTAGACTTTTATGAGGGAATAACAACCAGAATTGGTGTACCTGCCACAATAATCTCTGATAATGCATTGGAATTCATTGGATCTAAGGTGACTGAGTGGGCCGTCAAGAACGGTATTTACCTGAGCACTTCATCGAACTATTACCCTCAGGGTAATGGCCAGGCCGAGTCTACAAACAAGAACTTGTTAAGGATCATTAGGAGAACTCTTGATGAGAATCAGAAGTCTTGGCACACCAAGCTGAAATCAGCCTTATGGGCTGATAGGATCACTCCCAAAAGATCCACAGGTAACTCTCCATTCAGGCTTGTCTATGGAAGAGAGGCAATCTTGCCCATGTCACTTGAGTTACCAACATTGGAACTCATGAAGCAGCTGGAGTTACTTGAATTTGAGCCCATGGAGGTGAGATATGCAGAGTTGATGGAGCTGTAAGAGATCAGAAATCAGGCATCCCAAGCAATGGAAAAGGATCAAGCTTTGATCAAGAAAACCTTCGATAGAAAGGCCAAGGATAGATCTTTTCAAGTTGGAGATCTAGTGTTGAAATGGGATGCGGACAGAGCAAAACCGGGAAGGCATTCAAAATTTGATGCTATTTGGAGTGGCCCATACATGGTCACAAAGTGTAAGAGCAGCAATGCTTTCCAATTGGCCTCATTGGACAGTGAAGAACTACAGATTCCAGTAAATGGAATCTATCTCAAACATTGCTACTGAAAATAAAAGGTTCACCCTTGTAAATATTAGTCTAGATTTCAATTCCTCTAAGTGCGTATGCACATTGTCTTGTTGTAGTTAGGTTTCAGTTTCCCTAAGTGCTTTGGCACAGGTTTTTTCACTCCTAGTTTGAGTTTTTACAGTTCAACATGCTCTCATGGAGGGAGTTGCAGTATCAGGCTCATTTTAGGTCATTGTTTATGACTCCATGCCCAATGGATCACAAAAAGGCAACTGGTCTTTTCATCTAGCAGGTAGATGACCCCGCTGAGTCACCAAATTGTTATCCAAATTCACCCCCCAGGGTTGAATTGATAACATACATCAGGATTCTCAAGTCCCAGGCTGAAAAAGAACGAGCTCTGAGAGAATGTGAGAAGTTCGGCAGGAAAATAAGCCTGGACCAGAAAAAAATTGTGAAAATCAGCTAAGTCCTTGTCCTAGAAATATTTGGGACGTTCGGGACACCAAGGCGCGGTTCGGCCGAAACGCCTCCAGGCGGCCCGCGAAGCACTGGGACAAGTGGAACAAATGTACGTGGAGGGCACGAACCAGCCGGTTCGGCCGAAATAGGAAACTACAGCACAAGGACAAGTGGGACAAAGGGACGCACTAGACGCGGATAGCCGAAGGAGCCGAAAGCCAATCAGATCACGCCACGTGTCACCGGTAGAAAAGGGACGAGGAAGCCCATTTCGGGTGGGATCGGAAGGATTTTGTCTCGCGAAGCACTGGGACATTTGGGACAAAAGGACGTGGTGGACGTGAAAATCCGGCAGGCCCGTGGACAAATCACAGCATGACACGTGTCGCCAAGGAAAAAGGTCCAAAAGTCAAAGGGGCGAGTTTTCGAGCACTGATCCAAACCAATGAAATAGTGCCACGTGTCCAAGTTTAAGGGGCCCACAAGAAAAACCCTCGAAAAGGTGGAGAGAGGGAATTGCTCAGCGGACCAGAGCCTGCCACGTGTCATCCAGATGGCAGAACGCGGGAAAAGAAATTTAAAAATCCGTTTTCACCTGTTTTGTGCCCTAAATCTTCAGACCTTCATATCTTTCGATCCAGAGCTCGGATTTGCACGTTCTTTATATCAACGGAAATCTGTTGAAATTCTCTACATGATTCTAGGGTCAATCTTGCATTTTGGTGCAGTTTGGAGGGAGAAAATTAAGAAAATGTCTCTGACGCGTGTAATGCTTCAACAACCAACTTTAATACAGCAGACAGCTCGCCGCTCCTGTTAGACAGCCCGCCGTTTTGCCAGGATCCACCGCTTGGATCATAATGAGATGATTTAAATGCTACCAAGAAGTGGTTGGAGCAGATTCTGAATTTCCCCTCTCTCCTCTCTCATTTCTTGATATATATTGTAAAGAGGAGCCCTTTTTAGAGGTCGGACATTTTTTTGTTTTGCATCCTCCCTTCTTCCCTCGCTTGCAAGAGAGTTTGTGGAGCTTTTCAAACCTCCCATATAGGTTGTAATGCCAGTCTTTTGCCTCTTGGCCACTGCAATAAACTGTATTGACTTTTGAGCAATAATATATATGTTTGTGATTGATTCTCAACCCTCTCATGTATTCATTGCTGTCATTTTGATCTCTTATTGTAGTTTGGTTACCTGTGCATGGTGTTTGTATTGCATTTATGTGGTCTGTGTTAAATTTGCAAAACAAATATCTAACATTCCTCGGTGCATCACCTTTGTAGTTTAGGTTTTATTCTATGCATTTTCTTACCCTGTCTCCTTGGCAAGTTAGATTAGGTTTTAGTAAACCCTCTGCATTTTTTGTATGTATCTGAACAGAGGAATAGGAACCAGCCTTCTCTGGAGAATCTTTTCTCATCTTCACAAGTCCCACACTTGGAGAAAGGATTCCATGTTGTGCAATCACACTGGATGCCTGAACATCAACCTAGAAGCCTGATCTGCATCCAGGGGTGCTGTGAGTCTGCAACAACAGGATCTTCAACATGCCTGGAGAAAGGAAGAGGAGAAGAACTTCCAGATTGCAATGGCGGAGCAAGAAGAAAAATCAGGGCTGCAAGTAGTGGAGAAAGAACAGCCCATGGAGGAATCTACCTGCCAAAAGAAAATGGGAAAGATGTTCCAGCCAAAGAGGAAAAGGATTCTCCCTTGGTGATAAGGCAAGAAGAAGAAATCATAAAACAAGAACAAAAGAAACCCAATATGCAGCGTGAAGGTAAAGATTCTTTGACAATAAATGATGTTTTATTGATTTCCAGTGGTTGCATGTGGCGACAAGATGGTGAAGGAAAATCAGATCTACAAGAGGTTCATGAGGCTGAGATTCGGAATGACCCTGTTGAGAGGCATGCCCTGCAAAAAGAGGTCTCACTTGATACTCATGTTGGTTTTCAGTTTGATGGAATTTACATATTAGCAACAAATGGTAAGTAGTTTCATTTATTGGATTACCCTCACACTGTGTATTTGCAAGGTTTTGATCATCATGAGAATTATTCTAACAAATATGAGAGGATGAAGGGTACTAAAGGCATAGTTTGCATACTCTTATTTGGAAAATACTCAACAGACCCAAAAAAATAGACTAAAAAAAAACTCGGCAAGACTTAGTGAATATTCGGCAATATTGGGCAACTTAAAAAATATGCAAATTTCTTTAGAAAACATAAATTTTAAAATATGCATATACGCCAAGACTCACGAATATTCGCCAAAAACTCGGTTATACAGGTTTTGGTGATTTTTTCAGGTGAATACTCGGCTATTGGAAAAAATAGCAAGTACTCGCCGAACACGGTGAGTACTCGCCGAGTATCTATACTATGACTGAAGGGAAAAAAGATCTTTTCCAAGAGGCCTCTAACCATCTTCCGCAAATTCCAAAGATTGAACCAAGGAAGAAAGAATTCAATTTGAATAGTTATGATAATGATCAGCTTGCTGCAATTTTTAAAACAGCAGCTCATAAGAGACATGTTGAGGGTGTTCATGACTTTGGCAAGGACCACTTAGAGGATCCATGCACATGATAACAAAATATGGATGAAGTCAAGGTGGGAAGAGCTTCACTAGTTGAATATGAAGAGATCTCAACCATGCTTCATTCGGGAAAAGAAATAAACAAGTGGAGGACAGCCCAAAGTATGATATTGAAAATTACATTTCAGTTTTTTTTCTCTGGTGTCCCAAGATTTCACCCTGAAATCTGAGACTACCCTATTAAAAAAAAAATCGTACTTTTAAAATAATAGGTCGTTTTGTGTTTTTATTGCCAGAAGTTCTTGTTATGTGTCAAGATATTCCCAAGGAGCCATTTTCGCTAAATACCCAGATGCCCAAAATTGTTATATTCTGTCGTCGGGATTTGCCTGCGAGAAATTTGTATTTAACTATTTTGAGGCCCGTTTGATGCAATTTGTGATCCGGTTTAATCCTGTTGTAATCGTACATGTCATTATTCATGTCATTATTCCCATATACCAGTAGAATTTTAACCAGGAATGCATTCTGGACTTTATTTGTGACTTCTGGCAATGTTTTGTGTTTTTGTGTTTTTCCCGTTTCGTTTTCTGTGAAATTTCTCTGGATCAATTCCTTTGCCGGTTTGGCCTGATCCTTGGCCTGGAGTATCTGGAGATCACCTATGCACGTTATGCCAAAAGGAATTCGCCATTGGAGGTCTGGTTCTCTCAGAAAAGACGAAGTCGTGCACAAAAAAGCTTCTTCTGGGCAGGCCACATTTTTGGAAAAAGAGGGTTTGAAGTGAATCATGGGATTTTTGGAAGTAGCAGGCAGGTGGGATTTTTGTCCCTACCTAGCAGAGTACTTTTTTCCATGGAAGCAATGTCACTTAAGTCACAATGGGAAAATTAGAGGCAGCAGGCAGGCGGAAATTTCTTACCTGCTTTGCAGAGTAAAAATTCCCATTGTGAAATAAAAGAAAAATCACTTAAGGCATTGATGGGATTTTATTACCTACCTTGCAAGGTAAATAATCCCATTATGAAAGTCAAACAGCTTAAGTGAATCATAGGATTTTCGGAGCTGCCTTGCAGGGTAAATAATCCCATTGCCAATTGACTTTTAAAAATAGAAATTCTTTATTCCAAAAAGTGCAACCCACCTTGGGTGAATAATAATGCATTAAATAAATATTTGTTAATATTTATTCACCCAATTTTGGCGCTCAGGCTTGTGGAGAAGTCAACAAAGGGAAGTGGACAAAAGGAAGTTGAAAATAGACTGTTCTAAAATTAAATAAATAATATTTATTTAATGCAGCCTCTTCATGTCAAAAAGTGTGCCCCATTTGGGAGAGAGATAATACTTTTTTAAGTATTAAATAAATAAATTAATTCCTATTTTCAGTGGCTAAGGTCAAAGCATACTGTGAGACTTGACTTAACAGAAAGCAGAAGTCTAAAATTAAATAAATTTAATTTATTTAACGGCAGCCATGAGCATGCACAAAATAGGCGCCCCATTTGAAGAGTGAAGCTTATTAATTAATTAATTAATTGCCAGGAATAGGAAAGACATTAATTAATTATAGAATTGTAAGAATTATATAAGCAGGGGCTGCCATAAGGATGAATTAATTAATTCACAAGCAAAGAAGTGCAGCCCAGACAAAAAATGCGCCCCATTTAGAAAGGATTGTTGCTCAGAAGAACGTGTAATTAATGCTAAAAGCTTCTAGAATTGGCGTACAGGTTGAAGGAGGTTGACTTGTGTCTAGATAATTGTTTGCATAAGTGATACAGGTGCTCAGGTGAAGTTGGTAAAATTCATGTTTGCTTTGCATGCAAATAAAACATCAAATTTGGGGCAGCAGGCTTGAATTATGCAGATTTTTATGATTAAAATCCACTGTTCATGTTCCGGTTGCCATCTTTGTTTGAATTAATTGCAGGAATTCATTACAGGTGCTTTTATAAGAGAAAGGAAGCTTAAATCAATGTCCAATACATTGAACATATCCTCTGAATCTGAAATATTATCCACATCTGCACCGGTTGTGAAGAATTCCGGCCGAATTAAGAGAAAAAGAATTGCTCAGACAAAGACAGATTCAGCCATGGCAAAGCGGGATGAAAAAGAAAGCTCAACAGCATCATGCATTACTTCCAGATTTGCCAACATCGGAGACACAAATCCAAATCCAGATCTCATAATTGCAAAGGCTTCCGGAAATTCATCCTCTTGTTTCTGACGCAGCCTGTGTAGAAGTCAGTACGTGGAAAATTTCTTCCAGGATCTTGTGCATGTGCTCCCAATCTCCCAGTTGAAGCCTTCATTGAAGTTGCATTCACCCGGAGTGCTTTCCAGTATTTTTAATTGTTCATATGCAATTAAAAATAAAAATGATGAGTTATTTACGGAAGGCATTGCACTGATGCATGTACTGGAGAAGAGCTAAAAAAGCTTCAAGGATAAGAGAGAAGACATGTCAGCAACAACACCCACAAGCAAATCACAGTCAGTTGCTTCCAGATCTAGCCGCTTCTAGACCCAGCTGCTTCCAGATCTAGCATGGTGAGAATCAAGGGCAAAAGAATCAGCTGTATGCAAAATATAAAAAAGGACAAGACTGCAGCTTTCCTCTTTCTTCTTCTTTCTCTTATTTCCTCTGACAAAATAATTGAGCGATCAATTAAATTATACAACTTAAGTGATTGGTTTAAAGGCCGTTACTTGAAGAAGTCAACTACTTGGGGATAGGTGGCAGACGTGCAAAATAGAAGGTTCTATCTTCAGTTGCAAATCATGCATGTCATACAAAGAGGAATTCCAGGAGGGAGATTGTCAGTTGTTTCATTTCCCACTTCCACATGTGCCAATTCAACTAAAAGCTTCCGACTTGTAATTGCCCCTCTACATTCTATAAGTAGGGGAAGAACCTTTGGGTAAAAAAGAGGAGAATTTGTAAGCAACATTCTTGTGTTCCAGACTTTTTATTCCTAGGCATGATGAAGCATGATGAAAGAGAAGGGTCAGCAGAATCATGCATGACTTCCCAGGCTTACCGAAATCCATAATACAGACATGGGCCCTGAACCTATTACTGATTTGATTGACAGATCCAAGGCCATTGGTAGATCATCTCTTATGCGGGCAAAAAAGCAGCGGGATTATTCAAGCTTCAACGTGCAGTTTCCAGTCACAACTCAATTGCCTGAGTTTTTTTTTGGAGTGTGCAAGGTCTTATCATCCTCTTTCTAGGACAATCTGAGATGCTGCAGGGAAGACAATAATCAGGTTGGATGCACAATTTATTAATTATTGCCTTAAGCTTCCGGCATGGCCAGTGGTGATTGCAATTAGCATGCAGGATGCTGGTAATAGATGGGAAAAACACAAAGCAGATTGTGGGTATAATGAACAACAGATACATGAAAGCCCAGATCACCATCAAAATTCCCGAGGACTCTTCCACGATCCAATCTTGTGCAGGAAGTTAATGATATCACCCAAATTGCTTTGCAGGATAAATGGGGAAGCCAATACCAATAACTTCCGCTCATGGATGTATGCCTTTGTGAGAACCATTGAGATCAACAGAGCTGATTCGATAATTAATTGGGCAGAGATCATTAGTGACAACATCAGCGAGCAACTCCGAAGTGTGAGGCGGACATTCAACTTCAAAATGACTTCATACCTTGCATATGCAACAACTTCTCGGGGGATATTTTCCAAACTGGATAGACGGGGCATATTGTCAAAAGATCCTATTTATGAGTGCTTCCCGCAGTTGACAGTTCCTGAATGCTACAAAGATTACAGGGTGGTTCAACGATGGATTCTTCTACGGATTCATTTGCAAATTAAATAGTGATCTGAAGACCAACAGAGTGAGCAAAGAAGCCTGGCAAACTGTCTCCCAGCATGGTTGTATCTTCATCCAGTTTGTGGACTTCACATATCTCAGGGTGAGTGGTTTCTCAGGAGAACCAGTTAAGTTGCCAAGATACCCGAGTGATAAGTGGGTCATCATGGAGTTTGTGCAGGCAGCTCGTAGAGATGCATGACTTACAATCAAAACGACACAAATCTACGAGTACTTTTCCAGTCACAGTGGGTCATTATAGTTGCCAGAGCATCCATAAAGCCAGAGGAATTGAAGCAGAAATGTTTTCTGGGTATGAGCATGAGTTCTTCCTAGCACGAATGAACTTTGACCCATATGGGATAGCAAAGAGGGAAGTCTCCCAAGAATACTCACATGTGTTCCTTCACTTGAAGACTTTTGGATGAAGTGCAGAGAGCGAATACGAAGTCAAAAAGAGAGATTTCAGCAGGTTATCAGCGCAATAGGTTTCTTACTATGGTTTAGCATGGATACCTGTAAATCTTGTAGATGATGGGCATGTGGTACTTGCCACATACCATCAAATGTGAGGAGATAGAGCTGATCTCTTCAGGAAAGTGTAGGCGGTTGTCAGACAATTGAGAGAAAGGTCTTCCGCAGTTCTGGTTTAACACCTCAAATTGGTTGTTAACAAAGGGGTATTGCATGGACGAGGCTTTGATGAACCAGATCACAGGGAATTTCATTGCAGGGGATTCCAAGCAAAAAGAAAGCATGAAGGTGAGAGTAGTAGAAGAAGGCCAGAGAAGCTCAAAGTGTACAAGAAGTCTCAGGTATCGGAAAAAGGCAAGCCTACATCCATTATACCAGTGCCACTTTTAGAAGAAGCTTCCCCAGCATCAACTCACAGCACTTCGCAGCTCCAGGGCCGCAAGCAAAGCTTATTATTCCACCGTTGAATCCAACATCGTTCGTATTTGTTTCAGCCACCCAGATCTTCACCTCCCCTGCGGAGAAGTTGAAAGAACAAATGGCAGAGTTCGAGAGAGCATTGTCTTTGGACAATTCAGAAGAGGGCAGCCATAACATTGTGGTGAATTCGGATGCATCAGAGTCTGAGCATGAGATGGTGGTACATTCGTGACTTCTCATTCCCCAAAGAGCAATTTCTCATCTTGGTTGGCTCTGCAATCAGTTCCAGAGGCTAGAGAAGAAAAATCAACTTGGAAAAAGAGGACTTGCAGCTGCTTATGAGCTTGGAAAGTAGAAGCAAAAGGTCTAAAGCTGCTAAAATGACTTCAAGGTTGGTAATTGAAGAATTAGGGCAGAAGTTCGCTGAATTATTAGTTCCAGCTGAAGGGAAACAAAAGGGAGAGCTAACTACTGCAAACATATCGGTGACAAAGTACCATTGGGGAAAATCACCACGGAAGGATTAAAGCAAGATACACAGGACACTGATAGACGCTTTATTCCTTAAACTTGACAAGGAGAAGGCAGAAAAAAGATAGGCTTCAGATGCAGATCTCCCAGTTATGTGAGATCATCACTAAGGTTGCCAAACCTTCTTCTCAGCCCGTGTTAGTGCAGGAACAGGTATGCAGCCGTTGGTTGAAGAGATTGAAGATGCAGGGAACCAGGTCAAAGCTATTGCTCAATGGAAAGAGCAAATTATTCACCAAGCTTTCAGAGCAGTTCGAGGGAATACCACTGGCTTGGAGAATATGCACAGGGCATTATCTCAGCTAAAGGACCTAATGAAAAGGATAGAAGATGATAACATAGTTGTTGAAAGATATCTGGATACCTTAGCTAAGATACATTCATTGCTAGAGGATGTGCTAATTGCAGAGTAAATTGTACCTAATGGATTGATAGAAAAGGGAAAGTAGTTAGAGATAGTGGTTTCCTTCTGCATGGAGATCCTCAAGCTTATGATGAAGAGGATGCAATTGCTGGAAAACGAGATGGGAGGAGTACTAGAGAACATTCCAGATGAATTGCCTGCTTCCCGTGAGGAATTTATTCTGGTTGTGCAGAAGAGGATTGATGAAGCCATCATGCCTTTCACATTAGATTTGATTGGCAAACTCATAAGGCTTCATGCAGATATTGAGGGGTATGGGCCTGGTTTAGAGAAGGTAAAGGTTAACACTGCTACTTTGTCCAGAGGATTGTTGCGGTTTAAGACTGAGAAAGAAGTAGTTGCTAAAGCAGATGGGAAGTTACTAAGTCACATGTTTGACAAGTATATTCAGTTTCAGAACAAAGAGTTGCTTGGGAGGAGAGTCGAGAACGGTGTGTAACAAGCCACAACACCTAACTTTGAGGTCATCTCAAAGTGCATCAAAACCATGCGTGCCAAGAAGGCACAAACAACTTCTCGTTTCTTCACTAAGGCTTCTAGATCTCAGTATGTGGAAGTTGAATGTCCTTAAGTTGTTAAGCCCATGGGAGAAATGACATTGGATGAGTATGAGTTTACAAGGATTTTATTGGGACAAGCCACCCATAAGGGAGATGTGCACCTATTCAAAGAGTATGCGGCCTGCTTGCTTGCCATAAATGAGGAAGAACAAACAAATTGTGGTTAAAGGATCAGAATTTGAAATCAGGAATCTTGTGTTCCAAGCTTTGAGGTGAAACCCTTGATATCTTTCTGAAAGCTAAGGAATTGAAAGGAAGCAAATTTCTGGAGAACTTTGCATCAACGGTGCATTTTGTTTCTTATTTCTTTTTAGATCTTTGCATAAACTTTATGTTATCTCTAATCTGAATCTGAAACTTTCCTTTTCTTTAAATTTTGTATTTCAAGATCTATTTGTTTATCTATGTGCATGCGATCAACTCTATGAACTATTGGTTAGATTGCACATCTTCTTTCTTTTCATCCCGTACTGAATTATTTCCCTCTTCCGCACATATTTCTTTACAACTGCTTACTTGCTACAAAATTGCTTAGCTATGGTGCATGAGCTTCGCAGTTAAAGTAAAACCCACAAATAGATATTAGAAAACATAATTGACACAATCTTACATGGGAGCCTCACCGGTAAATGAGAGAGATTTATCTCATGACTGCCTAGGTTTTCAGTTGTGCACAAGAAAATACTGAGAGGGGGGGGTTGAATCAGCATTACTGATATTAAAAACTACAAGCACTTAGTTTCAGTATATATGAATTAAAGAGCAATTTGAATATGTGCATCAATCTTAGAACAAAAAACTTAATGCATTTAGATAAAGTATATTGAAAATGTCATGTTCGGCAGAAAACCATCTATGAAAACTTCTGTAATCTGTAGATGTATTTCTCAATAGTTTATTAGTCACCAACCTACTGGAGACACTTGTGCTCAAATTACAGAGTTGCCTAGGCACCAATTGTACAGGACTGCACACATCGCTTTTGACCGATTAGATGTTCAAGACTCAGACACGTGTTACCGAGTCTCTTCGAATATGGTTATTCTCTTTGGTTACAAATTGTTGCTTTCCTACTTATGGAGATCGTTGTTACATTGCACAGTTCATACGAATAAATGCCAAGTTCTTATTCTTGCATGTCAGATTTGGTGTTCTAATTTGTGTGTACTTTTTGGTTTGGTTGGGTATATTTGTTTCCATTTGCTATACTACATACTACATTTTGGCGTCACTGCTTGTACAATATTGGGTCAAACCAAACATCAATTGCATTATATAGCCTTTCAATATCTTGTCGAAAATGACAAAAAGTTTCAAACACTGACTAAAGACTTCAGTTTCCTTTTAGACATTGCAATTTGAGATCCCAAGTAGCGAGGAAGCGAATAAAACCAAAAAGTAATTAATGCAGCTCCATGATTATGAATATGCTGACCAGTTGATCAATTAAATTAACCGAGATTCCTAGGAGCGCTGCACCACTACTTTTTAATGCACAAATCACTGTTATCGGACAAATCGAGAACGAGACCATCATTAAAGCATCTTTTTAACCTTACAAGACAGACCATATGATCACCTAGGTAAATTTGTATATCTGCCCACACATGTATAGTTGACCAAAACACAAGCTTATACCATGATAATCCAGGATGCAAAAAAACTTTCTTTTCTTGTATTTACAACACCACTTGGGCTCACATAGAATAACTCAACATCACTAGAGACGTGGTTGTCCCCGAGACTTTCTACCATTTCCGTCAATAATCTGGGACTACCCATTCTAAAATATTTCATTCTTTTCAAAGTCAACGGGTCGTTTTGACATGTTTGACAATATTTGCCTGCAGTTGTTTACATTGCTCTAAGGTATCTCCAGAGAATCATAAAAGCCAAATACGACAAATACTCACATGCCAAAACTGACTCAAATCCTTTGTCAGAATTTGTTTGCAAGCGTTTTATTTATTTATTTATTAAATAAATAAAGTTCTTTTAAAAATAGATTAAGCAAAAATTGGAGGATTTAGGTTATATAAAGCACTTCACCCCATCATTATTACCATAGAACATTCACCCGGGGGGAAGAATTTTTGCAGATCAGCTAAGTGGAGAAATTTTTCGAGCAATTGCTCGCAGCTTCTTTTGTTTTGTTTTTTTTTGTTTGTGTTTTGATTTGTTTTCTCCGGCAATTCCCATAGCCTATTCATTCTTCTTGGAAGACCTTTCCCCAAGCCTAGGTTTTGAAAAGCTATCCAGTATTTTTAATTACTAATTTGTCTACAGGCGATCAAAGCTCAGGATTCTTTCAGAAGATTGCAAGAAGTCGTTTGGTCTAAAAATGTGCAAAAATGGATTTTATGAAAATAAGAAAAATATTGCCATCAATGCATAGTACTTGAGAAAATATGCACTTTTAGAGAAAATGACATCTAAAATGGAACCACATAATGAAATTTATGGCACATGCAAGTTTTTGTTGCTACATCTTCCCAGACCCTTTCCAAAAATGCCAAATTTTATTCTGTGTTTTCTTCACCAAAAATCCAAAAAAGGAAAGAAATGTAGTCTTCATGTCAATCGCAATTTTCAAGGTTGTCTCCCACGTCCAATTTCCACGCTGCCTTAAGTGACGAATTTTCACACAATTTTAAAGGCAGAAGTCATAATGCAAAGTCGCACTTTTGGAAAAGAGCTATCTTTCATGCAAGTCGCATTTTTTTGGAAGGAATCACTTAAGGTGCCAATGGGAATTTTGGTAGTGGCAGGGAAGTGGAAATTTTTTGCCTGCCTTGCAGGTTACTTTTTCCCATCAAGTCAAATCACTTAAGCTACCAATGGGAATTTTAGAGGTGGTAGGTAGGCGGGAATTTTTTAGTTGCTTTGCAAGGTAAAAATTCTCATTATGAAAGTCAAATCACTTAAACTGCTAGTGGGAATTTTAGA
Source organism: Taxus chinensis (assembly GCA_019776745.2). Lineage (NCBI taxonomy): Eukaryota > Viridiplantae > Streptophyta > Pinopsida > Cupressales > Taxaceae > Taxus > Taxus chinensis. The sequence goes on from CM034150.1 coordinate 132,871,506, forward strand.
GGTGGTAGGCAAGCGGGAATTTATTAGCTTCTTTGCAGGGTAAAAATTCTCATTATGAAAGTCAAGTCACTTAAGTGAAAAGCGGGAATTTTTTGCCTGCCTTGCAGGGTAAAAATTCTCATTGGTTTGACTTCCTATTTTTAGCAATTCCTCTTGCCAAAAAGTGCGACCCACCTTGACATTAATACATGCATTTAATGATATTTATTAATGTTATTTCTAGCCAAGTTTGGAGCCATCAATAAAAGGAAAGTCAAGGCAAGTAGATGAGCTAAAAAGAAGTCAAGGATGCATGCTAAAAATAAATAAAATAAATTCACCAGAAACATGCAAACTCGAGCGCCCAAATTGGAAGAAGCATGTCTTTTAATTAATTAATTTTCAAAAATAGGGAAAGGCAATCATTAAAAATAGCATGCAGATGGCTATATAGGCATGGGACGCCATAAGGGAGAAGCAATTAATTCTTTTTGATGGAGTTTGCAGCCCGGAAGGATTTTGGCGCCAAGGGAAGGAGGATTTTGTATTAAAGAATATTTTTCACTGCCGGGAAGCTTCCAGTTTTGGCAACTAGGGTTGGAATAGCTTAATTTTTATTATTCAAAATATCTGCATGTTGATGTGAGTGCACAAGTGAATAAGTAATATTTTTAGCTTGTTTGACATGCAAGCAAAGTCAAAAAATAGAGGGCAGCAGGCTTTATAAGCAGATTTTGGTGATGAAAATTGTGTATTCATGCCATGGACTCCATATTTGTCTGAATCAATTGCAGGTATCATTCACAGGTGCTCATATTAGTGAAAGGAAGTCAAAATCAATATCTGATACATTGAATATATCTTCGAATCAGAGGAAGAAATATATCAAGATCTCATAATTGCAAATGCTTCTAGCAAAAATTCATCCTCTTGTTTCTAACGCAGCCCGTGTGGAAGTCATTGCATGGAAAATTCCTTTCAGGAGCTTGTGCATGTGCTCCCAATCTTCCAGTTGAAGCCTTCATTGAATTTACTTGTATTTTCCTTCACCCGGAGTGCTTTCCAGCATTTAAAATTGCTCATATGCAATTAAAAATAAAAGGTGACGAGTTTTGTTTGAATTGTTTACGGCAAGCATTTTATTAGTGCATGTGTTGGAGAAGAACTGCAAAAGCTTCAAGGATAAGAGGGAAGACAAGTCAAAGTCAATACCCGCAAACAAATCACAGCCAGCTGTTTCCAAATTCAATTTGGTGAGAATCAAAGGCAAAATAGTCAACTGCATGCAGAATATGGAAAAAGAACAAGACTGGGAGTGTTGTAGTTTTCTTCTAATTTCTTTTCCTCTTTCTTCTTTTTTCTCTTATTTTCTCCGGCAAAGTAATTGAGCAATCGATTAAATTATAAAACTTAAGTGATTGGTTTAAAAACCGTTACTTGAAGAAGTCAAGCACTTGGAAATATGTGGCAGACATGCAAAACAGAAGGTTCTATTTTCAATTATAAATCATGCATGTCATGCAAAGAGGAATTCCAGGAAGAATACTGCCAACTGCTTCCCCTTTTCATTATACACTATAAATAGAGGAAGATCTTACGGGTTAAAAAATCAAAATTTGTAATCAGCATTCTTGTGTTCTAGACGTTGAGCTGAAACCTTTCATATCTTTCTGAAAGCTAAGGAATTGAAAGGAGGCAGATTTTCGGAGAACTTTGTGTTAACAGTGCATTTGTTTCTTACTTTTGTGTAGATCTTTACATAAACTTTGTGTTATCTCAGATCTAGATTTAAAACTTTTCTTTTCTTTAAATTTTGTATTGTGAGATCTGTTTGTTTCATTTATGTGCATGAGACCAACTCTGCGAACTATTGGTTGGATTGCACATCTTCTTTGCTTTCTTCCCGGATTCAATTATTTATCCCCCTTTGTAAATATTTTTTTACAGCTGCTTGCTGCAGAATTGCCTAGCTATGGCTCATGAGCTTTGCAATTAAAGTAAAACCAGTGTTTTAAAAACGGGTCGAACCGTAACCAGCCGGTTTGACCGATTTGACATTTTTTAGCACGAACTGCTAATGAAACCAGATCGGTTTGACCGATTTGGGCTAAAACCGGTCGGTTTATGACTGTTTTACCTTATACGGAAGCTGGTTCAAAAATATGTTTTTTAATTTTTTTTTTTTATTTTTTATCGTCTCTAAACCCTAATTTGGTGTTATTAATACACCCCCCCTCTATTCACTTCACACGTCTCTCATTGAGCATTTGTGAGCATAAGAATGAAGAGTTTATTTTTTGTAGTGAGCTTGGAAATTGGAGGCTTGGAGCTTGTTTGGCATTGCTTGTGGGCTCTTTGTGCTAATATTGGCATTCATTTGTGAGCACCTCACCTCTATTTATGAGCACCTCTCTTATTTCCAAGGATTTGGAGGATTGGGGCAACATTGAATAGTGTTCATTTGGAGTGAATTTGAGCATTGTTTGGCATCAAGTGTGGGCTCTTTGTGGCGGCATTTACATCTACATTTGGAGTGTGGGCTCTTTGTGGTGCCATATACAAGCTTGGAGCATTTCTTCACCTCATTTGTGTGCACATTGAAAGGTATGTTACATTTTAAACTTGCCCTTTATTTGTAAATTTTATTAAATAAGAAATATGAAATTTATTTTGTTTTTATTTGCGTTTTCAGATTTGTTTGCATTTGCAATGGCCCCCAAAACAAAAGACCCTACAGGACCCATGCCAATGTAATTGATGATCAAGTTTTTTGTAAATATTGTAAGAAACACATCAAGGGGGGGGGGATTCATAGGTTGAAACAACACTTGGCTGGTCAAAGAGGCCAAGTTACCCCATGTGATGCACCTGATATTGATGACATTAGGTTGGAAATGAAAAACATGCTTAAAAAACATAAGGAAGAGAAGGCTAGGCAAAAAGAGATGGAAGCTGAAATAGGGAGGAGTGAACATGCCTTGAGTGTTGAAAGATCTTGCTCTGATCCTTCTGTGACTGTTAGAGACCCCTTTCGGTATATGCCTCCCCCATCCACTCATAGTCAAGAAACTCGGCCTCAAAAAAGAAAGACCATTCAAAGCTTTTTTCCATCTTCCACACCTACTACTGCTAGTGCCTCCATGCCAACACAAAATCAGCCTACATTGGATAACCATTGGAAGAAGCAATACAAAAAAGTAGCTTTTGAGTACATTGCTAGATGGTGGTATGATGTAGATATCCCTTTCAATGCTGCCCCGCTCACCTTATTACCAACTGATGTTTGATTTCATTGTTGTTGCTGGTAAGGGCTTCAAAAGCCCTAGTATGCATGACTTGCGAGGATCACTTTTGAAGAAAGAAGTTGCATCCATAGATGAATATTTGAAAGGTTGCAAAGCTTCATGGGCCAAAACAGGATGCACTATCATGTCAGATGGGTGGAGTGATAGCAAGAACCGCACAATAATAAATTTTCTTGCCTCTTGTCCACAAGGTACAATGTTTTTGAAATCAGTAGATGCATCTGATAGGGTGAAAGATGCAAATTTATTGTTTGAGCTTTTGGATGAGATTGTTTTAGAGGTGGGGGTGGAAAATGTTGTACGAATCATAACAGATAATGCCTCTAACTATGTTCTTGTTGGTAAGATGTTAGAGGCTAAACACAAAACAATATTTTGGACTCCATGTGTTGCACATTGCATAGACCTCATGCTTGAGGATATAAGGAAAAAAGATTGGATCAAGAACACTGTAGAGCATGGCAAAAGCATCACCAAATACATCTACAATCACTCGTGGGTATTGAACCTAATGAGGAAGAACACTGAGGGCAGAGAACTTGTTAGGCCAGCCATCACGAGATTTGCAACAAACTTCCTCACGTTGCAATCTTTTATTTCCCAACAGAACTTGAAAAAAGATGTTTTCAAGTGATGAATGGAATGCATCAAAGTGGAGCCGGAAACATGATGGGAAAGACACAGAAGAAACCTTTTGATAATTTATTTTGGAAAAAAAAGCAGAGATTGTGAAAGTTGTTGAGCCTCTTGTTAAGGTGTTGTGGTTGGTGGACGGGAAAAAATTAGCCATGGGCTATATTTATGAGGCTATGGATCAGGCAAAGGAACAGATAAGGGCAGCATACAAAGACAGGGTAACTAAGTATGGGCCTATATGGGAGATCATAGATAATAGATGGAACAATCAACTCCATCGGCCTTAACATGCAGCTGGGTGTTTCTTGAACCCAAGATATCATTATAGAGATCTGCTTAGAGAAGATCAAACAGGAGAAGTCAAAGATGGTTTGTACGAGTGCCTAGAGTGCATGCTCCCTGATGTGAGGAAAAAACTGGAAGTTCACCAACATATTAGTTTCTTCAGCAAAGCCACAAGTACCTTTGGGAAAAACCATGCAAAGATTGCTAGAGATTTGGACCAACCATGTAAGCACATCTAATTTTTTTGAAGTTCATTTGACTAAACTTATAAAAAATGAATTTTTAGCATAAGACACAATCTAAATTTGTTGAATTATGCTTTAAGTTATATATTTTAATTTTTAACTCTGGTTTTTATCGTCATTGTTTACTAAGTAAACATTTACACTTTTTATCGTAGCACATTGGTGGGATTCGTTTGGTAGTCAATGTCCTCAATTGCAAAAGTTTGCAATTAGGATCCTAAGCTAAACTTGTAGTGCTTCGGGGTGCAAGCGCAACTGGTCTGTCTTTGAGAAAATTCACACGAATAAGAGAAACCGTTTGGAACAACAACGGTAGAATGATCTCGTCTTCGTGCAGTACAATCTTCGGTTAAGGCGCAACTAGTTGTTGAACCGAAGACCTGATACTGATCCCATTGTCTTGGATGATATAGATCCAACCTCATAATGGGTAGAGGAGAGTCACCCAGTAGAGTTTGATCCCGATGACTTGGGATGGATGGGTTTGGATCAAGAATCTGATGAGCCATTAGTAGCACCGCCGCCATCATCACGAGACATAGTAGGCACTAGTCGCACTCATGCTACTCCCCGACCCCGTGCTACTCCAGTTGTTGCAGATGTACCTGAGGATTTGGATGAGTCTGAGTCAGAGCCAGAGGTCGGTGATGATATTGATGAGGATGACCTTGAGGATCCCATTTCCAGCAGCGGTGCAAAGTTTGATGATTGATCATTGATGTCATCTAGTTTATTCTAGAGTTTTGTAACTTGTAGTATTTGTAATGTATCAATGATCATATCATGTTGCTTTTTTGGAGTCTTGAACTATGGAGGCCATTTAGAGCCTCATTGTTTATGTATTTTGTTTCAGAATCTCATCTATGATATATGTATTGTGTATTGGACTTGGAGTTCGTGTCATTTTGCTATAAACACCTTTCTTGCATATATATAAGAGAAAACTTTGCATATTCTGTGTAAATGTTGGAATTATGGTTTTTAACCTTTCAAATATAATATTTTCATTAAAAATATAAAATTTTATGTATTTTTTAGTAAACCGGTTCATTAAGTTTGAATCGGTCCGGTTCCAGTCCGGTTCCGGTCAAGTTCCGGTTCCAGTCCGGTCCGGACCTCGGCCAATTCTGAGTCCGGTTCTGATTTTTAAAACATTGCTTTGGCCAAAATCAAGAAACTGCCAATAGAAATGTTGATTGCGGAACAGATTGTGCCCGACGGATCAATTGAGAAGGGGAAGCAGCTTGAGTTTGCAGTATCTTTCCGTTTGGAGATCTGCAAGATTATGCTGAAAAGGATGCAGGCACTTGAGAGTATGCAATCATCTTTACCAGAAAATGTCGTTGCTTTCACTAATGAGCAAGTGGTCGGGAACGTTACTTCATACACAAGGACCATTCCTAGCAAAGTGCCTAATTCCCTGGAAGGATCTCTTCTGATGGTGCAAGGGAGAATTGATGGAGCTGTTAAGCCTTTCACGATGAATTCCATCAGCAAACTGGTGCCACTGAAGTCAGATATTGAGAAGTTCGGGCCTAGCTTGGAGGATGTGGAAGCATGTATCAGGGTATTGAACGAAGGCTTGGCTGCAATTCAGAACAGAAAAGGAAGTTGTGACTAAGATAAATGGGAAGATGCTGAATTACATGTTCGACAAGTATATTCAGTATCAAAACAAGAAGAAGATGTAGATGTTACAGCTGGCATGTCTTTCTTCTTCTACTCTTTCTTCTTCTATTTTTCACGTTCCCAGATTGTAATTGTAAAGCTTTAAAGTTATTGGTTTTGAAACCATTACTTTAAGTTGTGTGGAACGATTCTATTAGTTAAGTGACAAATGTGTATAAGTTTGAATATGGACCCAGATGCATGTCACTTGAAGAGGAATTAGAGGAAGACGAATGACAGATGTTATCTTTACTTTTTGTTTATGTTCCAGTTCAGTTGAGTTTTCAATTTGTACTTTCCCTTCTACATTCTATAAGTAAAAGAAGAACCTTCAGGTTAAGGATCAGAATTTGTAAGCAGCATTCTTGTATTCCAGACTTTGTGCTGAAATCCCTGATAGCTATTTGAAGCAAAGGAATAGAAAGGAGCAGATTTCCGGATAACTTTGTGTCACAGTGCATTTTGTTTCTAACTTTTTATATCAGATCTACTTATAAACTTTGGGTTATTTTAGATCTAGATCTAAAGTTACCTTTACTTATAATTTTGTGTGTTAATATCTATTGGTTCTGTCTACGTGCATGCAATCAACTCTGTAATCTATTGATTGGGTTGCACATCTTCCTTATTTTCTTCCCTGTGTTTATATTATTTCCTTCTTCTTTAGATATTTCCTTTCTTTAACAGCTGCTTACTTGCTGCAAAACTATACAGCTATGGTTCATGAGCTGCATGGTTAAAATAAAACCCCAAAATAGATACTAGCATATTTTATTGACAAATCTTAAAATCTTACACGGGAGCCTCACCGGTAAATGAGGGAGATTTATCTCATGACTGCCTAGGTTTTCAGCTATGCAGGAAATCTAGCCAATAGGATGTCTCTCTTGTAATAGTCTCTTAATCGCCACATATGCTCCTACATTGTCAGTGAAAAATTATGGATACCCCCTCTAAGACAACTTGCACAACATTATAAATACCCAACTCTAAGACAGCCTACTCCAACATAAGGCTCAAATTTGTTGCATTCTTTACCATGTAAAAGGCGTCAATTGACTTCAAAAAAATCATCTCACCATTGGAAGCCGCTAAAAAATTGATGAGAGTGCAATTCTTTTGATCTATCCACCCATTTGAAAAAATGGTGCATCCATAGTTCTAACACTACGTTTTTTGATATTTCAGGATTGACATTGCTTTGCAACCACAACCTAAAATAACTTCCCCCTTAGGTCTCTTGAAGAAGATGTCTAGTATCATTTCCCATCAACAGTCAATGTTATCACCAAATACTCACAATACGAGCTCTTTGGCACATTGAAGGGAAGCTTGTTCTAGTACCAAAAATTTAAATATATGCCTTATTTGCTTCCTTATACACATCATTGTTCTAGCTTGTACTTTGCAACTAAGGTTGTGTCCAGAGTATGTTTCTAGGTACTATGTATCCCTTTGCCTAAACTCGATGAATCGAATGTGCCTCTTCGTCTATGTAGACTGCGAGTAGAACCCACAATTGTTGTCACAACGGCCTCTGATTCACCTTCTATTTCAAGTCTAACAATTGTTGTTAGGGTTGTTTGCACCCTTTCCCTCTCTAGTTTCTTCTTTTCCATCTTCGCCTTCATCTCTCGTTGTATCTTCCATAACATTGGGACATACCAAGTCGTCGCGGCAAACAATAAATGCAAAATTATAATTTAAACGATTGATGCCTCCAGAATACATCTTCTCACACAATTTGCAAACTACAGTCGTCAAAACCACTCCACATATGGCATACTTCCAAGCAACATAATGGGTGCTAGTAGGAATGGTTCCTGTTAATGATGTTGAGCCTAATGTCGAACCTGATGTTGACCCAAATTCCATTGTATGCTAAGTTCTAATCTACAGCACCACAAGCGTCTAAAAAATTAAAAAACCATAAATTTAATTAAAAACATTATTATAAAACGATTTTTAAAATTAAAAAATATTAAAACCCTATGTAACCATAATTGCAAATTTGTAATTGTAAACCCTACAAACAAGAATAAATTTCCCAAAAAATAAATAAATACTAAAAGCATTAAAACAATAAATTCCGCCAATTTTGTTCATTAACAATGATAAACAAGCATAAATAACAATTACAATCATTCCCAAAAAATAAATAAATACTAAAAGCATTAAAACAATAAATTCCGCCAATTTTGTTCATTAACAATGATAAACAAGCATAAATAACAATTACAATCATTCGGAATCAAATGGAATGCATTCAAACTTGCAAACCATATTTGGATACAACATATAAACAATATAGAAAGAATTTACATTCTTGAAAAGAAAAGAAAAAAAAAACCTTACCTCCAAAAGAAATTATTCAAATTTGCTCTTTGAATTCAAATAAAATCTCTTCAACTCATGCAAAGGATGCTCAATAACTGTGTGATTCTAAGTGAGCATGTGTGAAGCATTGATAAGACAAAAAATGGATTTTTTTCAATGTAAAATACGCATTTTTGTAGTGTCTTGTGTTTAATGAGTCCACAAGGAAAACTCGTTGGGTTTTGGAAAGTGTATGGCGAGTGTTGGAAACGAGTTTTCCAAGAAACCTAAGCAAGACTTGTTGGTGAGTTTTTGGGGCGAGTATTTGCCCAAGGGAAAATATGGCAAGTACTCATCAAGTAGGTATGCTATGGACTCAACACATACATAACATACATCATAATGATATTCATCTCCTTTCCATAGGCACCTAAGCAAGACTTGTTGGTGAGTTTTTGGGGCGAGTATTTGCCCAAGGGAAAATATGGCAAGTACTCATCAAGTAGGTATGCTATGGACTCAACACATACATAACATACATCATAATGATATTCATCTCCTTTATATAGGCAAAAATTGCTCTTATTGGGTGGGCAACACCTAATCCCAATATAGGCCGACTCTTATCCAATATAATTAATTCCACAAGTTACCTAAAAACATATAACTAAGGTGATGTGTGCCACATGTCAGCATCTTCATCAACCCATACACATTATAATATCATATCCCTAGATACATAACATTCACCACTATTTCAGGGAAGATAACAAAATGGCAAACCTTTTGGCAAACTTGGTGTGGATCTAGCAAGGGTGAACAAAATCGACAAAGTCCTTGATCTTTGGGATGGACTTAGCGATATTTGGTTTAAAATCTTGCACCCCCCACTCAATCGCTTAACCATGGGCTATTGCTTGACCCATTTATGACATGATGTAATAATCAATGGGTCGCAGATAATTCCAAATACTTGAAATCCTTGTCAGCACTCATTACTTAAAGTCTTATGGATTTGTAGATCTCATTCGTTGCAACATATGGTGCTTGGTGGCAGTACATGGTGGCATACTTGAAATCCTTGTCAGCACTCATTACTTAAAGTCTTATGGATTTGTAGATCTCATTCGTTGCAACATATGGTGCTTGGTGGCAGTACATGGTGGCATGTGCAGTATTATTTCTACGCATAGGACTCTTCTCCTGAATTCATTTCAGCTCGCCCCCATTTGCAAACCCTTTTTCTCCTTCCTTCATGGTGCTCTCCTCCTTCGATGCAGGCATGGATGGTTTCCTTTGCCCATCCTACATCTTAAAGAGGACTACAGAAATGGCTTAATACACTTGTCTTTGAGGAGTGCCTAAAGATCATGTTTATCATTTAGTCGGGCACAGTCTTGCAAGCCATCAAGGATGTACTAGACTCAACTTACCTGGAACTAGCCAATTACCTTAGGGTCAACTGGAAGGTCCCTTCTATCTTTGTTGGTAACCTCTTGCAAATTGTTCCATGCAAATTGGTTGCAATGGCTATGGTTGTGACTATCATTTGAGAGGAGCACACAGTAGGGTTGGATGAAGAGTTCAAGAAATTGCAGCTATTTGGACCATCATTCCTTCACCACACAGTAGGGTTGGATGAAGAGTTCAAGAAATTGCAGCTATTTGGACCATCATTCCTTCATTCCAGTGTAGTATCACACAGTCTAGTGTCAATGGTAGTGTTTAGGGATCTCAAGCCTAGGTTCTTCACATTGATCGACTACATGGATAAATTCCAGCAACAGTGCAGATCGTCTCCTCAGTGGGTTTCAATCTTCCCAAGTTGGATTTGGCAGCCCTGCAACTACCTAATCTCCCTGATGAGACAAGACTCTGCAAACAGAGCATAGATAAGGTTGAGAAGGCTTGTGAATTATTGCTTCACCAAGCGGGAGCCGAAGGCTTCAACATTAGCCTTGATGGTCAAATGATACAATCTGGTAAGCCCTGTGATAATGTCAGTCCGTCCATCCCTTAAGGATTTCGTCTAGTTTTGAGTGTGGAATTGTGACATTGAAGTGATCCGAGAGTGGCCTGTTTTTTGTATAGTTATTAGCACTAAAGTATACAAGGATGGCATAGGCTGTCTTCTTTAATCAGTAGACTATACTTTACTAAAATTAGTGTGCATGCTTATGTACTATTTATGGAAATTTGAATATAATGGGCAATGGACTCATACAACCCTTGTTCACCTATCAAAAATAAATAAAGGCGCAATTATACAACCATGCATTGTACCTATAACCTTTACATTGAACGATGCAAATATAAGATTCTTATTCAAGTTTAAATATGCTTTAGTACCTTTTTATGAACATTGTTGTCATTTGAAAACAAATATCTAGTCTGTGCTCAGTAATTGTTTTGATTTGTAAAAAATTACTAAATAAGTATATTGCAATGACAAATATTCTTCAATTACTCCATGATTAGTTCATTCACCCTAATATTTCTACGAGTTTATTTTATGTGCGCATCTTTCAAAGCAGATTTGTAGACAACAGTATTAGTGACACACATACTTATCTGCATTGGGTTAATAACTATAAAACAGTGTTTAATAAAGGTGTGATCATATGAGTATGCAATGTACCTGTGACCTTTAATTTACTTATTAGTTTCATGATGGGAAAGTAAGGTTATGTACGTACTGACTGTTGTGGTCAACCCTCATGCATACCCTCCCTTTTCCTATGTGTGTAATCAACTGATCCATTTGGCATTCTCCAAGATTCACTTCAAGTAATATATGTAAGTTAGGCCTCAATATATAGGAGGTTGTGTGCAATGTCCATTGTAGTCATGATTTATGAAAACATTCCTATTTTTGTACATGATGATTGTGCATGTCTTGTAGATAATTCTTATCCGTATGTATAGTGTGCGATGTTTTCCGATTCAAGTATTTCATTGTAGAATAAGTAGTAACAAAAATTGTCAATATAATGTTGGGAAGGTTGTTAGTGCTTATTCATATGACAAGCTCATGGACACAATGTAATGTCCCCTTCTTGGGACATTTTTGAAATTGAAGACTTGAAGATTGAGCTTGAAGCTGATCCAAAGGTGTCTTTTTTCTATTTTGTAACCCCTTGGCATGCCTAGCGCTACAAGTGGGAGTCTCTTTAGTTATTTTAATGTACACATAGGTTAGTTGTTTTTATTATTTAATTAAAAATAATAAAGTGTACATAGTCTTAGTTTATTAGAGGCTTTATTTTATAATGAGAGTTTATGTTTTCTCTCAAAAAGGGAAAAGGTCGGTCATTGGATATTGCACCCCTTAACTCTATAAAAGGAGGTCACATTTCCTCTAGTGAGGCTATGTTGGTTGATCATTTTTTTTCACTCCATACTTGGAGTATTGAGATATATGCCCATGGGATGTATGCCCTAGTTCTTAAATTGTGTTCTCTCTCATTGTAAGCTTCATTTGGATTAATTGTTGAAGACTCTCAAGTAAATTTCAGATTTTTCATTATTGCTCAAGTTATTTCAGATTTTGGCGCCAAGTTTGGAGTTTGGAGTATTGCTCCTTTTATTTCTGTTTTTATTGTTGCAATTATTTTTACCAGAGCGACTTGGATTGGTGATGATTTGATCATGTTTTGATGCCATAAATGCTAGATCTGAAATCTGCCATGTGTTATTAAATCTTTCAGAGCAAGGGGCTAATATTTTGGTGTGTTTGGAGGCTAGGAAAGAGCTGGAAATTATTTAATTAATTTTCCCTAACCCTAGCGACTGGTTTTCAGATTTTAGAGGCAGATCTGAGTGGGATTCAGTGTTCAGAAAGTTCAGTTTGTTAGTTCATTTGAAAGCTCATGATTTCTACTTTATTGTGCAATTCGTTTCATGCCAAAACTCCAAATATTTTGTGAGATATTAATTTTTAAAGTTTCAGCTGTTCTGGGTGATTTATTAATTAATTAACTGCTGCTAAAAATCAGATTTGGATGTTATTAGAATTCTAATTAGTTCTCCCATCTAACCCATCACTTTGGCATACTCCAATCCCATTTTGGGTTGTATTATTGCTGACATTGGGTTATTTGAGGTCAGACTATGAAGATCTAATCTTCCTAGGATCGATTTGGTTAATTAATTAGGAGGAATAAGAAGGAAGTAATTTTATAATTTTTGGGAGTTGATTTGATGCCCTAAATGTGTTGGGAACGTGCAAAATATGATTTTTGTATATTATTCTTCATATTTTTGTGGCCCAATATCTAAAATTTCAGCTCATTTGGACTTCTCTAACCAAAGATATGAATTTTGGAAAATTGCAGCAGTTGGGGTTTGAACATTAATTATTTTCCAGCAGTGTGTGATCAAATTTATGTTATTTCCTTACTTGTCCTAGAAGGGGACATTACATCCATGTTGTTATTTTTCATTGGTGCCACTGATGCAAGAGGATATTATTTCAAGTGTTTTGGCAAAAATGTTGACGTTTTTTTGTGACTTTTCACATAATAGTACATTATATTGCGTTGGTTTTTGCTAAAATTGTGTTATAATATTCAGAAAAACAATGATAGTGTATCCACAAAAGAACTTATACAATCTTTTCATTGGCCCACATGAATCTTATCAGTAGCATGATGCACACGAGTTCAACACATTGTGTGAAAAGCTAGAAGAGATAGCAAAGGAGCCTTTTCAATATTTGTTAACTTGATCATGTCCGTGATGATAATAATGATGGTATTTTTAACATTCTTTAAACCAAATTGGTATGTAGGACCCATCAAAATGTCTTATTCAAATGTACATTATGCTTTGTCTTTAACTTCATTACAGATTGCATCATTAGAGTTATATTTTTTTAATAGTCTTCAGTCTTGTCTTCTATGTCCTTTAATTTATCAAGAGTCTCAATTTATGAAAATTCACGCTTTAAATTGTCACCATAGTAGCATATTGATCACCATACCTGTAATGTCCCTTTTTGGAGATCCTCTGAAAATAGCTCAAGGCTAAGCACGAAGGACTAAAATCATATTTATGGCAGGCTGTAAATGAATGTCAATGACTGTGAAAACCCACAAGAGCTGTCATATTTTCCTCCAGGTTAGCGACCCCTTATATGCACCCAAACAATCGATAAAATGATAGATTTCACGTTTAGAAATTATGGGGAATCCAACCATGCAATTAGATCGCACAAATACCAGCAATATCCTCCGAAACACTTTCCCAAGCAAGTCGCCCAGGGCAGAATTTTATTATATGCAGCAAGAGAGAGATTACAACAAGAGTGTGTCGAGTTTCGTTCCACACAAGGTTTTCCTCAAGGTGTTTTGTCCTTGAGAGAGCCCTCAATCAAGGGTTTTCATCCTTGAGAGAGAAAAAATTTATTGGAAGCTCTTGTGGGTTTTCACAGTCATTGACAGTCATCTCCAGCCTGCCATAAATCTGATTTTAGTCCTTCGTGCTCAGCCTTGAGCTATTTCCGGAGGATCCCCAAAAAGGGACATTACAGGTCTAATGATCAATATGCTACTGTGGTGACAATTTAAAGCGTGACTTTTCATAAACTGAGACTCCTGATAAATTAAAGGACACCGAAGACTATTAAAAAAAATATAACTCTAATGATGCAATCTGTAATGAAGTTAAAGACACAGCATAATGTATATTTGAATAAGACATTTTGGCTGGTCCTACATACCAATTTTGTTTAAAGGATGTTAAAAATACCATCATTATTATCATCATAGACGTGGTCAAGTTAACAAGAGGAATGAAATGGTGTAAGTCCAAAATGGGGTTTTCATGATACAAAGGATGTGAGAACTAGAAAAATAGGGTTTGAGGGGCAAGAAAGTTTGGCTGAAAAAGTAGGGGACAATATAGCAAGAAAATAATAGATCCAAAAAAGTAAGATGTGGGTGAAAAGGGAACAGAAATGTAGGTCACGGAAAAGAAGGGTGAAAAAAGTTATGGCAAAAGAAACTAGGTCAAAAATGTAGCAAGAAAAAAATAGGGGAAAAATTCAGAAAATTGTACTCATATAAGTGACACTGCTGCCGAAGTCTTATTCTCCTTTGCTCACTTTTGCGCCACATATTCATTTCCCAAATCATTGCTCTGATACCACTTTACTAGGATATTAACACAAGAAATACTTCAGATCCATAGAACTAAAGAAATAACATTTCCCACAAATGCATGTTAGTTTCTTTTTTAGTTTGGATTCCATAAGTCATGTATATTACAAGCACTACCAACATTATTATCATCATAGACACGATCAAGTTAATCTAATGTCCCATTTTCCAAGCTAGTTCGATATGAAAGACCTTATGCCCATTTCTCTTCTCGTGGGCATCAACGAAGGAGTAAGGGAGGGAAACTTGCCATGGGTGTAAGTGTTGTACTTCAAAAATTAATTATTTTATTTACTAATCATGGCATTGGCGTGGTTCAACTAAGTCGTGGAACACTTGTCAAGCAATGCAAGGAGGATTTCTATTTCTTCATTAGGAAGGTCGGTCTTGTGGAGGCCTACATAGTGACTTTAATGTTCTTTCCCTTCATTAAGGGGGGTCGGCCTCTCTAGAGGATTCTATTTGCCCATTGACATTTTCGAGGCCTACACAAGGTGGTTCAACTTGCTAAAGGAGGATTATGTTGATTTTGATATTGATTTCTCTTGGAGGTGGAGCAAGTAGCTTCTCTTCTTGCCATTGAAGGACAGAAACCCTTCCTTGGTAACCTATTGAAGAAAAAACCCTTCAATAAGATCACACTAGAGGACGAAAATTCTCTTGTGCGTAAGGGTGATCTCACACAAAGGTCACATTGGTACTTCAAAGTGATTTTATGCAACTAATTTTTATTTCCAACCGTAGGCGACTTGGTTGAGGGTTGAATTTGGTGTCCCCAAGATTTCATCCTGAAATTTGGGACTACCCCTTTTTTAAATTTTTCGTTCTTTTTAAGTAACGGGTCGTGTTTTGTGTTTTGTTTTTCCTGCATTTTCTTGCATTGCTCTAAGGTATCCCCAGAGAGTTATAAAAGCCACATTAGTCAAATACCCACATGCTGAAGCTCACTCAATTCCTTCATCTTGTCTGAAGACATTTTATTTATTTTTATATTAAATAAATAAAGTTCTTTTAAAAATAGATTGAGCTAAAATTGGAGGATTTAGGTTATAAAGCATTTCACCCCATCATTATTACCGCAGAACATTCACCTGAGGGGAAATTTTTTTTTAGATCAGCTAATTGGAAAAACATTTCGAGCAATTGCCCGCAACTTTTTTCGGGTTTTGTTTTTATTAATTTTTGTTTGTGTTTTGGTTTTTCTCTGTTTTTCGTTCGGTAATCCCCGTAGCCTATTCATTCTTCCTGCCAGACCTTTTCCTGGAGGTGACCAGAGCTCAGGAGTCCTTCAGGAGATTGCAAGAGGTTTGGTGTCCCCAAATTTCACCCTGAATTCTGGGACTACCCATTTGAAAAAAATTCGTTCTTTATAAAATAACGGGTCTTTTTGTGTTTCTATTGCCAGAAGATGTCTGTATTATGTTAGATATTCCCAATGTATCATATGAGCCAATTTCGACAAATACCCAGAAGCCAAAACTCATTTTATCACTCCGTCAAGTTTTGTTTGCGAGAAATTTTTATTTAATTATTCAATAAATAAATAATGCCCCGTTTGAAGTAAATTGTGCTCCAGTTGAACCCTGCTAAAGTTTTGCATGCCAATATTCACATATATGAATAGGGTTTTCACCAGGAATAAATCCTGAGCTTTGTTTGTGACTTCTCGTAACATTTTTCATTTTTATTTATTTTTTTGTGTTTTTCTCCAGTTTTCTCCATAATATTTCTGTTCAATTCCCCTGGGTCCATTACTTTTCCAGTATAGTCTGTTTACTTGCTTGAAGCATTTGGAGATCATTTACGACCACCACACTAGAAGGAATCAACCTCATAAAAAAAGCTTCTGGTCAAAAAAGATGAAGTCGTGCACAAGAAGCATGTCCTAGGCAAGTCGCATTTTTTGAAATAAATGGATTTTATGAAAATAAGAAAAATATTGCCATCAATGCGTAGAGCTCGAGAAGATATGCACTTTTAGAGAAAATGACACCTAAAACGGAGCCACGACACATGCAAGTTTTGACTGCTACATCTTTCCGGACCCTTTCCAAAAATGGCAAATTTTATTCCATGCTTGTGTTTTCTTCACCAAAAATCCAAAAAAGGAAATAAATGTTGTTTTTATGTCAGTCGTAATTTTTAAGGCTGCCTTCTACGTCTAGTTTCCATGCTGCCTAAGTGACGAATTCTAACGCAAATTTAAATGCAGAAGTCACAATGCAAGTCACACTTTTGGAAAAGAGCTATTTTTCATGCAAGTCACATTTTTTTTAAGGAAGAATTTAAGCTGCTAGTGGGAATTTTGGTAGTGGCAGGCATGCGGGAATGTCTTACCTGCCTAGTAGGATAATTTTTCCCATGAAGTCAAAGTCACTTAAGCTGCAATGGGAATATTAGAGGTGGTAGACAGGAAGGGATTTCTTACCTACTTTGTAGGGTAAAAATTCCCATTATAAAACAAAAATCCCTTAAAGCACCAGCGGGAATTTCTTACCTGCTTGGCAGGGTAAAAATTCTCATTATGAAAGTCAAATCACTTAAGTGGAAGAAGAGATATTTAGAGATGCAGTGAAGGGTAAAAATTCCCATCAAAATTTGACTTCTTATTTTTAGAATTCACCCTTGCCAAAAAGTGCAACCCACCTTGGGTGAATAACAATGCATTTAATAATATTTATTAATGTTTATTCACCCAATTTTTACGCCATAAATAGAAGGAAAGTCAATGCATGAAGACAAGCTAAAGTGAACTGAAGGTAACATGCTAAAAATAAATAAATTAAATTTATTTAATAGTAGCTAGCAGTATGCAAAAATAGGTACCCAATTTGGGTGAATAAACATCATTGTTTATTAATTAATTGCCAAGAATAGGAGGGGAAATTATTAAAAATAGAATACTGAGATTTATATAAGCATGTGCTACCATAATTAAGATGTAATTAATTATTTTAACTGAGGATTGCAGCCCAGACACTTTTGGCACCAAAGGAAGGAGGATTTTACATTAAAGTTTATTTTCCACTGCCGGGAAGCTTCCAATTTTGGTGCCTAGGGTTGGAGTAGCCTGATTTTGGTCATTCTGAGCATCTGCATGTTGGTATAAGTGTTTTGGTGAATTAAATAATATTTTTTCTTTCTTTGCATGCAAGCAAAATCTCAAATTTTAGGGAAGCGGGGTTCATATGCAGATTTTTGGTGACAAAAATCAAGTATTCATGCTCTGCACTTTATCTTTGTCTTAAATAATTATAGGTATTCACTATAGTTGTTAATATAGGTGAAAGGAAGTTCAAATCAATGTCAGGTACATTGATTATATCTCCTAAATCTAAAGAAATTGATATATCTACACGAATTGATCCAGTTCTAAAGAATTCCGGTAGGAGTAAAAGAAAAAGAACGTTGAAAAAGATTGCTCAGAAAAAGACTACTCCAACCTTGATGAACCATGATGATAGAGAGTGATCAAAAAAATCATGCATAGCTTCAAGATTTGATGAAGTCAACGATACAAACATAGGCCCTGAACCTATCATTGATTTAATTGACAGATCCAGATCTCTTAATTTCAAAGGCTTCCGGTAAAAAGGTCATCCTCTTGTTTCTGACACAGCCCGTGTAGAAGTCATTGCATGGAAAATTCCTTCCAAGATCTTATGCATGTGCTCCCAATCTTCCAATTGAATCCTCCATTGAATTTACCTTGCATGAACTGAAGAAGAATTGAAAAAGCTTCAAGGATAAAAGGGGAAGACATGTTAGAGGTAGCACCCACAGGAAAATCAAAATCATGCATAACTTCTAGATCCAATTTGGTGAGAATCAAAAGCAAAAGATTCAACCACATGCAATAAAAGAAGAATAACAAGATTGGAAGGGTTGCAACTTTCTTCTTATTTCTTTTCCTCCTTTTATTTTCTCTAACAAAGTAATTGAGAAATCAATTAATTTATAAAACTTAAGTGATTGGTTTAAAATCCATTACTTGAAGAAGTCAATTACTTGGAAATAGGTGGTAGACATGCAAAATAGAAGGTTCTATTTTTTAGTTATAAATCATGCATGTCATGCAAAGAGGAATTCGAGGAGGAAGATTTCCAGCTGCTACCCTTTTCTATAGCTATTGCATGCAAGAATTCATTTAAAGCTTCCTATTTGTAATTTCCCCTCTACATGTTATAAGTAGAGGAAGAACCTACGGGTAACCTACGGGTTAAAAGAGTAGAATTTTTAAGCAACATTCTTTTGTTCCAGACTTTGTGTTGAAACCCCTGATAGCTATTTGAAGTAGAGGAATAGAAATGAGCATATTTCCAGAGAACTTTGTCTCAATGGTGCATTTTGTTTCTAACTTTCTTTCTGAGATCTATTTATAAACGTTGCATTATTCTAGATCTAGATCTGAAAGTTCCCTTTGGTTATAATTTTTTATGATAATATCTATATGTTATATCTATGTGCATGCAATCAACTATGTAATATATTGATTTGGTTACACATCTTCCCTCTTTGTTTCCTTTTTTCTGCTATTTTCTTCTTCATCAGATATTTCCTTTCTTTAACAGTTGCTTACTTGTTGCAAAACTATACAGCTATGGTTCATGAGCTGCATGGTTAAAATAATACCCACAAATAGATACTAGCATATTTAGCCTCACCGGTAAATGAGGGAAATTTATCTCATGACTGCCTAGGTTTTCAGCTATGCAAAAATCTAGCCAACAAGGTTGCTTAGTCCAAAAAGGTGCACTAATGGATTTTATGACAATAAGAAAAATACTGCCACCAATGCATAGAGCTCAAGAAAATATGCACTTTTAGAAATAAAAGGCACCTAAAACGGAGCTACGGAGTGAAAGTTATGGCACTTGTAAGTTTTGTGTTGCTACATCTTCTTGGACCCGTTCCAAAAAATGCTTCTTGGAGTGCAAGTCGTAAATCTAAGTTGCCTTCTACCCTAGATTTCCACGCCAAACTTGGGAAGTCAATTAGAAGTGCAAGTCGCACTTTTTGGAGTTGTCTGACAAGTTAAAGTTTAACATCATTGAAAACACCTATCAGAAAAAACGCTCTATAACTTTGGCGCAAAACTAGAGTCGGATTTTCTAGGGTTTATCGTTTCTAACCGCCATACCGCGGCCTTGTTGGGCTCTACGGGAATTTATTGTTAGTCTCTCCTAGGTTTTCTCGCCCTTTGGGCATCCCCTATATAATGTCTTCGCCATCTTCAAACCCGGTTATTTCAACCGTGGAAGGAGATAGTGGAGCGAGCAATGGCACCGCCTGCGAAGCGACCCAAGAAATTCATCCCAAAGGTCTTTCACGAGATAATATTTCTCCTCCTGATGTAGTTCTGCCCATTCCTAAATTTAATCTTGCCTGTCAATGGTTAGAGCAGTTTTTCCTCATTGGGTATTTTGTGGGTCGAATCCCCTCTGAAAGCATGCTCAAATCCTATGTAAATAAAATCTGGACTCCTCATGGAGTTTTCCTGGATAGCATTCAAAACATGATGAAGGGTTTCTTTCTTTTTCGTTTTTTTGACCCTATTAATGCGCCTGTAATGTCCCCTTTTCAGGACATTATATGCATGGAAGGATTCAAAGGCCCTCAACCCAATGGGTTTGAGGATTGGACTCATATTTCAACATAAGATATTTTGTGGTATCTGAATATACCGCCTTTAGAAAAGTGCACTGTATGGATAGGAATTTCCTTAATCTTAAATCTAAGAAATTAAATGCAGTGCACAAGATAATAGATCTACCATAAATTTTTTTATTTTTCCGCTTTACTGTGCCTTAGGCGAGAAAACATTGTATGATTGGAAGCCGATTGGAGTTTTGCACCATGCTTATTCCTGATAAGCAAGTATGAGGTTGAGATTGGTCCTTGAATGGGGTCTATGGTGAAGATTGGGAATTATTGATATCTGGCTCCCTGCATGGAGAAAGGATGTATGCACAAAATCTGATGTTCGACTCTCTCTATGGTTTCCCATTGTTGAATCGTCATACCGCTCTCTTTTTCGGGCTGTTGCGAAGAATTTATTGAAGATAGTCCTTCTCCTATGGTATATCTAGCCCTCTTGGTGTCCCCTATATAATGACCTCTTTCATCTTGGCAGCTATTGGTTGTTTCAACCATTGGCAGGAGATAGTTTGGAGTGAGGGAAAAAATCATACTTGCTAGTGTTTGAAGCGCCCTTTTGGCAGGAAGTTCGTCCCAAGGGTGATTTCAAGCAGGTAATCTGCTCTAGCTTCGAATGTAGCCTTAATTGAATGATTCTAACTGATATTTAGTTGCTGCTTGTCAAGATTTAGATACAGCGATTTCTTTTGTATCAAGTCTCCCATGCTTGGCGTATTCTCGTGTTCATATGACTAGCTGTAGCTAAGCATTTTGGTGGAGTATTTTAATGTGCAAGCTATCTTTCCCTAAACCAGTGTATGCCTACATGGTTTGTGATCATGCTCTAGCGACTAGTAGTTTAAAAAATGTCCTTGGGGTATTCTTGAATACTTTGCCCTTGCAGATTTTAGATTCCAAGTGACATCTGGGTGTTGCAATACTCTACCCAAGAAGATCGGCTGGGTTAGTGAGCAATGCCATCTGAGTGGTATGTTATTAATTCTTCTATTAGCAGCGATCTGTATGGAGTAATGGGGTTTGGTGATCAGTAATACTTTTAATGTCTTCATAACACCATGTTTATACCACCTAGAGTTGAAAAGTCTGCCTATATGCGAACTGTATTGCCAACTGATCTTGACCTGTGCCATTTGTGCATCTTTTGGGCCTACTATCAAGTAAGATACAAATTTCTTGGCACAATTAGATCTCATGCTCCAGGAGTGTTAGGGTTGCATGCGATTTCTGAGGAAGCCTATTTGTTGTTACCATGCCTTTGTCTTTATCACTAAGCAGTGAATGCTAGTTTGAGATTGGATCTCATTAAGAGATTGAATATATCATAGTGGTCTTGGGGCGTATGATCCGAATGCAGGGAGTTTTATTTGCTTTACGGCACAGTTTGGTTACACATTTTGTCAATGACTTCGAAAGTAGTATTTGAATTGTGAAATGAAGACACAAGTATCGGGTTTGCTGGGTTCATTCATTTTGGCTCTAACTCTACTTGCTTAGATACCCTCTTGGTGTCTGATATATTCCAGGGTGTTGGAGTCTCTTGTTCCAGATGTAAATGTGACATGTTTGAATCGATTAGATTTGACATATGATGGCAGCAACCTGGGCAGGTGTTTGGTAAAATAGTAAGTTCTTTTCTTAGCTGCCAACCCATGCATTGTTTGATGGGTATTCTCAAGTCCTTGGTAGCAAATTGTATGTGAATGCTCATTCATCAATTTTAGTGTGCCTAAAAGCACAAAGTCAGTGATCTGTATATTGCATTTTAAGAGCCACTACTGTGGTGTATTTTGGGGCAGCGAATGGTGTGTGTTGTTGCATAGTATATTGGGGTAGTTTGGAATTATTAATTGATGTTTTGGCTGTACTTGATCAGTTTGGGTTGATTGCTAATCATACTTGGTGTTAGATTTACTTGTTTTCTGCCATTTACCCTTGATCCCATAAGTGGGACATTACAGCACCCAATATTTTGGCTAAGCAAGCCACTTGGTATGTCCGCAACTCGCTGCTTGTGTTAACACCCTAACACAAGGACTTTGTGGTATCTGAATATACCGCCCTTAAAGTTCTTGTTTGGGTTGAATTTCTTGGTCTTCGTCTGCCATGCGTGCCTTTTTTGTCATAAATTTCCGCCTCGCTTGGGCGGGTAGTTTTCCTGGAAGCCAATAAGTTTTACCATGCTCGTCCACAAAAGTGATTCTGTGTTGAGATCAATCTCTCGTAGTATCTCAAAGAATTTTTGGATATTCCAATGGGCAATAAACATTATTCCCAGCGGGTCCCCATGTATATCAATCTACCTAACACTTTTTTATGTTGTCAAGAGTCTGATCATAAGATCAAGGATTGTCCGCTTTATGTACCCTGTAACTGCCCTATGTCCAAAACAACTCCCGAGCTATTCAAACTCCAACAGGAGGAAGGTTGGCAAGCTGTCATGAGGACGGTGAAACAAGAACAAAGGCTAGCAATCCAAATCCTCTAGCTCCCATGGCCACCAAGAACCAGCTGTTAAGGAACAATATCTCAATATCCTAGCTAAGGAGCCTACAACTGTTGCTAAAGTACCAACTACTGTTGTCATCTCGGCTACTCCATTACCAAAGTATTCCAACACGCCCCTTACGGCGTTGGTTCTCATGGACCAGACAAATTATAGGGTTTACACGTTCCCATCCCGCATTCAGTTCCACTGATGCTGCCAAACAACTCACAAAGGTCGTCTAAACAAACCCAAAGTTCTTCCCACATCTCTCAGGACCATAACCCAACACACAACATGGATTCCACTGAAGCAGAATACAACATTGAGCACGCTAACCGGAAAAAAGTTGATCTCCAAGATTTTTTGCTGCATAATGTTGCTTGTTTCTTGCACAATCAATATGATGCCCTTGATGGCTTGGAGGATGGGGATATGGCTCTGGACCAACATTTCCCATGAATTGTTGATCTTGGAATGTAAGGGGTCTTACAGACTCCTGTTGTAAGTATGTTGCGTGTGAAACTCGAAAACGATATGTAAATCTAGACGTTTTGTTTTTTGCATGAAGTAAAAATTATAAGTTTTCAATTATAGATGGTTTGCAAGTCCATCTGGCCTGACAACTTGGCTTTTTGTAGCAATCATGAAGCAGGGTGTGGGGGATTAATTTCTCTGTTTGCTCCCTTATAAATGACAGCATTTATTAATTGACCATGGTGTCGACCCCACCAACTGTGTCATATGGGTCCTTTTTAATATTGATGGCCGCCATTTTGGGCTTATAAATATTTATGCCTCAAATGATGCAGCCAAAAGGGCCGATCTGTGGCGGTGGATAGCCAACTCCATTCCTGATACTTAGTGGGTTATAAGTGGAGATTTTAATATGGTTGAATCACCTAATGATAAATGTACGGGCCATCTGCCTGATGAGGTGGACACTTGGTGAAAGGGAAGTGTGGTACTTCATGCGTAATAAATTCAGATTTTTTGATCCTAATGCTTCTCGCTTTCCCACCTCTGAAGCTAATGGTATATGTGGACCAATCTATGTGGAGGGACAGATTGCATTAGTTAACATGGCTTGACAGGGCCATGTTGTCAGCTCAAGATTTACCACCTTTGAGTGTTGATAGCATTTATTTAGTGGCGGTTACTTTGTGGCTGTCATGTTCCTCTGCCTGCATGCATTTTCCTACCGTATCATTTCTGATCACTTCTCCAATACGATTTTGTATCTGTTGGCATGATGCCCCCTTTTGTCATAAGGGCCAATTCTTTCTTAATACCACCTTGATGCAACATTGGGCCCCATTGTCAATACATATCAAAGGGGTTTGGAACTTAATTCCATGATCCCAGTCACTATTAGTGGTTTCATCCTTTTCCTATGCAAGCCAGATGGATACAATGGTGGGAAGACACATTGAATCAGACTACTAATGATTTCTTAGAATCTACGTTGTTTCCGACGGATGGAAAAAATGCAGCGCCCGCGCATACTCCGCGAACACCTAGGGAGCTCTCATCTAGGCAACAGTGGCACTCCAAGGTGATCCCTTCTCTAGTTAGCTCTGTAACTGCAAGTTGCTACACTCCGCCAAAAAATCCAAATTGCGGATAACTACAATGTTGCAGAGGTGCACAGATCTGGGCTCGGATGCATTGGCTCAAGATTAGAGATCAGATTCCAGTTTGGAGAATCATCCAAACCAGAAAGCCTTCCGCAACAGGAGCGTATCAAAAAATAACCAAGTTCGGTTTACAAACCCACACTTTTGAGCCTTCTCCAACAGAGTCCTGCTAACGAGCCCAATATTAGTTGCAGGCTTAGCAAAGCCACAACTTATGTATGTCCAAACAACTCAGCAAGGGTCGTCCAAACAACCCCAAAGTCCTTCCTGCATCTCTCATGACCATAACCCAACAGTGCCAACGTGGATTCCACCGAAGCGGAATACAACATTGAGTGTACCGACTGGAAAAAGTATGATCTCCAGTATTTTATGCAGCATAATGTTGGGTCGTTTCTAGAACACAATAAATATGATGCCCTTGATGCTGTCCTCAGAAGGAGGATGCATTGATATGGCTCTTGACCAACATTGTCCGATGAATTATTTATCTTGGAATGTAAGGGGTCTTACAGACTCCTGTCGTAAGTATGTTGTGTGTGAAACTCGACTAACGATGTTCCTAAATCTCAGACCGTTTTGTTTTTGCAGGAAGTAAAATTTATAGGTTTTTAGTTATAAAGGGTTTGCTAGTCCCTCTTGGTGTCCCCTATGACATGACCTCGGAGTAGCAATCATGAACCGTGGCAGGGGATTAGTTTCCTGTTCTCCCAAATGGCAGCCTTAACCATGGTGTCGCACCCCAGGAAGTTGTCAATGGCCGCCCTTTCCCCTGAAGCAGTTTTTCAGGGGCATGTAATCTCTCTATTTTCTCCACATGTAGTTATGCCTTCCTATTAATTAAATGGTGGTCGCTGTGTCTATGTTAGAACATTTTTAATACCTCATGGCAAGCACCTTTGGCTCATAAAAATGTTTCGAGAGGCCTCTGAAAACGGTGGCTCAAGGGAGGGGTAACAGATCTGGACCCCTCATGGTGGTGGATAGCCAACTCCATTCTCGATGCTTACTGGGTTATAAGTGGAGATTTTAATATAGTTGAATCTACATAATGATAAATTTGGCCATCTTCCACATGAGGTATGACACCTAGTGAAAGGGAAGCGTGGTAGTTCATACGTAATAAATTCAGATTTTTTGATCCTAATGTTTCTTGCTTTCTCACCTCTGAAGCTTGGTATACATGGAACAATCTACGTGGAGGGATGGATCGCATTCTTAAATGGCTTGACAGGCCATGTGTCGGCTCAAGATTTTTTTGAGTTTGATAGAATTTATTCTATGCCAGTGGAGGTCATGCCTAACTTTGTCCTTTCGGATGATTCTCAGATAGCGAATATGCATTGAGATTGTGTACTCTCGTAGGATCATCAAAGGTTAATATTTGATGCAACATGGCCCCCATGTCAATCATGTATCACTTTTCGATCATACGTCATGATTCAGCTTCTTAATCAATCTGCCTTGACCCAACATTGCTTCCACTGTCAATCATCTGATCAAAGATCATGGAACTTAATTCCATGACCCAGTCATTGTCAGCGGTTTCATCCACCTATGCAATCCAACTGGATACAATGGTGTGAAGACACGCTGAATCGGACTACTAGATTTCTTAGAATCTACAGCCGACAGCTAGCAAAAACTCGACACCGCTCATACTCTGCTAACACCTCAGCTATCATCTGGGCAATGGTGGGCACTCCAAGGTGATCCCTTCTCTAAAGCTCTGTAACTGTAAGTTGTTATGCTCCAGAAACAAATCCAATTTGTGGACCTAACTATAATTCTACAGGTGTAACCAATGGGCTCGGATACACTGGCTCAAGATTGGAGATAAGGTCTTGAAAGAATTTTTTCTTTCTCTCCAAACCATAAAGCCTTCCCAACAGATCCAAGCTATCATAGACAACGAAGTTTGGATTACAAACTCGCAACTTATGTTGCAAAAAACTCACAAGGCTCGTCCAAATGACCCCGAATTCCTTCCCGCATCTCTCAGGACCATAACCCAACACACATTGTGGACTCCACTGAAGCGGAATACAACATTGAGTATGCTGACCGGAAGAAAGTTTATCTCCATGATTTTTTGCAGCATAATGTTGCTCGTTTCTTGCAAAATCAATATGATGCCCTTGATGGCTTGGAGGATGGGGATATGGCTCTGGACCAACGTTTCCCATGAACTGTTTATCTTTAAATGTAAGGGATCTTACAGACCCCTGTCATAAGTATGTGTGTGTGATAAACTTGACAACGGATGTGCAAATCTGGACGTTTTTTTTTGCAGAAAGTAAAAATTATAGGTTTTCAGTTATAGATGGTTTGCAAGTCCATCTGGCCTGACATCTTGGCTTGCTATAGCAATCATGGAGAATGGTGTGGGGGATTAATTTCTCTGTTTCCTCCCAAATGGTAGTCTTTATTAGTTGACCATGGTGTCGACCCCACCAACTGTGTCATATGGGTCCTTTTCAATATTGATGGCCACCCTTTTGGGCTCATAAATATTTACGCCTCGAATGATGCGGCCGAAAGGGCCGATCTGTGGTAGTGGATAGCCAACTCCATTCCCATATGTGTCTTGGGTTATAAGTGGATGATTTTAATATGGTTGAATCACCTAATGATAAATGTGGTCCATCTGCCCATGAGGTGGACACATGGTGAAAGGGAAGCGTGGTACTTCATGCGTAATAAATTCAGATTTTTTGATCCTAATGCTTCTCGCTTTCCCACCTCTGAAGCTTGGTATACGTGGGCCAATCTACGTGGAGGGGAGGATCACGTTCTTAAACAGCTTGACAGGGCCATGTTGTCAGCTCAATATTTTTGTGAGTTTGATAGCATTTATTCTATGCCAGTGGAGGTCATGCTTGAACTTTGTCCTTTCGGATCATTCTCCAATACAATTTTGTATTTGTTGGCATGATGTGCGCCCCTTTTTTCATAAAGGCCAATTCTTTCTTAATACTACCTTGATGCAACATGGCCCCACTGTCAATCATGTCAAATGGGTTTGGAACTTAATTCCACGACCCAGTCACTGTCAGCGGTTTCATCCACCTATGTAAGCTAGCTGGATATAACGGTGGAAAGACACACTAAATCAGACTACTATATTTCTTAGAATCTACGGCCGGCTGCTAGCAAAAACTCTACAGTCCGCTCATACTCCACTAACACCTCTAGCTCTCATTTGGGCAATGGTGGCTCTCCAAGGTGATCCCTTCTCTAAAGCTCTATAACTGCAAGTTGCTATGCTCTGGCAACAAATCCAAATTGTGGATAACTACAATGTTAGAGGCACACAAACCTGGGCTCGAATGCATTGGCTCAAGATTGGAGATCGGGTCTTGAAAGAGTTCTTTCTTTCTCTCTGAACTAGAAAGCCTTCCCAACAGATCCTAGCTATCATAGACAACAAAGTTTGGATTATAAACCTGTAACTTATGTTGCAAGCCTTTGTGCGTCATTACAAGTTTGTCTTTCAAGCTCAACCACCCTTTGCAACTCATCGAGATGCTCTTGATCAATGTTTGGGTGTTGTGTCGCGCATACTATCATAGGCTCAGAAGGTGATCTGCGAGAGAATGCTCGGCATTAAAGATCTTCATGAAGCCACTATGCAAATGGCTAATGATAAAGCGTCAGGCTGTTATGGGTTCCCTTGTGAATTTTATAAAGTCCTTTGGGATTCTATCGGACAAGACCTATTTCAGGTCTATCTTGAAGGATTTTAGAATCAATCCCTAGGGCCACACATTAATAAGGTAAACATCAAATTTATCCCTAAGCAAGGAGACCCCGAACAAATCACCTGTTGGCAATCGATTATGTTGTTGAATGTCTCTTACAAAATCATTGCCAAAGTGTTAGCTTTGTGATTACGTAATCTTCTACCTGTTATTATTCAGCTAGAGAAAACAAGATTTATACAGGGATGATTCATCCTAGAAAACATCATCGAGGTGTGGGAAGGCATGAAATGGGCCCGCAGGTCTAATCAGGTAGCCACATTTATCAAAATCAACTTTGAGAAGGCTTACGATTGGATTGAATGGCCATTCATTCTTGTCATGCTTCAAGCCCTTAGCTTTGGACCCATTTTTATTCAATCCGTCAATATGCTTTTTGCATATGCCCCTACACAAAATTTATATTAATGGCCTCAACTCAGAAGCCTTTTGGGATTTTTTGATCTCTTCGGAAAGGTTGTCCTCTTGCCCCTGCATTGTATGTGCTAGTGGTTGAAGGCTTTAGTTATCTCTTAGCTCATGCCAAAGCACAAGGTCTTGTTCGTGGAATCTCGCCGCTTGCTGAACCTAACTCACAACTTCTTAATGGGAATTTTGCAAACAATTCCTTTCTTACGCTTATTGAAGATGAAACCAATATTTTCAATGTTATGCGATGTTTGGATACTTTCTGCCTAGCTTTTGGCTCATCCATTCAATTGTGAAAAACCTAGTGTTATCGGTAATATTTCCTTCCCACACCTGACTGGATTGCCACTTTTGATTGGAAAATCCTGACACATGGTCAGATTTTTAAATTTTTGGGTATTCGTTTTGCTTTTCAATCCTCCCTGGCTGAACTATGGCATTATGTCATTCAACGGGTGGCCAAAAAGTTGGAATATTGGATCACTAGGCCTTTATCCCTGGCTGGAAAGTTCCAAATCTGCTCTAAATTTTTTGCATCCACACATGTTTATTACTCGTCGTGTTGGGTTCCTTCCAAATATTTCTTATGGGCTAATGCTTCTACAAGCAAAGGTTTTCATTGGGTAGCCTGGGATATATGTTGTTTGCCTCAAAACTCTAGAGGCCTCGAGCTTTTTCACATTCAATGCCAAGAACAAAGTTCTTTGCGTGTTGGCTAGATTTTCTGCATAGCATCAAACCTAGGCAGTCATGAGATAAATCTCCCTCATTTAACCGGTGAGGCTCCCGTGTCAGATTTGTCAATATAAATGTGTTATTATCTATCAGGGGTTTTACTTTAACCACTTAGTTCATGAACCATAACTAAGAAGTTTTGCAGCAAGTAAGCAGCTGTTTAAGAAAGGAAAATTATAGAAGAAAGAAGTAAAGGAAATACAGAGAAGAAATGGGGAAGATGTGCATCCCAATTAGTAGATAGCAGAGCTAATTGCATGCACATAGAAGAAACTTAATAGATTTGAACACACAGAATTATAAAGCAAAGGCAGTTCTAGATCCAGATCTAAAATAACACAAAGTTTACTTTAAAGATCTAAGATTTAAAAGCAAGAAACACAGTACGCCGTGACACAAAGTTCTCCGGAAACCTGCTTCTTTGTATTCCTTTGCTCCAGGTTGCTCTCAGGGGTTCAGCACAAAGTCTAGAACACAAGATTGCTGCTACAAATTCTGATCGATCTTTAACCCGAAGGTTCTTCCTCTACTTATAGAATGTAGAGGGGCAATTACAAGTTGGAAGCTTTAGTTGAACTGGCACATGTGGAAGTCGGAAAAGAAACAGCTGGCAATCTCCTTCCTGGAATTCCTCTTTGCATGACATGCATGATTTGCAACTGAAAATAGAACCTTCTATTTTGTACGCCTGCCACCTATCTCCAAGTAATTGACTTCTTCAAGTAATGGCTTTTAAACCAATCACTTAAGTTGTATAATTGAATTGATCGCTCAATTACTTTGCCGAAGGAAAGAAGAAGGAAGAGGAAAGCTGACTTTGTCGGAGGAAAGAAGAAGGAAGAGGAAAGCTGACTTTGTCGGAGGAAAGAAGAAGGAAAAGGAAAGCTAACTTTATCCTTTTTCATGTCTGCATGCAGCTGATTCAAACTGGATCTGGAAGCAGCTAGATCTGGAAACAAGCTGGAATTGCAAGCAGTTGGAATTGGAAGCAAGCTGGAATTTTGCCTCCGCATTGTCTTCTCTTTTATCCTTGAAGCTTTTGCAGTTCTTCTGTTGTACATGCATCAGTGCAAGGTTGGCCGTAGATAACTCATCATCCTTATTTTAATTGCATATGAGCAATTAAAAATTCTGGAAAGCACTCAGGGTGAATGAAAATTCAATGAAGGCTTCAACTGGAAGATGAGAGCACATGCACAAGATCTTGGAAGGAATTTTCCCCGCACTGTCTTCTTCATGGGCTGCATTTGAAACAAGAGGATGAAGCCTTTGTGCCAGAAGCTTTTGCAACTATAAGATCTGGATCTGGATCTGCATATGGATTTGCATCTGCATCTGCATCTAAATATGGATCTGCACCTACATAACAAATTCTGGCAACTGGGCTATGGATAGAAAAGCTGCAACTCGAATAATTCCACTGCTTTTAATCTGCACGCATGAGTGAAGTTTCTCCTGCACTGGATTTGTCTATCAATTCAGCAAGAGGTTTCGAGTCTAGATCTGTGTCTCCAGTATCTGTAAATGTAGAAGTGATGCATGACTCCGTTGTGCTTTCTTCTTCATCTTTCTTCGCCATAGCTTTGTCTATCTTCGTCTGAATAATTCTTTTTCTTCTTATTTAACTGGAATTCTTCAAAATTGGTGCAGATCTGGACAATTCTTCAGATTCGGAGGATATATGCAATGTATTGGACATTGATAAAAGCTCCTTTTCTTTTGCAAAGCACCTATAATGAATTCCTGCAATTTATTCAGACAAAAATGGCCACCGGAGCATGAATAGTGAATTTTAATTGTAAAAATCTGCACTTTTCAAGCCTGCTGCCCCAAAAAAATGGTGTTTAATTTGCACATAAAGAGAGCATGAATCCTTTCAACAACACATGAGCTCCTGTAACACCTGTGTAAACAATTATGCAGACAAAGATCAACCTCCTTCAAAGCATGCGCCAAATCTGGAAGCTTTTAGCCTTGTTAGCACTTTGTCTGAACAAAATCCTTCCTCTAATGGGGGCGCACTTTTCCTCCTGGCTGCAATTCTTTACCTATGAATTAAATTATTCACCCATATGGCTGCCCATGCTTATATAACCTTCACAATTCTATAATTAATAATTGCCCTAACAATTAAAGGCAATTAATTAATTAAAAATCATGCTTTTCTCTTTTAAAAATAGCATGTTTAAGGACAGCCATCCAATAAATTAAATTAATCCAATTTAATCCTTCACACAGCACTTCACTCAAGCTCCACAGTGTGCTTTGACCATAGCCACTGAAAATAGAATTTAATATAATCTTTTAATACTTTAAAAAATATTAATTCTTTCTCAAAAGGGGCTGCATTAAATAAATTAAATTTATTTAATTTTGGAATTCTATTTTTAAATTCCTTTATGTCCACTTTTCCTTTTGTTGACTTTTCCACAAGCCTGGGTGCCAAAATTGGGTGAATAAATATTAACAAATATTTATTTAATGCATTATTATTCACCCAAGGTGGGTCGCACTTTTTGGAATAATAGAATTCTATTTTTAAGAATCACATGACAATGGGAATTTTTACCCTGGAAGGCAGCCCCGGAAATCCCATGATCCACTTAAGTGATTTGACCTTGACAATGAGATTATTTACCCTGCATGGCAGACAATAAAATCCCATGATTTCACTTAAGTCACTTTTCTTTTATTTCACCATGGGAATTTTTACCCTGCAAGGTAGGTAATAAATTACCTGCCTGCCTGCTGCCTCTAACTTTCCCACTGCATCTTAAGTGAATTTTATATTACGGGAAAAAGTACTCTGCTAAGCAGGTACAAAATTCGCACCTGCCTGCTGCTTCTATTTTTCCCACTGCAGCTTAAGTGAATTTTCTATCACAGGAAAAAGTACCCTGCAAGGCAGGCAATAAAATCCCACCTGCCTGCTGCTTCTATTTTTCCCACTGCAACTTAAGTGAATTTTATAACATGGGAAAAAGTACCCTGCTAGGTAGGTATAAAATTCCCACCATGCTTGCGGCTTCTATTTTTCCCATCGCAGCTTAAATCCGTTGTTTTCCAAAAATGCCATCCCCGCAGGGGCTTTTCTGTGCATGACTTCGCCTTTTCCCAGTGAACCGGACCTCCGATGGCAACTTCCTTCTGGCACAATGTGCGTGTATGTGATCTTCGAACTGCTCCAGGCCAAAAATCGGGCTAACCCGGCAAAGGAATTAATTTAGAGAAAATTTCACAAAAAACGAAATGAGAAAACACAAAAACACGAAAAATTGCCAAAAGTCACAAATAAAGCCCAAAACTTTTTCCTAAGTTAAAATCCTTCTTGTATATAGGAATAATGATATGTTCGATCACAACAAGAGTTAAATCGGAGCGCAAATTGCCGCAAACATGGCTCAAAATAATTAAATACAAATTTTCCGCAGACAAATCCCGATGACAAAATATAACAATTTTGGGCATCTGGGTATTTGGCGAAAATGGCTAACATGGCTCTCTGGGAAAATATTGACGCAATACAAAGAACTTTCAGGCAATAAAAACACAAAATGACCTACTATTTTAAAAGTACGAATTTTTTTTTTTCGAATAGGGTAGTCATAGATTTCAGGATGAAATCTGGGTGACACCATTGCGCTAAATGGATATACTTCCCTTATCGTCAAAGTTCGTGCCTTCACTCTAACACAAGATATACTTGGAACTTTCTTCATACACCAAGGAATCATGCGGAACGTCCTATAAACGTTCTCATGGCATCGCCTTAGCTATGGAATGGCCTCCTGATAAGTTTGTTTATTTTGTCTTTATACAGATTTCACTAAAACATGCACTCTGTTATAGAATTGCTCAGTCTGGCACAAGTCTGTTTTGACATTCAAGCAACAAGTTTCTTAAAGCACCACCAATGATAGTCAAACGCCATGGCATCATCTATCAGACAGGGGGATGGCTTTCATTTATCATGACATTCCCAGATTTCAAAGCTTATTCAGTCCTACGCAAGGTACTCTAAGAGTCACAGATTTTTCAAGAACCCACAGAAGAAACCCCAAATCATACTTCACAGACAGTCTCTGCATTCAAATTACATTATTTAAGATCATCAAATACATGGCTCTGAGAACAAGAATATAATGTTAATAACCATACTAACAATACACCAACATTCTCCAACCTAAATGAATACAATCTTCATGCATGAAATTCTTAAGAATCTGAGTGTTTCCTCCTTTAATCTCCACTTGAAGCTATTTCCCATCTTCCAACCGAATAAACTTTTAATTCCATGTGATCACATGAGTCGACTTCTAGGCTCAACCAATAGGTTTCTTAACTTAAAGACCCAAACACCTTAATTTTTTATCCATATTATAACATTTTAACGCCCATGAGTGGACGGACTAAGGCACTCCTCTTGACCTGATACCACCTTCATTTTGCAAGTTTACAAAGCTCAAGCAATTCATGGGAACAATCATTGACAATCCAAAAATCGACCTCCATTTTCAAATTTTGCATTTTTGGAGGGAAAGTGAATTTTTCAAATTTTGAACATGTCTAGACTGGGATTTGCACACCTAATCACACCTAATGACCTTAAAGACCACACCTAACAAGCCAAAATTGAATACCTGTCATGGACTTATTTATGTACTTGGAGCCCATGCTCCTGCATCATGGGTCCTTTGGTGTATTCTACACCATTAGCTCTTCCTATCGGGGCATACAAATTGTTCAACATTGGAAACCTAGATCCCTAAAATCCGACCTTTCCAGTGCATTTTGGGCATTTGGGTTCTGATCTTGCATATCTTGCAACTTGACTCTCGAAATCCGAAAGCTCAGTAATTTCCTAGAACAAGGTGGCCGAGTTCTGACCTTGTTTCCTTCGGAAGTCAACGGCATGCACCTCATAGGGGTCAACTTCCGCCGCATGATCCGTTTTGGAAGATAATCGGAGGTGCATTGTAAGTCCCAAGTTCCGCCCTCGTATTTGGCATGAGGTCAACGGGTGCAGAATCATGATCAAATTTGGATATGGATAGAAAGAACTTCATTTTGGGTTCTTCAGAACTACTTCTACATTGGAATATGGCAAACTCATGTATTTTTCCACTTGTTTTGATCCCCAATAACCCGATGGCTCCTTGTGTTGGACTCTCTGAAGGTGTTCTTGCAGGGTCAAATTTCTAAAAAAGTTCATGATTTAACAAGTTTAACCACTCGCATTTATGGCGGATGGCACCCCCAGACTTTACGGAGGCCATAACTTTCGCCATGTACCTCTGATTTTCACAAAATTCGGACTTTTTGGAAAACTCTCATCATCTCCTACAATGCCAAAACTGGATTTCTTAAATTTGATGAGATATGGCACCTCTGGATTCTCTATGCAAGAAATGTGACATGGGAAATGGGTTTGACAAAGTCCTATGACAATTTTTCAGGCATTTATTGCAACTTATTGGTAGTTGAAGCCAGAAAATCCGTACCCTCCTTTGTTTTCCATCTTCTTTCTCCCCTTCTCTATATATTGTAAAATCTCTCTCAAATAGGTGGGAATATTCTAATAAATGTAAAGGAACTATGTCAAAATTGTTCCTTAGCAGTTGCGAGTTGCACACCTTGATTCTGAGCGATCTGCAATGCATTTTGTGCCTTGTTCTACAAATATAATGTGTCTGTGCATATTATTATTGCAATAAAACTTGTTCCTTGTGGTGTTATTTCTACTCCATGACTCGTGTCCTATTTGTAACGTTGCCCCTCTTTTATTTGCCGTAGTATGTTGTGCATTCTTTTTCTCATTTGCAGGTTTATTTTGTCGTGTTTCTTGGAAAATAGATGGTAAATGTGGTTTTGGGTGTGTGTCCCAAAGCTCAAATTGTCTAGACCTGGATCCATTCCCCATTTTTCATTCCCCCTTTTCCCTCATTAGAGTGTCTCCACCCTCTTTTCTTGGTAGCTATCACCACCCTTTAGCTTAGGATTTTATTTTCATGCATCCTTTTAACCCTTTCTCCTCTCTGGTCACCCTTGGAATGTGTAGCATTAGGATTCATGGTGTCCCCCAAGATTTCTGTTTTGAAATCTGGGACTACCGAAATTTTAAATTTTTCGTTGCTAATTCTTGAGTAACGGGTCAATCTTTTTGTGTTTATAATAAATGCCTGTGGTGATGTCCACGTGTGCTTCTGAAGGTATCCCCAAGGAGTTATTAAGCCTACAAGTTCGTCAAATACCCACATGCCATCAGCTCACTCAATTCCTTCGCGGCGATTTTGTTTGAAAGCGTTTTATTTATTTTTATATTAAATAAATAAAATTCTTTTAAAAATAGGTTGAGCTAAAATTAGCGAATTGAGCGTTATATAAAGCATTCACGCCCGGGGAGAGTTTTTACAGACGTAGCTAATCTGGCAACGTTATGCTTTCGAGTCAATTGTCTGCAACTTCTGGCTAGGTTTTTCGTTTTTATTTATTTCTTTTGGCTTTGGTTTTAGTTTTTCTCCAGCTCGATCTGTTGTGGCCAATTCCCCTTTGGTTGATTTCTTTCGTTCAGCTCAACTGGTCCAATTGCCTAGGGTTTTTAGAAATCATCCATAGCCTCAGACAACATGGGTGGAAAACTCCTCCTGTCAAGTGCTAGTTTTTAACGCAATATGTTTGGAACCCCCGCCAAGTCCACCATTTTCCAGACAATGGTTGGTTTCTCTGTGCAAAGTCACAAATTGCAATTGCCCTCATCATCCAAAATTCATACAGTGATCCAAAGACGGAAGTTTTTAGTCCAAGTCGTGAACGAGAACTCATGCAAGTTGCTGATTCTAAGTTGACTTGCTACCTTGGGTTTCGGGGTGGCTAAATGATTGGGAAGTACATTCCAAAGTCAAGTCGGGCATTTTTGTTGAAGCTAGCCTGGCATTTTGTTTCAGTTTGTTTTAACATGATGCATATTAATTGGAAAGCGTGGAATCCTAGAGGCTCGGCCTAGGCTTTGTTTGTAGGATTTTAACGCTGCCTGCCTCTCATGTATTTCACACAAAAATTATTTAATTCCAAAGAAAGTCGCACTTTTTGGGCCTATCCTGGAAGGTTAGAGTTTAACACAATAACTTAAGTGAAAAGTCCTGTAACTTGGAGCTGCCTGGTAGGTTGGAATTTAACATGATGACTTAAGTGGGAAGTGTTGGAATTAGAGGCTGCCTAGGTATGGTGGATTTAGACAGCTGCCTGCTCCTTCATTTTTTTCACACAAAATTTCAAGTTAATTCACCCAGTGCAAGTCGCACATTTTGGAGCTACCTAGCAGGATGGAATTTAACATAATGACTTAAGTGAAAAGTGTGAAACTTGGAGCTGCCTGGAACATCATAACTTAAGTGGAAAGCGTGGAATTTGAAGTTGCCTAACAGGGTGAATTTTAATGTTGTTTGCTCCTCATGTTTTTAACACAAAAGTAAGTTAATTCACCCATGCAAGTCACACTTTTTGGAGGCTGCCTCGACAGGTCGGAATTTAACATCAATGACTTAAGTGAAAAGTGTGAAACTCGAGGCTGCCTGGCAGGTTGAAAATTTAACACTGCCTGCCCCTTATGTTTTTCACACAACTTCTAGTTAAAAAATGCGACCCACTTTGGCATAACTTCATGCCTAAAAGCTGATTTCTTTTAACTATTTTTAGCAAGTGTTGGCACCAAAGTTAGGGAGGAATTCATTGCATGTAAAATCCCTTTTACATGAAAAAGGTTTAGGGAGGAAGTCATTGGATGCAAAATCCCTTTCAGAAGTTTGTGCATGTGCTCCCAATCTTCCAATTGAAGCCCGTATGGAGTTTACTTATATTTGCCTTCACCCGAATGCTTTCCAGAATTAAAAATTGCTCATATGCAATTAAAAATAAAAGGGTGATGAGTTTGTCTGAATTGCTTACGGCAAGCATTTCACTGGTGCACATACTTGAGAAGAACCACAAAAGATTCAAGGATAAAAGGAGAAGACAGGTCAAAGGAAACACCCATAAGCAAATCACAGTCAGCTGCTTCCAGATCCAGTTTGATGAGAATCAAAGGAAAGGATTCAATAGCATATGGGAGAAAAAACATCTTAGATTCAAAGCAGAGATGTCATTCAATTATTCATTGATAAAATAGATGAAGCAGAAGTACAATGCATATTGGATCAGCATGCAGAGTATGGAAGAAGAACAAGACTGAGAGTGTTGTAAATTTCTTCTAATTTCTTCTTCTTCTTTCTCTTATTTTCTCTGATAAAGTAATTGAGTAATCAATTAAATTGTAAAAATTAAGTGATTGGTATAAAATTCGTTACTTCAAGTTACTGGAAGAAGTCAATTACTTGGAAACAAGTGACAGATATGCAGAACTAGAAGGTTTTGTTTTCAATTATAAATCATGCATGTCATGCAAAGAGGAATTCTAGGGGAAGAATTTCCAGTTGCTTCCCCTTTTCTATAGCTTCCGCATGTGGCAATTCATTAAAAATCTTCCTATTTGTAATTGTCCCTCTATACACTATAAATAGAGGAAGAGCCTACAAGTTAAATGATCACAATTTGTTAATCAACATTCTTGAGTTCTAGACTTTGTGCTGCAACCCCTAATGTCATTTCTGTGAAAGCTGCGGAATTGAATAAAAGGTAGATTTCCGGAGAACTTTGTGTCCACAGTGAATTTTCTTCTTACTTCTGTATGGATCTTTAGATAAACTTTGTGTTATCTGAGATTTATATTAGAAGCTTTTCTTTTCCTTTACTTTTGATTATTGTGAGATCTACTTGTTTATTTAATTATGTGTATGAGACCAACTCTGTAGAACTATTGGTTGAATCACACATCTTCCTTTCTTCTTTCCCAAATTCCATATTTCCCCCTTCTGCAAATACTTCATAACAACTGCTTACTTGCTGCAGAATTGCTAAGCTATGGTTCATGAGCTTTGTAATTAAAGTAAAACCCCATGCTAATAGTTATTAGGATTCATACCCACTAATTGATAAACATCTTACACGAGAGCGTCATCGTTAAATGAGGGAGATTTATCTCATGACTGTCTAGGTTTTTAGCTATGCATAAAATCTAGCCAACAAAAGTCTAGTGCCTGATTTTGTATAGCAATTTCTGCTATTTTGAGTTGGTAAGTTTATGAACTGCATAGGGTTTATACATAGTTCGTGAATTTCTACAGGCTCCTTGGGTGATTTTAGGATAATGTTTATCAATTTCTTCCAGTCGGTAGTTGGTTTTATAGGTCTTGCATCATAAAAATTCCATTACAGTTCTTAGATTCATCATTCTTTAAGCTAAGGGCATATTTTTGATTTAAAAACTGGCATTAGGATCATCTCAATTTGTAATACATTGTTGAAATGTTGACGCATGCTAGAATTGGTCTTCTATTTCCAACATCTTTGTCTTCAGAGGATTGAAATTTATTGCAACTGTCCAAATAACGTTAATTATCACTTAACATTACTTTTAGATTGATGTTCACATATGTGTTTGAAGTTTATTTGTTGAGTCCTTGAAAACCTTTCTTTTAAATGATAGCTCCTAAGTCTGCGACTACATGCTTCTAGGTTGATGATGGCCACTCTAGTAAATGACTCTGCACTTTCTCATGGGGAGAGACCATATTCTCCATTGCCGCTGGGATAACTTGTAAAAAGCCCGATAAACCAACTCTTGCTGTCATAAGCTTCAGTTGGTTCCTGTTGACCAACTTGACCTTCCACAATCTATTCCAGTGCAATACAAGCCTGAAATACATCCCTAAGTGTTGTTTCAGTTTGATCCCAAAAAGACAATACAGATCATCCAAATAGCAAAGATCTTCAAAAGCCTATGGGGTATTTATGTAAATGGTTTGAAGGTACAATGGCGGTCATGAGTCTCATTGAGGATGTTAGTGCATTTGTCAACCCAAATGCCATGGGACCAAGAGAGGTTACAACCCATACTTTTCCTTGATAGTAATGGCACAACTGCATCACTAACATGCCCAATTTGATAGATCTTCACTAACAAAATCTTCAACCTCCATGAAGTACGTGATGGCTCCTATACCTGCAATGAACATTCAAACATGCACTAGACACCTCCCAATGAAGGAGTTATGGCAAAAGTAAGACAAGCAATGAGTAATTTTGTTAGAGGCTTGACAATGCATTGCTGTGAACACGTTCTCCATCTTGCTATAGAGGTACTTGTCTGGCTGAGAACATCATGCCATTAATGGTAAAATCTCTTTTATCAAATCATTACAGAGATAGTTCTTGGACCCGTAGCCGAACTTCTTTGTTTCTCATTCGGCTAAGGGGTAGAAAATAAGAGAAACTAAGTGTCCCAATAAATTAATGCTTCCTTGTATTAGTAATATTGATCCCAGGATCAAGTTAATAATGATGAATTAATGCTTCTCATGATAGTAACCTGTCCGTTATTGTTGATGATCATCCTTGGAGGAATATCAGAACTCATGTGGGAATCCTAGGTTAGTGGGACGTGTGCCTCTGCTTTCGGAGACCTCCATGGATTTTAAAGAAGCCAAACTCTTCTCCTCCTTCGAAACATGAAATGATTTTCTAGAAAAACCAATAACATGAATTAAAAGGGGGGCGATGCTGTCCAAACGATCTGCCCCTCTTTGAAATCAATCGAGAACACAATGCGAACCTGTTACCATCCTTCACAAGGGAAACGGTAGGTATTACAAGGGTACACGCTTTTTATCACAGTTGCCAAAAGCCTTCCCAAGAGAAGATCATGACAAACATCCATACCTCAAACTATGTTAAGCACAACTATCAAAGATCCTTAATCCAATCATTGGAAGATGCACCAAGCATTGTCTCACGTGATCAATAAAGGTGATCAGAGTCAATAAACTTTATAACCCAGTTTATGCATGATCTTCTCCAACCCAAGTTTCACCACCAGGACACTATCATATTACTAACCTTACAACTCTGTGCACAGTATGGATACATTAGAAAAGAGGCTACGAAGAGTGCTCTTTCTTTGCACTTATTGGCTGGTTTCAGTAAGAAGGCTAGAGCTTCATCATGAGAGCCCCCGTCTTTGTTCTAGTTCTTCCAGGTACTTGAGACAAAGAAGAAAACCGATTGACTCTCAGATCCTATCCACTTGTGCAATGTGATCTCTGGCCACATACAATCTCATATAGGAGCTGTTTATTGGCACTTGAGAAGATAAGAAGCCCCCCTACACTTCTTTCCCAACTGCTTTTACATCTATGATAAATGGACGTGATCTTGTACCTCTATCGAAGAAGCCTCTTCCTCTAGAAGGATACTCTCTTCACACTTTCCCATTATTTGAATAAAATCTGTTGTTGTGAGAAGTACATGCTTCTAT
Organism: Taxus chinensis; assembly: GCA_019776745.2. Taxonomy (NCBI): domain Eukaryota; kingdom Viridiplantae; phylum Streptophyta; class Pinopsida; order Cupressales; family Taxaceae; genus Taxus; species Taxus chinensis. Next base: position 132,912,186 of record CM034150.1, read on the forward strand.
TTAATGTTGTTGCTACTAACTGTCCTTCTAACCCACACTCCTTTGAGAACCTTGACACGAGTATCGAGAAACATCCTCGTTCAGGCTCTTTGTTACATAACTCAGATATTTCCATCTTCCTTCACTAGAGGCTTCCTGGCCTTATGACTCAAACATACGCGTATTTTGTCGCTCCACCCCCGCCCCCCGTTTGAGATGCAGATGAATAACATTGAGTCTTTGCACAGATGGCACCGTCTCCCTCACAGACATCGGACTTTACAGCCATTCCACAGATTCAGTCTACTGGAACATCGACGGATCGCTAGAGTGATCCTTCACCTCCGGATCTTTTGAAAAAGTCCTGTTCATCCCTCCAAACTGCACCAAAACTTGCAAGATTAACCCCTCAATCATGTAGATGGCTTTCAACAGCTTTCCATTGATACTCTCAGAACTTGTGAGAAATCCTGAGCTCTTGATCAAAAGATATGATGATCTGAAGATTTAGGGCGGACCAGACCAAAACGGATTTTAAAAATATTTCCCGCGCTTCGCCACCTGGATGACATGTGGCACGTCTGATTGGACGAGCAATTCTCTCTCGTTATCTACTTTCGCGGGCTGTCCTTTTGAAATTTGTGTGGGCCCCTTACAACTTGGACACGTGGCATTATCCCGTTCAGGGTTCGGATCGGTGCTCTTCCACTCGCCCTTCTTTTCTGGTCTTTTTGTATGAAATATGGCGGACCTTCTGACTTGTCGGCTGTCTTCTACTAATCCTACGCGTTCGCCTCCCTTTTACCGGATGTCCCATGGACCTTCCTGCATATAACCTCTGTGAGCAACATTTTTTGTTCTGTGGCATTTCTGTCCATCCTCTCTCGTTTTTGATTTTCTTCCTTGACCTTTACCTCTTCATTGCAGGTATCTGTGCATGCGCTGAATGTTCATTGCACCTTGGAGCTGTGTTCATGGAGTTTTGGGACATTTTCTGTGTGAAATCGTATCCTTGGGTCCTTGTGATGCGTTTTGTCCATCCTTCCCAAAAATGCTCACCTCTCTTTGTCCCATGGCAGTTTTGATAGATGTTCAACATCCTCCTTCAACTGGTGTATCACCGTTTTAGTGTAGGCTGGATTGTTCTTTTCCTAACAGTTCTGGCTCTCTCTCTCTGTGTGTCTCACTTAGCATGGTTAGATTAGGATTAGATTCCATTTGCCTGCACTGGATTTATAGCTTGTGGCAGGTAGTTGATCATCATCAGGAGCAGGAACCAGCCTTGATTCTCTGGAGATTCCTCTCTACTTGTTTTACACCTTAGTCCGCACGCTTGGAGAGAGGTTTCCATTTTCAACTGCAATCACACTGGATGCCTGAACATCAACCTAGAAGCCTGATGTGTGTCCAGGAAGTGCTGTGATTTTGCATCTGAACACTCAATTTCAGATTTGATTCATGCCAAATGCATTTTATTCAGCCCTGGGGAAGGATGAATTTTGGATTACAGCTTTCAGTTTCATGAGGCTATTTACATGAAAGAGGTCTTGCTAAAATTCATGTTCTAGGGAAAGTACAAAATAGATTAAATTTTTCTTAAAAGCTGCAACAATCAGTGAATCCTTGGGGCATTTGTCTTGAGACCTCTTTGCTAATGTTGAACATAAGTCTCCCATTTAACTTGAAAATATTGAGTATAGACTTCGTAGTATTGTAAGTGAAATATTGTGAGCTCATAGTGGAAAAAAATCTACTAGGGAAAAGACAATTCATACATGCCCTAAATTTTCTTTCCAAGTTGAACAGAGGGCACAAGGTCTTGAAAACTCAAGTGAAACTCCTAGTTCCTCCTTGGAGCAGCTTCAAATGTCTTCGTTTTGCAAACAATCCTCCCTCTTTAGCATCTCAGAATCTTTCTTCGGCCTTTTTTTTGATTAATTGACCAAAAAAGGTGTTGCAAATGTAACCCTAATCTTGAAGTGCTATTGTCTTGCTGTAACATGAGAGCAAATGCTTCTTGACCTTCCACCATGTCATTATCCTAACATATGTAGCAAACTTTCTCTCTAGCTTAAGAATGCTGGATTCCATTCAACTTAGCTGGTTGTCAAAGCATACCCTCTCCATGATCATAGTCATCCTTCATCCCCTTGACTCGTGCAGCATGATTGTGCATTAGTAGATTCAGCCCATTGTCTTGCCCTTGCTGTTAGAATTCCATTTACGGATGCATTAGGGCATACAAAGAAGGTTCTATCAAAAGGTTTTTTTGTCTGAATTGTTCTATCGCTCAATTCAACAAATGGATATCTTTATTTCCCCAAGTGAAGACATACCACCTTTGTGATGGCTTGCAAAGTTGAGTCTGAATGTTCTACATTAGAAATAATTTCTTCAAAACTGTCCCTTTCCATAGTTGACTGAGTTCAATCCTTGTCTGTCACATCACAGGCTTTCAGCCATTTCAAAATTGCTTCAGGAATAGTTGAGATCAAATGGTCTCAGGAAAATCAGAATCACATTCACTGCATTCAAGTGAATGTGATCTCAATGAAGAGTTGATCCTGCAAACACCATTCAAATGCGTCTAGCATTCAGCTGACAAGAATGCAAGAATGGCCGCCAATGTGATTATCCAAATTGATCTTTCTTCATCAAAGAAGTGTTTGGAATAACCTTCTTTGTTGGATCCTTTTCCACAACATGAATTTCTGACAATGCAGTGGAGCAATGACAAGTTGAATGGCCCAATGCAACCATTACTTCAATAGTTTGCAAACCTCGAGACAAGTACATTAAGAATGAGGTTTTCTGCATGATTTGAAACCTTATGCACTTCACGGAGACGATTTTCCCATTTATGTTGCACTTGTAAATCTTAGCATGTTGATTATGCTGATCTTGGAGGTTTAACTAACATGAAATGCTCCTATCCTACTGAAGACTATGATCTCCATCTTAACCTGTGATCTTGTTGGCTAGATTTTCTGCATAGCACAAAACCTAGGCAGTCATGAGATAAATCTCCCTCATTTACCGGTGAGGCTCCCGTGTCAGATTTGTCAATTAAAATGTGCTAGTATCTATATGGGGTTTTACTTTAACTGTTCAGCTCATGAACCATAGCTGTACAGTTCTGCAACAAGTAAGCAGCTGTTTAAGAAAGGAAATATTTATGAAGAAGAAGGGAATTATATAAACACAGAGAAGAAATGGGGAAGATGTGCATCCCAATCAATAGATAACAGAGTTGATTGCATGCACATAGAAGAAACCAATAGATATAAACACAGAATTATAAGCAAAGGCAGCTCTAGATCTAGATCTAAAATAACACAAAGTTTATTCAAAGATCTAAGATAGAAAGCTAGAAACAAAATACACCGTGACACAAAGTTCTCCGGAAATCTGCTCCTGTATATTCCTTTGCTTCAAGTGGCTCTCAAGGGTTTCAGCACAAAGTCTAGAACACAAGAATGCTGCTTACAAATTATGATCTCTTTTTAACCCGGAGGTTCTTCTTCTACTTATAGAATGTAGAAGGGAAAGTACAAATGGGAAACTCAACTGAACTGAAACATAAACAAGTAAAGATGACATTTGGCAATCATCCTCCACTAACTTCTCCTTAAGTGACACATGTATCACTTAACTAATAGAATTGTTCCACATAACTTTAAGTAATGGTTTCAAAACCAATAACTTTAAAGTTTTACAATTTCATCCGAGAACGTGAAAAATAGAAGAAGAAAGAATAGAAGAAGAAGTCAAGCCAACTGTAACATTTATATCTTCCTTTTGGCTTAATACTGAATATACTTGTCGAACATATAATTCAGCATCTTCCCAACGACGTCACCTGTAGCAGCTGTTTTAGCCACCGCTTCCTTTTTTGTCCTAAACTGCAACAATCCTTCGTTCAACACCTTGATACACGCTTCCACATCCTCCAAGCTCGACCCGAATCTCGCAATATCTGCCTGCAGTGCCACCAGTCTGCTAATAGAATTCATTGTGAAAGGCTTAGTAGCTTAATCAATTCTCCCTTGTACCATCAGAAGAGACCCTTCTAGGGAATTAGGCACTCTGCTAGGAATGATCCGTACATATGAAGTAACATTTCCAACCACTTCCTCCTCAGTGAAAGCAATGATACTGTCTGGTAAGGACGATGTCTTACTCTCAAGTGCCTGCATCCTCTTCAGCAAAACTCTGCAGATCTCCAAACGGAAAGATACTGCAAACTCCAGCTGCTTCCCCTTCTCAACTGATCCGTCCGGTACAATCTGTTCTGCAACCAATACTTCTCCCGGCAGCTTGTTGATTTCGGCCAAAGTACTCAGGTTACTCTCTGCAACTGTGATCTACTATGCTCGTCATCAGTTGCTTCAGATGATTTGCTGCATCATTCATAACCTTCAGGCAGGCTGGCACCTCTCAAGTTGTACAGAAGCTTACGAATAATAGATTCTTCCATTCATCAATAGCTTTTGATTGCTTGCATCCTCCATCTCCTGCATAAGATGATCACTCACCTGTTCTTGGGCTGTGGAAGGTTTAGCAACCTTGGCTATGATCTCACACAACTGAGGTACTGTCAAGCTAGAGTTCAATGTCTGTGTATGCTTCAATCCTTCTGTGGTGGCTTGACCGTGGGTAGCTCATCACATCTTCTGCCGTGAGCTTCTTCCTCCTTTCCTTCCGGAACTGACATCTCAGCAAACTTCTGCCCCGACTCCTCGATGATCAACCTTGAAGTTACCTTAGCAACTTTAGGTTTTCTGTCTTTTCCGCCTAGACTTTGGAGTAGCTGCAAGTCGTGTTCCTCTAAGTTCATTTCCACTCTAGCTTCTGGAACCAACTGCGAAGCCAACCATTCTGAGAAGTTACTTCTCGGAGAATGAGAAGTTGCTGAGTGCACTACTATCTCCCGCTCTGTTTCCTCTCCATCAGAAACTGCTACAGTGTTATGGCTGCCATCTTCTGAATCATCCAAGGACAAAGCTCTTTCGAACTCTGCCATCTGCAGCTTCAACGTCTCTTCTGGAACAGGTGCTGAACGGAGTGGCTGAGGAGAGAAGATGAATGTTGCCGGATTCAATGGAGGCATGGAAGTGTCCTGTTGAGGTGCAATAGTCGGTGAAGTACTGGATGCTGGAGAAGCCAGAACTAAAGTCATAGCCGTGGAAGTGATCTTCTCCTTTGATTGAGATCTTCTGTGTACTTTCATCTTCTCGGGCCTTCTGCTGCTTTCTCCTCCGTGCTTCCGCTTGAGAGAATCTCCTGTGCCGAAGTTACCCGTGATTTGATTCATCAATGTTTTATCAAGGCAGTATCCCTTCGTCAGCAACCAGTTTGAAGTATTCACCAGAACAGCACGCTAGACCTTTCCTCAATCGTATGGCAGCCCCCTACGTTATCCTGAAGTACGGCTCTATCTCCTCCCATTTGATGGTAAGTGTCAAGTAACACATTCCCATCATCTCTAAGATCCGTAGGTATCCGTGCTAGTCCAAAGTCGAACACTTGCCGTGCTGATAGCCTGCTGAAATCCTTCTTTCTAACCTCGTACTCACTTTTGCACTTCATCCAGAAATCCTCTAATGAAGGCACATGTGCGTACTCCTGGGAGATCGTCTTCCTGGCTACTCCAAATGGATCGAAGTTCAACCGTGCCGAGAAGAACTCTTGCTCATACTCGGATAACATTTCCGCTTCCAATCCTCGAGCTCTTATGAATGCTTCTGGCAGCTATAATGTCCCACAGTGATTGGGAAGAAGCCCGTAGACTTGTGCCGTTTCGACTGAAGGTCGTGTATCTCCACAAGTTGTCTGCTCAGCTCCATGGTGATCAATCTATCATTCGGATATCTGGGCAACTTAACCGGTTCTCCAGAAAAGCCAGTAACCCTGAGGTATGTGAAATCCACAAACTAAATGAATAGACTGCCAATTCTGGATAAGGCTTCCCACGCTTCCTTGCTCACCCTGTTGGCCTTTAGGTCCCTGTCTAGCCTGCAAATGAATTCGTAGAAGAATCCATCGTTGACCACTTTGAAATCTTTCTTGCACGCAGGTACAGTAAGTTGTGGGTAGCACTCGAAAATGGGGTCCTTAGAAAGAACGCCACATCTATCCAGCTTGGAGAAGATGCCTTGTGAAGCTGCTGCATATACCAAATAGGAAGTCATTTTGAAGCTGAAAGTACGCTTCACGTTCCGGAGTTGCTCACCAATGTTGTCGCTAATGATTTCCGACCAATTGATTATGGAATCAACCTTGTTGACTTCAATGGTCCTGATGAAAGCATACATCCATGTACGGAAAGTGTGAGCATTCGCTTCGCCATTTATCCTGCATAACAATTTGGCAATATCATCTACCTCCTGCACCAGATTGGACCACGGAAGAGTTCTTGGGAACTTAGAAGGAGATCTGGGCTTCTTCATGTATCTGCTGTTCATTATGTTCACGCAGTCAACTCTATGCTTCTCCCACCTGATGCCGGCATCCTGTATGCTAATAGAAGTCACCACCTTTCGAGTCGGAATCTTCAAACAATAATTGATGAACTCTGCGTCCAACCAAATTATTGTTTTCCCCGTAGCATCTCGCACTGATCTGGATGAAGGATGGTAAGACCTAGCACACTCCATAACGAACTTTGGCAACTGGGCTGTGTATGGAAAGGCTGCAGCTCGAATAATTCCACTGCTTTTAACTGCACGCATGAGTGAAGTCTTTCCTGCTCTGGATCTATCAATCAATTCGGAAAGAGGTTCCGGACCTAGATCTGTGTCTCCTATGTCTGCAAATTTGGAAGTGATGCATGACTCCGTTGTGCTCTCTTTTTCATCCCTCTTTGCCATGGCTTTGTCTATCTTTGTCTGAACAATTCTTTTTCTTCTTATTCGGCCGGAATTCTTCAAAACTGGTGCAGATCTGGATAATTCTTCAGATTCGGAGGATATATTCAATGTATTGGACATTGATTTAAGCTCCCTTTCTTTTGTAAAGCACCTGTAACGAATTCCTGCAATTAATTCAGACAAAGATGGCAACCGGAACATGAACAGTGGATTTTAATCATAAAAATCTGCATAATTCAAGCCTGCTGCCCCAAAAATTGATGTTTTATTTGCATGCAAAGCGAGCATGAATTTTACCAACATTCACCTGAGCACCTGTATCACTTATGCAAACAATTATCCAGACACAAATCAACCTCCTTCAACCTGTGCGCCAAAATTGGAAGCTTTTAACATTAATTTCACCTTCTTTTGAGCAAAAATCCTCTTCAAATGGGCGCACTTTTCCTGTCTGGGCTGCACTTCTTTACCTGTGAATAAATTAATTCATCCTTATGGCAGCCCCTGCTTATATAATCCTTATGATTCTATAATTAATTAATGCTTTTGCTATTACTGGCAATTAATTAATTAATTAATAAGCTTCACTCTTAATGATTCACTTAAGTCATTTGACTTTCATAATGGGATTATTTATCCTGCAAGGCAGGGAATAAAATCCCATGATTCACTTAAGTGATTTTCCTTTTATTCCACAATGGGAATTTTTACCCTGCAAGGCAGGTAAAAAATTCTCGCCTGCCTGTTGCCTCTAATTTTTTCATTGTCACTTAAGTGGCGTTGCTTCCATAAGAAAAATTACCTTGCTAGGTAGGTAAAAAATTCGCACATGCCTGTTGCTTCTAATTTTCCCATGATCCACTTCAATTCTTTTTCCAAAAATGCGGTCAGCTCAGAAGACGCTTTTTGGTGCACTTCTTTTCCCAGTGAACCAGAACTCTGATGGCGAATTCCTTTTGGCATAACGTGCGTATATGATCTCTAGCTAGTCCAGGCCAAGAATCAGGCCAAACCGGCAAAGAAATTGATCTAGAGAAATTTCACAGAAAATGAAACGGGAAAAACACAAAAACACAAAACGTTGCCAGAAGTCACAAATAAAATCCAGAACGCATTCTTGGTTAAAACCCTGCTGGTACATAGGAATAACGATATGTACGTTCACAACAGAGTCAAACTGGAGCGCAAATTGCCTCAAACGGGGCTTAAAATAATTAAATACAAGTTTCCCGCAGGCAAATCCCGACGATAGGATATAACAATTTTGGGCATCTAGGTATTTGGCAAAAATGGCTAATATGGCTCTTTGGGAATATCTTGACACAATACAGGTACTTTCTGGCAATAAAAACACAAAACGACCCATTATTTTAAAAGTACGAAATTTTTTCAGATAGGGTAGTCTTAGATTTCAGGATGAAATCTGGGGACACCACAATCTGTCACTCGGATATCTGGGCAACTTGACTGGTTCTCCTGAAAATCCGGTGACCCTGAGGTATGTAAAGTCCGTAAACTAGATGAAAATACTGCCAATCTTGGACACAGCTTCCCAAGCTTCCTTGCTTACCTTGCTGGCCTTTAGATCGCCGTTCAACCTGCAAATGAATCCGTAGAAGAATCCATTGTTGACCACCTTGTAATCTTTATTGCATGCGGGCACAGTAAGCTGTGGATAGCACTCAAAAATAGGATCCTTGGAGAGCACACCACTTCTATCTAGCTTAGAGAAGATACCTTGTGAAGCTGTGGCATATACCCAATACAAAGTCATTTTGAAGTTGTAAGTCCGCCTCACATTTCAGAGCTGCTCACCAATGTTGTCACTAATGATTTCCGACCAATTGATTATAGAATCTGCTTTGTTGATTTCAATGGTCCTGATGAAGGCATACATCCATGAGCAGAAGTTGTGAGCGTTAGCTTCACCATTTATCCTGCATAACAATTTGGTAACGTCGTCCACCTCCTGTACTAGATTGGATCGTGGAAGAGTTCTCGGGAAAGAGGTTCTGGACCTAGATCTGTGTCTCTAATGTCAGCAAACTTGGAATTAATGCATGATTCTGCTGAGCTTTCACTTTCATCCCACTTTGCCATGGCCGTATCTGTCTTTGTCTGAGTAACTCTTTTTCTCTTTATTCGGCTGGAATTCTTTACAACCGGTGCAGATCTGGGGATTTCTTCAGATTCGAATGATATATTCAATGTATCTGACATTGATTTAAGTTCCCTTTCAATTATAAGAGCACTTGTAATGAATTCCTATAATTAATTCAGACAAAGACGGCAACCGGAACATGAACACTTGATTTTAATCATAAAAATCTGCATATATAAAGCCTGTTGCCCCAAAATTTGAGGTTTTGTTTGCATGCAAAGCAAGCATGAATTTTGTAAACTTCACCTGAACACCTGTACCACTATGCAGACAATTAATCAGACTTAAATCAAGCTCCTTCAAACTTAGGTGCCAAACTTTGAAGCTTTCTAGCAGTGAAAACACCTTCCTCTGAGCAAAATTCCTCTTTCTTTGGGCGCCAAAATTGCCTGGGCTGCACTTCCTTGCTAAAGAATTAATTACTTCAGTAATATGGCAGCCCGTGCTTATATAACCTTCATCATTCTCTAATTAATTATTGCCTCTCCTATTCCTGGCAATTAATTAATTAATAAACATGTTTTTCTCTTCAATTTGGGCGCCTATTTTGTGCATGCTCATAGCTGCCATTAAATAAATTAAATTTATTTAATTTTAGCTTTCTACTTCCAGTCCACTTTGACTTCACAGTATGCTTTGACCTCATGCACCAAAAATAGGAATTAATTCCATCAATTAATACTTTAAAAAGTATTATCTCCTCTAGATGGGTCGCACTTTTTTGCATGAGAGAGGGCTGTATTAAATAAATTAAATTTATTTAATTTTAGAATTCTATTTCCAATTTCTTTTATCCCCTTCTCTAGTGTTGACTTTTCCTCATGCTTGGGCGCTCATTTTGGAAATAGAATTAATTAATAAATGCAATTAAAGCTTATCTTTCTATTCCAAAAGGGGTCGCACTTTTTCACATGGGTGCTTTCTATTTTTAAAAGTCAATTTCCAATGGGATTATTCACCTTGCACCGCAGCTCCAAAAATCCCATGATCCACTTAAGTTGTTTGACCTTCATAATGGGATTTTTACCCTGCAAGGCAGGTAAGAAATTCCTATCATTGCTTTAAGTGATTTTCTTTTATTTCACAATGGGAATTTTCACCCTGCAGGGCAGGTAAGAAATTCCCGGGGTGAAAATTCCCGCCTTCCTACTGCCTCTAATTTTCCCATTATGACTTAAGTGACTTTGCTTCCATGGGAAAAAGTACCTTGCCAAGCAGGTACAAAATTTCCACCTACCTGCTGCTACCAAAAATCTCATTGTAGCTTAAAACCTTCCTTTCCCAAAAATGCGACCTACCCAGAAGAGGCCTTTTTTGTGCATGACTTCGTCTTTTTAGAGAGAACCAGATCTCCTGTGGAAAATTCCTTCTGGCACGACGTCTGCAGATGATCTCCAGATACTCCAGGCAAGAAAATAGACTGAACCGACAAAGGAATTGACCTAGAGAAATTTCACAGAAAACAAAATGAGAAAAATACCAAAAACGCAAAATTGTTGCCAGAAGTCACAGCTAAAGCCCAGGATTCATTCCTGGTGGAAGCCCTACTGGTATATGGGAATATTGACATGTAAAACCTCAACAGGGTTAAAACCGGAGTACAATTTACCTCAAACGGGGCTTAAAATAATTAAATAAAAAATTCCCGCAGGCAAACCCCAACGACAGAATATAACGAGTTTGGGCATCTGGGTATTTGGCGAAATTAGCTTATATGACTCTCTGGGAATATCTTGACACAAAACAGACATTTTCTGGCAATTAACACACAAAACGACCCATTATTTTAAAAGTACGAAAAAAATTTACATGGGGTAGTCTCAGATTTCAGGGTGAAATCTGGGGAGACCAGGATCCTTGTCAATATGAAGCAAAATTTCAAGAAGAATGTTGGGGTGAAGAACACCACTTACAACTATGGACATAGAGCTGATTTAAATCAAATTCAAGATTGCTTTGGCATGGAGAATGTGGATGATCTTTTGAAGGCCAAGGAAAATACCTCAATTAAATTCTCCATATTTTGCTCTTGGTATATGAGAAAACGTATGTGGATGCATATGAGGTTTGTTATGCCCTCTAAAAACATGGTGAAGGATAAGTTACAACAACGAGGCCACATCATTCCTTAGACCATAAAGATACAACAGCTAGAGGACACATTTTGGGTTGGAAGAATGGAAAATCTTTTGCATCCCATAACTGCAATTGTATGGACAGCTGCCCAAAGTATTGAGAGAAGTCATCATACTATTAAGATGCTTTCAACTGAGGCATTAGAACAAGTGGAAGCAGCTCTGGTAACTGGAGTTGCAACAAATAGAGGGCAAGTTTTGGGGACAACACATTGGTGGGTACGCCCTACATTTTTATTTTCATTACAACAGTTTTCTCATGGGCATTTTCAGCTCCTCTTCGATTCACATACCACTAGAAAAAGTCTTTTAATGAAAATGGATGTTAAGCTCATGAAATTCATGTTGGAAAGCAAGCTAGATGAAAGTTATCTTGTTGTTCCAAGCTTGGCAGATCAGTCGGACATGGAAGGTGTTGATTTTTGGATTTCTGAGCATGTTGTCATAAGATTTTGTACTGCTGTCATAGACATTTCCAGCATGTCTATAATCTTATTTGTTGTCATAAAAAAGAGGATACCCTTGAGAGGGGATAGTTTCGACACTTTTGAGGCATTTTTCAGTCATCAACAAAGTGTTTCCAGCCCCCACTGTGTTGTCTTTGCAAGATTTCATGAGGGATATTCAATTTCACAGCAGCTGTACTTGTTTTTCACTTATTGTCCATGCAATTTCCAGCCCCTTTCCATTGTTGTTAACAGTTGTACAAGAATTTCCATCCATTTGGGTAAAGGGTACTAACAACATCAACATGCTTACAACTATCATAAGAGGTTTTCAATCTGCTTTCATTCTGATTTTGAGGGAAAAATTCATGATTACAGCTGTCTTTTGGGCAGCATGACTGAGTTTTTAGACAGCCATCACTTGTATGAAGTTTGTGAGAAGTTTGCAAGCAAAAAGGAGGAGCTTGCCATCATATCTACGAGGCATGAAATGAAGAAGAAGAGAACTCTTGTTTTCTCTAATAAGTTTGTTCCATGTAGCAGAAGATGACTGTTAGTGCAAAATCACAGCACCCCTAGATGTTGATCAGATTTCTAGGTTGATCACTCTAGCATCCAGTGTGATTGCACAACATTGAAACCTTTATCCAAGTGTGGGACTTGCAGAAATGAGAAAGGAATCTCCAGAGAAGGCTGGTTCCTGCTCCTAAACTACCTACCACAAGCTATTCCAGTGCAGGCAAGCTAATCTAAACCTAATCTAACCATGCCAAGGAGACAGAGAGAGAGAGAAAAGGGAAAAACAGCAAAAGCCTACACTAAAACGGGGATACACCAGAGAAGGAGAATGTTGAACATCTATCAAAACTACCATGGAACAAGGAGAAGTGAGCAATGGGAAGGATGGACAGATGCATCACAGGCCCAAGGATAGATTTCACACAGAAAATGTCCCAAAACTCCATGAACACAGCTCCAGACCTGCAATGAACATTCAAACTTGCACAAATACCTGCAATGAAGAGAGGCAAGAAGAAAACAAGCGAAAAACGACCAAGGATGGACAGATGCATCACAAAACACGTTTTTGTTCCTGTTCTGATTCGTTGGTGGCTTTTCCGGGTCTTCGCATCCCTCGCGTATTTTTGGCCCGGATGTCCCAAACTGTCTGGGACAAAAATCTCCGAACCGCCCGATTCGGGCTTCCCTGTCCCTCTTTGAGGCGAAGACACGTGGCACATTTCCATTCGCTCTCGGCTCTCCGCGTCCCGCGCGTACTTTTGGCCTAGATGTCCCAAACGAAAGTCCTTTGTTTCGGCCGATCCGGGCGGTTCGCGTCCTCCGCGTACTTTTGGCCCAAATGTCCCAATTGCTGCGTGGACCGCCTAGAGGCTTTTCGGCCAGTTCGCGCCCCGACGTCCCAACTGTCCCAAGGACCGCCTGGACTAGGACTTAGCCGATTTTCATGATTTTTTCTGCCCCAAGCTTGTTTTTTGCAACTTTTTCACCCTTTTTTTAGAACTTGCTCTTTTCTTCTTAGACAGGAGAGTTAGAAAAAAGCCGAGGGGACCCCAGAAACATGATTTTTTGCCTTAAATCAATCTATCTTGCTCGGGACCGAAGAATTTAATACATGTTATCAAAATTACCCTGGGGGGTGAATTTTGGACAACAGTTTTGGCGACTCAACGGGGTCATCTGCCTGCTAGATGAATGATCAGTAGCCTGAAGCAATCCATTGGGCATGGAGTCATGAGTTATAGCCTGCAAACTGATCTGAACTTTAAAAACCTCCTATCTGAGCCACTTGGAAACCCACTGAACATGGATTTGTTCTCACCAAAATGCCACTGAAACGGACTGTGCAAGAGCAAAACCAGCACCACAAAAACTATGTACAGAACTGAAAATCATACATGCTCCAAATAGAACATGCAGAGTGTGCACAAGCACTTCTTCTGTTGAAAGCAAACCTACCTACTCTATTCTAACTGGAAGCAAAGGCAAGCTAAACAAACCCTGCAATTGGTTGTGAGAAATAGCTTCCCTTTCTCAAAAGTGGCAACCATGCAATTGATTTGGAGCTGATCATGGCTGTTAGGATGAGTGGAAAATCAACCAGAAGCTGGTCTTCCACCCAAATCATCAAGATATCTGTTGTTGCAGACTCACAGCACCCCTGGATGCGAATCAGGCTTCTAGGTTGATGTTCAGGCATCCAGTGTGATTGCACAACATGGAATCTTTTCTCCAAGCGTGGGACTTGTAAAGATGAGAAAAGATTCTCCAGAGAAGGCTGGTTCCTATTCCTCTGTTCAGATGCACACAAAAAATGCAGAGGGTTTGCTAAAACCTAATCTAACTTGCCAAGGAGACAGGGTAAGGAAATGCATAGAATAAAACCTAAACTACAAAGGTGATGCACCGAGGAATGTTAGACACTCGTTTTACAAATTTAACACAGACCACATAGATGCAATACAAACACCATGCACAGGTAACCAAACTGCAATAAGAGATCAAAATGACAGCAATGAATACATGAGAGGGTCGAGAGTCAATCACAACACATATATTATGGCTCAAGAGTCGATACAGTACATTGCAGTGGCCAAGAGGCAAAAAGACTGGCATTACAACCCATATGGGAGGTTTGAAATCTCCATAAATTCTCTGGCAAGAGAGGGAATAAGGGAGGATGCAAAACAAAAATGTCCGACCCCTCAAAGGAGCTCTTCTTTACAATATATATCAAGAAATGAGAGAGGGAAGAGAGAGGAAATCCAGAATCTGCCCCAACCACTTCTTGGTAGCATTTAAAATCATCTCATTATGATAGAAGCGGCAGATCCTAGCAAAACGGCGGGCTGTCTAACAGGAGCGGCGAGCTGTCTGCTGCATTAAAGTTGGTTGTTGAAGCATTACTTCTGTCTATCACCACGCATCAAAGACGTTTTCTTAATTTTCTCCCTCCAACTGCACAAAATGCGAGATTGATCCCAGAATCATGTAGAGAACTTCAAACAGCTTTCCGTTGATATAAAGAACATGCAAATACGAGCTCTGGATCGAAAGATATGATGATCTGAAGATTTAGGGCACAAAACAGCTAAAAACGGATTTTTAAATTTTTTCCCGCGCTCTGCCATCTGGACGACACGTGGCAGGCCCTGATTCGCTGAGTAATTCCCTCTCTCCACCTTTTCGCGGGCTTTTCTTGTGGGCCCCTTAAACTTGGACACGTGGCACTATTTCATTGGTTCGGATCAGTGCTCGAAAACTCGCCCCTTTGACTTTTTGGACCTTTTTCCTTGGCGACACGTGTCATGCTGTGATTTGTCTACGGGCCTGCCGGATTTTCACGTCCACCGCGTCCTTTTGTCCCAGTGCTTCGCGGGACAGAATCCTCCGATCCGCCCGAAATGGGCTTCCTCGTCCCTTTTCTGCCGGTGACACATGGCGTGATCTGATTGGCTTTCGGCTCCTTGGACTATCCGCGTCCCGCGCGTCCCACTTGTCCTTGTGCTGAAGTTTCCTGTTTTGGTCGAACCAGCCGGTTCGCATCCTTCGCGTCCATCTGTCCCAAATGTCCCAGTGCTGTCTGGGACAAATTCTTCCGGTTCGTCCAACTCGGCCGGTTCGCGTTCCTTTGTCCCACATGTCCCTTTGTTGTTTGGGCTGCCTGTAGGCTTTTCGGCCGATCCGCACCTTTTCGTCCCAAATGTCCCGACTGTCGTTTGGAGTAGGACTTAGCCGATTTTCACAATTTTTTCTGGCCCAAGCTTATTTTCTGCAACTTTCTCGCATTTTCTCAGAGCTTGTTCTTTTCAAACCTGGACAGGAGAGTTAGAAAATTTTCTGAAGGGACCCTAGAAACATGATTTTTTCCCTGGATCAATCAATTTGCCTGGGATTTGAGAATCTTGATGTATGTTATCAATTCAACCCTGGGGGGTGAAATTGGATAACAATTTGGCGACTCAGCGGGGTCATCTGCCTGCTAGATGAAAGGACCAGTTGCCTGAAGCAGTCCATTGGGCATGGAGTCATCAAATATTCTATTTAGAACCTCAACTGCCTCAGAATGTGCAAAGAGGAAGATGGAATGCCACCTGATGAAGCAATAGACTACAAAACATCTCCATGAACAGCAAGTTGTGCCAAAGCACTTAGGGAAAACAAAACTAACCTACAGCAAAACAATGTGCACAAGCACTTAGAGGAATTCAAATCTAGGCTAATATTTACAAGGGTGAACCTTTTATTTTCAGTAGCAATGTTTGAGATAGATTCCGTTTACTGGAATCTACAGTTCTTCACCGTCTAATGAGGCCAGTTGGAAAGCATTGCTGCTCTTGCACTTCGTGACCATGTACGAGCCACTCCAAATGGCATCAAATTTTGAATGCCTTCCCGGTTTTGCTCTGTCCACATCCCATTTCAACACTAGATCTCCAACTTGAAAAGATCTATCTTTGGCCTTCCTATCAAAGGTCTTCTTGATCAAAGCTTGATCCTTTTCCATTGCTTGGGATGCCTGATTTCTGATCTCTTGCAGCTCCATCAACTCTGCATACCTCACCTCCATGGGCTCAAATTCAAGTATCTCCAGCTGCTTCATGAGTTCCAATGTTGGCAACTCAAGTGACATGGACAAGATTTTCTCTCTTCCATAAACAAGCCTGAATGGAGAGTTACCTGTGGATCTTTTGGGAGTGATCCTATCAGCCGATAAGGCTGATTTCAGCTTGGTATGCCAAGACCTCTGATTCTCACCAAGAGTTCTCCTCATGATCCTCAACAAGTTCTTGTTTGTAGACTCGGCCTGGCCATTACCCTGAGGGTAATAGTTCGATGAAGTGCTTAGGTAAATACCATTCTTGACAGCCCACTCAGTCACCTTAGATCCAATGAATGCCAATGCATTGTCAGAGATTATTGTGGCAGGTACACCAAATCTGGTTGTTATTCCCTCATAAAAGTCTAAGATGCTAGACTCATTTGCCTCTTTGAGTGCTACTGCTTCTGTCCATTTAAAGAAGTAGTCTGTGGCTGTCAAAATCCATTTATGCCCTTGGCTTGAATTGGGATTAATGACTCCAATAAAGTCCAAACCCCATTGCATGAATGGCTGGTCAACTGAGATTGGATGCAATGGAAGGGCAGCAAACTTCTCTTTTCTTGAAGAATGCACAATTCTTACACCTCTTGATCCATGCGTAGCAATCGCTGAAGATTTTAGGGCCAATAATAACCAGCCTTCATAATTTTTAGAGCTGTCACTCTTGGCGCAAAATGGCCACCAGCTGGTCCCCCATGAAATTCTTCCAATACCCTTTGATCTGACCATACTATGCCCAATTGCAATCTCAGCAGCACTTCATTCACGCCTTCTTGAACAAAACTCCATCACAATGGCATACGTAACAGCCTGCACCTGAAGTGTCTTCTCTGGGTCTTTTCCTCTCTGGAGGGGCATAGACTCTGTGGTTAGGAAGTGCATAATACCTTGGATCTCAGCAAGGAATGGGGGCAGCATTGTCTTCTTCATGATTGCCCGCTTTGGCCATGGCTGTCCTGGCTAGTCAAAACAGCCTCTTCTTCGTTGCATACTTCCCTTTGACCCTTCCCTAAACCAGCCGCTAAACAGTCCGTTCCCTCTACTAGCTTGTGATCTGAATATCAATGGTTTGTTTCTCACCAAACCTGTCCCAGCTCCAAATAGAACATGCAGAGTGTGCACAAGCACTTCTTCTGTTGAAAGCAAACCTACCTACTCTATTCTAACTGGAAGCAAAGGCAAGCTAAACAAACCCTGCAATTGGTTGTGAGAAATAGCTTCCCTTTCTCAAAAGTGGCAACCATGCAATTGATTTGGAGCTGATCATGGCTGTTAGGATGAGTGGAAAATCAACCAGAAGCTGGTCTTCCACCCAAATCATCAAGATATCTGTTGTTGCAGACTCACAGCACCCCTGGATGCGAATCAGGCTTCTAGGTTGATGTTCAGGCATCCAGTGTGATTGCACAACATGGAATCTTTTCTCCAAGCGTGGGACTTGTAAAGATGAGAAAAGATTCTCCAGAGAAGGTTGGTTCCTATTCCTCTGTTCAGATGCACACAAAAAATGCAGAGGGTTTACTAAAACCTAATCTAACTTGCCAAGGAGACAGGGTAAGAAAATGCATAGAATAAAACCTAAACTACAAAGGTGATGCACCGAGGAATGTTAGACACTTGTTTTGCAAATTTAACACAGACCACATAGATGCAATATAAACACCATGCACATGTAACCAAACTGCAATAAGAGATCAAAATGACAGCAATGAATACATGAGAGGGTTAAGAATCAATCACAAACATATATATTATTGCTCAAGAGTCGATACAGTACATTGCAGTGGCCAAGAGGCAAAAAAAGACTGGCATTACAACCCATATGGGAGGTTTGAAAGCTCCACAAATTCTCTTGCAAGCGAGGGAAGAAGGGAGGATGCAAAACAAAAATGTCCGACCCCTTAAAGGAGCTCCTCTTTACAATATATATGAAGAAATGAGAGAGGGAAGAGAGAGGAAATCCAGAATCTACCCCAACCACTTCTTGGTAGCATTTAAAATAATCTCATTATGACAGAAGCGGTGGATCCTAGCAAAACGGCGGGCTGTCTAACAGGAGCGGCGAGCTGTCTGCTGCATTAAAGTTGGTAGTTGAAGCATTACTTCTGTCTATCACCACGCGTCAGAGACGTTTTCTTAATTTTCTCCCTCCAAACTACACCAAAATGCAAGATTAATCCCAGAATCATGTAGAGAATTTCAACAGATTTCCGTTGATATAAAGAACGTGCAAATCCGAGCTCTGGATCGAAAGATATGATGATCTGAAGATTTAGGGCACAAAACAGGCGAAAATGGATTTTTAAATTTCTTTTCCCGCGCTCTGCCATCTGGACAACACGTGGCAGGCTCTGGTTCGCTGAGCAATTCCCTCTCTCCACCTTTTCGTGGGCTTTTCTTGTGGGCCCCTTAAACTTGGACACGTGGCACTATTTCATTGGTTCGGATCAGTGCTCGAAAACTCGCCCCTTTGACTTTTTGGACCTTTTTCCTTGGCGACACGTGTCATGCTGTGATTTGTCCACGGGCCTGCCAGATTTTTCACGTCCACCGCATCCTTTTGTCCTGGATGTCCCAGTGCTTCGCGGGACAGAATCCTCCGATCCGCCCGAAATGGGCTTCCTCGTCCCTTTTCTGCCGGTGACACGTGGCGTGATCTGATTGGCTTTCGGCCCCTTCGGCTATCCGCGTCCTGCGTCCCCTTTGTCCCACTTGTCCTTGTGTTGAAGTTTCCTGTTTCAGCCGAACCGGCTGGTTCACATCCTTGTCCTTGGCCCAGATGTCCCTGAAGACAAATTTTCCTCCGATTTCCGGCCGAACCGGCCGGTTCGCGCGTCCTTCGCGTACTCTTGTCCCGCTTGCTCCCACTTGTCCCGATAAAGGACTTGGACAAATTTTCTTTCTTTCGGCCGATTCGGGCATTTCGCGTCCATTTGTCCCAGATGTCCCTTTGTTGTTTGGGCCGCCTGTAGGCTTTTCGGCCGATCCGCGCCTTTTCGTCCCAAATGTCCCGACTGTCGTTTGGACTAGGACTTAGCCGATTTTCACAATTTTTTTTGGCCCAAGCTTATTTTCTGCAACTTTCTCGCATTTTCTCAGAGCTTGTTCTTTTCAACCTGGACAGGAGAGTTAGAAAAAATTTCTGAAGGGACCCTAGAAACATGATTTTTGCCCTGGATCAATCAATTTGCCTGGGATTTGAGAATCCTGATGTATGTTATCAATTCAACCTTGGGGGGTGAAATTGGATAACAATTTAGCGACTCAGCAGGGGTCATCTACCTGCTAGATGAAAGGACCAGTTACCTGAAGCAGTCCATTGGGCATGGAGTCATCAAATATTCTGTTTAGAACCTCAACTGACTCAGAATGTGCAAGGAGGAAGATGGAATGCCACCTGATGAAAGTAATAGACTGCAAAACATCTCCATGAACAGCAAGCTGTGCCAAAGCACTTAGGGAAAACAAAACTAACCAACAGCAAAACAATGTGCACAAGCACTTAGAGGAATTGAAATCTAGGCTAATATTTACAAGGGTGAACCTTTTATTTTCAGTAGCAATGTTTGAGATAGATTCCATTTATTGGAATCTGCAGTTCTTCACCGTCCAATGAGGCCAATTGGAAAGCATTGTTGCTCTTGCACTTCGTGACCATGTATGGGCCACTCCAAATGGCATCAAATTTTGAATGCCTTCCCGGTTTTGCTCTGTCCACATCCCATTTCAACACTAGATCTCCAACTTGAAAAGATCTATCTTTGGCCTTCCTATCAAAGGTCTTCTTGATCAAAGCTTGATCCTTTTCCATTGCTTGGGATGCCTGATTTCTGATCTCTTGCAGCTCCATCAACTCTGCATACCTCACCTCCATGGGCTCAAATTCAAGTAACTCCAGCTGCTTCATGAGTTCCAATGTTGGCAACTCAAGTGACATGGGCAAGATTGCCTCTCTTCCATAGACAAGCCTGAATGGAGAGTTACCTGTGGATCTTTTGGGAGTGATCCTATCAGCCCATAAGGCTGATTTCAGCTTGGTATGCCAAGACCTCTGATTCTCATCAAGAGTTCTCCTAATGATCCTCAACAAGTTCTTGTTTGTAGACTCGGCCTGGCCATTACCCTGAGGGTAATAGTTCGATGAAGTGCTTAGGTAAATACCGTTCTTGACAGCCCACTCAGTCACCTTAGATCCAATGAATGCCAATGCATTATCAGAGATTATTGTGGCAGGTACACCAAATCTAGTTGTTATTCCCTCATAAAAGTCTAAGATGCTAGACTCATTTGCCTCTTTGAGTGCTACTGCTTCTGTCCATTTGGTGAAGTAGTCTGTGGCTGTCAAAATCCATTTATGCCCTTGGCTTGAATTGGGATTAATGACTCCAATGAAGTCCAAACCCCATTGCATGAATGGCTGGTCAACTGAGATTGGATGCAATGGAAGGGCAGCAAACTTCTCTTTTCCTGTGAAGAATGCACAATTCTTACACCTCTTGATCCATGCATAGCAATCACTGAAAATTTTAGGCCAATAATAACCAGCCTTCATGATTTTTAGAGCTGTTACTCTTGGTGCAAAATGGCCACCAGCTGGTCCACCATGAAACTCTTCCAATACCCTTTGAATCTGACCTGTGCTAATGCATCTCAGCAGCACTCCATTTACATCTTTCTTGAACAAAACTCCATCAACAATGGCATATGGGACAGCCTGTAATCTGAAGTATCTCCTTTGGGTCTTGTTCATCTCTGGGGGGCACTGGGCCTGTACTGTAGGAAGTGCATAATACCTTGGGTCCAGCAAGGAATGGGGGAAGCATTGTCTTCTTCATGATTGCCGCTTGGCTCATGGCTGTCCTGGACTGTCAAAACAGCCTCTTCTTCGTTGCATACTTCCTTTTACTTCCCTAAAACCAGCTGCTCACACAGTCCTTTCCCTCTTACTAGCTTGGTGATCTTG
This sequence comes from Taxus chinensis, assembly GCA_019776745.2. Lineage (NCBI taxonomy): Eukaryota > Viridiplantae > Streptophyta > Pinopsida > Cupressales > Taxaceae > Taxus > Taxus chinensis. The sequence goes on from CM034150.1 coordinate 132,933,360, forward strand.
ATCTCAATGTCATATTCCATGACACGGGTGATCCAACCTGCCCTTTTCTCATTCAAATCCTTGTTGAGGAGGAAGTCCTTAACTCCAGCATGTGAGACCAGCAACTGGACCTTGTTGTTTGAGACTAAATGCTTGAATTTCTTCAAGCTTCTGATTACTGCAAGTATATGCTTTTCAATAAAAGAGTACCTCACCTCGCAGTCATCTAGGCTCTGGCTGAAAAAGGCAATCGGCTGCTCATCATTATCTTTGTTCTGCTGTACCAGAATGGCAGAAATAGTGTCATCGCCTCCAAATGCATAGAGGATGAAATCCTTGGAGAAGTCTGGGTTGATGAGAGTTGGTGCTTGAGAGATAGCTTCTTTGATTGCTTCAAAACTCTCCTTGCCTTCTGCTGTCCACTTAAAAGCCATGCTCTTCTTTAACATTTTGGTGATGGGCTTGACAAGGGCTGCAAAATCTGGAATAAACCTGCGGACAAAATTGATCCTTCCCAAGAAGCTTTGAAGAGCCTTCTTGTGACTTGGCAGTGGTAGTGCTCTTATGGCTTCAACCCTCTCTGGATCAATTGCCAATCCCTCTTTGGAGACAATATGGCCTAAAAGTTTTCCTTCATGTGCAAGAAAGATGCACTTCTTGGGGTTCAAAGATACTCCGAACTTTCTACACCTCTGAAATACTTGCCTCAGATGAAAGAGGTGATCCACTGCATTTTTGGAGAATACAGTGATGTCATCAAGGTATATCAGCACTATCTTGTTGATCAAGCCTTTGAATGCCATGTCCATTGCCCTTTGAAAGGTAGCACCAGCGTTGGATAGCCCAAATGGCATCTTCTTGTAAGCATATGTGCCCCATTTAGTGGTGAAGGCGTCTTGAATTGGTCATCTTCTTTCACCATCACCTGATTATACCCTGAGTAGCCATCTAGGAGAGAGAATCTCTCTGAACCGGATACTACTTGCAATATTTGTTCCATTGAAGGAAGTGGGTAATGATCTTTGAGAGATGCCCTATTGAGGTCTCGGAAGTCCACACACAACCTGATTTCTCCGCTCTTCTTCCTGACCGGAACCAAGTTAGCAACCCAGCTTGAGTGCTTGATCGGGAATATAATGCTTGCCTCTATTAGCTTATTTAGCTCTTTCTTCATTAGAGGCTCAATGTGAGGGTTAACAGGTCTCTGCTTCTGCCTGATGGGCTTAGCATCTGGATCCAATTCTATGGTATGTTGTGCCAAATTCGGATTGAATCCTCTCAAGTCTTCATAGCTCCAAGCGAAGACATCTGGAAATTCTTGACAAAGCTGTATGAAATCTGATTTCTCCTGCTCAGTGGCCACTTTACCAATTTGAAGTGTTTTGCCTTCCCCAACCGGAATTGGCTCTGAATCTTCCCTCTTGACCTGTATGTTAGCCTTTTCTTTACGGAACTGGTCGTTAGGGTTGAAGATAGACTCCAACGTTACTAAACCCTTGGGAAGCTTGTTTGTCCGCAGCTGCACTACTTGATCCCCATACTGCTGCTCTAGTCTGTCCTGATTCCTAGCTGAGAATTCAGCTTCTTCTTGTAAGAAAATTGACAATCTGTTGATCGTTCTCAAACACCTGCCAGCTGGTGTTATTATCTGGAACTGCTGGCCTCACAATCACATGGATATGTGGCTGTGTTTTTTCCCTTTTGATGTTGTCAACCACATCAAACGTTGCTCCAACTACTGCGAGCCTATCCGCGGCTTCATTTTTCTTCCTGGGTATGGACACAATGTTGAAAGCTTCGAAATCCTCAATGAGGTCCCATACCCTATTCTTGTAGCTCCTCAGCAAGTCGTTCTTCATAGCATGTTGTCCTCTAACTTGGTTGACGATTAGCTCGCTATCCCCGAACACCTGCAAGTTATTTATCCCTTTTTTCCTAGCCCAATGAAGTCCATGAATCAAGGCCTCATATTCAGCTGTGTTGTTTGAACAAGAAAACTGGAAACGAAAAGCTGAATAATATTTGATGCCTTGAGGTGAAACAAGCATGGCTCCACCTCCTGCACCTTGCCTACTCCTTGATCCATCAAAAAATAGCTGCCATACCTCATTGTCATCATTATGGCTTGGCTTGGTGATGCTAGGAACAGGTTGATTTTCTTCATGTATACAATAGACTCCTAGCTCAGATTCTTCTACTTCTTGATAGGGATCAAAAGCATGTATCTTGTTTTGCCCATTCATCAAGAGTTAGGTCTGGGATACTTCCAACCTTGGTGTCAGCCTCATCAGTACTAGGGTGATCTTCTTGATCAAATGCTGAGCAATTGGCATTAATCTGACTTGGAGTGTAAGGCTCAATATGGAAGTTTGCAATAGGTTCAGACCTAATTGTAGCCTTAGTTCCATACCTTGTTCTAAACAGCATGTGAGACCAATCAGCAGACAAATACCCCCCAATCTTGGCTGTGAAGTCCCTTGACAAGCAAAGGGCAAAGAGTGGTGGAAGGTCTATGATTGATATATCTTGTAAGACAACAACATTTGGACATGCATGCAAGGTAAGACTCAATTTTTTAATCACTCCAACTGTTGCTATTGCTTTCCCATCCAATTGCACTACCCCTTTAGATATTATTTCATATTGGAGACCCAGCTGATCAGCTATTTGCTTGGGCATCACTGAGCTACTTGCCCCGGAATCAATCATGCAATTGTGTACTAGTTTATCCCCAATGATTAATGAAACATAGAAAGGAGGGGGCTTCAACATTTTACCTTGTTGCCCTCCATGGCTTCCTTCAGGCTGGGATAGCATTTGTAAGCACTTTGTCTTGCATCTGAACCTACTGATTCGAAGTTGTCCAATCCTTCATGGCAGCTTGCAGCAGATCTCTTTGTCCTGGGATGGATAGGGATTCCCACATTGATATATTGACGTTAGTCTTCTTCATCTGTTCAATGATACTGAACGGGGATGAAGTATCTCTTTTGTTGTCCCTTGGTTTACACATTTATTCCTTGTACGTGGGCAGCAACAACTGGCATTTGAGTTGGCCTAGGGGCTGTTCTTGGCTGCTCTTGTGCATTTGAAACTGGACTTTGCTTATCAATCATTTGTGGAGCCGTGGAAGGTTGTAGATTGGCTGGGGCTAATGGCTGTTCTTCACCCAAGTTTCTCCTCTTTGACCTTGTGTTGGCTGCAACACCTTGAGAAACTGCTTGATTCATGCCACAGAAATCTTCTGCTTGCCAGTTCACCAACGTGGTGTCATTTGGGGCTGATTGTTGTTGGAATGTTTCTTGTTGTTGATTGTTTCCTTGACTGCCCTCGCCCTCCACACCAGTAGTTGTCACCATCAGTGCTTGATTGAGAGCACCATTGAAACACATGGATTGGTTATGAGGCTCGTTGCATGGAAAGCACCAGTCATATTCCTGAGCAATGTTGTTCTGTGTTGGCACTAATGCCTTAGAGGCAGATATAGCATTTGGATTATAGGGCTGGAATGGTCTATTAGCAGGGAGGCCTTGTTTGATTCACATTTGCAGCTGGATTAGGTGGTCTTTGTGGTTGGTATGGCTGCCTATTAGGCTGAGCTTGGGGTTGATAGGAAGGTCTGAAACCTTGGGCTTGTTGCCTCTTAATAGTAACCAGCTCATTTCCCAAATTTTGCAACTGTTTCATGACCTCTTGGAGTTCATTTGAAGCACTTGGAGATGAAGTGGAAGCTTCATTTGAACTCTGATTTCTAGGAGTGGGAACAGGAGCCAAAGTGGGTGCTTGACTAGTGCTTGGATTTTCTAAGTTTGGATACAAAGGCATGGGAGGCCTAGGAGCCAGTTTACCAGCTTGAATAAGACAGTTTTCAGCTCTAATGGCAATGTTATAAGCCATAGGGATTGTTGTGCCTCCCATGGACTGAATTAACATAGAAATATCAGAATTTAAAGCTTTAAGGTAATATAGAAAAGCACCTTCTGCTGTTGGCCTGACTGCCACTGGAATCCTATCCCAAGACCTTTGAAATCTGAAGTTGAAGTCAGTCAGCTGCTCGTTGGAGGCTCTCTTGATAGTTGTCAGCTGCTCCAAAAGAGACAAGTTGTCTCCCTTCTCTCCAAATTGCTCGTGAAGTGCAATACACAGCTGATTCCAGTTTGTGATAGAACCAGCTCCAAGGCTCCTAAACCATTGTAATGCTTTACCCTTGAAGGAAGATGCCAGTAACTTGACAGCCACTTGCATTTCATTGATTTCATGGATTGCACAAAGGTTAGCAATATCTTTAACATGATCACCTGGAGTAGTCTGATTTTCTCCAGTGAAGTAGGGAATGTTCTTCAAGGCTGCAATAGGAACTGGATGTTGTGCATTGAGAGCAAGTGGGCTGCTGCCTGTGAAGTTGACGTAGGGATTGTTCTAAGCCATTCTAATCGGTCTTAAAACCCTTGTATACTGAATGAAAGGCCTGTCAGGTGGAGGAGTTGAGAGAGTTCTGTTTGGTGGAGATGGAGACCTTTGAATCCTTCTTCCTCTTTGCCTTCTTCTTGGAGATAACTGCAGGTATTCAAACAACACTTCTTCTTCTCCAACTCTTGACCTTGTGGTGATTCTTCTCATGAGTTTTCAGGCCTGCACTACTGAAACCAGTTGATTCTTCCCCTTGGAGTCGCCAGATATGCAAATAATAGCTCTTATAAGCAAGAAAACTGCAGCAGATGCATATCAACTTTGCTGCAAATAAAAATGAGACCTCTAGTCCCACCGGGCATGCCAAAACTGTTGTTGCAGACTCACAGCACCCCTGGATGCAAATCAGGCTTCTAGGTTGATGTTCAGGCATCCAGTGTGATTGCACAACATGGAATCCTTTCTCCAAGCGTGGGACTTGTAAAGATGAGAAAAGATTCTCCAGAGAAGGCTGGTTCCTATTCCTCTGTTCAGATGCACACAAAAAATGCAGAGGGTTTGCTAAAACCTAATCTAACTTGCCAAGGAGACAGGGTAAGAAAATGCATAGAATAAAACCTAAACTACAAAGGTGATGCACCGAGGAATGTTAGACACTCGTTTTGCAAATTTAACACAGACCACATAGATGCAATACAAACACCATGCACAGGTAACCAAACTGCAATAAGAGATCAAAATGACAGCAATGAATACATGAGAGGGTCGAGAGTCAATCACAACACATATATTATTGCTCAAGAGTCGATACAGTACATTGCAGTGGCCAAGAGGCAAAAAGACTGGCATTACAACCCATATGGGAGGTTTGAAATCTCCACAAATTCTCTGGCAAGAGAGGGAATAAGGGAGGATGCAAAACAAAAATGTCCGACCCCTCAAAGGAGCTCTTCTTTACAATATATATCAAGAAATGAGAGAGGGAAGAGAGAGGAAATCCAGAATCTGCCCCAACCACTTCTTGGTAGCATTTAAAATCATCTCATTATGACAGAAGCGGCGGATCCTAGCAAAACGGTGGGCTGTCTAACAGGAGCGGCGAGCTGTCTGCTGCATTAAAGTTGGTTGTTGAAGCATTACTTCTGTCTATCACCACGCGTCAGAGACGTTTTCTTAATTTTCTCCCTCCAAACTGCACCAAAATGCGAGATTGATCCCAGAATCATGTAGAGAACTTCAACAGCTTTCCGTTGATATAAAGAACGTGCAAATCCGAGCTCTGGATCGAAAGATATGATGATCTGAAGATTTAGGGCACAAAACAGGCGAAAACGGATTTTTAAATTTTTTCCCGCGCTCTGCCATCTGGACGACACGTGGCAGGCCCTGGTTCGCTGAGTAATTCCCTCTCTCCACCTTTTCGCGGGCTTTTCTTGTGGGCCCCTTAAACTTGGACACGTGGCACTATTTCATTGGTTCGGATCAGTGCTCGAAAACTCGCCCCTTTGACTTTTTGGACCTTTTTCCTTGGCGACATGTGTCATGCTGTGATTTGTCTACGGGCCTGCCAGATTTTCACGTCCACCGCGTCTTTTTGTCCCGGATGTCCCAGTGCTTCGCGGGACAGAATCCTCCGATCCGCCCGAAATGGGCTTCCTCGTCCCTTTTCTGCCGGTGACACGTGGCGTGATCTGATTGGCTTTCGGCTCCTTCGGCTATCCGCGTCCCGCGCGTCCCTTTGTCCCACTTGTCCTTGTGCTGAAGTTTCCTGTTTCGGCCGAACCGGCCGGTTCGCGTCCTTCGCGTCCTAGTGCGAAGTTTGTCCGGCCGAACCGGCCTCTTGTCCCGCTTGCTCCCAGTAAAGGACTTGGACAAATTTTCTTCCGGTTCGTCCGATTCGGCCGGTTCGCGTTCCTTTGTCCCACATGTCCCTTTGTTGTTTGGGCCGCCTGTAGGCTTTTCGGCCGATCCGCGCCTTTTCGTCCCAAATGTCCCGACTGTCGTTTGGACTAGGACTTAGCCGATTTTCACAATTTTTTCTGGCCCAAGCTTATTTTCTGCAACTTTCTCGCATTTTTCAGAGCTTGTTCTTTTCAACCTGGACAGGAGAGTTAGAAAAAATTCTGAAGGGACCCTAGAAACATGATTTTTGCCCTGGATCAATCAATTTGCCTGGGATTTGAGAATCCTGATGTATGTTATCAATTCAACCCTGGGGGGTGAAATTGGATAACAGTATCAACTAAAGGCAAATTCAATACCTCTTTTAGTTGCTCTGCATTTGGATTGAAGAGGTATGACAGCTGATCCTTGGTACTTTGCAGCTCATCCTCATGCTTAGAAGCAAGCATGACTGGTTGTGGCTTCTCCTTTGGCTCCAATGAAGCCAAATACCTAATTGGGCAAGGTCTGATCCATTTGATATGCCCATAATTCTGATTTTCAACTCCGAGAATGGAGTTCTCTTGTAGACCCTCCTGAATGGATGGTGTGGAAGAAATGGTGGAATTCCTCTGTCCTTTCTCTTCCTCCAATGAAGAACATGAAAGATTACAATCTTCCAATCTTGGTTCCAAAGAGCTGCTATAAGATGCAGGCTGTTGCAAATGAATGTTCTCCTTCATGACAGCAGACTCAAGTGTTTGGAATATGGATGATGAAAGAGAGAATGGTGGAAACTCAACCGGCTCTTCTCCATCAAAACAGTCCTCCAAATCTGACAGATAAACTGCCCCATGGCTGTCCTGCTGCAAATGCTCAACTTCCTCCATGGTGTCCTCTTGATCTGTAACTTGACCACCATGGTTTCTTTCACCCTCCAACATTGAGTTTGAGAGATCAAACTCCTCTTCAGTGCTAGAACTTGAGAGAGGTGAAGTAGAAAGAAGAACTGAAGGTTCTCCTGTAGCCTGCTTTGTGCTCAAAGCCCTTGGATCTGCAATTTTCTCCTCCACAACTAGAATGTGCTCCTCTTCTTTTGGATCTGGAGCAGCTTCTCCTTTCTATACTACTTGAAGACAATCTTGCTCTTGATAGAACTCTTCCTCTAGCACGAAGTTTTTCAAGTCAAACTCTTCAGTCTGCTGCTCTAAAGGACAAGTTGGGACTGCAAGATCTTCTTCTGAGCTTTCTTCCTCACATGGAATTGGGAATGTAAGAGGAGGGATGGGTTGTAACTCAATTGATTTGGCAATTTTTTTGTGGTGGTGGAGGTAGAAACTCTTGTTTCCTTGGAGGAGGGGGTATTTCTGTTAGCTCTTGTGGAGGGGATGACTGTTTGGAAGGAAAAAGGAAAGAAGAATTGAGGTGTGGTGGAAGACTGAGAGGTGGAGACATGGGATCAACATTTGGGACAGCAAATGGAGAGTTTAAAACTTGACACTGCTGAGATAAAACAGATTGGGAAAGAGGAAAAAGAAAGGCATGAGATGGCGTGCTTACCCATTGACAAGGTTGTTGAATACTCCTCTCATACACCTCTATTTCTTCAATCCACTTTGCAAGCAATGGCAGCATTGCAATCATGAAGTCAAGCTTCTCCTGAGGGCTGAAGTGTCTTGGAAAAGGGCCTCCCCATGGACAAGGAGTCCTGCAACCAATTATGAAAGCTCTCATTTGAGCTGTTGCTCTGGACTGCACCATCTCTACCTCCATCTTTTGGATTTTCTCCAACAGACCAGCATCTTGCATCTGATTGTCTTCATAACCAGCATACTCTTGCTCTTGGAAAGCTCCGTAGCCAAAATGATCTTAGCATTGCTGCTCATATGGGTATGCATGCTGATTTGGAGGATTTGTAAAACATGTCGGAGGTGGGAAACATTGCTGCTGTTGTAAATGTGAGTTCCATGATGGAAATGAAGTCATGATTGCACAACTTCATGGAATGGAAAAGAATGAAAGGGATGGAAAGAAGGATGGATGGGAATGGATGAAAAACAGGTTTGCAACTTCAAAAATGGGTTGCTGATCAGATGGAGTCGCCAGATGTGTTTGCAAGTGCCTCCAAAGGCTGAAATCTTCACAGGAACATACCAACCTACAAAAGATGAAGTGGAAGACCTCTAAGGTCCCACTGGGCGTGCCAAAACTGTTAGTACAAAATCACAGCACCCCTGGATGTTGATCAGATTTCTAGGTTGATCACTCTAGCATCCAGTGTGATTGCACAACATTGAAACCTTTCTCCAAGTGTGGGACTTGCAGAAATGAGAAAGGAATCTCTAGAGAAGGTTGGTTCCTACTCCTAAACTACCTGCCACAAGCTATTCCAGTGCAGGCAAGCTAATCTAAACCTAATCTAACCATGCCAAGGAGACACAGAGAGAGAGAAAAGGGAAAAACAGCAAAAGCCTACACTAAAACGGTGATACACCAGAGAAGGAGAATGTTGAACATCTATCAAAACTACCATGGAACAAGGAGAGGTGAGCAATGGGAAGGATGGACAGATGCATCACAGGCCCAAGGATAGATTTCACACAGAAAATGTCCCAAAACTCCATGAACACAACTCCAGACCTGCAATGAACATTCAAACTTGCACAAATACCTGCAATGAAGAGAGGCAAGAAGAAAACAAGCGAAAAACGAGCAAGGATGGACAGATGCATCACAAAACACGTTTTTGTTGCTTCAGAAGTTTGCACAGAACATCATTTCAATAGTAAAAGGCAAAAATGCCATTACAGAGCAAGGGAGGAGGTTCGAACTCCATTTTCAACCCTGGAGAAGAAAAGAAGGGAGGGCCGATCAGAAAGAATGAACAACTTGTAATAATCCCTCCAAAATGAGCCAAATCTGGCTTTTTACAATGCATGGGTCGAGCCCAGGAGAGAGAAACACGGGAAAACGTGCAAGCAGTCCAACCATTGACCAAAACACATTCTTCATTAAAATCGGTGGTTGAAACATCACTTCTGGCCATGCTGAAGAAGAATGCGACCCATGTGCATTAAAACCGGTTGTTGAAACGTCGCTTTTGGCCATTACCACGCGCCAGAGACGTTTCTTGATTTTCTCTCTCCAAACTCCATTACAATGCAAGATTGACCCGGGAATCGTGTAGAGAATTTCACCAGCTTTCCATTGATATAAAGAACGCGAAAATCCGAGCTCTGGATCGAAAGTTATGGCGATCTGAAGATTTAGGGCAAAAACAGGCCAAAATGGATTTTGAATTTTTTCCCGCGCTCTGCCACTTGGATGACACGTGTCAAGCACTGATTGGCCACGCAATTCTCTCTCCTCCGCCTCCTACGGGTTTCCCTTTGAAATTTTGACGTTTTTATCACTTTGGGAAATTTTCCATTTTTTCCCAGCGCCCCCGCCATTTGGGACACGTGGCATCGTTTGGTTCGAGGACGGGGCAAGGGGTCATCTTTTAATTTTTTGGCCCAAGACTTTAGACAAATTTTCCTAAAACTTTCCCTGGCTCCGAACTCCCCCGCCTTAGGACACGTGTCCTGTTCTGATTCGTTGGCGGCTTTTCCGAGTCTTCGCGTCCCTCGCGTATTTTTGGCCCGGATGTCCCAAACCGTCTGGGACAAATTTCTCCGATCCGCCCAATTCGGGCTTCCCTGTCCCTCTTTGAGGCGAAGACACGTGGCACATTTCCATTCGCTCTCGGCTCTTTCGGTTCTCCGTGTCCCGCGCGTACTTTTGGCCTAGATGTCCCAAACGAAAGTTCTCTGTTTCGGCCGATCCGGGCGGTTCGCGTCCTCCGCGTACTTTTGGCCCAAATGTCCCAATTGCTGCGTGGACCGCATGGAGGCTTTTCGGCCGGTTCGCGCCCCGACGTCCCAACTGTCCCAAGGACCGCCTGGACTAGGACTTTGCCGATTTTCATGATTTTTTCTGCCCCAAGCTTGTTTTTTGCAACTTTTTCACCCTTTTTTAGAACTTGCTCTTTTCTTCTTGGACAGGAGAGTTAGAAAAAAGCCGAGGGGACCCCAAAAACATGATTTTTTTCCTTGAATCAATCTATCTTGCTCAGGACCGAAGAATTTAATGCATGTTATCAAAATTACCCTGGGGGGTGAATTTTGGACAACAGGAATTAATACTTTTTAAAGTATTAAATGATTATATTAATTCCTATTTTCAGTGGCTATGGTCAAAGCACACTGTGAAGCTTAAGTGAAGTGATGTGTGAAGGATTAAATTGGATTAATTTAATTTATTGGATGGTTGTCCTTAAACATGCTATTTTTAAAAGAGAAGAGCATGATTTTTAATTAATTAATTGCCTTTAATTGTTAGGGCAATTATTAATTATAGAATTGTGAAGGTTATATAAGCATGGGCAGCCATATGGGTGAATTATTTAATTCATAGGTAAAGAATTGCAGCCAAGAGGAAAAGTGCGCCCCCATTTGAAGAAGGATTTTGCTCAGGCAAGGTGGAAACAATGCATTTGAAGAAGGATTTTTCTCAGGCAAGGTGGAAACAAGGCATTTGAAGAAGGATTTTACTCAAGCAAGGTGGAAACAAGGCTAAAAGCTTCCAAATTTGGCGCATGCTTTGAAGGAGGTTGATCTTTATCTGCATAATTGTTTGCACACGTGTTACAGGAGCTCAGGAATTCATTACAGGTGCTTTACAAAGGAAAAGGAGCTTTTATCAACGTCCAATACATTGCATATATCCTCTGAATCTAAAGAATTGTCCAGATCTGCACCAGTATTGAAGAAATCCGGCCAAGTAAGAAGAAAAAGAATTATTCAGACAAAGATAGACAAAGCTATGGCGAAGAAAGATGAAAAAGAAAGCACAACGGAGTCATGCATCACTTCTAAATTTGTAGATATTGGAGACACGGATCTAGGCTCGGAACCTCTTGCTGAATTGATAGACAGATCTAGAGCAGGAAAGACTTCACTCATGCATGCAGGAAAAACTTCACTCATGCGTGCAGATTAAAAGCAGTGGAATTATTCGAGCTGCAGCTTTTCCATCCACAGCCTAGTTGCCAGAGTTTGTTATGCAGGTGCAGATCCATATCCAGATGCAGATGCAGATGCAAATCCATATGCAGATCCAGATCCAGATCTCATAGTTGCAAAAGCTTCCGGCACAAAGGCTTCATCCTCTTGTTTCAAATGCAGCCCGTGAAGAAGTCAGTGCGTGGAAAATTCCTTCCAAGATCCTATGCATGTGCTCTCATCTTCCAGTTGAAGCTTTCATTGAATTTTCATTCATCCGAAGTGCTTTCCAGGATTTTTAATTGCTCATATGCAATTAAAATTAAGGATGATGAGTTATCTACGGCAAACAATGCATTGATGCATGTACTGAAGAAGAACTGCAAAAGCTTCAAGGATAAAAGAGAAGACAAGGCGAAGGCAAAATTCCAGCTTGCTTCTAGATCCAACTACTCCCAGATCCAATTTGGTGAGAATCAAAGGCAAAAGAATCAGCTGCAGGCAGACATGAAAAAGGACAAAGTCAGCTTTCCTCTTCCTTCTTCTTTCCTTCGACAAAGTAATTGAGCGATCAATTAAATTATACAACTTAAGTGATTGGTTTAAAAGCCATTACTTGAAGAAGTCAACTACTTGGAGATAGGTGGCAGGTGTGCAAAATAGAAGGTTCTATTTTTAGTTACAAATCATACATGGCATGCAAAGAAGAATTCTAGGAGGGAGATTGCCAGTTGTTTCGTCTCCGACTTCCACATGTGCCAGTTCAACTAAAGCTTCCAACTTGTAATTGCCCCTCTACATTCTATAAGTAGAGGAAGAACCTTCGGGTTAATGGATCAGAATTTGTAAGCAGCAATCTTGTGTTCTAGACTTTGTGCTGAACCCTTGAGAGCAACTTTGAGCAAAGGAATACAAAGGAGCAGGTTTCCGAAGAACTTTGTGTCACAGTGTACTTTGTTTCTTGCTTTTAATCTTAGATCTCTTAGTAAACTTTGTGTTATTATAGATCTGGATCTAGAGCTGCCTTTGTTTTATAATTTTGTGTGTTCATATCTATTAAGTTTCTTCTATGTGCATACAATTAGCTCTGCTATCTACTAATTGGGATGCACATCTTCCCCATTTCTTCTCTGTATTTCCTTTACTTCCTTCTTCTATAATTTTCCTCTCTTAAACAGCTACTTACTTGTTGCAGAACCTCTTAGTTATGGTTCATGAACTAAGTGGTTAAAGTAAAACCCCTGATAGATAATAACACATTTTTATTGACAAATCTGACACAGGAGCCTCACCGGTTAAATGAGGGAGATTTATCTCATGACTGCCTAAGTTTGATGCTATGTAGAAAATCTAGCCAACACAGCCATAAAACTTCATGGGCTTCCAAGAGACTTCAATGATTGTAGGCCCATACTCCTCTGGAGCTATAACTCGTGTTAACCTAGAATTACAAGTTAAAAAAGAGAACAACACACATACTTTCTCCTCTTACACAACAATATTGGATAAGATATAATTATGGACTAGTTATTGTATAATTTAAGATAAGATGTAAATATTGGGAACTACAAAGCTAAATCAATCCAAATTGATTATAGATGAATCCACAGATGTTCATCGAGTTGTACTTTTCTCTCTAGGTTTTTCTGGTTCAACAATCACTCCTATTGTCTTGCCTATTATTGCAATCGAGACTTCTATGTTCTCCTCTTCGAATTTTGAGAACATAATTGGGACAACAACTAGATTTTTCTTCAAGGCAGTCATAAAACTTCATCGGCTTCCAAGGGACTTCAATGAAGATAGGGGCAGCCATTGCATAAGTTTGTTTTTGTAAAAGTTCTCTCACTTGACAGGCATGGGAGCTAGATTATGGGAATAATAAATCATGTTCTTTCACTTTGGCACATTGGCACTTGGGCATCAGAGTTGTAATTGCTTGAGGGCAAGCAATTTTGGAACGGGAGGACTGTAATGTCCCCTTTTCCAAGCTAGTTCGATATGGAAGACCTTATGCCCATTCGTCTTCCCATGGGCATCAAGGAAGGAACAAGGTAGGGAAATTTTCGATGGGTTTAAGGGTTGTCCTTTACTAATTAATTATTTTATTTACTAATCATGGCATTGGAGTGGCTCGACTAGGTGGTGGAACATATGTCAAACAATGTAAGGAGGATTTCTATTTCTTCATTATGGAGGTCGGTCTCGTGGAGGCCTACACAGTGACTTTAATGTTATTTTCCTTCATTAAGGGGGGTTCATCCTCTCTAGAGGATTCTATTTGCCCATTGACATCATCAATGCCGATATAAAGTGGTTCGACTTGCTAAAGGAGGGTTATGCTGATTTTGATATTGATTTATCTTGGAGGTGGAGCAAGTAGCTTCTCTTCTTTCCATTGAAGAATGGAAACCCTTCCTTGGTCACCTATTGAAGACAAAACCCTTCAATAGGATCACACTAGGGGACAAAAACCCTCTTGTGTGCAAGGGTGATCTCACACGGAGGTCACATCGGTACTTCAAAGTGATTTTAGCAGTTGATCTTCATTTCCAACCCTAGGTGACTTGCTTGAGGGTTGAGTTTGGCGCCTTCCAGGGAACAATTTGGTATTTTGAGTTGGTATTTTTGTTATTCATATTTATAAGGCAAGAATCTACATTCTAGTGATTTTAGGAGAAGTTTATCTATTTTTTCGAACCCTCGGTTTGGCTTGAGAGTTGAGTTCGGTGCCTTATAGGGCACAATTTGGTATTTTGAGTTGGTATTTTTGTTATTTATATTTTATAATGCCAGAATCTACATTTTGGTTATTTTAGGAGAAGTTTATCTATTTTTTCCAACCTTCGATTTGGTTGTATGGCTGTCATAAATATTAATTACAGTTGTGATTTATCATTCGTTTCTCCATATTTTTGATGTATTTGATATTGATAAATATTGTCATGGTTGGATAAATTATTTGGTGGCATTTCAGCTCTATTTGCATGGTTAAATGTTGATGTGAACCCCATATGCAGTTCGCTGCCTTAGAGGGCTGATTGATATTGTGTGTTGATTGTTTGAAGAGCATGTTTCAGATTGATGTGAGTGTGTTTGAAGGTGCAATTTCAGATTAGATTCAAGGCCAAACCCTTATTCCTAGTTTCAACCCTAGAAAGGGACATTACAGCCGGTCATGTGGTATATAATAAAGAGAAGATATCAAGGCATATTAATGGACTTCGTATTTTTATTCAACATGAATTTCATGTGATGACATTGAGTTGGATGGAAGAACAATATCAATTTAAGGGTGGATGAGAAGTTGTCTACAAGACAACAAAATACTTCAAGAGGAAGAGGAAGGTTCTCTAGAGGTAGAGGATACATGATTGGTAGAAGACAATACACATAAAAGAATAAGTAATTGGTAGAAGGTGTCTAGGGGAAAAAATAAATTCCTTTAAGAGGTAGAGGATAATTGATTAGTAGAAGACAAGAAACACATACAAGTATAAGCGATTATCAGACAAAAAAAATACTTGACAAGGAATAGTAAGGTTCTCTATAGGTAGAGGATAAGCGATTGGTAGAAGCATACACATACAAGCATAAGTGATTGGTAGAAGTTGTACATAAGACAACAAAATACTTCAAGAGGAAGAGGACGGTTCTCTAGAGGTAGAGGATAAGTAATTAGTAGAAGACAATATACACATACAAGTAAAAGCAATTGGGAGAAGTTTTGTAGGCAAACAATTAATAGACTTTGAGATGAAGAGGAAGGTTCTCTAAAGGTAGAGGATAAACATTTGGTAGAAGATAGCATTAGAAGGAGAAGCAAGAATTCTCAAAACAATAATTCTAATCAAAGCACAAGAGAAAGAGGGTATTATTCACTAGGAAGAGGCTGCTACATTAGAGGAAGAGGTACAAAATTCATGGGAACATGTTATAATGGAAAAGCATTTCATGGGGAAAAACATCCCACGTGCACGGAAAAATAGCGGTAGGTGTGGAGAATGCCCACATGCAGAGAAAACAACAGTACAGGAAATGAGGGCAAGAAACACATTTCTCAAGAAGATAGTGTATGGCGGTGATGTACTATATAGAGTAGGGCTGACTTCTGAAGTTTGTGCCAAGGGCCATCAATCTCGGATCGCCAGCATCACGATAAAGGTCTATCCCCATAGTACATACATGTTCGGTTCGGCCCTCTCCTGGCATATAGAAATGTCATTTGTCGTCCACCCGCCTGCGCCCCTATATATATGGGGATATGGCTCTTCGCATAAATGACCTGCCCTATATACTCTATTCTAGATCAAGTAAGTTGAGTAGTTGACAACAATGAATTAGCATCCACCACCAGCTAAGAAAGAATAGGGAGGGGGAAGGGGGGGAAGGGGGGGAGGTGGGGGGATCCTAGAGTTGGTCACTTGTAGTCGCAAGAGTGTTGCTCCACCCAATCACACAGAAGAACTAGAGCATGGTGAAGCTCTCATGATGAAGAGACTATTGTTTAAACCAGCTGAGGAGAACTAGTTGATGCAAAGGAAGAGTTTGTTTAGAACCATATGAAAATCCGTAGATAAGTGCTGCAAAGTCATTGTTTACAGTGGTAGAACAGACAATTAGTATCTAGTGAGATTGTAAAAAAGCTTAAATTGAAGAAGATTGTTCACCCAAAGCTATACAAGTTTTTTGGTTTCGAAAACAACATCAAATCTTGGTATGTGAGCAATGTCTGGTGAATTTTGAGATTTGTTCCTACAAGTATTATATTTTGTGTAATGTTATGCCCATGGTTGTTTGTCACATCGTGTTGGGAAGCCCATGGAAATTTGATAAAAAAGTTATCCATAATTTTAGGATGAATGGCTACACATTTTTGAAGAATGGAAGAAACATTGCATTGAGTCCATTAAAGGAAAGAAGAGTAGAAGTGGACAGAAGTCCTAAGGATTTTTTGTCCTCAAGAAAAGCGATTCATAAGGGCAATGAAGAAGTACAGATCTTGTTTTGTTTTCATTCCCAATCCCATGGAGGTTGGGACAGCATGTAGAGTGGATGAAATTCGACATGACGTGAAGAATTTGTTTGAGGCGTATGCTGAAAATGTCTCTAAGGAATTGTCGGATGGGTTGACACCCAAGAGAAGTATCGCCCATCATATGCTGAAATTATCTTTAAGGAATTGTCAAATGGGTTGCTGAAATGATCTCTAAGGAATTGTCGGATGGGTTGCTACCCAAAAAAGTATTACCCATCATATGGACTTGATCCCTGAATCAAGCTTACCGAACAAGGCATCATTTAGATTTACACCTATGTAGAATGAGGAGGTGAAGGGACAATTGCAAGAGCTGTTGTGAAAAGAATCGATTAGACAGCTTGAGCCCAAGTGCAGTTCCATTTGTACTAACACCCAAGAAGGATGGAGAATGGAATATGTGCACAGATTCATGAGCCATCAACAATATAAATCTCGGGTAAAGGTTTCCATTTCTATGGCTGGATGACTTGTTGGATTGCTTGAGTAGAGCTAATTACTTTACAAAGATCGGTTTAAAGAATGGGTATCATGAAATCCAGATTAGATAAGGGGATGAGTGCAAAACCGCATTCAATAAAAATGATGGGTTGTGTGATTTTCTCATTATGCCATTCAGACTGAAAAATACATAATCACTTTCATAAGGCTGATGAATTTATTTGTGCAGTTGCAGCAAAGAAGATTTTTCCGAATTTGAATAAAATGGTGATGGAACAGCCGATTCTAGCATTGTCGGATGTGAAACTCCTCCATCAAAGGTGTCTTTGATCTTCAGTACCCCTGTCCTTGTCTTCTTCAAGATGATTTCCTCTATCTACATGGGTTGTCCCTTTTCTCTTCCACCTATTCCACTCTTGTGCAACATCTCTGACACCATCTTCAAATAGAAATGTTGATTGCCCATCCTCTTGCAGTCTTGCTCTTGCACTATATCTTTCTGCACTGGGACATGGTATTTTCTGCACTGCACTATATCCCTTGTATGAATCCATATTTGAGGTGGGTTTTTCACATACGTGGAGTAGGGAAAAATATCCTAAGATAGTTCCTCTACAATCCTGAGAATTTCAGCTTTAAAAATCTATGTAAATGTTTGACAAAATGCCTACAAGCATATGTGAACTGTTCCAATAGATGAAAAAATAGCTGAGCATGTGACAGGTCTTGTGCCCTGAAAATCGTGTAATAAGAGAATGAAATTTAGGACAAGAAGTTTTTCAGTGATTATGTACATGTGTGCACACCTTGGGAAGGCCTTAAATTGTATTTCAATCAAAATAACACACTAGTTATGTGTGAGGTCCCTTATAGGTTTGGAATGTGTTAAAATTGTTTGTAAAATTTGTTTTGAGTGCCCCTATGCCTAGTACCTTCGTTGATTCAAGCAATTTTGAATTTTAGGGTATTTACCTTCCTTGCTTGTTAAAATTCCCAATAAATCATAGAATTTGCAAATCTCACACAACCGACGCCAAAAGGATGAAAATAACATAAGAAGAGATAAATAAGTTTGGAAAATTTATTTTGGCTCCTAGAACTAAGGTGGAATTTCAAAGGACCCCCTTTTCTAGATTGCATCAATTGTTATTGGAGCAAGGTCTTCCTTGCTTGGTTGTGTCATGTGAGGCTCTAGTTGATTTGTTGTAGGTGTGAGAAATTTGTGTGATTGTAGAGAGATGTGAGAGAGATACGTGGCAGAGTAGAAAGAACGAGGCACCTAGAGTTTACAGACTTGGTAAAGATGATGAGAGGAATACAAACATGATTTGATGCAATGGAGACAATGCGAAGAAGAGAAACTCGTGTTAAAGATGTGAGTGATGATGAAGGAGAAGAAGCTCACGTGCTTGAAGTTGAAAAGATATTGGATGAACCTAAGAGTGGATTTCTAGAGAGAGTGTTGTCCCTATATGGATGTTCACATCACATCTTGGTAAGTGAGCAATATTTGGTGAATTTCATATTCATTCCTATAAGGATGAGACTTTATGTGATGTTATGCCCATGGATCCTTGTCACGTCTTGTTGGGAGGCCTTGCCAATTTGATAGAAAATCTAGACATGATGGTTGGATAAAGAAGAAAGCTTGTTTTTCTTTCATTCTTAATTACATGGAGGTTAGGACGGTTGGTAGAGTAAATGAAATTCCACATGAGATGAATATTTTGTTTGAGGAACATGCTGAAACTATCTCTCCAAGAATTGCAAGATGGGTTGCCTCGTAAGAAAAGCTTTAGCCATCATATAAGAAAACTTCATCCCCAAACCAAGCTTACCAAAAAAGGCAGCACATTGGTTAGAATATAAGAGTCGTTGGATAAGGGTTTGATCACAAATAGCTTGATCTCATGTGCGGTTCCAGCTGTACTAGCACCCAAGAAGGATGAAGAATGGCATATGTGCATTGATTCTCGAGCCATTTAAAAGATAACTATAAAGTACAAGCTTCCACTGCCATGGATGGATTGCTTGAGGGGACCTAAATACTTCACAAAGATAGATTTAAAGAGTGGGTATCATCAAATCCAAATTAGAGAAGGGGATGAGTGGAAAACCGTAATCAACACAAATTATGGGTTATATGATTCGCTTGTCATGCCATTCAAACTGACATGTGCACGAGCGGATTCATGAGGTTGATGAATGAAGTGCTACAATTAATTTTTAGTAAGTTTTTCCTAGTTTATTTCGCTGATATCTTGATAGTTAGTAGAACAAAAGAGGAACACTCAATGCATTTAAGGCTTGTTTTGCAAAGATCAAGGGAAGAGACTGTCATGTCACTTTTTGGAAGTTGATTTTCAAAGACCTTAACCCATTCTCTCCCCGTGGGTCTAAGGAGGAAAACAAGGGGAAGATCTGAATTATATCTTTATTGTTGTCTTATTTATTATCATGTATCCTATTGGGAATGCCTAGCGCTCCAATAGAAGGACTTTAGTAGTTAGGAAATAAAGGTATTATGAGCATGTAGGCTCCAAATACCATTTATGTATTTAAAAGCACTTACCTTAAGGGGTCGGCCATCATTTTATATTGTAAAGAGCACTCCTTGTGGCTATTTAAGGAGGTCATTTGGGCATTAATGATTCATGTTTTTGGTGATTATTCATATTTTGGTGAAAGTTGGCTAGTGAATCCCTTTTACTCTCTCTCTCAAAGATGAAACCCCTTGGGTTGAGGATCTCATCCAAGGACAAAAACCCTTGGTTGGGAAACTTGTGAAGGATGTGCAAGCTGATTTGACAGGAAATAAAGTATCTTTCTCTTGCATGTGTTGTCTCTTTGGTACAAATTATATTTTGTTTAGAGTGGAACAACCTACCTTGGTGTGGAAATTTGGTATGTGTGATGCAATTTTGGAAAATCTGAAATTACTCTCTTATTCTCCATATTTTCTAAGGCCAAGATTCTAAGTTTGATGAATTTTGGTGATGTTCTACTATTTTTAGCAAACTTGGGAATGTTCACTGGTTAGGGTTCCGTAATTAATTAATTCCACTTACAATTCTAATTTCCAACTGCTGCAATTGATTGCTAAGAGTTTTCTATCAATTTTGGCTAGACAACCTGGATATGGGTACGAATACGGGTACGGGTACAGTATGCCAATACGACAAATTTTTAAAAATCTTGGGTATGGTACGCTTTTGGGTACATTTTATATAATATATATATATACATACATGTATATATATATATATATAAATATGTATATAAATTATAAATTTAAAGAAGCATTTGCATACTTATTGAAATTTAATTCTCATACATTGCATACTTATTGAAATTTATTATTTCTCTATCACAGTTTTTTATCTTAGTGACTGTGATAAGATTCAAGGAGTTTTGATTGTTCATGGTGACCTTCCTTGATCCACTCAACATGATAGTATTGTCTGACATATTTCCCGAAACATCATAACTAAGCAGGAAAAATATGGATCCAAGTTGGCAGGTGGGACGATTAGTCCGAGCACGGGAGAATACTCGCCGAGTTTTGGAAAGCTATCCAGTATTTTTAATTACTAATTTGTCTACAAGGGATCAAAGCTCATGATTCTTTTAGAAGATTGAAAGAAGTTGCTTGGTCCAAAAAGGTGCAAAACTGGATTTTATGAAAATAAGAAAAATATTGCCATCAATGCGTAGAGCTCGAGAAAATATACACTTTTAGAGAAAACAACACTTGAAATGGAGTCACAGAATGAAAGTTATGGCACATGCAAGTTTTCGCTGCTACATCTTCCCGTACCCTTTCCAAAAATGGCAAAAAAATTTCTGTCCTTGTGATTTTTCCACCAAAAATCCAAAAAAGGAAAGAATTGCCAAAAAAGGAAAGAAACACTGTCTTTGGCAAGTTTTTTTTGGACGGGTATGGCTGGAAACGTACCCACATGGACAGGGTATGGTCCAAGTATGATTTTGGGTACGGCTGGAAACGTACCCATAGGGACAAGGTACGGTCCGGGTACGGCAAACCGTACCCGGACCATACCCTGTCCCTGTGGGTACGTTTCCAGCCGTACCCACAATGTACCGTACCCCGGACCAGTACCTAGTACGTTTCTAGGCTGGTACGAGACCCTCTAGGGCGTTTCTAGGCTGTCTAGAATTTTGGCATAAGTTTGGAAGGATTTTTACAAGGTTTAACGCCTCTTTGAAGAGCTGTTTTCACCTAGGGAAGTTGCTGCCCTAGGAAGGGTTTGAAATTCAGTTTTTGCAGGGTTATAACAGCAGTGCTATAATTCTGATTTGTTAGCTTTTTACCATTTCCCAAGTCCCCCCAAAACAGGACAGTACAAGTTGCTGATCAATTTTTAAATTTATGAAGGAAGTCCAAATGGACCTAAAGATAGATTGAGCCATTGTGGACTAGCCATCACCTAGAAGCATGTTTGAGGCAAAATGTTTCCACGGGTTGGCAAGCTTTTATAGAAAGCTTGTCCAAAACTTTAGTGGCATAGGTATACCTATGACATGAAAGAATTTTGGTGTCACTCAGATTTCACCCTGAAATCTGCGACTACCCAATCCGAAAAAATTTCGTACTTTTAAAATAGTGGGTCGTTTGTTGTTTTTATTGCCTGAAAGTTCTTGTATTGCGTCAAAATAATCCTAAAGTGCCATATTAGCCTTTTTCGCCAAATACCCAGATGCCCAAAATTGTTTTATTCTGTCGTCAGGATTTGTCTGCGGGAAATTTGTATTTAATTATTTTGAGCCCCGTATGAGGCTATTTGCGCTCCGTTTTAACTCTGTTATGAGCGGATATGTTATTATTCCTATGTACCAGAAGGATTTTAACTTATTTTAAGTTTTGGGCTTTATTTGTAACTTTTGGCAATTTTTCGTGTTTTTGTGGTGTCCCGTTCTGTTTTCTGTAAAATTTCTCTGGAACAACTCCTTCGCCGGGTAAGCCCGATTTTTGGCCTGGAGCAGCTGGAAAACATACACGCACATTTTGCCCGGAGGAAGTCGTCATCGGAGGTCTGGATCACTGGGAAAAAGTGAAGTCGTGCACAGAAAAGCCCCTGCGGGGATGGGCGCATTTTTGGAAAACAAAGGATTTAAGCTGCGATGGGAAAAATATAAGCCGCAGGCAGGGTGGGAATTGTATACCTGCCTGGCAGGGTACTTTTTCCCGTGTTATAAAAGTCACTTAAGCTGCAGTGGGAAAAATAGAGGCTGCAGGCAGGTGGGAATTTATTGCCTGCCTTGCAGGGTAAAAATTCCCATGATATAATAAAAGGAAAGTGACTTAAGTGAAATCATGGGATTTTAGTGCCTGCCTTGCAGGGTAAAGAATCCCATTGTCAAAGTCAAATCACTTAAGTGGATCACGGGATTTTGGTGCCTGCCTGGCAGGGTAAAGAATCCCATTATGGAAAAAATTCTTAAAAATAGAATTACATGTGCAAAAAAGTGCGCCCCCTTTGGTGATTGATTAAAAAGATTAAATTGATTATTTTTAATAATCTTTCTTCTTAAAAAAGTGCGCCCAAGCTTGAGGAGGTCAAAAAGTCAAAGAAGGAATAAAAGAAAGGAATTAAATTAATTAAATTTAATTTATTTAGTGGCTGCCCCCTTCCTCTCAAAAAGTGCGCCCCATTTGGGCATTATTTAATGTTTTTTGAAGCATTAAAACATTAAATTAATTTCTATTTTCAGTGGCTATGGTCAAAGCACACTGTGGGGCTTGAGTGAAGTGCTGTGTGAAGGATTAAATTGGATTAATTTAATTTATTGGATGGCTGTCCTTAAACATGCTATTTTTAAAAGAGAAAAGCATGATTTTTAATTAATTAATTGCCTTTAATTGTTAGGGCAATTATTAATTATAGAATTGTGAAGGTTATATAAGCATGGGCAGCCATATGGATGAATTATTTAATTCACAGGTTAAGAATTGCAGCAAGGAGGAAAAGTGCGCCCCCTTTAGAGGAAGGATTTTGCTCAGACAAAGTGCTAACAAAGGCTAAAAGCTTCCAGATTTGGCGCATGCTTTGGAGAAGGTTGATCTTCGTCTGCATAGTTGTTTTCACAGGTGTTACAGGAGCTCAGGTGTTGATTGAAAGGATTCATGCTCTCTTTATGTGCAAATTAAACACCAATTTTTGGGGCAGCAGGCTTGAAAAGTGCAGATTTTTATAATTTAAATTCACTATTCATGCTCCGGTGGCCATTTTTGTCTGAATAAATTGCAGGAACTCATTACAGGTGCTTTATAAAAGAAAAGGAGTTTTTATCAATGTCCAATACATTGCAAATATCCTCCGAATCTGAAGAATTGTCCAGATCTGCACCAGTATTGAAGAAATCCGGCCAAGTTAGAAGAAAAAGAATTATTCAGACAAAGATTGATAAAGCCATGGCGAAAGGAGATGAAAAAGAGAGCACGATGGATTCATGCATTGCTTCCAAACTTTCAGACATAGGAGACACAGATCTAGGCCCAGAACCTCTTTCTGATTTGATTGATAGATCCAGAGCTGGAAAGACTTCACTCATGCGTGCGGTCAAAAGTAGTGGAATTATTCGAGCTGCAGCTTTCCCGTGTACAGCCCAATTGCCAGAGTTTGTGATGGAGTGTGCTAGATCTTATCATCCTTCATCCAGATCAGTGCGTGATGTTGCGGGAAAGACAATAATTCGTTTGGATGCAGAATTCTTCAATTATTGTCTGAAGATTCCAGTGCGAAAGGTGGTGACTTCTATTAGCATTCAGGATGCTGACAGTAGGTGGGAAAAGCATAGAGCTGACTGTGTGAGCATCATGAATAGCCGGTTCATGAAGAAGCCTAGATCCCCTTCCAAGTTCCCGAGAACTCTTCCACGATCCAATTTGGTGCAGGAGGCGGATGATATCGTCAAATTGCTATGCAGGTTGAATGGTGAAGCGAATGCCTACACTTTCCGGACATGGATGTATGCTTTCATCAGGACCATTGAAATCAACAAGGTTGATTCTATAATCAATTGGTCAGAAATTATTAGCAGCAACATCGGTGAGCAACTGCGGAACGTGAAGCGTACCTTCAACTTCAAGATGACTTCATACTTGGTGTATGCTGCAGCTTCACAGGGTGTCTTTTCCAAGCTGGATAGATGTGGTATTCTTTCCAAGGATCCCATTTTCGAGTGCTACCCACAGCTTACTGTACCTGCGTGCGAGAAGGACTTCAAAGTGATCAACGATGACTTCTTCTACGATTTCATCTGCAGGTTAGACAAAGACTTGAAGACTCACAGGGTAAGCAAGGAAGCATGGGAAGCAGTGTCCAAGATTGGCAGTGTATTCATCCAGTTTGCAGATTTCACATACCTCAGGGTTACGAGCTTTTCAGGTGAACCAATAAAGATGCCAAGGTACCCGAGTGACAGATTGATCGCCATGGAGCTGAGCAGGCAACTTGTGGAGTTACACGACCTTCAGTCGAAGCGGCACAAGTCTACGGGCTTCTTCCCACTCACTGTGGGATATTACAGTTGCATCAGCATTCACAGAGCTCGAGGGATGGAAGCACAAATGTTGTCCGAGTATGAGCAAGAGTTCTTCCCTGCGCGGCTTAATTTCGATCCATTTGGAATAGCCAGGAAGACAATCTCCCAGGAGTACGCACATGTGCCTTCGTTAGAAGATTTCTGGATGAAGTGCAGAAGTGAGTACGAGGTTAGAAAGAAAGATTTCAGCAGGCTATCGGCAAAGCAAGTATTTGACTTTGGACTAGCGCGGATACCTGCGGATCTTAAAGATGATGGGAACGTGGTACTTGACACTTACCATCAAATGGGAGGAGATAAAGCTATACTGCAGGATAGCAATGGCGGCTGCAGCACAATAGAAGAGAGATCCGGAGCTGTGTTGGTGAGTACTTCGAGCTGGCTGCTAACGAAGGGATACTGCCTTGATGAAGTATTGATGAATCAAATCACGGGCAACTTCGGCGCAGGAGATTCCCTCAAACGAAAGCATGAAGGAGAAAGCAGCAGAAGGTCCGAGAAGTTGAAAGTACACAGAAGATCTCAAGAGAAAGAGAAGACCACTTCTACGACCATAGCTTTGACTCCGACTTCTCCAGTACCTAGAGGATCACCAACTATTGCACCACAGCAGCAGGATGTTTCCATGCCTTCATTGAAACCAGCGACGTTCGTCTTCTCTCCGCAGCCACTTCGTTCAGCACCCGTTCCAGAGGAGATGTTAAAGCTGCAGATGACGGAGTTCGAAAGAGCTTTGTCCTTGGATGTTTCAGAAGATGGCAGCCATGATACTGTGGCACTTTCTGATGGAGAGGATGCAGAGCGGGAGATGGTAGTGCACTCAGCGACTTCTCACTCTCCGAGAAGTAATTTCTCGGAATGGTTAGCTATGCAGTTGGTTCCGGAAGCAAGAGTAGAGATGAACTTAGAGGAACATGACTTGCAGCTACTTCAGGATCTGAGCAGAAGAGACAAAAGGCCTAAAGTTGCTAAAGCAACTTCTAGGTTGATCATCACGGATTCGGGAGAGAAGTTTGCTGAGATATCAATTCCGGCGGAAGGAAAGGTAGAAGAGGAGCTCACGGCAGAAGATGTGACGGTGACCAAAATACCACTCGGTCAAGCTACCACTGAAGGATTGAAGCAGGACACGCAGACGTTGCTGGATGCTTTGTTCCTTAGGCTTGACAGTGAAAAGGCGGAGAAAGAAGAGCTGCAGAAGCAAATATCTCAATTATGTGAGATCATAGCCAAGGTTGCTAAATCTTCCGTTCAGCCCATTTCAGCGCAGGTGAGTGATCATCTTATGCAGGAAATGGAAGATGCAAGCAATCAAGTAAAGGCTATTGACGAATGGAAGGATCTGATTATTCGTCAAGCTTCTGTGCAACTTGGGGAAGTGCCAGCCCGCCTAAAGGTTATGAACGATGCAGCAAATCAACTAAAGCAACTGATAGAAAGCATAGAAGGAATGAATACAGTTGCAGAGAGTAACCTGAGTATTTTGGCCGAGATCAACAAGCTGCCGGGAGATGTATTGGTTGCAGAACAAATTGTGCCGGATGGATCAGTCGAGAAGGGGAAGCAGCTAGAGTTTGCAGTATCTTTCCGTTTGGAGATCTGCAGAGTTTTGCTGAAAAGGATGCAGGCGCTTGAGAGTAGAACATCAGATTTGCCGGACAGTATCATTTCTTTCACTGAGGAAAGAGTGGATGGAGGTGTTACTTCATACGTGTGGATTGTTTCTAACGAGGTGCATGATTCCCTGGAAAGTTCTCTTCTGATGGTACAAAAGAGAATTGATAAAGCTACCAAGCCTTTCACGATGAACTCTATCAGTAGGCTGGTGACATTGCAGGCAGACATTGCGAGATTTGGGCCAAGTTTGGAAGAAGTGGAAGCATGCAGCAAAGTGTTGAATGAAGGGTTGCTGCAATTCAGGACAGAAAAGGAAGCAGTGGCTAAAACAGATGGAAGGATGCTGAATTATATGTTCGACAAGTATATCAGATATCAGAACAAGAAGAAGATGTAGATGTTACAGCTGGCATAACTTCTTCTATTCTTTCTTCTTCTACTTTCTATGTTCCCGGATGAAATTGTAAACTTCTAAGTTATTGGTTTTGCAACCATTACTTGAAGTCATGTGGAACCTTTCTATTAGTTAAGTGATACATGTGTCACTTAAGAAGAAGTTAGTTGAGGATGATTGCCAAATGTCATCTTTACTTGTTGTTCATGCTTTAGTTCAGTTTGAGTCTTCTATTTGTACTTTCCCTCCTACATTCTATAAGTAGGAGAAGAACCTCCGGGTTAATGATCGATCAGAATTTGTAAGAAGCAATCTTGTGTTCTAGACTTTGTGCTGAACCCCTGAGAGCCACTTGTTGCAGAGGAATACAAAGAAGCAGGTTTCCGGAGAACTTTGTGTCACGGCGTACTGTGTTTCTTGCTTTTAAATCTTAGATCTTTAAAGTAAACTTTGTGTTATTTTAGATCTGGATCTAGAACTGCCTTTGCTTTATAATTCTGTGTGTTCAAATCTATTAAGTTTCTTCTATGTGCATGCAATTAGCTCTGCTATCTACTAATTGGGATGCACATCTTCCTTACTTCTTCTCTGTAATACCTTGACTTTCTTCTTCTATCATTTTTCCTTTCTTAAACAGCTGCTTACTTGCTGCAGAACTTCTTAGTTATTGTTCATGAACTAAGTGGTTAAAGTAAAACCCCTGATAGATAAAAACACATTTATATTGAAAATGTTTCAAGTTGAGTGTGATTCTAGTTGGACAACGGTTGGTGGAGTTGAGTTGAGAAGGTAAGCCCATTGCCTACTTCAGCGAGAAGTTGAATCAAGCCAAAAAGAAGTATTAGGTCTATAACCAAGAGTTCAGTACAATCGTTCAAGAATTCAAGAAATGGAGACATTATGTGCTACCATCAAGCACTGCATTTTGTAAACAGCCAAGCTAAGTTGAGTAAAAATCATATGAAGTGGGTTGAGTTTCTTCAAAGCTACTTATTTGTTTTGAAGTGTAGGAGTGGTAAATTGAATAAGGTTGTTAATGCCTCAAGTAGAAGGTGTCTTTTGTTGCATGAGATGAACATAGAGGTTGTTCTATTTGAATCCCCAGACAATTGTATGACGGTGATTTGGATTTTAGGGAAGTTTGGACGGTATACAAGAGCCCAACCAACATGGAGAGGACTCCATTCTTGGATTACTTCATTCAAGAAAGTTTGTCAATCAAATGTTAACGTTAATGTATACTTCATTTTCGAATAAGGGAGAATTTGGTGAGAGAAAAGCAAGGTGGAGGTAAAGCCAGACATTTTTGGGGTGGATAAAACAATGGTGCCACTATTGAGAGTTACTTTTGGCCAAGAATAAATTTTGAATATGAAGAATGTTGTGCAAACTTATAGGGTTTACCAACACGCCAAGGGAGAGACTCAAAATATAGGTTTGCATCGAACATTTCCCATACCAAAAAGACCGTTGGAAAATGTGAGTATGGATTTCAGTTTTGGACTACTTAGAATCCAAACAGTTAATAAGTTATAACTCTATATATGTTGTTGTAGATATATTTTCAAAGATGGCACACTTTATAGCTTGCAAGAAGACAAGTGGTGCCACTCACATTGCACTTTGTTCTTTAGAGAAGTAGTAAGATTACACGGGTTTCCAAAAAGCATTTTCTCGGATATAAACACGAATTTTGTGCACCATTTTTAGCATACTTTGTGGAGAAATTTAGTCACTAGGTTGAGTTATACTTCATCCTACCCTCCAAGAGCCAAACAAATGGTAAAATTGAGGTTGCCAATAGAAACTTGTTAAAATGTTTGGTTAGGAATAAGCTGAGTTTGCATACAAAAACTCAATTAACAAGGATATAACAAGAGTCATTTCCAAGTTGTGTATCGGTACATCCATCGACGAGTAGACGAGTTGAGAAGTACAGCTTATTTGGTAAGAAGAAATGTTGTAGCAGAGGATTTTGCTAAATATATGCATGAATTATACAAGTAAGTGAAAGAAAACTTAGACTAGAGCGCATTCAGATGCTAGCAACATGTTGATTTCAAGAGAAGAAAACAAGAATTTGAAGTTGGAGAGCAGGTCTTAGCTCACTTGAGGAAGGAAAGGTTTCTAACAGCAACATATAACAAATAAAAAACTGGAAAATATTGGACCTCATAAGGTCTTGAACAAGTTTGCAGAAAATTCCTACAAGATAGAATTCTTAAAAGGGGTGGATATCTTGCCAATTTTCAACATTTCTGATTTGTACCCTTATTATGAGGAACAAACAAGTGGAGAAGAAAGCACAAGTTCATATTCATCAATGGAGGATTGGCTATAATATTTCCTTGAGAAGGTAAATGATGAAGTAGATGCATGGCATGCAGAGATAATCTCAATGTAAGAGTAACAAGACCAAGGGCACCTAGAGTTTTAGACTTGGCAGAGATGGTGAGATAAATCCAAGAAAGATTGAATGCAATGGTGCCAATGCAAAGAAGAGGAACTCGTGTTCAAGGTGTGAGCAATGATTAAGGAGCAGAACCTCAAGAGCTTGAAGTAGAAGAGATGGTGGATGAACATGAGAAGGGATTTCTAATATCTATGTAAATAGGACGGTAAGCCAAAGTTGGATACCCCTTGCTACATTGGAAGCTCAAGCCCCATGGAGCATATAGATTGGATCAAAAAGATAGAGAAATCCTTTCACTACAAGTGAATGAAGGAACTCAAGAAAATAAACTTTGTTTGCACAAATTTGAAGGGTCATGCATCCTTATGATGGGATCATGTGATTGTGCACACATTAAGACAAAGGAAAGGTAAAGACAAAATCAAATCTTGGGATTGGATGGTTCCAAATTTATCGGCAAAGTTCTTTACTTCAATTTACCATATGAATTTGTTGAAGAAATTGCAAAATCTTAGACAAAAGGATAGGAATGTGAAATACTGCATGGTGGATTTCTAAAGGCTCACCATTCATGTTGGTCAAGTGGAGGATAATGGAGAGAAGATATCAAGGTATATTAATGGACTCCAAATTTCTATTCAAGATGAATTTCGTGTGATGAGATTGAGGTCAGTGGAAGAAGAATATCAGTGTTCTTTGAGTACGGATGAGAAGTTGTCTAGAAGACAACAAAATACTTCAAGAGGAAGAGGAAGGTTCTTTAGAGGTAACGGATAAGTGATTGGTAGTTGTTCATTGGAACATGTTATAGGTGTGGAGAAGCATTTCATGGAGCTTCTCAAGATTCATAAGACATTTGAATGCGCACATGCACAGAAAACAATGGTAAAGGAAATAAGACCAAGAATCATATTTGTCAATTGGATGAAGAGAGTGTTGTTCCACCCAATCACACAAAAAAACTAGAGCATGGAGTAGCTCTCATGATGAAGAGATTGTTGTTTAAACCAGCCACGGAGGAGAATGAGCCGATGCAAAGGAAGAGTCTTTTAAAAACCATATGAAAATATGAAGATAAGTGCTGCAATGTCATTGTTGACAGTGGTAGCACAGTCAATTTGGTGTCTAGTGAGATAGTAAAGAAGTTTAAGATGAATATTTTTCACCCGAACCCATACAAGGTTTTGCAGTTAGAAAAGGGACATGAAATCTTTGTGAATGAGCAAAGTTTGGTGAATTTTTAGATTGGTTCCTAGAAGGATGATATTTTTCGTAATGTAAAGCCCGCAGATTTTTATCACGTCTTGTTGGGAACATAGCACAAAACCTAGGCAGTCATGAGATAAATCTCCCTCATTTACCGGTGAGGCTCCCGTGTCATATTTTTCAATTAAAGTATGCTAGTATCTATATGGGGTTTTACTTTAACTGTTCAGCTCATGAACCATAGCTGTACAGTTCTGCAGCAAGTAAGCAGCTGTTTAAAGAAAGGAAATATTTATAGAAGAAGGGAATTATATAAACACAGAGAAGAAATGGGGAAGATGTGCATCCCAATCAATAGATAACAGAGTTGATTGTATGCACATAGAAGAAACCAATAGATATAAACACAGAATTATAAGCAAAGGTAGCTCTAGATCTAGATCTAAAATAACACAAAGTTTATTAAAAGATCTAAGATATAAAAGCTAGAAACACAATACACCGTGACACAAAGTTCTCCGGAAATCTGCTCCTGTATATTCCTTTGCTTCAAGTGGCTCTCAAGGGTTTCAGCACAAAGTCTGGAACACAAGGATGCTGCTTACAAATTCTGATCCTTAACCCGAAGGTTCTTCCTCTACTTATAGAATGTAGAGGGGCAATTACAAGTCAGAAGCTTTTAGTTGAACTGGCACATGTGGAAGTAGGAAAGGAAACAACTGGAAATCTCCCTCCTGGAATTCCTCTTTGCATGACATGCATGATTTGCAACTAAAAATAGAACCTTCTATTTTGCACGTCTGCCACCTATCTCCAAGTAGTTGACTTCTTCAAGTAATGGCTTTTAAACCAATCACTTAAGTTGTATAATTTAATTGATCGCTCAATTATTTTGTCGAAGGAAATAAGAGAAAGAAGAAGAAAGAGGAAAGCTGCAGTCTTGTCCTTTTTCATATTCTGCATGCAGCTGATTCAAACTTGATCTCAAACTAGATGGATCTGGAAGTGGCTAGATCTGGAATTTTGCTTACGGGTGTTGCCTTCACCTTGTCTTCCCTTTTATCCTTGAAGCTTTTGCAGTTCTTCTCCTGTACATGCATCAGTGCAATGTCTGCCATAAATAACTCATCATTTTTATTTTTAATTGCATATGAGCAATTAAAAATTCTGGAAAGCACTCCGAGTGAATGCAACTTCAATGAAGGCTTCAACTGGAAGATTGGGAGCACATGCACAAGATCCTGGAAGAAATTTTCCACGCACTGACTTCTTCACGGGCTGCGTTTGAAACAAGAGGATGAAGCCTTTGTGCCGGAAGCTTTTGCAATTATGAGATCTAGATCTGGATCTGTTGACTTCAGCAAATCTGGAAGCTATGCATGATTCTGTTGATCCTTCCCTTTCATCCCGCTTTGCCATGGCAGTATCTATGTCTATCTTTGTCTGAACAATTCTTTTTCTCCTTATTCGGCCGGAATTCTTCAAAACTGGTGCAGATCTGGATAATTCTTCAGATTCGGAGGATATGTTCAATGTATTGGACATTGATTTAAGCTCCCTTTCTCTTATAAAGCACCTGTAATGAATTCCTGCAATTAATTCAAACAAAGATGGCAACCGGAACATGAACAGTGGATTTTAATCATAAAAATCTGCATAATTCAAGCTTGCTGCCCCAAAATTTGATGTTTTATTTGCATGCAAAGCAAGCATGGATTTTACCAACTTCACCTGAGCACCTGTATCACTTATGCAAACAATTATCCAGACACAAATCAACCTCCTTCAACCTGTGCGCCAAAATTGGAAGCTTTCAGCATTAATTTCACCTTCTTCTGAGCAAAAATCCTCTCCAAATGGGGCGCACTTTTCCTCTGGGCTGCACTTCTCTGCCTGTGAATTAATTAATTCATCCATATGGCAGCCCCTGCTTATATAATCTTCACCATTCTATAATTAATTAATGCCTTTCCTATTCCTGACAATTAATTAATTAATTAATAAGCTTCACTCTTCAAATGGGGCGCCTATTTTGTGCATGCTCATGGCTGCCATTAAATAAATTAAATTTATTTAATTTTAGACTTCTGCTTCCAGTTAACTCAAGCCTCACAGTATGCTTTGACCTTAGCCACTAAAAATAGGAATTAATTTAATCATTTAATACTTTAAAAAGTATTATTTCTCTCCCAAATGGGGCTGCATTAAATAAATTAAATTTATTTAATTTTGGAATTCTATTTTTAAATTCCTTTTGTCCACTTCCCTTTGTTGACTTTTCCACAAGCCTGGGCGCCAAAATTGGGTGAATAAATATTAACAAATATTTATTTAATGCATTATTATTCACCCAAGGTGGGTCACACTTTTTGGAATAAGGAATTTCTATTTTTAAAAGTCACATGACAATGGGATTATTTACCCTGCAAGGCAGCCCTGAAAATCCCATGATTCACTTAAGTCGTTTGACTTTCATAATGGGATTATTTACCCTGTCAGGCAGGCAATAAAATCCCATGATTCACTTAAGTTGTTTTTCTTTTATTCCATAATGGGAATTTTTACCCTGCAAGGCAGGTAAGAAATTCCCACCTGCTGCCTCTAATTTTCCCATCATAACTTAAGTGACTTTGCTTTAATGGGAAAAAGTACCCTGCAAGGCAGGTACAAAAATCCCACCTGTTTGCCATAATGATTATTTACCCTGCAAGGCAGGTAAGAAAATCCCAAAAGTGATTTTTCTTTTATTTCACAATGGGAATTTTTATCAAGGCAGGTAAGAAATTCCCGCCTGCCTCTGCCTCCAATTTTCCCATTGTGACTTAAGTGACGTTGCTTCCATGGGAAAAAGTACCCTGCTAGGCAGGTACAAAATTTCCACCTACCTGCTGCTTCCAAAAATCCCATGATCCACTTCAAACCCTCTTTTTCCAAAAATGCAGCCAGCCCAGAAGAAGCTTTTTGGTGCACGACTTCGTCTTTTCCAAGAGAACCAGATCTCCGATGGCGAATTCCTTCTGGCACAACGTGCATATGTGATCTCCAGATACTCTAGGCCAAGAATCAGGCCAAACCGGCAAAGGAATTGATCCAGAGAAATTTCACAGAAAACGAAACGGGAAAACACTAAAAACACAAAACGTTGCCAGAAGTTACAAATAAAGCCCAGAATGCATTCCTGGTTAAAACCCTACTGGTATATGGGAAAAATGACATGTACGATCACAACAGGGTTAAACCGGAGCACAATTTGCCTCAAACGGGGCTCAAAATAATTAAATACAAATTTCCCGCAGGCAAATCCCGACGACAGAATATAACAATTTTGGGCATCTGGGTATTTGGCGAAAATGGCTAATATGGCTCTTGGGAATATCTTGACACAATACAGGAACTTTCTGGCAATAAAAACACAAAACGACCCATTATTTTAAAAGTACAAAATTTTTAACATGGGGTAGTCTCAGATTTCAGGATGAAATCTGGGGACACCAGGCATTTTGATAGAAAGATTATCCATGATGGTAGGATTAATACCTACACATTTTTTAAAAATGAAAGAAAGATTTCGTTTCTCCCATCCTAAGATTCATTTGATCCTAGGAAAAGCAATTCATAAGGGCGGTGAAGAAGTACAAAGCTTGTTTAAAGCTAAATACTTCACAATAACATATTTAAAGAATGGGTATCATCAAATCCTAATTTGAAAAGAGAATGATTGGAAAATCACTTTCAATACAAATGATTGGTTGCATGAATTGCTTGTTATGCCTTTTGAATTGACAAATGCACAAGAACGTTCATCGGGCTGATGAATGAAGTGTTGAAACCATTTCTTGATAAGTTGATCATATTTTATTTGTATGATATCTTGATAATTGGTAGAACAAAAGAGGAACAAATCATGCATCTATTTCATGTCCCTTTTTGGAGATTAGCGGAATTGAAGACTTGGATGACCCATTCTCCTCCCCGTGGGTTTAAGGAAAGAAGCAAGGGGAAGACTTGGATGACCTTTTCTAAATAGATATTTTCATTATTATCATCTATTCCTATTTGAAAGCCAAGCACTCTAATAGATGAACTCATTTAATTAGAATATAAAGTATTTTGAGCATGTAGGCTCCAAATACAAATTAGATAATTAAAAGGTACTTATTATAGGGTCGGCCATAAGTTATGATGTAGCGCCCCTTATTGTTATAAAAGGAGGTTGTTTGGCCATTTGATTGGGTGTGAATTCTATTATCTCTTGGAAAGATTGCTTGTGAAGCATATCTCTACCTCTCCTAAGGACGAAAACCCTTGGAGAGTCTTGTGTCAGGACGAAACCCTTCACCAAGTGTAGGGAAGACTTCGACATGGGAGTCTCCAACCCCTTGAGGGATTTCTTGTTGTATTCTTAATTTCAGCCTTAGGTGAGTTGCCCTAAGGAGCTCAAATATTGAAGATATTGCTTTCCTTTTGTTATTGATGCAAAATTGGCCTCCATCAAAGTGGAGCGACTCATTTGTGGAGTGATTTGGTACATTATTTGGCTATTCTAAAGGGCGACCAGCATTAAATGGTGTTTTGAAGTATTCAAGGATCTTTTATGTGTTTGGATTACATCATCTCATCACATATAATATATAAGGGTGAAATTTGGTTTTACATTGAAATTTGGAGTGTTTTGGCATGCATAATCAGATCTGAAAATATTTATTTATTTCTACAACAAGGGTTTGAAGGAAATTCATTCCAACATTCCTAGGCTTCCAAAAACTATAATACCTTCACCAATTGATTGTTGAGATTGAATAATAATTTTAAAATATATTTGGAGTGATCATGCATGGTTTTTAGGACATTTCCAAGGGAAGAATTGCTTGAAAGGCAGGTTTGGCATGTTTTGGTGGATGTTTGGGCAAGCTAATTTGATATTTGCATTTTTCATATTTTTAAACCCCAAGATCCCAAGTTTTATGAATTTTGGAGCTTCCTAGGTACAATTATGAATTTTTAAACTTTGCAAACAAGGGTTTTATAGAAAATTCATATTTTCATTTCTGGGGCACTAAAAATCATTTTTCTTGCATCTAACAATTACTGGTTATTTCTCATAAATTCTAAGCATATTTCCTAAAGGTTTGAGTGAGATTTGTGCCTAGGAAAGTGTGTTTGACTTCTCCTAAGAGGTCGCTGCCCTAGGGAGGGCATAATTTGCAGGTTACAAGGCTGATATCAGTCATCTACAGAAGCTCACTAATCTGATTTTTAAGTTGCGTCTCAGCTCTTTGGTCATTTCCTGAGTCCCCCTAAAAAGTCTTGTTTTCTAAAGATCGATGGAAGAAAACTTGTTGATCAATTTGAAAAATGCATCGTTATTGATGCAAGAACATCCAAGGTCCAAGGCAATCTTGTACAACTTTGGTCATGGATAATTGCGCGCAAGACTGGAGATCACGTAGGAAAGGAAGGAAAGGTGCAGAGGAACCAAGGGCGATTGCGCAGGAATGCGAGAGTACCTTGTGCAATAGTTATCAAAACGAGCACAATGCATAGAGTGTGCAGAAGAAGTGAGAGCACAAGAAGTGCACGGAAGTGTGAGAGAATAATGTGCGGTGATGCACACAGGATTTTGGTAGGCATCAAGGATTGTTGGCTCAACTAGATAGACTGAAGGCGTGCAAATATTGCACAATAGTTGTGTGCAGTGGCAAGAGATGCACAGAAGGCACAAGAGGATGCAAGGAGGATTGCGTAATTGTAATGTCCCCAAATGGACACTTTTCAACCCAGGATGGATCTGAGGCAAATCCCACACTCAAATACAGATTATAAAATCTATACCAATTATTTATGATGCAGATCTGATTTTATCTATAAATGGTTACTTGGTATGGAGATGAAAATCCACAAAATCTAAATCAAAACCACTGAAACATTAATGGAAACCAATCAGCAATTTTTGCAAAAATGGATTCATGAGAAAAATACCATATTAGAGCTTCAAAACAAGTTGAATTTATTTATAATAAATCTGCAGACAATAGCCCTCAGACACAGCTGAAAACACAATCTCCTTGGCCCAAAAACTATGCAACCAGCTGATTTTGGCTTCTAAAATTATGGCAAAGTTGTTGGTGATGAGATCCGGGACAGTCGTGCCCTAAAATGTACCTAACTCCACCCACAAGGGTGTAGATAACCCTAGATGTGGCTGCAAATTAAGGTAAAACATATGCAAACACCTTCCACCTTCAAACCCTCGCCAGAAGTAACACAAATCTGCAATTCTAGCCTTCAACAACTACTGGAAAACAACTGGAAAATCATCTAACTCCTTAATATGCAGTGGAAACCCCTGTATGGAGAATCCTCTCAACTAGGAGAAGGGTTTTTGTCCTTCTACTAGATCCCTTAGAAAGATTATTTCTAAAGATTTTCGTCCTTAGAAAGATTTTTGTAAAGCTATAAAGCTCAGACAAAATTCAAATTTGTATAAAAATAGAAAAGCACGCCTTCAACAAGCAAGTAGACTTGCTTTTATAGATGAACTTGGCCAAATAGCCACCTTCACCTTCCAATCAGATTTCACCCCTCGCACTTAATATTTTTTTTGACCTTTTCCATCCTCCAAAGGAGTCGCATTTTCTCCTAGGGGAAAATAATAACATAAAGTGATATTTCTTTTTTTCTTACTTTTACTTTATCACTTTATATTTGTCTTTTCTATTTTTAAATTGACTTTATCAGTAATAAATTAATATAAAGTGCTTATAATATTATTTTAGTTTGCAATTTTATAATTAAGTTATTATGATAAGTTTCCCTTTCTAACACCCTTTAGACGTCAGGAAGTAAAATTGAGTTAAAGGTCTTCGACCGAGAAGGGGATATTACAACAATAGCTAAGATTGCGAAGGAGTTGCATGGATGTGTTAAAGAAGGCCCAAAAACCCAAAGAGAACGCCCGAGAAGCATAGAAGGTGAGACTCAAGCATTTGAGTGTGTGGCAGAAGAAGGAAAATGCATGACAGAGGAATGCGTGAAAGTGGGTAGTTGGCAAACGAGACAAGGATGTCAAAAGGAGTCTGACATGAATACTGATAGGATGGAACGGTTAGAGGAGCCAACGACCAAATGACATGGTGTTAGCATATGGATTTTCACGAATGCAAATGACATGCAACAGTATGGGAACGAAGTCCCTCCTCAATGAAGGTGAGTGAGGTTGTCTTTATTGAAAACAAAAACTGTATTTACATTTGTACATTCAAAATTGTATGTGGGGAGTGTTTTGGAACATCAAACAGAAAGAAATGTGAATGAGGGAGATGGAATGGAATGAAGGAAAGAAATGGAAAGGAACAAATGGAAGGAACATGCAATAGCTAGGTAAAATCAGAGCCTAATATTGCATAGAGGAAAACAATGAATAACTAACTCAAATAAAACAGAGTTCGAATCAATTAAACAAGAATAAGTCAACACACATGAGCAAGTAAATATTAGATCTTGATCACTGTGAACAAGAACAACAGATTAATAGCGTTGACAATAAGATCCAAGATTTAAACACTAACATCTAATGAACATAAGAACATCAAATGCTACAAGAGATAATGAATGGGACACAAAGTTCATATTTCATTAACTCCAAAATGTCTTCACAAAAGAACACAGTTTCTTTCTTGAAACAAAGCTTGCACACAAAAAAGTATTTTCTTCTCCTCTCTCAAAGTCACCCTTACAAATGAGCCTCCAACTTCCTTTTATAACTCAAAAGTTGGTTACAAAGTAGTCAGGGTTTACATGAACATTAAATAGGTCATCTTAAACGACTTTGACTTTTTCAACCAACTTATAACAAACAACTAAAAATAGAAATCACTTAAGTTATCCAAAGTTTGCCAAAAGTGAGTTTAACAATAACCCGCTTAAAATACCATTTAACATATGACAAAAACCAGTGCCTTATCCATTGAACTGGGGTCCACCTATCTCAAACGTATGAGAAATGGACTCTCCCACTTCATTAAATACCAAAAAAGCTATCTCCTCGTCCCATTAGTGAAATTAGGATCCGTCGCCTTCACCAATTAAAAGGATCTAAACCTTCCCAATGTTTCGAACATGTTTTCTTCCTCAGGAGGTTCACTCGGTCGAAGCACAACCTCACAAAACACCTGCGATTCCAAGATCCTACCTAGCATATCATTTAGATTGACCATCTTTGATTGAGCGTTCTCAAACAAATTCCTTAATTTGATGCAACGTTCCATTCAAGCTGAAGAGAAATTGATGGCAGGAATGTACATGCCTTTGAACAATTGTGAAAATCGCTCCTCAACATGTTTTGATGAATGCCTCTGATTTTTCTCATTTACAAGATCACAAGGGATCTCATCTATGAACTCCTGAATCGAGGCAAGTGAGGTGAAGGCTTCATTGCATACGCTCTCGTAATGGACCATAGAATTCTCGAGAAGTGTCTTCCTTGACTTGAGATGTAGACACCAAAGAAAGCGTGTCCCTCGGCATTCAATTTCAAGGATTCCTTCAATGGCTAGAGTCGAGGATTCCATACTTGGCATCTCCTGTAGACTAGGAAATATCTCATCCAAATTTGATATGTTAGAAAGAAAAGCTTCCTTAAAAGAAAGAATTGGATCAAGATATGCACTAATATCTTCGTGGAGCTTCACTGTTGCTTTAATTGTCTCTCCCCCAAAAATGAGAATCTCTGAAAGCCAAGATTTAGTGACATGGCCCGATGTGTTTATTTCCTTTGATAGATTGAGAGTTTCTTCATCAGGGGCAGCCACTGCATCGGGTACTGCGAAAGTGGATGATATTGAATTTATTAGATGATGAACATAATCCACTAATTGATTCTTCTCGGCCTTAAGCTGAGAGTTCTGAGATTTATATTTCTCAAGCCTCTTTAACACAATATCCATTGAATCATGGGCCATCGCCATGTCACTTTCCAATGTGGACTTCCTAAGTCCAATTCTGGATATCTCATAATCAACAGGTGTCACGGCATTATGTTTCTTGTTGACTTGTGGGACGACAAGATTTGTGAGAAGATCTACAAATTTGTTCCTATCATCATCCACCATTATTCGCGAGAACACTTTAGGCTTCTTAGGAATGACCTCATTCGAAAGCTTGAAAAGGGCATCGAAGTCAATGTCAATTGCCTTGACAACCCTCTTTCTTTTCTTGATCTCACAATCAACCCAAGAAGGAGTTTTATTTACCAATTCTGCATACAAGAGCTTGGAGTCGAAAGCAACATTCACATTGTTCTCAATATCATTAGATTATGTGAGAATCCTTTCCACAACTTCAATCTCCGCAGAAATAACCTCGATATCAACCTCTTGAACATCAAGGAGACCTTGAGAGATCTCTTTGTGAACCATAGGTTCAGAAGTGTTTGATATCTAGACCACTTGCACTTGAGTAGACTCTTGTGCAAGACACAGCTGAGGAGTGCTTGTTATGAGCTTCCTTTCGCATCAGAAACCATCTAGATTCATTGGTGGATGATGGTGAAGATGTTGTTGACCCTTTATATGATGTCATTGCTTTCACTCCCTTGCCCCGAATTGACTGGACCAAAAGAGACGAATTTTCTCTTGATAACAAGAATCAACCGATTCTTGAAAGAAGCATAGCTTGGTATGAACGAGAGCTTTCAAAGTTACCATCAATTCAAGTTCATACCTCATGAATACAAAAATTTCCAACTCGAGGACATTTCCAGCCGACCAAAGCTTCTTCTCAGTCAACCTCTATGCCATCTACTCATACGCATCAAGCAAGAAAAGAGTGGTCGCCCAAATCCACTTCTTCAAAGAAGGTGTTGCAAGGTGAAACATCCAAGGGCCCTAGCCCTAGTGAAGGAAGAGAGCGTGTATCGGTAATTTCCACTTCAAGTAAGGATTCTTCTATTCACGTTGCTGATAGCTCAAGGAACCTCATAATAAACACTCCTCAGCCGTGTCTTGCACAAGATTCTACTCAAGTGCAAGTGGTCCAGATATTAAACGCATCTGAACCTACGGTTCACGAAGAGATCTCTCAAGCTCTCCCTGATGTTCAAGATATCGAGGTTATTTCTCTGAAGATTGAAGTTGTGGAAAGGATTCTCGCAGAATCTAATGATATTGAGAACAATATGAATGTTGCTTCAGACTCCAGGCTCCTATATGCGGAATTGGTGAAGGAAAATCCTTATTCAGTTGATTGTGAGATCAAGAAAAGAAAGAGGGTTGTCAAGGCAATTGACATTGACTTCGATGCCCTTTTCAAGCTTTCGAATGAGGTCATTCCTAAGAAGCCTAAAGTGTTCTCACGAATAATGGTGGATGATGGCGAGAACAAATTTGCAAATCTTGCCGTCCCACAAGTCAACAAAAACATAATGTCGTGACACCTGCTGATTATGAGATATCTAGACTTGGACTTAGGAAGTCCACATTGGAAAGTGACATGGCGATGGCCCGTGATTCAATGGATATTGTGCTAAAGAGGCTTGAGAAATATAAATCTCAAAACTCTCAGCTCAAGGCCGAGAAGAATCAATTAGTGGATTATGTTTAGCATCTGATAAATCCAATATCATCCACTTTCATAGTACCCGATGCAGTGGCTGCCCCTGATGAAGATACTCTCAATCTATCAAAGGAAATAAACACATCAGGCCATGTCACTAAATCTTGGCTTTCAGAGATTCTCATTTGGGGAGACACAATTAAAACAACCGTGAAGCTCCACGAAGGTGGTAGTGCATATCTTGATCCAATTCTTTCTTTTAAGGAAGCTTTTCTTTCTAACATATCAAATTTGGATGAGATATTTCCTAGTCTACAGGAGATGACAAGTATGGAATCCTCAACTCTAGCCATTGAAGGAATCCTTGAATTCGAATGCCGAGGGACACACTTTCTTTGGTGTCTACATCTCAAGTCAAGGAAGACACTTCTCGAGAATTCTATGGTCCATTACGAGAGCGTATGCAATGAAGCCTTCACCTCACTTGCCTCGATTCAGGAGTTCATAGATGAGATCCCTTGTGATCTTGTAAATGAGAAAAATCAGAGGCATTCATCAAAACATGTTGAGGAGCGATTTTCACAATTGTTCAAAGGCATGTACATTCCTGCCATCAATTTCTCTTCAGCTTGAATGGAACGTTGCATCAAATTAAGGAATTTGTTTGAGAACGTTCAATCAAAGATGGTCAATCTGAATAATATGCCAAGTAGGATCTTGGAATTGCAGGTGTTTTGTGAGGTTGTGCTTTGACCAAGTGAACCTCTTGAGGAAGACAACATGTTCGAAACATTGGGAAGGTTTAGATCCTTTCAATTGATGAAGGCGGCGGATCCTAATTTCACTAATGGGACGAGGAGATAGTTTTTTTGGTATCTAACGAAGTGGGAGAGTCCATTTCTCATACGTTTGAGATAGCTGGACCCCAGTTCAATGGATTAGGCACTGGTTTTTGTCACATGTTAAATGGTATTTTAAGTGGGTTATTGTTAAAGTCACTTTTGGAAAACTTTGGATAACTTAAGTGGCTTCTAGTTTTAGTCGTTTTGGTTGAAAATTCAAAGTCACTTAAGATGCCCTATTTAATGTTTATGTAAAACCCTAACTACTTTGTAACCAGTTTTTGGGTTATAAAATGAAGTTAGAGGCTCATTTGTAAGTGGAACTTTGAGAGAGGAGAAGAAAATATTTTTGTGTGCAAGCTTTGTTTCAAGAAAAAAACTTTGTGTTATTTTATGAAGACATTTTGGAGTTAATGAAATATAAACTGTGTGCCCCATTGATTATCTCTTGTAGCATTTGATGTCCTTATGTTCATTAGATGTTAGTGTTGTAAACATTGCATTGTAAATATTGTCTTGGATCTTATTGTCAACTTTATTAATCTGTTTTTATAGTTCACATATGATCAATTTATGATATTTACTTTCTCATGCGTAGTTCCCTTTTACTTTTTCTTGTTTAGTTAATCCAAACTTTGATTTATTTGAGTTACTTATTCATTTTTCTTACTCCATGCAATATTAAGCTATACTCTTTACCTAATTATTACATGTTCCTTTTTATTCATTCCTTTCCATTTATTCCCTTCATTCCATTATCCATCTCCTTCAGTCACATTTATTTACATTTGATATTACAAAACACCCCCCACATACAATTTTGATTGTATAAATGTAAATACGGTTTTGGTTTTTAATAAAGACAACCTCGCCTTCATTGAGAAGGGACTTCGTTCCATTACTGTTGTATTTTATTTGCATGCATGAAAATCTATAGGATAATAATTTTTGGTCAGACTCTACTAGGGATTTAGAAATCATTAACCAATGCTTGGTTAAATTTTTTTGAGTATCCCCTCTACACAAGCTCCAGTTCTTCAACCAAATCATTGTGTCCAACAAATATTTTCAAGGAGACATTACTGTCAGCCTTCAGATATTAGCTTGGGAAAACCTTTGAAAGCTTGTCGAAATTTATGGCTATTGATAGAGACATTCAAAATAGAAATCTACATTTAATGAACTTAGAAGAAGAGCACCCTGCACTTGTGGCCAAAAGACCTCATGGACACGTGTTGATCATTGTTCATTGACATGACCCTATTCCACCAAGGAAATAATCTGTATAAATATTATAAGTCACTCAACCTATCTTACAACCAAATATTCTTTTTACAAATACTTAAGAAGACATATCATCATATTGGAGGCAAAATATTTGGAAAAAGCGACACAAAAAACCATCATTTTCATCTCACTACATCAGTATTAGATAACTAAGAAAATCAAGCTACAAAATTTGCTAGATTCATTCAAGTGCACAAAGAGATCAAGAAAGGGAGTAAAGAGAAAAGGCTAGAGCTAATCAGAACTTGCCAAGTGATCCTTTCACAGTAAATATTTCAAACTAGCAAGGAAAGAGGTTTACATGAGGAGAAAAAGCTAAAGGTCAATCTGATCCAATTTTTGATTTCCAAAAAAAAAAATGGTTTCCATTTATCTCCTCTAAGGAGGAATATTCTCCTCGTAAATACTGCAAGCCTTGCGTCCAGTTCTGAAAGAGAAAGTAAGGGAGGAATCACTACAAGTCAAGAACTTATTCTTGCTCACATTGTTTTTACATTAACATACCACCTTTCCCAAGATGGTTGTTAACATACCATGGGGAAATTCCATAGGTCAATTGGCCTTACCATCTTGACATGAGGCTTATAAACCATTGGCCTTACCAGCTCGACATGACCTCCCACGAGGATCAATGAAGGTACTTCCAAAGTTTAATGGAGATGGGAAGACTTCACTTGATGATCACATTTTCACCTTCTGTTGCTACATGTACATTTTTTTCGGTGGAATATTAAGATGTTGTTGGTTCACACTCTTCATTGAAAAATTGTAAGACATTGTTGTAGATTGGTTTCATCATCTCCCAAATTGATGCGTTAAAAATGGGATGATATGAAAACTAAGTTTGAATACCATTTCAAAATGGTAGAAGATGAAACATACCCTTCTTTCCCAACTATCTTAGGTGAAGAAAGAGCTAACAAAACCCATGAGGAATTTCATGGCTAAGTTCAAAAAAATAGTGAACAAAGATCCTGTCAGAATCCACCTAAACCCTTACAGAACAAAAATGCTTCTTTATTAACGCACAACAACCATAAGTGTGCTATCAAATGAGAAGGGCTATAATGGATACTTTGGAACTTGGTCAGTACTTAGCCATAGAAATTGAGGATGATTTTAATCATGCCGGGAAAATTTAGGAAAAAAACCCTCAATAGGAAAGAGTTAAGAAACCCCTTATACTTGTGAGAACATACTCAATAAGTTAGCTAATGATGTGTTAGCTTTGAAAAAGTAAGTTGCTTAAAGTAGTAAACCCGCTACTTATAAAGACGTCCCAAGGAAAGGATACATTCCTAACAAATCTAGAATTATAAGTGCTCTAATAAGGCTTGCTATCAAAGTAGATACTGCAACTAACTCAAAGTGTGATTTCATTGAAGAAAGTGATGATGAATTTGAGGTCGTCAACGGTTAAAAAAGAAGAGATAAACTCTGGGACATATAAACTTAAAGTTGAAGAGCCTGAGGGAGAAAGTAATAATCATTTTTTCAAGTACCATTCAGAAGAGGAAGATGAATATGAATAAATTGTGGAATATACGAATAGTCAATCCTTTGTGGTCTTCACACACTCTTCAGAAAAAGGGAGCAAAGTACTACTAAGGTAGAAGATAAAAAGAGCTCCAAGGAAGTTCCTAAAGAATCTTAAGATTAAAGAAACTTCCAAAGGATATAAGACAACTGAGACTCCTATAGAATCTAAGGTATGAAAGATGTTTCTAAGGTCAAAAATATCTTAAATAAATGAGGAACTTTGACAAATCAATCAGTTGATAAATTAGATACGAAGAAAGTTTCTTCTTCCACAACAGTGTCAACCAAGCCCAAAGAAAAGGTCAAAACTGAGCCATCATCAAGTTTGAAATAACTAGTATCTGAGTCATAAAGTATGATCTTTTTTCCCAAATTTGATATCATTTATCATATAAATAAAACAAAAATTTCCATGTCACAAGTAGAGTTTTTGAATTCAAATAAGGATCAACTCGAGAAATAGATCTAATTTATCAAAAGTGACACTACTGTTCATTCCTCTAAAGGAATTTTAAAAAATCCCAAATATGGGAAGAATCAAAATATTGTGGCAGCCACTACACCTTCAAATCAAAAGGTTGAACCTTTATTTGCATACTTTCTGATCAACAGATGGAAGTTAAGTAAT
The DNA here is from genome assembly GCA_019776745.2 of Taxus chinensis. Taxonomy (NCBI): domain Eukaryota; kingdom Viridiplantae; phylum Streptophyta; class Pinopsida; order Cupressales; family Taxaceae; genus Taxus; species Taxus chinensis. The sequence goes on from CM034150.1 coordinate 132,978,194, forward strand.
TACATTATAGATTCTGGAGCCTCAGATAATGTGATGCTTGAAAAATTAGCACATGCTCGTAGTTTGACTTGTACGAGAACATTCATATCTTATTACTCCACAAAGATAAGACAAGTTCCTTTAATTGGGAAAATTAAAGACACTCAAATGGATTTAGTTCAATTTCCTCGAAAGCGATTCAAGGTAACCATTCTATTTTTCGACATTCCCACTTCGTATGGTTTGTTGTTAAGTATGAATATTTTACAGAGATCTATGTAGTTATGATTCAAATGGACTGGTCTCATGCTATGATCCTTATCAGTAGAAAAATGAAGAAGGGGTCCCAAGAAGCGCATATGACAGTAAACCCAACTGAATTCACTGATGAATAGGAAAGTAATGCCTTAACAAAGATGGTGGATGAGCTAGCACGTATATGACCTACACAAATAATTTTTGCTCAGGACATTGCTCAAGGATGATAAGAATATGAAGGAAAAATTTGAGTTACTAATTAAGGCACATATAAGGGATAAGGAACAAAAAAAGAGATTCTAGACTTTTTTACAGAAATTGGAGGAGAAATTTTAGAGGCACATCTAGAATTTTATGTACAAATGAATAAAAAATACCCTTCATCCTTACACTTTCTATAGGATTGTTTCCACCTTTTACTCCAGGAGATGTCAGCTACAGAAGAGGAGACACAAGAGAATGCAGCATCTAAGAAGGAAATGACTAAGAAGACCATAGCACGTAGAATTACAGAGTATGATGTCGTACTCTATAAAATAAAGGATGAATTGAAAAATTTTGGATGGGTGTTGGATAACTGGGAGGATCCAGAACAGATCCTCAAGACAAGGACACTACAGGAAGAGAGTGAAGTCCTTATAGTTAAGAACGATGAAATCCTGGGTCGGGAAGAGAATTTAGTTATGGTATCAAAGAAGTGTGATTAACTTAAAAATTCCAGGGACCAACATGAAGAAAGAATAAAGGATCTTGGGAAGTTAGTCATCCCAAAAATGGACTTCATGAAGGGCATGATTTCAAGTTTGGCTAGAGTGATAACGGAATTTAAGAATAAGGGTGAAGATATGACCCTGGAAGAGATGAATGAGGTGTTTGGTGATGTCCCTAATAAATCCAAGAAAGGGATAGGAGAATGGAATGAATTAGAGATTGATATTAATAAGGATTACCATGAAATTTTACTACTATTCGGGGAGTGAAGTGGGTTGGTTACTCTTCTATTCTTTCATTCTTTCCTAGTCATTCTTTATCCTTGTGTATTCTTTAGAGAGATAAGCTAAAAAACCCCATTTCTTAGGATGGATGTAATTAGTGTGGGGTAATGTTTGGTTTATGAAAATTGAAGTATTTGAAGATCGCACGGAGAGTTGAGGTGCTTAAGTGGGGCATAGAAGCATGCGTAAGAGTGGGATGAGGAGGCGCACTTCCAAAAGAGTAAAATCCTAGGACTTATCCAATTTTGCATGTTACGGGCTAAAATTAAGAAAAGTTGTTGGAGTGTGGCCTAAGTAAAGATAAAAGCAAGAAAACTTCACGGCTAAGAAAGATGTATTTTGGTATCAAAGCAGAGATCAAGGGTCATTCATGGATCAATCTAATAATGGGTTTAAAGAAGATTTGATTTATAGGCTTAATCTATTATTAGGATTATAAAGAAAGTATGTGTTCTTTGTGATTGCTTTTGTATGTACACATGACTATTTTTGGGGCATGCGATATATTTTAAAATGCATGGTCAGTGAAGGGAAATTCATGATCCCTATAAATATGTATTTATCTACATATTTTTGGGGACCAATGAAAATTATGCTTCCCAGATATAGAAGTGAACATAACTCTGTGATAGTGACTATAATGTATTCATCTTCTCTTATTTGATTACTTAAAGAAATGGATTATTGTGGATGGATTTTGGTAACCAATATATCTTAATATGGCAATCACCTAGTGCAATTGATCTTAGTACTAGTTTGATATGTTATAGTTCCTTATTACATGTGTTTCCTTATGATACTTATAATGAAATACATTTGGATGTATTCTTTATAATGATTACTATTAACATTCATGTTAACATCTTGATAAGATAACACAAAGGAGGGACCTGGTAGGATTTACGTGCTTCGGGTGAGCATTCAGTTCTGTCTGAATGAAGTGTCAGTGTGCCTAGGAAATTGGGTACAAATAAGAGGCTACATATCTCTTCCTTTGATGTTTGACACCAAAGTTTCTGCCATTGAATAAATTAAGGATCTTAATACCCTAACCATGGATGAGATGCATGGAATCCTCACATCATATGAGATGATAAGCTCAATCAGGTTTGGAGGTAGAAGAAGCATCAACGAAAATCCAACGTAGCAAAAATGATAAGGTAACAAATGACGTGGAAAAACCGACTATTTATAATAACCTAACATTAATTACACCTCACTTGACAAGTGTGCCAACTATAAGACAACTGGACATTAATGACATGTCATCATGCTTGGAGCGTCTGAAAGCCTGATATAAAGGATTTGATTCAATTCAGGTTTCGGGTTTCGGGAAACAAGTGACATGAAACATGCATTTGGCAAAGCATGTTCCGATGCTTGGGAGTTCCAAAAACCTGAAATAATGCTTAGGCAATCGGGTTTCAGGTTTCAGAGAACATGAGGCATAAAACATGCATTGGGAAAAGCATGTTCTGATGCTTGGAAGTTTCAAAAACTCGACATAATGGACTTAGATAAGTGGGTTTCAGGTTTCAGGAAACAAGTGACATGAAACATGCAAGAAACATGTTTTCATGCAATGAAAACCCGAAAATATCTTTCAAAGGGAATTTTTAAGAGATTTGTCCAAAATTTTCCTATGGTTATCTCATTTTTAGCTAGAATCACTAAAACGAGATAACATAATTGAAAGGATCTGAACCTTACCAATTTTTGAACATCTTTTCTTCTTCAGGAGGTTCATTTGGTCAAAGAATATACTCACAAAATACCTACAATTCCAAGATCCTACCTGGCATATCATTTAGATTGACCATCTTTGATTGAATATTCTCAAACAAGTTTTTTAATTTGATGAATCATTCCATTGAAATTGAAGAGAAATTGATGGTGAGAATGTACATGTCTTTGAAAAATTGTGAAAATTTTTCCTCCACATGTTCTAATGAATACCTCAGATTTTTCTCATTTACAAGATCACAAGGGATCTCAACTATGAACTCCTGAATCAAGGTGAGTGAAGTGAAGGCTTCATTGCATACGCTCTCATAATGGGTCATAGAATCCTTGAGAAGTGTCTTTCTTGATTTGAGATGCAGACACCAAAGAAAACATGTCCCTTGACATTCAAATTCGAAACTTCCTTCAATGGCTAAAGTTGAAGATTCCATACTTGTCGTCTCTTGTAGACTAGGCAATATCTCATCCAAGATTCGATATGTTAGAAACAAAATTTTCCTTGAAAGAAATAATTGGATCAAGATATGCACTAATATATTCATGGATATTAACAGTTATTTTGATCGTCTCTTTACCCAAAACAAGAATCTCTAAAATCCAATATTTAGTGGCATGGCCCAATGTGTTTATTTATTTTGAAAAATTGAGAGTTTCTTCATCAGGGGAAGCCACTGCATCAATTACTACGAAAGTGGATGATATGGGATTTATCATATGTTGAACATATTCCACCAATTGATTATTTTCAACCTTGAGCTAAGAGTTCTGAGACTTATATTTCTCAAGCCTCTTTAGCACGATATCTATTGAATCTCAGGCGATTTCCATGTCACTTTATAATGTGGAATTCCCAGGTACAAGTCTGGAAACTTCGTAATCAGCAGATGTCATAGCATCATGTTCCTTGTCAACTTGTGAGATGGAAAGATCCACAAATTTATTTCCGTCATCATCCACTATTATTCAGGAGATCACTTTAGGCTTCTTGGGAATGACATCATTTGAAATCTTGAAAAGGGCATTGAAGTAAATGTCAATTGCCTTGACAAACCTCATCCTTTTCTTGATTTCAAAATCAACCCAAAAAGGAGTATCCTTCACCACTTCCGCATATAAAATCCTAGAATCCGAAGCAACATTTCCATTGTTCTCAACATTATTAGATTCTACAAGAATCCTTTCCACGACCTCAACCTCTAAAGAAATAACCTCGATATCTACCTCTTGAATATTAGGGAGATTTTGAGAAATCTCTTCATGAACTGTAGGTTCAGAAGTTTTTGATATCTGGACTACTTGCACTTGAGTGGACTCTTGTGCAAGGCATGGTTGAGGATTATTTGTTATGAGCTTCTGCAAACTGTCAGTAATGTGAGTAGAAGAATCTCTACTTAAAGTAAAAAATCCCAATACACGCTCCCTTCCTTCACTAGGGCTAGATCCCTTAACTTTTTCACCTTTTGACACCTTCTTTGGTGAAGTGGATTTTGTAAACCACTCCTTTCTTTTTTGATGTGTATGACTAGATGTCACGGAGGTTGATTGAGAAGAAGCTCTGGTTGACTAGAGACCTTCTTGAGTTGGCAATTTTTGTAATCCTAAGGTATGATCTTAGATTGATTCGAACTTTGCAAGTTCTCTTTCATACCAAGATATGTTTCTTTCGAGAATTGTTTGATTCTTTCTATCAAGAGAAAATTCATTTCTTTTGGTCCAATCAATTCGTGGCAACGGGGTAAAAGCAACTGCATCATATGAGGGATCAATAACATCTTCATCATCATCCACCAATGAATATGGAGATTTTTTTATGTGAAGGGAATTGATCTGAGCAAGGGTTAGGCAGGAAAAATCTTGCCTTCTCACTTCATGTTTGTCAAAACAGGCAGCCCAGATATCTTCCATGGTAGGGTTGTGTTGATACTTTTCCCCTAGCATCTTCTGCATATATCCGTTGATATCAAACTGGAATCTCTTCACATATGGATGAATAGTGATGAGGGGAAACTCTTTCTCTATGAGTTATATACTAAAGAGATTCAGACATTGGTATTCCCTAATTTGGATTAGGAAATGAATTCCTTAACAATGTTTGTAACTGAGAAGACAGTGAACTTGGAATAGTTGTCACGCAAGCTCCATTAATGTCCACTCGTCACTGACGTACTTAGGAAGCTTCCATGGAGTACCCACAAATCCATTCACGTGAATATAGGAAAAGGATGAAAATTGAATAAACCATGTTCCCCATTTGGAAATGACATCCATGGCCTCTTTGGAGAATATTTCTTCTATATTGTGATTCAGGTTTCAAATCACGCGGAAGGTGAATGCATCGTTAACTCTTCTGAAATGATGAGATTTATTTTTGAAACTTAGCTGTGGATAATAATGGAAGACATTATTTAATGGACCCATGACTCCCTTCATTTCGAGCCCTGAAAATAGCTTTCTTCTAGCCATTGCATAAGTCAAGTATGATGTCATGTAGAAACATCCAGTCATCTTCACTTTGATCAATTGTTTGTGAAGGGTATCACTGATTATGGTGGCCCAATCCACAAACTCTCTCTTGGCAAGGATGATATAGATAAAATGATACATCCATGGGTGGAAAATCTTGGTAGAGGGTAGATCAAAGACTTGACTCAGGAGAGTGATCATGTCCCCGATTTCCTCCATGAACTCAACATGATACAATTCTTTAGGAAGTCGGTCAACTCGAGGCCTCTTGGTCACTAACCAATTATTATTAACCATCCTGCTTCACCTGAGGGGTTCTTCATCCCAAAATTGTTGTGCTAACTTTCGAGTGATGTCAGCATTTTCAAGGAAGTTAGGTATGTTGAGAAGTTCCTCAATGTGCTCTGGTGTGATTAAAAGGAAAGGCTCGCAATTAGCTTTATAAATTCCTCATCTCTCAGGATCATAATGCTCCACCCAAGCGATAACCAGCTCTAAGCATTGCATTGAGACTGGAAATGTTGTTGCTTGGGGTAGACCGTTATGGTGAATCCTATCTAAGAATATGGTTTTGCCTTCAACTTTCACCCTATCACAAAATTGTTGCACATTGATGTGACCAAGATTTTTATCGGTGATATTGTCGTATGCAGACTTAATAAAACTGGGAGGGATGATTCATTGGAATTTGTGCTTGAGCATGGACTTATTTGATTTCTCCACTGGTGTCCTTGATCTTCCTATAGATTTATTAGATTTTTCAGCCATTATGAATTTTACAGAAAAAATGACTCAGGCACGTAAAACAATGTAAAAGGTGTTGGGTCTCAGTCTCTGAACAACCATTTATGCAAAAGGAATATAGCTCATCTTATTATTATTATTATTATTAAAATAATAATAATAATTGATCCCGAGTTACAAATTTTTAAAATGTCAATACAAACAAAAATATCGAGATTAAGCTCGAATTCCAAATCGGGCAACAATAATAATATTTATTTTTAATTAAATTCTCCCAATTGTAATGGCTTCGCGCAGGATCAAATTTAATATTTTTAATTCACTATTTCTTCGCCTCACCTAATTAAAGTTGCTTCAGCGTGAAGAATTGCTTTGATTTTCCAGCAATACTTTGAACTTGTAATTTTTCTTTTCGTTGGCGTTTGAATGTGTTGGATAATTATTTTTGACTTTTGGCTTAAAAACCTTCCTCAACTATGGTGTCCCCGAGATTTCACCCTGAAATCTGGGACTACCCCTTTTATAAAATTTCGTTCTTTTTAAAGTAACGGGTCGTTTTGTGTTTGTTTTGCTTGCAGTCGTTTGCATTCCGTTAAGATATTCCCAGTGAATCATATGAGCCAATTTTGACAAATACCCAGATGCTAAAACTCATTTTATCCCTCCGCTAGGTTTTGTTTGCGGGAATTTTATTTAATTATTTATTAAATACATAAAGCCCCATTTAAAATAAATTGTGCTCCGGTTGAATCCTGTTGAAGTTTTTCATGCCAGTATTCCCACATTTTAATAGGGTTTTCACCAAGAATGAATTCAGAGCCGTTATCTGCAACTTCTGGCAACGTTGTTCGTTTTTATTTTTATTTTTTTCGTTATAATTCCTTCAACCGATATGCTAGCCTAAAACCTTTATGGTTTAAGGATTGTAAATCCTGTAGTGTACCAAGGGCAGGTAATCTATTGGCATATGTTATGTTATTCCACTTAACATTAAGCGGGAGTGTTAGAACATAATGATTAAGTGGTCTAGCCAACCCTTAATGTATATGGGTCCATCACTAATATATAGGTTAATATTTAATAATATGATATATTTATATTTCTATTATTAAATATGCTAATCTAGGTATGTACTTTAGGTTAAATATTTTATATCATGAAATGATTATATTTCTAATATTAAATATTATAAACCTAGGTGTATGTGTCAACCATTTTAGGTTGAAAAGGTGGGTCGGGAGACATACCCGATCACCTTATATAAAAAGGACTTTAGGTCTCATTTGATATATTCGGAAAATATATCAAAGGTGTATTCGGAAAATATATCAAAGGTGTGCAAATCAAGTGATTTGGTTTTACCCTTAGTAAATAGGGTTTCAAAGGAGGAGGTGATCTTACTACATGTAAAATAAGTTCTCTGAAGTAAAAGATTATTTTCAAAGTGGTTTTTACCCTATTGGGGTTTTCCACTATAAATACAATGTCACTTGTGTTATTTATTTCTTGTAAGTATTTCTTTATTTACTTATGTTATGATGTAATCTTTATTTAAATATTTATTGTAACATTATGTAATATGTAAGTTGATTAAATCCGTATTCATTAGAATCCTCAAATTCTAACATTTTGCATAATTACTTGACCTTAAAACTGGTAAAGAAGGCTACAAATTTCTACAAGAAATAAGCACTTTGGTTGGGTTTTGAAACTTTAACCTTTTCGATTTTCCTGATGTTTTATTTTGTCCTCTTTGTGTTATTGAAATGATTAAATAGAGCAAAAATAGTAGATATTATTTGGGTAGGAAAATTTTGATGCATGGAATGGTTGTGGGACATGATATGTTCTGTACTGTGTATAGCCTATTTAATTGCCTAGAACAATTGGAAGTCATCCATGGCCTCAGCAAAGAAATAAATTAATCACAAAGTGTTGACTTCTGACCAAAAAAGAATAATTTAAGCAGAAAAAGCCTCTCCTAGGCAAGTCGCACTTTTTGAGATTATAGATCTAAGCTGCCGGTGGGAATTTTGTTAGTAGCAAACAGGCGGGAATTTCTTTTCTGCATAGCAGGTTACTTTTTCCCATCAAGTCAAAGTCACTTAAGCTGTAATGGGAATTTCAGAGGTGGCATGCAAGCGAGAATTTCCTACCTGCCTAGTAGGGTGAAAATTCCCATTATGAAAGAAAAATCATTTAAAGCACAAACAAGAATATCTTACCTGTAGTGCAGGGTGAAAATTCCCATTATGAAAGTTAAATCACTTAAGTGGAAGATGGGATTTTTGGAGCTGCAGTGCAGGGTGGAAATTCCCATTGCTTTGACTTCCTATTTTTAGAAACCTCCCTTGCCAAAAAGTGCAACCCACCTTGGCATTAATGAATGTAATTAATGGTATTTATTAATGGTATTTCTAGCTAAGTTTGGCGCCATAAATAGAAGGAAAGTCAAGGCAAGTGGATGAGCTAAAGAGAAGTCAAGGATGCATACTAAAAATAAATTCATTAAAAAGCAATCAGAAGCATGCAGAATTGGGCGCCCAAATTGGAAGAAGAAGCATGGCTTTTAATTAATTAAATTGTCAAAAATAGGGAAAGGCAATTATTAAAATTAGCATGCGGATAGCTATATAAGCATGGGGTGCCATAAAAGAGAAACAATTAATTATTTTTAATGAAGTTTGCAGCCCGGACAGGTTTGAGCACCAAGGGAAGGAGGATTTTGCATTAAAGAGTGTTTTCCATTGCCGGGAAGCTTCCAGTTTTGGCGCATACGGTTGGAATAGCCTAATTTTTGTTATTTTGATTGTCTCCGTGTTGGTATAAGTGCCCAGGTGAGTTAATTAATATTTTTGCTTGCTTTGCATGCAAGCAAAGTCTCAAATTTTAGGGCAGCAGGCTTTATATGCAGATTTTGGTGATAAAATCAAGTATTCATGCCATGGACTCCATCTTTGTCTGAATTAATTGCAAGTATTCATTACAAGTGCTCATATTAGTGAAAGGAAGTTCAAATCAATGTCAGATACATTGAATATATCTTCTGAATCAGAAGAAATTGTCGGATCTGCACAAATTGATCCAATTACAAGGGGTTGCGACAGAATTAAAAGAAAAAGAGCTCAGACAAAGGTTATTCCAGGCATGATGAAGCATGATGAAAGAGAAGGATTAGCAGAATCATGCATTGCTTCCAGATTTGCTGAAATCAATGATACATAGGACCTGAACCTATCACTAATTTAATTGTCAAATCCAAAGTGGTGTCACCCAGATTTCACCCTAAAATCTGCGATTACCCTATCCGAAAAATTTTCGTACTTTTAAAATAATGGGTCGTTTTTTGTTTTTATTGCCTGAAAGTTCTTATATTGCATCAAGATAATCCCAAAGAGCCATATTAGCCTTTTTCGCCAAATACCCAGATGCCCAAAATTGTTTTATTCTGTCGTCAGGATTTGTCTGCGGGAAATTTGTATTTAATTATTTTGAGCCCCGTATGAGGCCATTTGCGCTCCGTTTTAACTCTATTATGAGCGAATATGTTATTATTCTTATGTACCAGAAAGGTTTTAACTTGGAATAATTTTTGGGCTTTATTTGTAACTTTTGACAATTTTACGTGTTTTTGTGGTGTCCTGTTTCGTTTTCTGTGAAATTTCTCTGGAACAATTCCTTTGCCGGGTACGCCCGGTTTTTGGCCTGGAGCAGTTGGAAAACATATAAGCACATTATGCCCAGAGGAAGTCGCCATCGGAGGTCTGGATCACTAGGAAAAAGAGAAGTCGTGCACAGAAAAGCCCCTGCGGGGATGGGCGCATTTTTGGAAAACAAAGGATTTAAGCTGCAATGGGAAAAATAGAAGCCGCAGGCAGGGTGGGAATTTTATACCTGCCTAGCAGGGTACTTTTTCCCGTGTTATAAAAATCACTTAAGCTGCAGTGGGAAAAATAGAGGCTGCAGGCAGGTGGGAATTTATTGTCTGCCTTGCAAGGTAAGAATTCCCATGATAAAATAAAAGGAAAGTGACTTAAGTGAAACCATGGGATTTTAGTGCCTGCCTTGCAGGGTAAATAATCCCATTGTCAAAGTCAAATCACTTAAGTGGATCATGGGATTTTGGTGTCTGCCTTACACGGTAAAAAATCCCATTGTGAAAAATTCTTAAAAATAGAATTACATATGCAAAAAAATGCGCCCCCTTTGGTGAGAGAATGGCAGCCTTGAAATGATTATTTTAATTAATCTATTCTCTCAAAAAGTGCGCCCAAGCTTCAAGGAAGTCAACAAGTCAAAGTTGAAATAAAAGAAAGGATTTAAAAGCATTAAATTTAATTTATTTAATGGCTGCCCTCTTCCTCTCAAAAAGTGCGCCCCATTTGGGAATTATTTAATGTTTTTTAAGGCATTAAAACATTAAATTAATTTCTATTTTCAGTGGCTATGGTCAAAGCACACTGTGAAGCTTAAGTGAAGTGATGTGTGAAGGATTAAATTGGATTAATTTAATTTATTGGATGGTTGTCCTTAAACATGCTATTTTTAAAAGAGAAGAGCATGATTTTTAATTAATTAATTGCCTTTAATTGTTAGGGCAATTATTAATTATCGAATTGTGAAGGTTATATAAGCATGGGCAGTCATATGGGTGAATTATTCAAATCACAGGTAAAGAATTGCAGCCAAGTGGAAAAGTGCGCCCCCATTAGAGGAAGGATTTTGCTCAGACAAGGTGACAACAAGGCTAAAAGCTTCTAGATTTGGCGCATGCTTTGAAGGAGGTTGATCTTTGTTTGCATAATTGTTTCCACAGGTGTTACAGGAGCTCAGGTGTTGATTGAAAGGATTCATGTTCTCTTTATGTGCAAATTAAACACCAATTTTTGGGGCAGCAAGCTTGAAAAGTGCAGAATTTTACAATTTAAATTCACTATTCATGCTCCGGTGGCCATTTTTGTCTGAATAAATTGTAGGAATTCAATACAGGTGCTTTACAAAGGAAAAAGAGCTTTTATCAATGTCCAATACATTGCATATATAATCCGAAGCTGAAAAATTGTCCAGATCTGCACCAATTTTGAAGAAATCCGGCCAAGTAAGAAAAAAAAGAATTATTCAGACGAAGATAGGCAAAGCCATGGCGAAGGGAGATGAAAAAGAAAGCATGATGGAATCATGCATTGCTTCCAAACTTGCAGACATAGGAGACACAGATCTAGGCCTGGAACCTCTTGCCGATTTGATTGATAGATCCAGAGCGAGAAAGACCTCACTCATGCGTGCGGTCAAAAGTAGTGGAATTATCCGAGCTGTAGCTTTTCCATGTACAGCCCAATTGCCAGAGTTCGTGATGGAGTGTGCTAGATCTTATCATCCTTCATCCAGATCAGTGCGTGATGCTTCGGGAAAGACAATAATTCGTTTGGACGCAGAGTTCATCAATTATTGTTTGAAGATTCCAGTGCGAAAGGTGGTGACTTTTATTAGCATTCAGGATGCTGACAGTAGATGGGAGAAGCATAAAGCTGATTGCGTGAGCATAATGAATAGCCGATACATAAAGAAGCCTAGATCTCCTTCAAAGTTCCCAAGAACTCTTCCACGGTCCAATTTGGTGCAGGAGGTAGATGATGTCGTCAAATTGCTATGCAGGATGAATGGCGAAGCGAATGCTTACACTTTCCGTACATGGATGTATGCTTTCATCAGGACCATTGAAATCAACAAGGTTGATTCTATAATCAATTGGTCGGAAATTATTAGCAACAGCATCAGTGAGCAACTCCAAAACATGAAGCGTACTTTCAGTTTCAAGATGACTTCATACTTGGTGTATGTTATAGCTTCACAAGGCGTCTTTTCCAAGCTGGATAGATGTGGTGTTCTTTCTAAAGACCCCATTTTTGAGTGTTACCCGTAGCTTACTGCACCTGCATGCGAGAAAGACTTCAAAGTGATCAACGATGACTTCTTCTACGATTTCATCTGCAGGCTAGACAAAGACTTGAAGGCCAACAGGGTAAGCAAGGAAGCATGGGAAGCTGTGTCCAAGATTGGCAGTCTATTCATTCAATTTGCAGATTTCACATACCTCAGGGTTACGGGCTTTTCTGGAGAACCAATAAAGATGCCCAAGTATCCGAATGATAGATTGATCGCCATGGAGCTAAGCAGGCAACTTGTGGAGTTACACGACCTTTAGTCAAAGCGGCACAAGTCTACGGGCTTCTTCCCAATCACTGTGGGATATTACAACTGCATTAGCATTCATAGAGCTCGGGGGATGGAGGCGCAAATGTTATCTGAGTATGAGCAAGAGTTCTTCCCTGCACGGCTGAACTTCGATCCATTTGGAGTAGCCAGGAAGACAATCTCCCAGGAGTACACACATGTTCCTTCATTAGAAGATTTCTGGATGAAGTGCAAAAGTGAGTACGAGGTTAGAAAGAAAGATTTCAGCAGGCTATCAGCAAAGCAAGTGTTCGACTTTGGACTAGCACGGATCTTAAAGATGATGGGAATGTGGTACTTGACACTTACCATCAAATGGGAGGAGATAAAGCCATACTGCAGAATAACATAGGAGGCTGCAACACAATTGAAGAAAGGTCGAGAGCTGTGTTGGTGACTACTTCAAACTGGTTGCTGATGAAGGGATATTGCCTTGATGAAGCATTGATGAATCAAGTCACGGAAAACTTTGGCATAGGAGATTCCCTCAAGCGAAAGCACGGAGGAGAAAGCAGCAGGAAAGTCGAGAAGTTGAAAGTACACAGAAGATCTCAAGAAAAAGAGAAGATCACTTCTATGATCGTAGCTTTGACTCCGGCTTCTCCAACACTCAGACCTTCACCAACTATTACACCGCAGCAGCAGGACACCTCCATGCCTCCATTGAATCCGGAGACATTCGTCTTCTCCCCTCAGCCACTTCGTTCAGCGCTTGTTCCAGAAGATACGTTGAAGCTGCAGATGGTAGAATTCGAAAGGGCTTTGTCCTTCAATGACTCAGAAGATGGCAGCCATAACACTGTGGCACTTTCTGACGAAGAGGATGCAGAGCAGAAGATGGTAGTGCACTCAGTGACTTCTCACTCTCCGAGAAGTAATTTCTCATAATGGTTGGCTTTGCAATTGGTTCCAGAAGCAAGAATGGAGATGAACTTAGAGGAGCACGACTTGCAGCTACTCCAGAATCTGGGCGGAAGAGACAGAAGGCCTAAAGTTGCCAAAGCAACTTCTAGGCTGATCATCAAGGATTCGGGAGAGAAGTTTGCTGAGATATCAATTCCGGCAGAAGGAAAGATAGAAGAGGAGCTCACGGCGGAAGATGTGACAATAACCAGAGTACCCCTCGGTCAAGCCACCACTGAAGGATTGAAGTAAGACACACAGACATTGGTGGATGCTTTATTCCTTAGGCTTGACAGTGAAAAGGCGGAGAAAGAAGAGCTGCAGAAGCAAGTATCTCAATTATGTGAGATCATAGCCAAGGTTGCTAAACCTTCCATTTATCCCATTTCAGAGTAGGTGAGTGATCATCTTATGCAGGAAATGGAGGACGCAAACAATCAAGTAAAGGCTATTGATGAATGGAAGGATTTGATTATTCGTCAAGCTTCTGTACAACTTGGAGAAGTGCCAGCCCGCCTAAAGGTTATGGATGATACAGCAGATCAGCTGAAGCAACTGATGGCTAACATAGAAGGCATGAATACAGTTGCAGACAGTAACCTGAGTATTTTGGCCGAGATCAACAAGCTGCCGGGAGATGTATTGATTGCGGAGCAAATTGTACCGGATGGATCAGTTGAGAAGGGAAAGCAGCTAGAATTTGCAGTATCTTTCCATTTGGAAATCTACAGAGTTTTGCTGAAAAGGATGCAGGCACTTGAAAGTAGGACGTCATCCTTACCCGACAATATCATTTCTTTCACTAAGGAGGATGTGGTCGGAGGCGTTACTTCATACGTACGGATTGTTTCTAACGAGGTGCCTAATTCCCTGGAAGGGTCTCTCCTGATGGTACAAAAGAGAATGTATAAAACTACCAAGCCTTTCACGATGAATTCTATCAGTAGACTGGTGGCGCTGCAGGCAGACATTGCGGGGTTTGGGCCGAGCTTGGAAGATGTGGAAACGTGCATCAAAGTATTGAATGAAGGGTTGCTGCAGTTCAGGACAGAGAAGGAAGCAGTGGCTAAAACAGATGGAAGGATGCTGAATTATATGTTCGACAGGTATATCAGATATCAGAACAAGAAGAAGATGTACACATTACAGCTGGCATGACTTCTTCTATTCTTTCTTCTTCTATTTTCTATGTTCCCGGATGAAATTGTAAAACTTCTAAGTTATTGGTTTTTCAACCATTACTTGAAGTCATGTGGAACTATTCTATTAATTAAGTGATACATGTGTCACTTAAGAAGAAGTTAGTTGAGGATGGTTGCCAAATGTCATTTTTACTTGTTCATGCTTTAGTTCAGTTAGACTTCCCATTTGTACTTTCCCTCCTACATTCGATAAGTAGGAGAAGAACCTCCGGGTTAATCATCAATCAGAATTTGTAAGCAGCAATCCTGTGTTCTAGACTTTGTGCTGAACCCTTGAGAGCAACTTGGAGCAAAGGAATACAAAGGAGCAGGTTTCCGGAGAACTTTGGGTCACGGTGTATTGTGTTTCTTGCTTTGAATCTTAGATCTCTTGATAAACTTTGTGTTATTTTAGATCTAGATCTAGAGTTGCCTTTATTTTGTAATTCTGTGTGTTCATATCTATTAAGTTTCTTCTATGTGCATGCAATTAGCTCTGCTATCTACTAATTGGGATGCACATCTTCCCCATTTCTTCTTTGTATTTCCTTTACTTCCTTCTTCTATAAAATACTTCCTTTCTTGAACAGCTGCTTACTTGCTGTAGAACTTCTTAGTTATGGTTCATGAACTAAGTAGTTAAAGTAAAACCCCTGATAGATAATAACACATTTTTATTGACAAATCTGACACGGGAGCCTCACCAGTTAAATGAGGGAGATTTATCTCATGACTGCCTAGGTTTTATGCTATGCAAAAAATCTAGCCAACACAAAGTTGGAAGAACATCTCTTATGGGCAATTAAAAGTAGCGGGATTATTCAAGCCTCAATGTTTCCAGTCATAGATCAATTGCTTGAATTGGTTATGGAGTGTACAAGATCTTATCATCCTCTTTCCAGAACAATCCAAGATGCTGCAGGAAAGACAATAATCAGAGTGGATGCACAATTCATTAATTATCACTTGAAGATTCTAGCACGACCAGTGGTGATTGCAATTAACATGCAAGATGTTGGCAACAGATGGGAAAATGTTGAATTACATGTTTGACAAGTATTACATGTTTGACATGTTCAAAAATGTTGAATTACATGTTCGACAAGTATATGTCTGGTAGATCTTCTTTCTCCTCTTATTTCTTATGTTCCCAAATGAAATTATAAGTTTAAATTTATTGGTTTAAAAGCCATTACTTTAAGTTATTTGAAAAGGTTGTCTAAGATAAGTGGCAGATGTGCACAATTTTGACTTAATCTCCATATGCATGTCACTTAGAGAGGAATTATAGGAGAAAGATTGCCAGATGTTCCCTTTACAAATTCCACATGTTCTAGTTTCCTATTTGTAATTTCCCCTCTATACACTATAAATAGAGGAAGAGCCTACGGGTTAAGAGGATCAGAATTTGTAATCAGCATTCTTGTGTTCCAAACTTTGAGCTGAAACTCTTGATATTTTTCTGAAAGCTAAGGAATTGAAAGGAGGCAGATTTTTGGATAACTTTGTGTCAACGGTGCATTTGTTTCTTATTTTTGTGTAGATATTTGCATAAACTTTGTGTTATCTTAGATTTGGATCTGAAACTTTCCTTTGCTTTGAATTCTGTATTTCAAGATCTATTTGTTTTATCTATGTGCATGTGACCAACTCTACAAACTATTGGTTGGATTGCACATCTTTTTTCCTTTCTCCTCGTATTCAATTATTTCCCTCCTCTGCACATATTTCTTACAGTTGTTTACTTGCTGCAAAATTGCCTAGCTATGGTAGATCTGGATCTGAAACTTTTCCTTGCTTTGAATTCTGTATTTTAAGATCTATTTGTTTTATCTATGTGCATATGACCAACTCTGCAAACTATTGGTTAGATTGCACATCTTCTTTCATTTCTCTTCATATTCAATTATTTCCCTCCTCTACACATATTTCTTACAGTTGCTTACTTGTAAAATTGTCTAGCTATGGTACATGAGCTACACGGTTAAAGTAAAAACCAACAGATAGATATTAGAAAATATAACTGAAAAAATCTTACATGGGAGCCTCACCGGTAAATGAGGGAGATTTATCTCATGATTGCCTAGGTTTTCAGCTGTGCAGAAAATCTAGCCAACAACCTGTGTGGGACCCTTCTCAAGACAACTGCATGGAAATTATTTCTCTTTCCCTAACGTGGACTACTCTTCAACGTTGAATTATCCCTGCTACTGGTGGTGCATGGAAAACACTACTACAGTGCGTGGGATTTTTGTCTTTAATCCCTGCGTTGGATTTTCTTCCTTTTTCCTTGCATGGAACCCTTCTCAGTTGAAACGTGGCACTTCTGCCTTCTGCAATGCGTGATTTTTGCTTAGCTATGGCGTTAAAAATCCTTCTCTTCTCTGACTGCGTTGGAAATTGTTTTCAAACCAGGCGTGGAGACTTGTATTTTCCTGAGCATGGATATTGCTAATCCTTGGCCTTTGTGGATTTCTAACTGCTAGAACGTTGAACTCTTTTCCTCAAAACCTGCTTGGATTCCTTTCTTTGCCTTGGCGTGGATTCCTTTCTTGGCCTTGGCAAGGATTTTTTTCTTGTTGGAACGTGGAGCTATGACTGTAACGTTACACTTTTCCCTGCAATTCGTGGATCTCCTGCTGCCTCAATGTTGAATTGTTTGCTTCCACGTTTGATCTCTCCCTAATTTAGACTCTCTTTCTTATTCTCCCACGTGAACAACCACCTGAAACTTCTTTGAATAAATGCGTTGGGTTTCTATTCTTATTGCTTTTCGCATGTAGCCACTCCTTCCAATAATGCGTAGGAAGTTATCTCTCAACATAGACTTCCTCCAATGTGTGGAGAAAAAATCGTTTGGAAACTATTCTCCTTCAAAACCTATGATGAATATGAATCTTTGGAAGAAAAAAAAATATTTCTCTGCACATGTTCGGGGAAATAAGAAGAATTTGGAAATAACAAAAAAAAAGTTACAAATAAAGAGCCTCAACTTCTTACGCACAACTTCTTCCATAGAGTTTCACAAAGGATTTGTTGCAAAGATTAAAGAAGTTTCCCTATAACCGTTTATTTGTTTCCGTTGAAATAACCAATTTCCCTTTCTTTGGGTAGTGGGAATTAATTGCCAGGGAAATATGGGAAAAAACTCAATTGTTTGCCCGTGGCAATGGCAAAGCAGGTTGGCAATTCTCAATTATTTCCCCATGTGGGAAATTGAGAGATATTTTGTCAGTTTGCCATCCGATTAGGTTGGCAGTCAGCAGGAGAAATTCCACAAGCGGGGGAAAAAAGAAGATTTTTCCAAGAAAGGGAAATCCAAGTGCGGAAAGTCAATTTGGCATTCCCGGCAATTGGAAGCGGAATTTTATTTTCCTCCGGCAATTAAAAAAACTTGTCGATTGATTTTTAATAAATATTATATTAATATTCATTTAATTAAAAATCCCAAAAATTAATAAAATTAATTTTATTAAATAAAAGGGTAATAAATTAGTTAAATATTAATTAATAAATTATTTATGCGGTTTACGACCTAGCGAGAGGAGTTTTCACTCAAAATGGACGAAACGAAAACCAAAACGATCACGAGAATAAGACGATCGCGGTGAGGGTGATAAATCACGCAAAAGAACACTTTTGAAAAAAATTAAAATTTTCACGTTTATTAATTTTGCGAAGTCAAAATTAGCTAACAACACATGGCACAAGCAGAGGCACTACAAATCAAATTTGAAACTGAGCGGGAAAGACATGAAGCATCTAGAAGGATCTAGCCCTTCCAAGGTGAATCAAACAATGAGAGAGAAGCGGGAAAAGAGCAGGTCATGCAACTATAAAATCAGGTCGATCTCACCATTCTAGGGTTGTTGAAGGCTATGGAAAGGGTTGGTCCAAGTTAAAGAAGCTAAGGGGAGAGGCCCAAGTAAAGGTTGTTGAATGTGCTTGTGAGCAAATAGTCCAGGATAGGATATGTCTGAGGGAAACACCATAGAAGTGTCTGAAAGCTCCATGTAAATGATTGTAAGCTCCATTAAAGAGCATATGCATGTAGATGTCATTATGGCCATAGAGAAATAGATGAAACATTAACAATTTTCATCCCATTGTGTGACTCTGTAGGTGAGTGGGGAGTATCCGTCTATCGCCAAGTGGTATCAGAACAGGCTACTTTTGTGCAACTAGAGCTGGTAGATTGCCAAACCTTAGGCAACTAGCGCGGAATTTGGTGTTCTCCATCATAAAGAAAGGTAGGTAGAGATCGCAAGAAGAGATCCCAGAGTGAAGCATCCGGAAAGGTTGATGATCTCATGAGAGAAGGAAAGATGCCGCCAAGAAGAGGAGACTATTCAAATGCAATCGTCTCGGAAATGTTGGAGAAGGTGATAGACGAGATTAATGGTGTAAAGACCGGACTGGAGGATGCAGAAAAAGAACACCGGAGGAGAAAGAGTCTTATGGTGAGAAGCGCTCAAAAGGAGGCAAAAGACTTACTGAAGTGTCAACCATACAGAGATTGCGCGGAGATAGTGCCAGTGGAGTTGCAAAGAAGAGAAAAGGTGTGCACAGAGGCACAACTGAAAATTGTGCGAGCAGAGCGCAAGATCGAAGAGAAGGTCATCACGAGAGCACTGTGGAAAGAGGATGGCTCAAATGTGGGAGTACCACAAAAGGATGCGGGAGAAGAGGCGCATAGAAAAGGCTTGCAAGTTGAGCAAAGGGTGAAGAGAGAAGTCACTCGGGAGCAAATGGCAGTGCACAAGAGTATTACACAGAAGAGGGGAGGATTCTAGAGAGGAGAAGATGGTCGTTGAAGACCATGAGTACACAGAGGATTGCGTAGAGATACGAGAGGAAGCGGTGGAAAGGAGAAAGGAGATAGCGCAGCTGCAAGAAGAATGGTGTGCGGAGATGAATGTCCTAACCAAGTGACAGAAGGAAGAAGAAATGGTCGGTGGAGGCCATACACACACAAAAGATGACCTGATGTCACGGCTGGAGGCTATAGAAAAAGAATGGAAAGAAATGAACAAGAATACATGAAAAAGAACGCACCAAGGATAGAGGGAGAATACATCAAAAGGGCAGAAAACCTATTACAATTTTTAGAAGAGGTTTGATACTTGCAAAAATCACCTATTACAGGTGAAAGAAGAAGCCTGCTATCCAAAGAAATGTTCCCCACCTCAGAAATGAGCCAAATCTGGCTTTTACATGCATGGGTCGAGCCCAGGGGACAGAAAACGTACAAAAGCATGGGAGCCCATCCCTTCTTGACTGCAGGTGCATTAAAACGGCATGGGGAACCTTACAAACCCATACCCTGTCATTTTGACCGGAATACAGGAGAATGCGACCCATTCTGCATTAAATCTGGTCGCTGAAATGTCGCTTCTGGCCATGAACATGCGTCAGAGCCGTTTCTTGATTTTCTCTCTCCAGACTACGCCAAAACTCGAGATTAACCCCAGAATCATGTAGAGAATTTCGTGAGCTTTCCGTTGATATAAAGAACGTGCAAATTCGAGCTCTGGATCGAAAGATATGTCAATCTGAAGATCTAGGGCACAAAACAGGCGAAAACGGATTTTTAAATTTCTTCCCACGCTCTGCCACCTAAATGACACATGTCAATCGCTGATTGGACGAGCAATTCTCTCTCCAGACCTTACCCGCGGGTTTTCCTTGAAAATTTGACTTTTTGATGATTTTGGAACATTTTTTCATTTTTCCCCGCTTCCCCGCCACTTGGGACACGTGGCATGCATTGATTGGTCGACAGGGGCGCGGGGAAGACCTTTGCTTTTAAACTTTTGGCCAAAACTTTTGCCAAATTCTCTAACTCCTCCCCGAGCTCCGCACCTCCCTGCTCCATTGGACACGTGTCCTGTACTAATTGGCTCGGGCCAGCGCTTTCAAACCTTGCCCCTTTGAATGTTTTGGACGTTTTCCTTGGCGACACGTGTCATGCTGTGATTCGTCCACGGGCCTGCCGGATTTTCGCGTCCACCGCATCCTTCTATCCCGGATGTCCCAAACTGTCTGGGACAAAAACTTCCGATCCACCCGAAATGGGCTTCCATGTCCCTTCTCTGCCGGCTAACACGTGGCGTGATCTGATTGGCCCTCGGCTTTCTCGGCTATCCGCGTCCCACGCGTCCTTTTGTCCCACTTGTCCCGGTGCTGAAGTTTCCCGTTTCGGCCGAATCGGCCGGTTCGCGTCCTTCGCGTCCATTTGTCCCAAATGTCCCAGTGCTGCGCGGGACAAAAACTTCCGAACCGCCCGAAATGGCTTCCTTTGCTCTCGACCGCTTCGCCTTTTCGCGTCCTTCGCGTCCATTTGTTCCACTTGTCCCAGTGCTTTGCGGGCCGCCTGGAGGCGTTTCGGCCGAACTGTTCCTTGGTGATCCGACTGTCCCAACTATTCCTAGGACAAGGACTTAGCCGATTTTCACAATTTTTTCTGGCCCAAGCTTATTTTCTGCAACTTTTCCGCATTTTCTCAGAGCTTGTTCTTTTCAACCTGGATAGGAGAGTTAGAAAAATTTCTGAGGGGACCCTAGAAACATGATTTTTGCCCTGAATCCATCCATTTGCCTGAGACTCGAGAACTCTGATGTATGTTATCAAATCAACCCTGGGGGTGGATTTGGATAACAATTTGGCGACTCAGCGGGGATACCTGCCTGCTAGGTAGAAGATACCAGTTGCCTGAAGCAGTCCATTGGGCATGGAGTCATCAAATATTCTGTTTAGAACCTCAACTGACTCAGAATGTGCAAGGAGGAAGATGGAATGTCTCCTAATAAAAGCAAGGACTGCAAAACATCTCCATGGACAGTAAGCTGTGCCAAAGCACTTAGGGAAAACAAAACTAAGCTACAGCAAAACAAAGTGCACAAGCACTTGGAGGAAAGAAAATCTAATCTAATATTTACAGAGGTAGTGAACTTCCCTCTAGAAGCAACGCTTGAGATAGATTCCATTGACTGGAATCTGCAGTTCTTCACCCTCCAGTGAGGCTAATTGGAAAGCATTGCTATTCTTGCACTTTGTGACCACGTATGGACCACTCCAAATGGCATCAAATTTTGAATGCCTTCCCGGTTTTGCTCTATCCACATCCCATTTCAACACTAGATCTCCAACTTTAAAAGATCTATCTTTGGCCTTTCTATCAAAAGTCTTCTTGATCACAGCTTGATCCTTTTCCATTGCTTGGGATGCCTGATTTCTGATCTCTTGTAGCTCCATCAACTCTGCATACCTCACCTCCATGGGCTCAAATTCCAGCAACTCCAGCTGCTTCATGAGTTCCAACGTTGGCAACTCAAGTGACTAGGGCAAGATTGCCTCTCTTCCATAGACAAGCCTGAATGGAGAGTTACCTGTGGATCTTTTGGGAGTGATCCTATCAGCCCATAAAGCTGATTTCAACTTGGTATGCCAAGACCTCTGATTCTCATCAAGAGTCCTCCTAATGATCCTCAAAAAATTCTTGTTTGTAGACTCGGCCTGGCCATTACCCTGAGGGTAATAGTTCGATGAAGTGCTTAGGTAAATACCATTCTTGACAACCCACTCAGTCACCCTAGATCCAATGAATGCCAATGCATTATCAGAGATTATTGTAGCAGGTACACCGAATCTGGGTGTTATCCCCTCATAAAAGTCTAAGATGCTAGACTCATTTGCCTCTTTGAGTGCTACTGCTTCTGTCCATTTGGTGAAGTAGTTTGTGGCTGTCAAAATCCATTTGTGCCCTTGGCTTGAATTGGGATTAATGACTCCGATGAAGTCCAAACCCCATTGCATGAATGGCTGGTCAACTGAGACTAGATGCAATGGAAGGGCAGCAAGTCTCTCTTTTCCTGTGAAGAATGCACAATTCTTACACCTCTTGATCCATGCATAGCAATCACTGAAGATTTTAGGCCAATAATAACCAGCCTTCATGATTTTTAGAGCTGTCACTCTTGGTGCGAAATGGCCACCAGCTGGTCCACCATGAAACTCTTCCAACACCTTTTGAATCTGACCCGTGCTAATGCATCTCAGCAGCACTTCATTGACATCTTTTTTGAACAAAACTCCATCAACAATGGCATATGGGACAGCCTGCAATCTGAAGTGTCTCCTTTGGGTCTTGTTCATCTCCGGAGGGCATAGGCCTGTGCTTAGGAAGTGCATAATATCTTGGGTCCAGCAAGGAATGGGGGAAGCATTGTCTTCTTCTTGATTGCCACTTGGCTCATGGCTGTCCTGGACTGTCAAAACAGCCTCTTCTTCGTTGCATACTTCCTTTTGCTTCCCCAAAACCAACTGCTCACACAGTCCTTTCCCTCTTACCAGCTTGGTGATCTTGATATCAATGTCATACTCCATGACACGGGTGATCCAACCTGCCCTTTTCTCATTCAAATCCTTGTTGAGGAGGAAGTCCTTAACCCCAGCATGTGAGACCAGCAGTTGAATCTTATTGTTTGAGACCAAATGTCTGAACTTCTTCAAGCTCCTGATAACAGCAAGGACATGCTTTTCGATGAAAGAATACTTTATTTCGTAATCTTCCAAGGTTTGGCTGAAGAATGCTATGGGCTGTTTTGAACCTTCTCTATTCAGCTGTGTTAAGATAGCTGAGATTGTGTGTGATCCTCCAAACGCATACAACATGAAGTCCTTTGAAAAGTCTGGGTTGATAAGAGTTGGAGCCTGTGATATTGCATGCTTGATGCTTTCAAAACTCTCTTTGCCTTCTGCTGTCCATTTGAATGCCAGACTCTTCTTCAACATCATTGTTAGAGGCTTCACAAGAGTGGCAAAATTAGGCGCAAATATGTGGACAAAGTTTATCCTTCCTAAGAAGCTTTGAAGAGATTTCTTGTGGTGTGGCAATGGGAGCGTTCGATGGCTTCAACCCTTTCAGGATCAATTGTTAGCCCTTCCCTAGAGACAATGTGGCCCAACAATTTGCCCTCGTGTGCCAAGAATATACACTTCTTTGGATTCAACGACACTCTGAACCTTCTACACCTCTGAAACACTTGCCTGAGGTGAAAGAGATGGTCTGCTGCATTCTTTGAGAAGACAGTGATATCATCTAGGTATACCAGCACTATATTGTTGATTAAGCCTTTGAATGCCATATCCATAGCTCGCTGAAATGTTGCTCCGGCATTTGATAGGCCAAATGGCATCTTCTTGTAGGCATATGTGCCCCATTTAGTTGTGAAGGCTGTCTTGAATCGGTCTTCTCCCTTCACCATAATCTGATTATAGCCTAAGTAGCCATCTAGTAGTGAAAACCTTTCTGAACCAGCCACCTCCTGCAATATTTGCTCCATGGAAGGGAGTGGATAATGATCTTTGAGAGAGGCTCTATTCAAATCTCTGAAGTCGACACACAACCTGATCTCTCCATTTTTCTTTCTGACTGGGACCAAGTTGGCGACCCAGCTTGAGTGTTTGATGGGGAAGATGATATTGGCCTCAATAAGCTTGCTTAACTCTTTTCTCATTAGAGGTTCAATATGGGGATTCACTGGCCTTTGCTTTTGCCTGACAGGCTTGGATTCCGGATCCAGCTCAATAGTATGTTGTGCCAACTCTGGGTTGAAACCTCTCAGATCTTTGTAAGTCCAAGCAAAAACATCTGGGAATTCTTGACAAAGCTGAACAAAATCAGATTTCTCTTGTGAGGTACTTACTTTGCCAATCTGCAATGTTCTGCTTTCTCCCACTAAAATAGGCTCTGAATCTTCACCCTTTACTTGAATGTTCGCTTTCTCCTTCCGGAACTGATCATTCGGGTTGAAGATTGACTCCAAGGTTATGAGGCCTTTTGGTAATTTGTTAGTTCTCAGCTGTACTACCTGATCACCATATTGTTGCTCCAGCTTGTCTTGATTTCTGGCAGAGAACTCAGCTTCTTCTTGTAGGAAATTAACAATTTGCTGATCATTCTCGAAGACTTGCCAACTTGTGCCGTTATCTGGAACAGCTGGTCTCACAACCAATTTGATATGAGGCTGAGATTTCTCACTTTTGATACTTTCTACAACATCAAACGCAGCCCCAATTGCTGCAAGTCTGTCAACGGCTTCATTCTTTTTTCTTGGGATGGAATTGATGCCAAAAGCTTCAAAATCTTCAATAAGATCCCATACCCGATTTTTGTAGCACTTAAGCAGATCATTTTTGGCAGCATTTTTTCCTTTGACTTGGTTTACGACCAGCTCACTATCACCAAATACTTGTAAATTCCTGATGCCTTTCTTCATTGCCCAGTGCAGTCCATGAACTAAGGCTTCATACTCAGCCCTGTTGTTTGAACAGGAAAACTCGAAACAGAAGGCTGAGTAATACCTTATACCTTGCGGTGAAATGAGCATAGCTCCTCCTCCTGCACCTTGTCTACTCCTTGATCCATCAAAGAACAATTGCCATACTTCATTCTTGTCCTTATGATCTGGCTTGGTGATGCTGGGGAGAGGTTGATCCTCTTCATGTAAACAATAAACTCCTAGCTCAGATTCTTCTATTTCTTGATAGGGATCAAAAGCATGCACCTTGCTTGCCCATTCATCAAGAGTCAAATCTGGGATGCTTCCAACCTTGGTGTCAGTTTCATCAGTGCTAGGGTGATCTTCTTGATCAAATGCTGAGCAATTGGCATTAATTCGGCTGGTAGTGTAAGGCTCAATGTGAAAGTTCGCAATAGGTTCAGACCTGATTGTGGCCTTGGTTCCATACCTTGTTCTGAATAGCATGTGTGACCAATCAGCAGACAAATACCCTCCAATCTTGGCCGTGAAGTTCCTTGACAAACACAATGCAAAGAGTGGTGGCAGGTCTATGACTGACACATCTTGTAACACTATTACGTTGGGACATGCGTGTAGTGTGAGGCTCAAACCTCTGATTACTCCAACCGTTGTCACTGCTGTCCCGTCTAATTGCACTACACCCTTAGAGATGACTTCATATTGAAGCCTTAGCTGATCAGCTATTTGCTTGGGCATTACTGAACTACTTGCCCCAGAGTTAATCATGCAATTGTGTACTAGTTTATTCCCAATGATTAATGAAACATAAAATGGAGGGGGCTTCAACATTTTACCTTGCTGACCTCCATAATTTCCTTCAGACTGGGAAGCATTTGTGAGTACCTTTTCTTGCATTTGGACCTGTTGATTTGAAGTTGACCAGTCCTTCATGGCAGCTTGTAGCAAATCTCTTTGGCCTGGGATGGATAGTGATTCCCACATTGATATGTTTACATTTGTCTTCTTCATCTGGTCAATGATGTTGAATGGGGATGAAGCATCCCTCTGCTGTCCCCTAGTTTGCGCATTCGTTCCTTGCACGTGGGCAGCAGCAACTGGTATCTGAGTTGGTTTAGGAGCTGGTTTGGGTGCTCCTTGCATGTTTGGAACTGCATTTTGTTTGCCAACACCTTGTGGAGTGACAGAAGGTCGTGAACTACTTGGGGCCAATGGCTGTTCTTCACCCAAATTTCTTCTCTTTGACCTTGTGTTGGCTGCAACACTCTGAGAGGGTATTTGATTCATACCACAGAAATCTTCAGCCTGCCAATTGACAAGAGTAGTTTCATTCGGAGATGTCCCTTGCTGAGATGTTTCCTGCTCCTGATTTCCTTCGTGGCTGGACTCTTGCGACCCACTGACGGTTTGCACCATCAGGGCTTGATTTAATGCACCGTTAAAGCACATTGATTGGTTTTGTGGCTAACTACACGGGAAACACCAATCATATTCTTGGGCCATGTTATTTTGGACTGGCACTAATGCTTTTGAAGCAGATACAACATTGGGGTTATAGGGCTGAAATGGCCTATTAGCGGGAGGCCTTACTTGGCTTTGATTTTGATTTGCAGCCTGAGTTGGTGACCTATTTTATTGGTATGGCTGCCTATTAGGCTGAGCTTGGGGTTGATAAGAAGGTCTGAAACCTTGGGCTTGCTGTCTCTTGAGAGTAACCAGCTCGTTGCCTAGGTTTTGCAACTGTTTCATGACCTCTTGGAGTTCATTTGAAGCACTAGAGGATGAAGTAGAAGTTTCACTTGAACTTTGATTTCTAGGCGTAGGAACAGGAGCCAAAGTGGGTGTTTGACTAGTGCTTGGATTTTCTAAGTTTGGATACAAGGGCATGGGAGGCCTAGGAGCCAGTTTACCAGCTTGGATAAGACAGTTTTCGGCTCTAATGGCAATGCTATAAGCAGTAGGTAAGGTTGTGCCTCCCATAGATTGAATTAACATAGAAATATCAGAATTCAAAGCTTTAAGGTAATATAGAAAAGCACCTTCTGCTGTTGGCCTGACTGCCACTGGTATTCTATCCCAAGACCTTTGAAATCTGAAGTTGAAGTCAATCAGCTGCTCGTTGGGGGCTCTCTTGATAGTTGTTAGCTGCTCCAAAAGAGACAAGTTGTCTCCCTTCTCTCCAAATTGCTCGTGAAGTGCAATACACAGCTGATTCCAGTTTGTGATAGAACCAGCTCCAAGGCTCCTAAACCATTGTAATGCTTTACCCTTGAAGGAAGATGCCAGTAACTTGACAGCCACTTGCATTTCATTGATTTCATGAATTGCACAAAGGTTAGCAATATCTTTAACATGATCGCCTAGAGTAGTCTGATTTTCTCCAGTGAAGTAGGGAATGTTCTTCAGGGCTGCAATAGGAACTGGATGTTGTGCATTGAGAGCAAGTGGACTGCTGCCTGTCAAGTTGACGTAGGGGTTGTTTTGAGCCATTCTAATCGGTCTTAAAGCCCTTGTATACTGAATGAAAGGCCTATCAGGTGGAATTGAGAGAGTTCTGTTTGGTGGAGATGGAGACCTCTGAATCCTTCTTCCTCTTTGCCTTCTTCTTGGAGATAACTGCAGGTATTCGAACAGCACTTCTTCTTCTCCAACTCTTGACCTTGTGGTGATTCTTCTCATGAGTTTTCAGGCCTGCACTGCTGAAACCAGTTGATTCTTCCCCTTGGAGTCGCTAGATATGCAAATAATAGCTCTTATAAGCAAGAAAACTGCAGCAGATGCACATCAACTTTGCTGCAATAAAAATGAGACCTCTAGGTCCCACCGGGCGTGCCAAAACTATTGTTGCAGACTCACAGCACCCCTGGATGCAGATCAGGCTTCTAGGTTGATCACTCTAGCATCCAGTGTGATTGCACAACATGGAAACCTCTCTCCAAGTGTGGGGACTTGTTAAACTGAGAGAGGAATCTCCAAATTAGAGGTTGGTTCCTCAAACTCCTCTAATTTAGATCTATATTTGCAAAACTACAGAGGTTTGAAACCTAATCCTACTCTAAAATCCAAGGAGACAGAGATAGAAAGTGCAGAAATGAAACTAAACTAACAGGTGATACACCAAAGGAGGAGTGGTGAACACTTCTTGTTCTGCAGATAGACACAGATCATAAAAATGCAACATAAGACATCATGCACAAGCTGATAAGATGTAATCAGAGGTCTGAAATGAAACAAGCAACACAAACAAAGGACTGAAAACTGATCACAGAGCCTGTATTGTCATTTACACTGTCAAAATCCTTGTATTACAACATCAAAAGGGCAGAAAACTTGTTACAATTTTTAGAAGAGGTTTGATACTTGCAAAAATCACCTGTTACAGGTGAAAGAAGAAGCCTGTTATCCAAAGAAATGTTCCCCACCTCAGAAATGAGCCAAATCTGGCTTTTACATGCATGGGTCGAGCCCAGGGGACAGAAAACGTACAAAAGCATGGGAGCCCATCCCTTCTTGACTGCAGGTGCATTAAAACGGCATGGGGAACCTTACAAACCCATACCCTGTCATTTTGACAAGAATACAGGAGAATGCGACCCATTCTGCATTAAATCTGGTCGCTGAAATGTCGCTTCTGGCCATGAACACGCGTCAGAGCCGTTTCTTGATTTTCTCTCTCCAGACTACACCAAAACTCGAGATTAACCCCAGAATCACGTAGAGAATTTCGTGAGCTTTCCGTTGATATAAAGAACGTGCAAATCCGAGCTCTGGATCGAAAGATATGTCGATCTGAAGATCTAGGGCACAAAACAGGCGAAAACGGATTTTTAAATTTCTTCCCACGCTCTGCCACCTGAATGACACGTGTCAAGCGCTGATTGGACGAGCAATTCTCTCTCCAGACCTTACCCGCGGGTTTTCCTTGAAAATTTGACTTTTTGATGATTTTGGAACATTTTTTCATTGTTCCCCGCGTCCCCGCCACTTGGGACACGTGGCATGCATTGATTGGTCGACAGGGGCGCGGGGAAGACCTTTGCTTTTAAACTTTTGGCCAAAACTTTTGCCAAATTCTCTAACTCCTCCCCGACCTTTAATTTTTACGTTTAATAACCTGCTGTTGCAAGACTAGTTTTGCTGTCTAGTTTTGGGAGTGTTTTGAATGTTTGATGCATATATTTAACCCCCAAAAATCTGCGAACTGTATGGCATTATTGGCTGGAAATGGCGACTGGTTTTTAGCTGATATTTTCATGTATTTTGGGTTCCATGAGCAGCAATCTGGGTGAAGGTGCTGAGATATAATATTAACTACCTTTTGGATAACGATTCCACATAATTTGGGTCTCATTTAGAGCTCTTTATATCTGAAGTTGGCGACTGGGTTTGTATGTATGTTTTAAGGATGTGTTGAAGCTTAATGGGCAGTGACTTACCCTATTTGGTCATTCCTTTTGTGACTGGTTCCTACCGTGCATGGTAACTCTATTTTGCATGACTTGAAGATCCAGCAACAACAAACTATATAAGGAGGGTAATCTGATCTGTATGCATTTTTTATCTCTTATCTTGCACCATTCCAGGCATAAAACATTTGATCAGATTATATAAGTGTTTCAGTGGCTTCCATAGATGCAGTAGTTTGTCTTTTGTTTGCATTTAGGAGAATACAGTGATCAGATTTTAATTGCAGCAGTATACATTCATGAGATTGTAGAATTTTAGTGGATGAGTTAAGGCCATTAAACCCTTATCCTCGGGTTTATTGAGTCAATCACTCGACCAGTACAAGTAATTTTGCTTGAGTTTGCTATATTCAGTTGATTGATGCATTGAAGAGTGGGTTGTTTGCCTAATTTCCCATTGGTCCCGGGTTTGGGATATTACAGCAGGAAAGAAGAGAGTGAGCAAAGGCAGCGCCGGAGAATGCGCAAAGAAGAGGAGGTGTGCAAAAACCAGCACAACCTACAAGTGCACAAAAGGAGAATGTGTAAGGAGAAGAGCTCGCATCAGAAAAGTGACAAGAGAACAAAGAAGGGAGTGCACAAGAATAGAGTGCACAATGGAAGCCCCTAAGAAGAAGAAAGGCGTGAAAGATGACAATGCAAATAAACAGCGGTGCGTGCTGCAAACGAACGCAAAAAAGAGAATTCATGATGAGAAGGCGACAGGAGAACAAGGAAAGAAGAAAAGAACACAAGGAGAGAAGCGCGCGTGGAAGGAATGCACAAAGGAAGATAAAATCCCAAAGATGAAGTGGGCAGGAAATAAGAAGAGTCCCAAAGGCTTTAGGCAAAGGTGGACGGACAAGGGCGAATGTGGACTCGTACAGAAGAAAGTTGAAGGCGAGCGCAGACTCGTGTAACAGAAGGCTCATGGGGGAAGCCTTAGGAGGACGAGGATGGTTAAGGCAAGCAAAGACTTGCAAAGGAGAAGAGCGGGAAGAGACTCACAAACGATCAAGAAGAGAGATCCATTTGGAGGAGAAGACTATGGTGGGCAAAAGCTCACAAAAGTGTGCAAGGTAGCGCGGGGAAGACACAAGAAGGTGACGAAGGACTGGAAAAGAAGTCAAAAGAAGCACAAGGCGTATAGTTCCGGTTCATAGGACGAAGGAACCGGAACTATACGCCTTAAAAGTTCAAAGGGTGGTTCTACCACTCACTCAGACTACTTGAGAAGGGCCTCAAGTTTGAAGTACCTCAAGTGTTTGATGCGGGAGCATCCAAGGTCTAGGGCAATCCTACACAATTTTGGTGAAGGATAGTTGTGCACAAGACTAGAGATCACGTAAGCAAGGAAGAGAAGGTGCGGATGAATTCAAGATGAGAAGGTGACAAGAGAACAAGGGAAGAAGAAAAGAACACAAGGAGAGAAGGTGCAGATGAATTCACGATGAGAATGCGACAGGAGAACAAGGGAAGAAGAAAAGAACACAAGGAGAGAAGCATGCGCAGAAGGAATGCACAAAGGAAGATAAAATCCCAAAGATGAAGTGGGCAGGAAATAAGAAGAGTCCTGAAGGCTTTAGGCGAAGGTGGACGGACAAGGGGGAATGTGGACTCGTACAAAAGAAAGTTGAAGGCGGGCGCAGACTCGCGTACCAGTAGGCTCATGGGGGAAGCCTTAGGAGGACGAGGACGGTTAAGGCAAGCAAAGACTTGCAAAGGAGACGAGCGGGAAGAGACTCACGAAGGATCAAGAAGAGAGATTCATTTGGAGGAGTAGACTATGGTGGGCAAAAGCTCACAAAAGTGTGCAAGGTAGCGCGGAGAAGTCACAAGAAGGTGACGAAGGACTGGAAAAGATATCAAAAGAAGCACAAGGCGTATAGTTCCGGTTCATAGGACGAAGGAACTATAACTATACGCCTTAATAGTTCAAAGGGTGGTTCTACCACTCACTCAGACTACTTGAGAAGGGCCTCAAGTTTGAAGTACCTAGGGTGTTTGATGTGGGAGCATCCAAGGTCTAGGGCAATCCTGCACAATTTTGGTGAAGGATAGTTGCACACAAGACTAGAGATCATGAAAGCAAGGAAGGGAAGGTGCGGATGAATCAAGGGCGATTGCACAGTATGCGAGAGTACCTTACGCAATAGTTATCAAAAAGGAGCATAGAGCATAGAATGCACAGAAGAAGTGAGAACGCAAGAAGTGCATGGAAGTGTGAGGGAATAATGTGCATCGATGCGCATAGGATTTTGGTAGGCATTGAGGATTTTTGCGTCTAATAGACAAACTGAAGGCGCGCAAAGATTGCACGGGAGCTATGCACAATGGCAAAAGATGCACAGAAGGCATAGGAGGATGCAAGGAGGATTGTGCAATAGCTAAGACTGTGAAGGAGGTGTGTGGATGTTTTAGAGAAGGCCCAGAAAACCAAAGACAACGCGCGAGAAGAGTTGAAGTTGAGAGTTGAGCATTTGAGTGTGCGGCAGAAGAAGAAAAATGTGTGGCAGAGGAGTGCGTGGAAAGAGGGTAGCTGGCGAACAAGACAGGGATGTCAAAAGGTGTCTAATGTGGATACTAATAGGATGGAACAGTCGGAGGAGCCAACAACCAAATGACATGGCACAAGCAGATTTGAAACTAAGCGGGAAAGATAGGAAGTGCCTAGAAGGATCCAACTGTAATGTCCCTTTCTAGGGCTGAAAAATCAAGGAAATGGCACATACCCCAATAAAGTAAATTCTGATTTTTATAACAGCAAATCTAAAAATATCAGGAAACCCTAGCAGTGAACTGTATAGGGACTTCAAATCACCATACAACCATGCAACAACAGCTGACAATGGTTTTAAATAATTATTTTAAGCACGACAACATTTATCCATCCAAATTACATCAAAGAAATGGAGAAAACAAAAGATTATACCTAGCTGCAATTAATTTTATGACAGCAGCAGGGAAGCCACAAACAAGGGCTGAAAATGATGGATAAACTCCTCCAAAAATTACCAAATTGTAGATTCCAGCCTTATAAAATATGATAAATCTGCATATCAAAGAATAATGAAGTTTTGTGCCCTAGAAGGCACCCAATTCCTTTTCTACCCTAGTCGCTACCTAGGAGAGGGGCTTCAAACAATGTCAAAAGCTTTTGTATGGCTCCTCCTTGACGCTCTAGATGCAAACTAGCAAGTTGGTCTTCAATGAGAGTCTTCAACACCACCAAATTAAAGGGTTTTCATCCTCCAATCTCCCACAAGGAAGGGTTTCATCCTCCTTGGATGCCGCACTAATGGATTGTCACCCAATAGTGGAATGGACTAAGAGCAATCAGCCCTAGAGACCAAGTATAAAGTGTATATGCCAAAAGACGATGTGCAAATGAGCCCCTAAGACTCCTCTTATACCCTTTGGTTGGCGCCAAGAGCCATAAGGTGGAGACCGATCTCGTAGGCTTGCTTTATCTTCTAATTCCATGTTGGGAATCTTCCCAACCTTGTTGGCCTCTTAATGGTCTTCACTTTATCTTTTAATTTCATGTTGGGATCATTATAATCCCAGCCGACCTGCCTTAGGGAGTAAAACACCAAAGAAAAACATTAATAACAATAAAAGAAAATAAAAACGAGATCCAAGGATTTCCCTTGTGCAATTCCTTCTTGGCCACGGGAAGGTAAATGACAAGAAGTCTTCAATTGGTGCTAGTTTGAAAAGGGGGACATTACACCCGCCCACCCAAGGTGATTAAAACAAGGAGAGAGAAGCGGGGAAAGAGCAGGGAGCACAGCTATAAAAGGAGGTCGAGCTCACCATTCTAAGGTTGTTGAAGGTTGTGGAAAGGGTTGGGCCAAGCTAAAGAAGCAAAGGGTAGAGGCCCAAGTAAAGGTCGCTGATTGTGCTTGTGAGCACACAGTCTAGTCTAGGATAGGTCTATAGGGAAACACCATAGAAGTGTTTGAAAGCTCCATGTAAATGACTGTAAGCTCCATTAGAGAGCATTTGCATGTAGATGTCATTATGGCAATTGAGAAATAGATGAAACATTAACAATTTTCATCCCATTGTGTGACTCTGTAGGCGCGTGGGGAATGCCCACCCGTCGTCAGTTGTGAAGGAAGAGTTAGTATCCTTGGGCTTTGTGATTTCAAAATAAGGCTTGTATAGATGGATCCTAAGAAAAGCGAGAGTCATTGTTGAGTGACCATCATTAGGAAGCATGTTTGAGGCAAGAATTTTGCATGGGTTGGCAAGTTTTTGACAGAAATTTCATTAGGAAATTTAGTGGCATATGTGTGCCTATCACAAAAACATTGAAGGGTGATAGGAAAGAACTTATTTGGAAAGTTGCAGTAGAGAAGAGCTTTGAGAATTTGAAGAAAATGGTGATTGTTGTATATATCTTTCCCCCCGGGTAGATATAGACAAACGGAAGAATATGGAAATCAAAGAAACTCAGAGCCCGATTTTTATTGCGTCACCAACTGCACCAAACTAGGTAAAGGGCGCACGAAAATGGAGGTCGACATGAAAATATATGCACCTTTGGCGCAGGAAAGAGGCGCATAGCAAGGGATGTTGGCATAGAAAGGGATGCGCCCTTGGCGCATGAAAGAGAGTGTCGACAGGGCAAACGGTGCGCCCAAGGCGCACAAAAGTGGCACACGACAATGGATGTCGACAGGGCAAACGGTGCGCCCAAGGCGCACAAAAAAGTGGCGCACGACAATGGATGTCGACAGGGCAAACGGTGCGCCCAAGGCGCACAGGAGTGGCGCATGACAATGAGTATCACAGGGTAAAGGATGCGCCCTTGGCGCACGGAAGAGGATGTCGACACACACATGAATGCGCCATGGCGCATCTTCGGGAGGCGCAACATTTTGAGCGCTGACAGGAAGCGGACCCTAGCGCAGATATTCAGATGGCCATAACTTTTGACTGGGAGCTCGGATTCATGCAAGGTTGGACTTTTTGGAAAGCTTACGAGGTCCTCTGTCCAACTACGACTGGATATCTTTAATTGGGTGAGAACAAATTCTTAAAAATGCAAAATACAGTTCGCCACTTTTGGGTTCGCTGGGGTTCTCACCTACCGCCATAATGATATGATTTAAATGCAGTCTAGAGGTGGTTGGGGCAGATTTCGGATTTCCTCTCTTCTCCCTCTCTTTTTCTTCCTATAAATTGTAAGGAGGGGCTTCTTTCCAAAAGGTGGTTCATCCTTTCAGCTCTGCCCTCCCTTCTTTTTCTTCCCCAGGGTTGAAAATGGAGTTTGAACCTCCTCCCCTGCTCTGTAATGGCGTTTTGCCTTTTACCATTAAAATGATGTTCTGTGCAAACTTCTGGAGCAACAAAAAACGTGTTTTGTGATGCATCTGTCCATCCTTGCTCATTTTTTTTGTTTTTTTTCTCCTTGCCTCTCTTCATTGCAGGTATTTGTGCATGTTCTAATGCTTATTACAGGTATGGAGCTGTGTTCATGGAGTTTTGGGACATTTTCTGTGTGAAATCTATCCTTGGGCCTGTGATGCATCTGTCCATCCTTCCCATTGCTCACCTCTCCTTGTTCCATGGCAGATTTGATAGATGTTCAACATTCTCCTTCTCTGGTGTATCACCGTTTTAGTGTAGGCTTTTGTTGTTTTTCCTTTCTCTCTCTCTCTCTGTCTCCTTGGCATGGTTAGATTAGGATTAGATTAGCTTGCCTGCACTGGAATAGCTTGTGGCAGGTAGTTTAGGAGCAGGAACCAGCCTTCTCTGGAGATTCCTCTCTCATTTCACAAGTCCCACGCTTGGAGAGAGGTTTCCATGTTGTGCAATCACACTGGATGCTTCAATGATCAAACTAGAAATCTGATCAATATCCAGGGCGTGCTGTGATTCGTCAACAACAGTTTTGGCACGCCTGGTGGGACCTTAGAGGTCTTCCACTTCATCTTTTGCAGGTTGGTGTGTTCCTGTGAAGATTTCAGCCTTTGGAGGCACTTACAAACACATCTGGCGACTCCATCTGATCAGCAACCCATTTCTGAAGTTGCAGACCCGTTTTTCATCCATTTCCATGCATCTTCCTTTCCATCTCTTTCATTCTTTTCCATTCCATGAAGTTGTGCAATCATGACTTCATTTCCATCATGGATTTCACATCAACAGCAGCAGTTTATTCCACCTCCAACACGTTTCACAAATCCTCCAAATCAGCATTTTGGTCAAGTTCAAGATCAGCATACATACCCATATGAGCAGCAATGCCAAGATTAGTTTGGCTATGGAGCTTTCCAAGAGCAAGAGTATGCATATAATGAGGAAAACGCAGATCTACTGGAGAAAATCCAAAAGATGGAGGTAAACATGGTGCAATCTAGGGCTCAGGCACAAATGAGAGCATTTGGAATCGGTTGCAGAGCACCTTGTCCATGGGTGGGACCTTTTCCAAGGCATTACAGCCCTCAAAAGAAGCTGGACTTCATGATTGCAACACTGCCATCGCTTACAAGGTGGATTGAAGGAATAGAGGTATATGAGAGGGGTATTCAGCAACCTTGTCAACGGGTAAGCACACCATCTCATGCCTTTTCTTTTCCTCTTTCCCAATCTGTTTTATCTCAGCAGTGTCAAGTTTTAAACTCTCCATCTGCTGCCCCAAGTGTTGAATCCATTTCTCCACCTCCTAGCCTTCCACCTCATCTCAATTCTTCTATCCTTTTCCATTTCAAACAGTCATCCCCTCCACAAGAGTGAAATAAAATGCCTTCCACTCCAAAGAAACAAGAGGTTTCACCTCCTCCACCACCACAAAAAAATGCCAAATCAATCAAGTTTCAACCCATCCCTCCTCTTGCATTCCCAATTCCATGTGGGGAAAAAGAAATTGCAAAAAACAGTCATCAAGGACAGCAAGAGGAAGAGCCAAGAAAAGAAGAAATGATAGACAACTTGAGGAGTTGGGCTGCCAAATTTGGAATTGAGAAGATCCCTTTGCTGGTAAAGCCTACAGAAGAGGCTAAGGTAGAAACCATGGTGGACAGAACTGATTTTGTTGCAGCAGAAGAAGAGCAAAAGGGAGAAGCAAATCAGCAATCAGCTTGCTCAGAATGTAGTGTCCATGTTGGCACTCTATTTGAAGGAAATGCTGATCTAATTCAAGTTGCACAATCAGCCATGGAGGAAGAAAGCCCTGAAGGAGATCTTGCAGCCCCAACTTGTCCTCTAGAGCAGCAGACTGAAGAGTTTGACTTGACAAACTTCATGCTGGAGGAAGAGTTCAATCAAGAGCAAGATTGTCTTCAAACATTGGAGGAAGTTGAGCATTTGCAGCAGGACAACAACAAGATAGTTTATCTGTCAGATTTGGAGGACTGTTTTGATGAAGAAGAACCGGTTGAGTTTCCACCATTCTCTCTTTCATCTTCCACGTCCCAAATACTTGAGCCTGCTGTCATGAAGGAGAGCATTCATTTGCAGCAGCTTGCATCTTATACAAGCTCTTTGGAACCAAGATTGGAAGATTTTAATCTTTCATGTTCTTCATTGGAGAAAGAGAAAAGGCAGAGGAATTTCACCTTGTCTTCCACATCACCCACCCAAGAAGGTCTACAAGAAGACTCCATTTTTGGAGTTGAAAATCAGAGCTATGGGCATATCAAACGGACCACACCTTGCCCAATCAGGTATTTGGCTTCATTGGAGCCAAAGGAGAAGTCACAACCAGTCATGCTTGCTTCTAAGCATGAGGGTGAGCTGCAAAGTACCAAGGATCAGCTATCATACCTCTTCAATCCAAATGCAGAGCAACTAAAAGAGGTATTGGATTTGTTTTCAGTTGACACCTTGATGATTTGGGTAGAAGACCAGCTTCTTGTTGATTTTCCACTCATCCTAACAGCCATGATCAGCTCCAAATCAATTGCATGGTTGCCAATTTTGAAGAAAGGAAGCTATTTTGCACAACCAGTTGCAGGGTTTGTTTAGCTCACCTATGCTTCCAATTAGAGTAGAGTAGGTAGGTTTGCTTTCAGCAGAAGAAGTGCTTATGCACACTCTACATGTTCCATTTGGAGCATGTATGATTTTCAGTTTTGTACATAGTTTTTGGTGTTGCTGGTTTTGCTCTGGCACAGTTCATTTCAATGGCATTTTGGTGAGAACAATTCTAAGTTCAATGGAATTCAAGTGGCTCAGAGGGAAGTTTTCAAAGTTCATATCAGTTTTTAGGCTTTCTTATGACTCCATGCCCAATGGATCGCTAAAAGGCCACTGATCTTCTACCTAGCAGGCAGGTGATCCCTTTGAGTCGCCAAATTGTTGTATATATCTTTCCCCCCGGGTAGATATAGACAAACGGAAGAATATGGAAATCAAAGAAACTCAGAGCCCGATTTTTATTGCGTCACCAACTGCACCAAACCAGGTAAAGGGCGCACGAAAATGGAGGTCGACATGAAAATATATGCGCCTTTGGCGCAGGAAAGAGGCGCATAGCAAGGGATGTTAGCATAGAAATGGATGCACCCTTGGCGCATGAAAGAGAGTGTCGACAGGGCAAACGGTGCGCCCAAGGCGCACAAAAGTGGCACACGACAATGGATGTCGACAGGGCAAACGGTGCGCCCAAGGCGCACAAAAAAGTGGCGCACGACAATGGATGTCGACAGGGCAAACGGTGCGCCCAAGGCGCACAGGAGTGGCGCATGACAATGAGTATCACAGGGTAAAGGATGCGCCCTTGGCGCACGGAAGAGGATGTCGACACACACATGAATGCGCCATGGCGCATCTTCGGGAGGCGCAACATTTTGAGCGCTGACAGGAAGCGGACCCTGGCGCAGATATTCAAATGGCCATAACTTTTGACTGGGAGCTCGGATTCATGCAAGGTTGGACTTTTTGGAAAGCGTACGAGGTCCTCTGTCCAACTACGACTGGATATCTTTAATTGGGTGAGAACAAATTCTTAAAAATGCAAAATACAGTTCGCCACTTTTGGGTTCGCTGGGGTTCTCACCTACCGCCATAATGATATGATTTAAATGCAGTCTAGAGGTGGTTGGGGCAGATTTCGGATTTCCTCTCTTCTCCCTCTCTTTTTCTTCCTATAAATTGTAAGGAGGGGCTTCTTTCCAAAAGGTGGTTCATCCTTTCAGCTCTGCCCTCCCTTCTTTTTTTTCCCCAGGGTTGAAAATGGAGTTTGAACCTCCTCCCCTGCTCTGTAATGGCGTTTTGCCTTTTACCATTAAAATGATGTTCTGTGCAAACTTCTGGAGCAACAAAAAACGTGTTTTGTGATGCATCTGTCCATCCTTGCTCATTTTTTTTGTTTGTTTTCTCCTTGCCTCTCTTCATTGCAGGTATTTGTGCATGTTCTAATGCTTATTACAGGTATGGAGCTGTGTTCATGGAGTTTTGGGACATTTTCCTGTGTGAAATCTATCCTTGGGCCTGTGATGCATCTGTCCATCCTTCCCATTGCTCACCTCTCCTTGTTCCATGGCAGATTTGATAGATGTTCAACATTCTCCTTCTCTGGTGTATCACCGTTTTAGTGTAGGCTTTTGTTGTTTTTCCTTTCTCTCTCTCTCTCTCTGTCTCCTTGGCATGGTTAGATTAGGATTAGATTAGCTTGCCTGCACTGGAATAGCTTGTGGCAGGTAGTTTAGGAGCAGGAACCAGCCTTCTCTGGAGATTCCTCTCTCGTTTCAAAAGTCCCACGCTTGGAGAGAGGTTTCCATGTTGTGCAATCACACTGGATGCTTCGAATGATCAAACTAGAAATCTGATCAACATCCAGGGGGTGTTGTGATTCGTCAACAACAGTGATGAAACAGCCCATTCTAGCATTGTTGAACTTCAACAAAAGTGTTTCAAGTTGATTGTGACGTAAGTCGGATAACATTTGGTGGATTTTTTATTGAAGAATGTAAGACCATTTCCTACTTTAATGACCAAGAGTTCTATGCATTTTTTCAGGCATTGAAGAAATGGAGGCACTATTTGCTACCCAAGGAGTTTCTTTTGTTCACAAACCATCAAGCGCTCCAATTTATAAACAGCCAAAGTAAGTTGAGTCAAAAACGAACGAAGTGAGTTGAGTTTCTTCAAAGCTACTCAATTGTTTTGAAGTATAGGAGTGTTAAATCAAATAAGGTTGTTGATGCATTGAGTATAAGGTGTCTTTTATTGCATGAGATGAAAGTACAAGTTGTTGGATTTGACTCAGTGAGAGAATTGAATGTGGACTATTTTGATTTTAGGGAAGCTTATGCAGCGTGCAAGAGCTTGACTAACATGGATAGGACTCAATGGTTCGATTGCTTCATTCAAGAAATTTTGTTGTTCAGAGGGTAGCATTTTTCAAAACCTCATGGCTCAATGAGGGAGAATTTGGTGAAAGAGAAGTTTCATGGAGGTTTACCCATCCTTGGGGTGAACAGATAGTGTCGCACCTGTACAAATTCTAAAAATTGCCTGAAATGAGTTTGGATGTGAAGAATGTTATGTAATGTGGTAGAGTTTGCCAACGTTCCAAGGGAAAGAATCAGAATACAAATTTGTATCAGCCATTGCCCAGACCTTGGGAATGTATGGATGTTGGTCTTGGGTTTCCAAGAACACAAAAAGGTAATGTTATCCAAATTTCACCCCCCAGAGTTAATTTGATAACATGCATCAGAGCTTTTTAGTTCCAAGCAAGTAGATTGATTCAGGAGAAAATCGTAAAATTGGCTAAGTCCTGCTCAAGGCCACCTTTGGGACAGTTGGAACAATTATACGCGGAAGGCGCGAATCGGCCGAAAAGCCTCCAAGCGGCCCAGGCAGAAAAGGGACATCTGGGACAAATGGACGCGAAATGCCCGAATCAGCCGAAAGAAAGAAGATTTGTCCAAGTCCTTTACCGGGAGCAAGCGGGACAAGAGTGCGCGGAGGACGCGAACCGGCCGGTTCACCCGAAAAAGAGAACTGTAGCACTGGGACATTTGGGACAAATGGACGCGAAGGACGCGAACCGGCTGGTTCGGCCGAAACAGGAAACTTCAGCACAAGGACAAGTGGGACAAAGGGACGCGCGGGACGCGGATAGCCGAAGGAGCCGAAAGCCAATCAGATCACGCCACGTGTCACCGGCAGAAAAGGGACATGGAAGCCCATTTCGGGCGGATCGGAGGATTCTGTCCCGCAAAGCACAAGGACAAGTGGGACAAAAGGACGCGGTGGACGCGAAAATCTGGCAGGCCCGTAGACAAATCACAACATGACAAGTGTCGCCAAGGAAAAAGGTCCAAAAAGTCAAAGGGGCGAGTTTTCGAGCACTGATCCGAACCAATGAAATAGCACCACGTGTCCAAGTTTAAGGGGCCCACAAGAAAAGCCCGCGAAAAGGTGGAGAGAGGGAATTACTCAGCGAATCAGGGCCTGCCACGTGTCGTCCAGATGGCAGAGCACGGGAAAAGATTTTAAAACCTGTTCTTGCCTGTTTAGTGCCCTAAATCTCCAGACCTTCGTATCTTTCGATCCAGAGCTCGGATTTGCACGTTCTTTATATCAACGGAAAGCTGTTGAAATTCTCTACATGATTCTGGGATCAATCTCGCATTTTGGTGTAGTTTGGAGGGAGAAAATTAAGAAAATGTCTTTGACGCGTGGTGATAGACAGAAGTAATGCTTCAACAACCAACTTTAATGCAGCAGACAGCTCGCCGCTCCTATTAGACAGCCCGCCATTTTGCCAGGATCCGCCACTTCTGTCATAATGAGATGATTTTAAATGCTACCAAGAAGTGGTTGGGGCAGATTCTGGATTTCCTCTCTCTTCCCTCTCTCATTTCTTGATATATATTGTAAAGAGAGCTCCTTTAAGGGGTCGGACATTTTTGTTTTGCATCCTCCCTTATTCCCTCGCTTGCCAGAGAATTTGTGGAGCTTTCAAACCTCCCATATGGGTTGTAATGCCAGTCTTTTTGCCTCTTGGCCACTGCAATGTACTGTATCGACTCTTGAGCAATAATATATGTGTTGTGATTGACTCTCAACCCTCTCATGTATTCATTGCTGTCATTTTGATCTCTTATTGCAGTTTGGTTACCTGTGCATGGTGATTGTATTGCATCTATGTGATCTGTGTTAAATTTGCAAAACGAATGTCTAACATTCCTCGGTGCATCACCTTTGTAGTTTAGGTTTTATTCTATGCATTTTCTTGCCCTGTCTCCTTGGCAAGTTAGATTAGGTTTTAGCAAACCCTCTGCATTTTTTTTGTGTGCATCTGAACAGAGGAATAGGAACCAGCCTTCTCTGGAGAATCTTTTCTCATCTTTACAAGTCCCACGCTTGGAGAAAGGATTCCATGTTGTGCAATCACACTGGATGCCTGAACATCAACCTAGAAGCCTGATCTGCATCCGGGGGTGCTGTGAGTCTGCAACAACAGGCAATTGATGCAGAAATGGTTAGGCATCCTAATCAAAGGAAGCCTTTTGTTGTGTTGTGTTCATAATTTCGGTAACCATAAAAAAATTTCAATAACAGGGGAAATACACAAACTCGTGACCAATCTCCAACTATATAGATTTTATACAAACAAACACACAATTTCCCACAAGATTACAAAGACATCAATGCTACAGTTTTGCCCAAATGATCCAATCCTATAGTCTTACTCAAAATTGTGCACAGATCTCTACATTGCAATACTTCTTGCAACTGCACTTAGACTAATTTCTCCCATTTGGACTTGTTGCCTTTCTCGAAGTGTAGTGATGTGTATAGCACACAATCATCTACATACAATAGTCAGATCAACTACATCGAGCACA
This sequence comes from Taxus chinensis, assembly GCA_019776745.2. NCBI lineage: Eukaryota > Viridiplantae > Streptophyta > Pinopsida > Cupressales > Taxaceae > Taxus > Taxus chinensis. The sequence goes on from CM034150.1 coordinate 133,020,237, forward strand.
TAAACAAATAAATATGTTGCAAATATTAAAAGTGGGTTAAGATCCAAAGAACCCATATTATAGATAAACTCGATGCATCACAAGTCAGCCTAACAAACACAATTTTGAAGTGGGTGAATCCACGTCGGTTCCATCGAAGATCACGCAATTTTTGTATTGTTGTAGAAAATTACAGCATTAAATCAATTGGATGGGTGTGCACAAGTCAAAGCATGGACATCCGTCTCGTAACCATAGTAGGTACAAACAAATCCCTTGCAAAATCATTCATTCCCTCTTCTAAATAAAATACCATCAAACTACTCCTACACAAATCCTCACAAGCTGAACAACTCTTCATGTGCATCAACAAGCACAAAACATTACAACATAGACGCACTAATATAGTAGGTGCAAAAGAACAATACAAAACAGGCACGTTCACAAAAAATAGGTACCATTGAATCTTGTGCCTTGACCTTTCCCTCTTGTGGAAGTGGTTATTCCTCTACTCTATTCCTCTTGCAAATTGTTTGTGCTTGCTTCACTCTCTTGCTCATGCACCATTTGTTCTCTACCACCTCCAATATTTCCTTTGTTCCTCACAACATTCTTTATATACACCAACTTTTCCTCAGTTCTCCAGGCATATTGAGATGTTGCTTCCACTATCTACATCTTTACTATACTAACCTTATCTCGGATCATCCACCATAGTCAACTGATATACCGCACTAGCTTGTCTTGATCCATTTCACTATGACTGTCGTGAATTGTGTTCATGTAAAAAGCCTCTGTATATTCCTTCACATTTAGCTCATTTTGTTGCAAATTTTACAACATCTATAACATATCCAACTAGTAATCACCAAGCTAAAATTTCCCTTTTAGCTTCGCAACCATGTGCTTCCATCGATCAATTGTGTTTGTGTGTATAAAACAATATATCGGCAATAAGTCATAAGTTTGTGCAGTTTCGCTATAATTGAATAAAATATGCCATTGTTATTGATATTTTCATTGTTAAGTATATTCCGATGTGAAATTATGAATGCAGCACGACCTAAAGCAGTGTTTCATTAGGACCCCTAACCATAGCTACATGAGTAATGAGTATATCTATGTTGTTGTAGATAGATTTTCGAAGATGGCATACTTCATAGCTTGTAAAAAAACAAGCGATGCTACTCATTTTTCTACTTTTTTCTTAACAATAGTAAGATTGCACAAGTTGCCGAAAAGTATTGTCTTAAATAAGGGCACAAAGTTTTTGGGGCATTTTTGGCATTCTCTGTGGAGAAAGTTAGGCACTAAATTGAGTTCCAGTTCAGCCTCCCATCCTTATATGGATGGGAAAACCAAGATTGTCAATGGAAGCCTCGAAAATTTGTTTAGATGCTTGGTTGGGAATAAACCATGACTATGGGTCCATGGGATACTACTTTGGCACAAGCTGAGTTTCCAAACAACTACTCGGTTAATAGGAGTACAACAAAGAGTCGTTTACAAATTGTATATGCATGCATCCATAGAGGTGTACATGAGTTAAGAAATACATCTGGTTTGGTAAGAAGTGTTGTAGTGGAGGGATTTGTTGAATATATGCATGAGCTACACAAACAGGTCAAGGAAAACTTGGAGAAGAGAACATTGAGATACAAGCAACACGCTGATCGCAAGACAAGAAATCAAGAATTTAAAGTTGGAGAGTTGGTCTTAGCTCACTTGAGGAAGGAAAGGTTAACAAAAGTAACTTATAACAAGTTAAAATGGAAAAAAATTGGACCATATAAGGTGTTGAGAAAGTTTGTAGCGAATATCTACAAGATAGAGCTCCCAAAAAGGTGGATATCTCATCAATCTTCAACATTGTTGATTTCCACCCTTATTATGAAGGACCAACAAATGGTGAAGCAAGTACAAGTTTAGATCCATCAATGGGGAATTGGGCACGGCAATTACCTAAGAAGGTAAGGAGATGAGATAATTGATTGAATCACGAGTAATCAAGGAGACGAGAGAAGGAATACATGTATTTGGTGAAGTGCAAGAACAAGACAGTTAAAGAAGCAATGTGGATGTATGCATCCAAAGTTCCTAAACTTGGAATCTCAGTCCAAGATTTCATATAATGATCATGCGAAGTTTCTCATGTTTCATTCCACTTATTTGGCATGTATGAAGCAAGTGCATCTGAGTCCACAATTTATTCAGGGAACATTTCATAAAACACTTGGCACATGTATGGTGTTAGTTGGAATTCCTCGACAAACCTTAGCCAAAACAAATTATATGGATTTGTCAGGTTTCGTAAGGATATAGTGTGCGAAGATTTATATGCAATAAGACAAAGCAAATTGAGAGTTTCAAAAACAAGAAAATCCTTCCAAAATAAGCCAAAAAACGTTTTTTTAGATGGTTGTCCATATTCCATGATTAGGAGAGTGTAAGGGACGCCCAAGAATGCTAGAAAAATATTAAAACAAGGAGTTTTAAAGACAGCAACAGGAAAAACCAAAATACAATAAAAAAACAAAGGGAAAAGGGGACATTTTGGGTGTGTGAGAGTTCGAGCAAATGGTGCAGTCATTCCAAAGTCTGAATCAATATTTGAGGTGGGTTTTTTACTTACATGTATTAGGGGAAAATATTTTTCGGATAGTTCCTCTTTAATAGTGAGAATTTGAGCTTAAAAATCAATGTAAATGTCTAACAAAATGCTAGGAGGATATGTGGACTTATGTAATTGATGAAAAGCAATCTTGAGCAAGTGGTAAGTCATTTTGAAGTGTTAGAGGCCTAAAATTCATGGAGTAAGAGAGTGAAATTCATTTTGTTAATTTTTGTGTTGATTTGTGAATGTGTGTGTGCCTTGGGAAGGTTGAAAAATGTATTGCAGTCAATATAACAGGTCTGGTTCTGTGTGAGGTCCATTAGAGGTCGTGAATGTGTTAGAATAGGTTGTGACACTCACTTTGACTACTGATAAACCTTGGTAACTGTCATTTCAAATAATTCCGAGTCTTAAAAGATATACCTAGCTTACTAGTTAAAATTACTATTTAATGAAAGCATTTGCAAATCTTTCACAAAAGGCCACCAAAAAATGGGAATACCATAGAAAGGTATAAATAAGTGTGGAAAAGTCCCCAAAAAAGAATCCCCCTTGCACATAGTCTCCTACACTAAACTGATCTGAGGAGCATCTAACTCTAACAACCTAACTAGGGCTAACCTTTTAGTGGGTTGTTGAAACCCCTAGCATTTAGTGATAGAATCTTTGTTTAATAACATTCGTATGGGGCTGGTTAACTCTAAGTGCCCCAATGATAGGCCTATGCCTACCTTGTATTTCAATAGCAGCCTTTCCCTGAGCATGTTGCAAAAATGACATCCTGCCCACAAACCCCAAGCCCACCTCCTTTCTGTAATCTACACCCAAACCACCTGACAATGGACCACCAGATAATGACCCAGATTTCTTGGATCTTAAATGATATTTGTTTCCCCCCATTTCCACAAGACCCAGAAAAGAATACCTCCTCAACAGAATTATTAGAAGTTGAATAAGTATCAGAACATGAAGAAACATTAAAATTCTTCCCACCCTTTGACCCTAAATTCTTAGATAAAGGAATATCCTTACTCACACCCTTTGGACACCTCTTTACAAACTTGGAAGTTTTTACACCTTCAGCTAAAGAGGCCAAATCTCCAAGTATGAATCAGATTCAGATCAGAAGACAAGGGGTTACCAATTATAGGAATGGACTTACCAGCAGGAGTGACTACGCCTTGCCACCTTCCACATTGAACTTAGACCCTTCAAAAGAAACTCCTTCAATTTACGCCAGAATTACCAAAGTAGCTAACAAAGGGGCAACTTCCAACCCAAAAGGAGCGAAAGTTCCAACACCATCTCTGACTGAGACAAAAATCTACATCAGAACCAATCTTCGATTCGGCCTGAGGGTGTAATGTCCCTCTTTCTCGATTAGTTTGGTCGAAGACCTTTTGGCCTGTTTTGTCTACCCGACGGCCAAAAGGGAGTTTTCAAGGGTGACTTCGGTTTATTATTTTATTATATGTTGCTCGAATTAAAGTAAAATATCATTAAAGCACATATAATGAATTAATAGACTGTTTGAGTGATTTTGACTTAGGAAAGTGCATTTAAATAAATTAATAAATCATTTAAATTGCCTTCCTAGCCAAAAATGCGACTTGTTTGGGTAATGGCCAAATATACCCAAAAGTGCGACTTGATTAGTGAAGAAAAAATAATTAATTAAATATTAATTATATGGTGTTAGCCAAAAAGTGTGATTTGGCCTTTGGAGGGTTTTTGGCTATATGAGTAAAAATGCGACCTGGGTAAAGCATTCAGAATATTATTATTTTCACTCAGCAGTTATCACAGAGCTTTTGCAGACAGAATCCAAGGATGAAAACCCTCTGGATTATTCCTCTTGCGGACGGAAACCCCAGGAGCAGTGAGAGAAGCTTCCATCCAGGAATCTTCATTGTTTACACCAATTATTCAGCATTTCAGCAGTTTCAGAGAAAAGAATAAATTGCAGTTGTGGGCTTTTGCACATCTATCTGAGTGGGGGCGGCTTCTTCTACAGTTATTTCTTGCTGTGTCAGAGGTATTTTTCATGATAGATATTTATTGTAATTCCCAGCAGCAAATATATCAAATCGGCTAGGGTTTTGGTTCATTTACTGTGGGTTTTTGGACAATCGTTGTTATTAAATGTTTCTGCAGATTTAAATTTGTATTGTTGTAATATTTAGCTACAGAAATCATTATTAAATATACAGCTGAAATATTTATAAAGAAATCTGCCAGTTAAACCCTAGGCGCCTATTCTACGTTTGCCCGGTTTGCGGGGTTTGCTATATTTAATTTATCTATGCAGTTTCAGTGTGATGTTTCATGAATTCTTTTGATATTATCAGTTCAGATCTGAGCCAGGGCATTATATAAAATATATATGTATATATATTCAGACAAAAAAACAGGTTTGGGATCTTTCAGTGGTATCAGAGCAGAGTATCCTCCCAGCCTGTGTGGGAAGGAAGCAGACAGGGTATTAAAACAGGAATCAGCTTTGGATGCATCACAGAGAGGACGGTCCACACAGATACTACACCCGCAGACGAGCACGACTCAAAGTTGGTATTGCAGGTGGTGACAGAATGGAATATTTGGGCGAGAGACCTGAGAGTCCTCCTCGAGAGGAACATGCAGATCCAGATAGGCATTTTATTCGGGATATGGCAGCCACGCAGAGGCAGTTATTACAGACCGTGGAGCGCATGGGCACTACTTTGGACAGATTGGCACTAGACAAGCCGCGGGACAGGCACGGCAGGAGGGATAGATCCGCATCAGTTGCTAGTAGCCACAGGGATCATAGCAGATCACCTTTAGAGATTGGGAGTGTTAGGGGATCACCACGCCGTGAGCGGAGGCATACTCATACAGAGGTGAGGAGACCTACACGCACTGCAGATAGGCCTATGCAGCCTAATTTCTTGCCTAGAGGTGACACACCAGAGATTGAGGGACGACCGAAAGAAGTAGCTTTTCCGGATACTATCATGGCAGTCAGCGATGAGTGGAGGAGTTTGCCGCAGCATGTGAGGGATGCATTTCCCCTCCCGCAGTATTGTGCTCAGAGGAGAGATAGCATGAGGGTTGGACAGGACAGGAGACCTCGAGTACAGCAAAACAGAGATTTACAGCAGGTTACCAATAAGGTAACCCTCTCCACTTTTGATGGTAGTGGAAAGATCAGTGCCAGGGCTTGGATTCACAAGCTCGACAACTATCTTACCCTTAAGCCCATGAGAGAGCAGGAGGCCATACAGTTCGCTACATTGAACCTTGAGGGGGTAGCTTATGATTGGTGGCACCATGGGGTTACGCAGGGTCATGAGCTTCTACATTCATTCAGGGATTTCAGTGATAGATTGATTGCGAGATTTGATCGCAAGGATGTGGAGTTATATTACAGGGATTTGGCACAGCGCAGACAGAGTGGACATGTTGATTCTTACATCAACGAATTTCAGCGGATAGCCGTTATGGTTCTAGAGATGCCTGAGAAGAGGGTGGTGATGTTATTTATAAAGGGCCTCCATGACAGGATGAGAGGATTGGTCAAGGCTCTTAAGCCGAGGACATTGCATGATGCCATTCAGATGGCATTAGACTTGGACACATCCCCCACTTCCTATCAGCCCACTTCTTATCAGCCCAATAAGAAGTTTCCCACGAACTCCAGGCCATTTCAGTGCTCTACCGCCCCACAGAAGAGTGCACCACCTCCTAAGGTGGATCAGGAGACTCGCAACGAGTTAAGGAGGAGGAAGCTTTGCTTTCATTGCAAAGACCATTGGGAGCCTGGACATCGTTGCCTTGGTAAAGGCAAGGTGCATCTCATTGAGGTGATTTCAGATGTAGAGGATGATCACTCGCCAAATACAGATGCAGAGGATGAGGGCGGTGACCATGATGCACAGGGGGAGCAGCCCCAAATAGAGCTTGGCGAGGGCTAGGCATTGGATTCATCCGATGTTACTATTGCTACACTTTCAAGTGTTCCTAGGTACCATCCCTTTCGGCTGAAGGGAGTTCTTATGGGACAGCGGATTGTTTGTCTGGTTGATAGTGGAGCTACGCACAACTTCATTGATGAGGGGTTGGCTGCAAAGCGGGGATTATAGGTTGAGGAATTTGAGGGGTTTAGTGGACGGGTGACAAATGGATTTGCTATCAGTTGCACTAAGAGGATTCCACGACTTAGTATTCAGATGGGGGACTATACATTGACCGATGACTTCTATGTTATTGGACTTGGTGAGATTGATACAGTATTGGGTATTCAGTGGTTATAGTCCCTTGGCAGATATGTGCAGGATTTCCATAGGATGGAGTTGGAGTTTATGGTGGATAAGAAGAAGATTGTACTTCGGGCTCTTTCTGACAGTGGGCCTAGATTTTTTTCTGCACGCATGATGGAGTCTATAGTGATACATGGAGAGGTTGCATGGGCAGCCCAGTGTTTCATTTCATCCAAATATTCTTCAGACGATGAGCAACCTTATCATATTGACATCCAGTCCATACTGGATAAGCACGGCCCAGTGTTTGGTGACATTCCTCCAGGTAGACCACCAGATAGAGGGTTTGAGCATGTTATAGAGCTTGAGGAGGGTGTTAAACCCTTGATGACTACGCCTTATCGCCATCCTAAGACATACAAGGATGAGATAGAGAAGGCCATTAGAGAGCTCTTGGAGATGGGACACATCCGTCCTAGCTCTAGTCCCTTTGCTTCTTCAATTGTGTTGGTAAAGAAGAAGGATGGAACCATGAGGATGTGCATTGACTATCGTGCACTGAACAAGAAAACCATCAAAAACAGGTATCCCATTCCCCACATTGATGAGTTGTTAGATGAGCTGCATGGATCTATCTACTTCTCAAAGATTGATCTTCGATCAGGCTACCACCAGATTAGAGTTCGGGATGAGGATATCCACAAGACAGCCTTCAGGTGTCACTATGGGCACTATGAGTTCTTGGTGATGCCATTCGGACTCACTAATGCACCTGCTACATTTCAGTCATGTATGAACCATCTCTTCAACAGGCAATTGGGGCAGTTTATGTTGGTGTTTTTTGATGATATTCTGATTTATAGCAGGACATGGGATGATCATTTGGGGCATCTTGATGAGGTACTTAGCATAATGGAGACTCGGTCTTTATTTGCTAAGATGTCCAAGTGTGAATTTGGACTTATGGAGATATTGTATCTGGGGCATGTCATTGGGGCCAATGGGGTCAAGGTCCATCAGGAGAAGATACAAGCAATGCAAGATTGGCCACCACCCAGGAATATCTCTGACTTGCGAGGATTCTTAGGATAATGTGGTTATTACAGGAGGTTCGTGAAGGGTTATTCTCAGTTGGTAGCTCCATTGACAAATCTTACACGGAAAGGTGCATTCAGTTGGTCAGATGAGGCACAAGTGGTATTTGAGAGGCTCAAGGTAATTATGAGTACCTGTCTAGTTTTGGCTCTTCCAGATTTCTCACGGCCCTTCATTTTAGAGTGTGATGCTTCGGGATTGGGGATTGGTACGGTTATTATGCAGGATCGCCATCCTATTGCCTTTGAGAGCCGGAAGCTGAGGGATAATGAGAGACTGTATTCCACCTATGATAAGGAGATGCTTGCCATTATGCATGCCTTGGCAAAGTTTAGACAATATTTGGTGGGTGGAAAATTTGTGGTGAGAACCAACCACAACAGTTTGAAATATTTCCTAGAACAAAAAGAACTCAATGAGAGGCAACAAAAATGGGTCAGCAGGATCCAGGCATATGATTTTGACATTGAGTATGTCAAGGGGACGAAGAATGTAGTGGCTGATGCACTTTCTAGGAAACCCCATCTCGCTGCCCTATGTTCTTTGAGCGAGATTTCAGCAGATTGGAAATCTCAACTGTTAGTTGAGTATTCCAAAAACACTTGGGCATGTGACATTATGGATGGAAAAATTCAGGATGGCCGGTATAAGGTAATAGCTGATCTGATTTTGTATAAGGGCAGAATTTACCTAGTTCCTGAATCTGAACTTAAGGAGAAGATTATGCATGCTTACCATGATGCACCACTTGCAGGACATCCAGGGTATTTTAAAACATACAGGCAGATTAGAGAGAGATTCTCCTAGAAGGGTCTCGAGGATGATGTCTTGCGCCATGTCCGCGAGTGTATGACTTGTCAGCAGAACAAGTCAGAGCATACTTTCCCAGCTGGTTTGCTACAGCCATTGCCTATACCGGAGCAGAAGTGGGAAAGCATTTCGATGGATTTCATTACAGGTCTTCCCGTGGTGCAAGGGAATGATCGCATTTATGTGGTAGTGGATCGGTTGAAAAAATATGCACACTTTTTCACTGTTCCTACCAGCTTCAAGGCACCTCACGTGGCTGATTTGTTCTTTCGTCAGATATTCAGGTTGCATGGGCTTCCGAAGAACATAGTTAGTGACCGAGATAGTAGGTTTATGAGCATATTTTGGCAGGAGCTTTTCCGTCTGGTTTACACTAAGCTGACTCCTAGCACTAGTTATCACCCTCAGATGGATGGACAAACAAAGATTGTGAACAAATGGATAGAGGGTTATCTTCGCAACTACGTTGCAGGACAGCAGAAGGCATGGGTTAATTTGTTGTATTTATGTGAGTATTGCTATAACACCACTTACCATATGTCTATTGGTATGACTCCATTCCGAGCACTTTATGGGTATGATGCGAGATCCTTTGTTGATATGGCATTTGGGGATAGTAGAGCTCCCAAGGCTCAGGAGAGTTTACAGGATATTCAGGAAATCCTTAAGGTGCTTAAGGAAAACATTCAGCGGGCCCAGAATCAGCAAAAAATGTATGCAGATAGGCACCGAGTGGAGAGATTATTTGAGATAGGGGACATGGTTTTTCTACGACTTCAGCCTTACAGGCAAAGTACTCTCAAGAAGAGTGGGGCTGAAAAGCTCAAACCGCGATTTTATGGGCCATACAGGGTGTTGAGGAGAGTTGGTGAAGTGGCATATGAGCTGGAGTTGCCTTCTGAGAGTAAGATACATAATGTTTTTCATGTGTCTTGTTTGAAAAAGGCTTTGGGGCAGAACATTATTTCCTCTACAGATTTGCCACCCCTGGATGAGGAAGGGAGATTAGACATAGTGCCAGAGGAGATCTTGGACAGCCGAGAGAGGAGACTGAGGAACAGGGTCATTCGGGAGTTCCTGGTGAGGTGGAAAGAATTACCAGAGGAGGATGCTACATGGGAAGGCGAGATTATATTACAGCATCCAGCTCTACAGTTGCTTGGGGACAAGCAATCTCGGGAAGGGAGGATTGTAATGTCCCTCTTTCTCGATTAGTGTTATCCCGTAAAATTGACAAGGGCAATTTTACAGATAACCATACCGAAATTTTGTTCCGATCCCTCGTCGGGGATCCCTTGCGTTTGGAACGTTGCAAAATCCCTTTCCGGGAATTTTGGTTTTCCGAACTTAGTCGTTTTTGGTCTTTTTGGCCGGGATGGGCGCATAGAATGACTATGCAACATCAACTTTTGATGCGCCCCCTTTAAAGCCTTTGGCGCATCCTTTCTTGTGTCAACAGTCATTTTGATGCGCCTCTCTATGTTGAGGCTTCCCTGCGTGCGCCAAGGCGCACATTTTCTTCTGTCAACACCGCTTCCAGTGCGCCATAGGCGCACATATCTTCATGTTGACGAGTCTTTCGGTGCGCCAAAGGGCGCATGCTTTCTCATGTCGATAGCTCATTTGGTGCGCCCCTTTAGAAAGTTGGTGGCGCATTTATTACTGCCTCGCCTATAAAAGAAGTACTTGGTCACTAACTCTGAGGACCCCAAAGCTCAAATCCTTTTTGAATCATCAGGGATGGGGAACTATTTCTTGTCTACCAAGTCTGACAAAATGGTTGTTCTCGTTCAAGAAGAAGATCTTAATAAGATCTGGACTTTGCAGTTTGATGGCAGCTGCGCAACCAGTGGATGTGGCGCCGGAGCCGTGCTAATATCTCCCGAAGAGGAGATTATTCCTCTCTCTTTCAAGTTGCAGTTTTTTAATGAATAACACCGCTGAGTATGAATATTTGATACTTCGGCATGCAGGCAGCAAGAGAGAGAGGGATCAAAAATCTGAAAGTGCAAGGTGATGCAGAGCTAGTTGTGAATCAAGTTAAAAGGATTTACCAAGTGAAGAATGAAAGGCTCAGGCATTACCGTAATGAGTATGGGACAGCATTGAAGAGTTTGATGCTTTTTCAATTGAATCCATTCCAAGAACTCAAAATGACATGGCCGATTCATTGGCTGTTTCAGCATCCCTCATGCTCCCTCACCCAGGTTTGAAAACAAACAAATACACCATTGAGGTGGTTTTCCGCCCGAGCGTGCCAGACAATTCTCAGCATTGGCAAGTATTCAACGATGACAATCAACTCATTGCCTTTCTAGAGAAGGCGGAAAATTTTAAGGAATTGCACTTTGAAGGATCCACTTCTATGTGCCGCGAATCAGTCACTGATCAAGACGATAAATCCGAAGGGAACGACGGCATATGTCAGCTCAAAGGAAATAAAATCCCGAAGGGCCTAGTTTCTCTGGAGCGGTTGTTCAACAGGCATGATCGTTTTGTGAAAAAGAAAGGCGAGATGATGCCTGACTCATCCCCAGAAACCGAACCGGTCAATTTAGGTTCGGTAGAGCATCCGCAATTCGTGAACATTGGAAAATTTGCACGCCAGAAGAGAAGCAAGTTTGTCAAACTGCTGAAGAAATACATGGATGTATTGGCATGGTCCTACGCCAATCTAAAGTCTTTTAAGCCAAAGGACGTCCAGCATGACATCCCGTTGAAAGAAGATGTCAAAGCCTTTCGCCAGAAGCAGAGGCATTATAATCCTAAGATCTCAGGCACCATCCAGGCCGAAATTCAGAAAATGCTGGATGCAAGAATCATCTTTCCTATCCATCACAGTACTTGGGTAGCAAACATTGTGCCAGTATGCAAGAAGAACGGGGAAATACGCATATGCGTAGATTTTCAAAATTTGAATCAGGCTTCCTTGAAAGAAAACTACCCACTTCCTATAATGAATCAAGTTACTGCAAGCAGTAACTGGATCAGAGATGCTGTCCATGCTTGATGGTTTTTCAGGCTACAATCAAATTGAAGTTTCACCTGAAGATCAATTTAAAATAGCATTCACTACTCCCTGGGGTACATTTTCCTACAGCAGGATGCCTTTTGGCCTAACCAATGCTGGCGCCACTTTTCAGTGGGCCATGGACCTGGCATTCAAAGGTATGATGGGGAAGGTCATTGTCGTTTATCTAGATGACTTGACTGTGTTCTCTAAACAATGAAGTGATCATTGTGATCACCTAGAGCAAGTGTTGGCCAGATGCCGAGAACATGGGATTTCCCTGAACCCGAAAAAGTCTGTTTTTGGAGTCACAGAAGGAAAGTTGTTAGGACATGTTGTTAGCAAAGAAGGAACAAAGATAGATACCGAAAGAGTCAAGGCTATTCAGAGCCTTACTCTACCTACAAGTAAGACTGGCGTTCATTCTTTCTTCGGAAAGGTGAATTTTCTCAGGCGTTTTGTTCCCGACTTTGCTGAGAAAACTCGTCATATATTGGACATGATGAAAGGGTCACCAACTTTCCGATGGAGCGAGGAGGGGAAAAGGTCGTTTGAGGAAATAAAAGCTTCCGTTGCTCACGCACCAGTCCTGGTATGTCCCGATTTCTCCAAGGACTTTATCATGTATAGTTATGCATCTGAGCATACTGTGTCTGCCATCTTGATGCAAAAGAATTTGGAGGATGTTGAATCTCCGATTGCGTTCATGAGCTCTCCCCTCAAGCCTCACGAATTAAAAATGTCTCAACTGGAAAAGCATGCCTTCGCCGTTGTCAAAGCAGTCAAAAACTTTAGGTATTACATTTTAAACTCTCATACGGTGGTTTTGGTTCCTGACACGGCAGTCAAATCAATTCTAACTCAACAGGAGTTAGGAAGCTTGCGAGGAAATTGGATTGCAAAGGTCCAGGAGTACGACCTGGATATAAAACCAACCAAGCTGGTAAGAGGCAAGGGCCTATGTCAGCTTATGGCTGAAAACAAAGATTCAGAAAGTCCTGAGGAAAAGGATGATTGTACCAATGAAGCACAAAGCCATTGGAGACAGCCCATTCTCTGCCTCTGGTCCTATTTGTTGCAACTAGTGATGAATGGTATTCCGATATTGCTTTCTTCCTCACCTACGGCGAATGTCCAGCTCACCTAACTGCAAAGGAGAAGCGCACTATAAAGCTCAGAGCAGCCAAATATGTCATCTGGGATGATGGTTTATACAAACGCGGGATAGATGGTGTCTTCTTGCGATGTGTCGACAAGCCACAGCAGGTGAAGTTACTTGAAAGTTTTCATAATTCAGCCTGTGGAGGCCACTTCTCCTCCTCCGTGCCGGCACACAAGATCATTCGAGCCAAGTACTATTGGCCGATGCTTTTCCAAGATACAGCTACCTGGGTAGCAAAATGTGAACCTTGCCAGCAGTTCGTCGGCAAGCCCAAGTTGGCTGCTTTTCCCCTCAAGCCGGTCGTTGTCAACGAACCATTCAGGCAGTGGGGAATTGATTTTATTGGTGCACTCAATCCCCAATCGAGTGCCGGACATAGTTATGTCCTTACAGCAACGGATTACTTCACCAAGTGGGTGGAAGCCATACCTGTCAAACACGCCACTTCTGAGGTTGTTTGCAGTTTCATCAAAGAAAACATCATTGTCAGGTTTGGCGTCCCAAACAAAATTATTGCTGATAATGCTTCTAACTTCTCCTCACGAGAAATTATTAGTTTTTGCTATGAATACGGGATAACTTTGGCTCACGCCTCAGATTATTACCCTCAGGGAAATGGTCAGGCAGAATTCAGTAACAAGAACTTGGTGACCATCATACGAAAACTAGTGGATGAGAATCAACGAATGTGGCACAAGTCCTTATACGACGCTTTGTGGGCAAACCGCGTTACTCCTAAGAGGTCCCTCGGTATGTCACCTTTTCAAGTGTTATATGGCACTGATGCCGAGCTTCCCATTTCTGTTGAACTCCCTGCTCTGCGCTTAGCATGAGCTATTGAAGATGAAACTTTCCAAAATTCTCTTGAAAAGAGGATCATGTATCTGACAGAGCTCGAAGAAAAGAGAGTAAGAGTGATCGACAGGATCACCGAACATCAGAATCAAGTCAAGAGACTGTTCGATAAAAAAGCTAAGCAAAGAAGTTTCCAGGTGGGAGACCTCGTCCTTCTGTGGGACAAGCGAAGAGAGCCAAAAGGCATGCACGGAAATTTTGATTCCCTATGGAGAGGACCTTTCAAGATCAAGCAGCTCAATGGAGAGAATAGTTTCTATCTCTCATATCTGGATGGAACCGAACTCCCGCTTCCCTATAGCGGGCAGCATCTGAAAATCTTCAGGAAGTAGAGCTTGCTCTCTTCTTTGTACAGTTTGCTTTAGTTGTGTGTTTGTTTTTGTCGTGTGTTTGCTTTCTGTTTGTTGTGTGTTTCCTTTGTTCTCCCTTCGGTCGCCCTTGTTTTTCACTCTGTTACCCGATGGATAGGCACATGAGATCTGGGATTCTCTACCCCCGAGTTTGCTCAGGGATAGTCCCCAGAAAGAGCCAGCTGTTATCCCGTAAAATTGACAAGGGCAATTTTACAGATAACCATACCGAAAATTTTGTTCCGATCCCTCGTCGGGGATCCCTTGCGTTCGGAACGTTGCAAAATCCCTTTCCGGGAATTTTGGTTTTCCGAACTTAGTTGTTTTTGGTCTTTTTGGCCGGGCGCATAGAATGACTATGCAACATCAACTTTTGATGCACCCCCTTTAAAGCCTTTGGCGCATCCTTTCTTGTGTCAGCAGTCATTTTGATGCGCCTCTCTATGTTGAGGCTTCCCTGCGTGCGCCAAGGCGCATGCACCTTCCTGTCAACATATCTTTTGTTGCGCCTCTTTCTGGTGCGCCAAAGGCGCACATTTTCCTCTGTCAACACCACTTCCGGTGCGCCATAGGCGCACATATCTTCATGTTGACAAGTCTTTCGGTGCGCCAAAGGGCGCATGTTTTCTCATGTCGACAGCTCATTTGGTGCGCCCCTTTAGAAAGTTGGTGGCGCATTTATTACTGCCTCGCCTATATATAGGCGCGTCTACGCTGTCATTGTCACCGGAGCAATCACGTGACTATTTTCATTATTTTCTCTGACCCTGTCAGCGCACCTGCCTTGTCGCTTTCGATTGCATTGTGGACCCGTTCTCACGCTTTTTCATCGTTTATATCCGGGTAAGTGGCCTTCTGCCCTTCGTGCGTTTTGTTTTGTGGTTTTTGGCTGTTTGTGGGTGTGTTTTGGATTGAAAAGAAAGATAAAATTCATCAATTTTCTTCCTTCCCCCTGCTGTCTTTCCACATTTCCTCCTCCTCTTTCCAGATCTGCTGGTAGAGGAAGCTCTGTCCTAAAAAATAATAGCTTGGAACCCCTTTTGGTATAACACCTCTTCATATCCCACAATGAAACTTGCAAAGAAGCTTAGCCATATGTGGAAACCCCTCTGAGAAAATCTAAACCTAAAAGAAAAAGGAAAACTGTATTTTCCTTTGGCGCATTGGCATTCCATGCAACATCAAAAACAGTCGCGCCCTTGGCGCACCTGTCGCCCCTGTTACACAATGAGCAGCCGCGCCAATGGCGCGCTTTCCCTGCCTGCTTCATCATAAAAAGATGCGCCCTCATGGCGCACTTCCCTCGCATGCTGCAAATGCTTTACATGCGCCACTTGGCGCATCAAACTTGGATGCAACATAAAGATTTCCTGCGCCCTCTTGGCACACCCTGCATCCATGTAACAGTCTCTTTCTATGCGCCAAATGCAAAGCTATACAAGGCGCAGGCGCGTCCCTCATCGCAGCAATGTTGTGTCATGCGGACCCTCCATGCGCCGTGCCAGTTCCCTTAAGCGCGCCAAAATGCACATGTTACATAAACCCTATATGCGCCCTTTGGTGCACCGATGTTCCATGCCAACACAAATTTTTCATGCGCCTTTTACAAAATACATCCATATGGCGCGGGCGCACTTGTCCTTACAGCAACACAGAATGCATCCTGCAGTGTCTGCGCGCCATGCGCCCTTTGGCGCTGATTTAACCCTTGCAACAGTCTTTTCCTGTGCGCCTTACCTATTTAGCTCTGCAAACTGCAATATCCATGCGCCATGCGCCCTAAGGCCTTTAAATTGCTAACTCTTTCTTCTGTCAAGCATTTCAATGGAAAATCAAGCAGCTGACACGGCTTTCTTCGATTGGGTTTCACGTCTTATTCTTGCAGATCAGCAATTAAGCTCAGAAGAACATATGTCAACATCAAGCAAGAGACCCACCAAATCCAAAGGCAAGGCCAAGCTTACAGAGGAAGAAATGAAATATAAGTATCAGAGGGTCAGAATGCCCGACTCCCAGGCCGAGTGTGACCTGGACATCAGAGACTCAGAGTTGGGTCATATCGATATGGAGGAATTCTGGGTCAGGACTCAGAAGGTCACAAGAAGTCCATGGATGGACAAACTGATAGGCAGTGCCCTGCACTTCGCTGGAGGAATCCCAGTCAGCGCCGTTAATAATGAATTCATGATGGTGGTTGCCCAGTGCTACACCAAAGACACAAGATGTGTCGTAAATAAGAAGGGCGAGGTTGTAATCAACCTCACTGCCCGCCACTTTGAGATAATACTCGGCATTCCTCATCACCGGCACTTTGTGGCCGTTAGCCAAGAGGACTGCATCAAGGCATGGGACGACAATGAAGATCAGTGCATGCAGCTGATGAACGAGGTCTATCTCAAGAACAAAAAGGTGGTGACCCGTTGGCCACAGATCATTCACCGCAGCGATTTTTCAGAGGAGCTCAGTGACACCATTACGTTCCTGAGCAGGGTGTTTGGGCTTCCTGACGCCCACTTTTTCCATAAATGGATGTTGCGGTACTTAGAGACTATGAACAAGAATGTGCCCGATCAACACTTTTGTTGGGCAAAAATAATAAGCAGCTACAACAATTTAATACAACTGGGAGATTCTACATGAATTCCTATGTTGTTTACGCTGCAGCTTCAGAAAGGGACTACCCAGCCCTGATGCGGAGTGGGGTTTGGCCCCAGGTCAAAATTTATGAATACTATCCAGAATTGAAGCTGGAAAATAGCATCCCTCAATTTACAAAGATCAACGATGCATTTTTCTACTTCATCATCTGCCTGTTGAGGCCAAATATGACTTACGGTCGCACGACCAAGAGCATAGTGACAGCCACTGAGAAATGGGGGGCCCTGTTCACCCAATTCCCCACATTCACCTATCTGAGGGCAGCTAACTTCTTGGGAGAGCCAACTAGATTGCCAAGGTATGCTGGACCAAAGTTGATTCTGCTGGAGCTGTCAAGACAGCTAGTCACTTATCATGAAAAGTGCCAAAAAAGAAAGAAGGGTGGAACTCCTTTCCCCCTCACAGTGGGTAGATATACATGTCTGACTCACCACAAGGCAAAAGACATGTTTGCAGAGCTGGAGCTGCTCAATCTGAAACATGACTTCCCAGCAAGGCCTACCTTCGACCCAAGAAATTGTCTTCCTAGGGCCAAGCTCGATCCAATCCACATCCCTTAGATCGAGGATATTTACATTGACCTATATCATGAGGTGGAGCTCAGGAGGAAGGACCATTCTCGGTTGGCCTTGGCAGAAATCATCCAGTATGGGGTAGCCATCGTCCCCAAAGGCTACCAAACTACTGAGGAGGAAGTGGATCAAGTATATCTTGACACAGGTGGGGACGATTGGCCTTTTGCGGCAATTGATAGAACCAAAGCTCCTCAGACAATTGAGGAAAGGGTCAAGGAAACTCTGCGCAGAACAGAGCATTGGTGCCGAATGAACGGGCTCATCTACCTCGGAGTCGATTTCACAACCTCTCCGTTGGGTAACGCACCTCCTAGATCAAAACAGCAGCCTAAAGGCAAAGGAAAAGGCAAAGAGGGTGAATCCAGCACCACTCAAGAGGAAGCTCCTGAAAGTCCTCCTTCCGCTGCACCAGAACAAGTTGTAACTCTGGCTTCTCCAGAGAAAGAAGCAGAAGAAGATGTTCCAATAGGCCCATCCACTCAGGATGTCGGCACTGCTACAACAATTGAGGTCCCTTCTGTCCCTTCTTCTTCTCCTCCTTCCCCTCCTCGAGTGACTCAAGCGACCATTCCTTTGGTCGTGTCCTCTCCCCCTTCTTCTACTGTTCCTCCCGCTTCTTCGTCCATCTTCTCTTCTCTCGCGGACCTGTCCCCCTCCATTTCTTCCCTCATCTCTGAGCTCCCTTCCCTTCCTATGTCTTCCTCTCCTGCAGTATCTGTTCCTCCCGTGAGCACTTCTTCGGCCTCCCTCTCGATGCCGCCTCCAAGTGTCTCCACTTTTTTCCCTTCTACTACTGCAGCTGTCCCCTTCTTTATTTCTGGCCCTTGTCCCATAAGTCCAGCCTGGATCTCCCAGCACTTAAGTCAGCAGAAAAGGAAAGTTCCCATCACTCCGATGGACTTTTCCGTAATCCCGTCCAAAGGGGCAAAGAAACAGAAGCCTGTCACACGCTTCTCTCAGAGTGCCTCAGGAGAGAGGGTAATGGAGACCGCATACCCCAATCCTCTCAAGGATAAAAAGGATCTGTCTCGACAGATTATACAGTGACCCAAGTCACAATGGGTACGTCTTCTGAGAGCCTTCAGGGAGAGGCCTTATCTGCAGTCGACGCCCTCTGCAAGAAGCTTCAAGAAACAAAAGAAGAGAAAAGGCTATTGAAAGAGCAAAACAAACATCTGCTCCAAGCCTTACAGAAGATGGGCAGTGCACTCCCACAACTGCCGCCGAGACTCCTGAGCCTCTGAGCCAGGATAAAATTAATGAATATGCAAAGATCGGCGAGCAGGGTATGGCAGTTTCCGCTTGGAGGAGCCAGATCCTCAAAGACAGTGAAAAAGTAATCGCCAAGTTCTCTGATTTGTATCTGAACATCAACAAGGCGAATAAAGAGCTCCAAGCATTAGCAGGACCCATATCAGAAGAGCTGGACCATGCTAGGCTGTAGCATGAGACCTTTCAACAAATGTTCGACTGTTCAGTCGAAGATCTGGTCAAGTTCGGTGTCTTCGGTCATCCCAGGGCCCTCAATAAAGTCATTTCCACTCTGGACTACCGGATGGATCAACTGGAGTTTGTCCTTGAAAAGATCGACAAGGTAAAGGAAGAAGCCCTGGACACAATGCACCAAATGGAACAAATCGTTCTCAACATGTCTCCAGGGTTACTTACTCCTTCCTTCGCCTTAAGAAAAGTTGATGAAACCATCCAGATCTTCAAAGAGATCGTGTCACGAGGGCTGGGGCCAGAGGTCTCTTTTGACGCAGAGTCCATCAATAACCTGCTGGCCTGTCGGGATTTCATCGGGTTCCTCATAGAAGCTGAGAAAGAATATTCCAAACTCCCAGAGAAGCTCATAGACGAGCGGGAGACTTGCGAGGCGATCAGTGAGCGACACAAGGATCCTTCCCAGGATCAACTAGGGCCCATGATCAGCAAGTTCATGGAATACCATGCTCAATTCCACATCTCGTCACCTGAGCAGCAGCAGAAGCAGGCTACTCCCTTTCGGCCGCAGGATGACGATGATGAATAGTGGCTTCTTCTTCTTCTTCTTCTCTCTCTTCTTCGACTTTCTTTTTGTAAATATCTAAAGTATGTTGGCACAAAAGATGACATCATCCATGTTGCACCATGGGATGATGTCATCCATCAAGTTGTCAAAAGTCAACATGACTTTGAGATATTTTGTAAATATCTTTGTAAATAGGTGGTTGGCTCCTTTTTGCCTTCTTTTCTCTCCTTCTTCTATAAATACCCCAATACTTGTTGTATTGTGGATGAGTGAATATCTTTCAGATGAAAAATAGAAGTGAGGAGAAAAGACTTTGAGCTTTTTGTAACAGAAAGAATTATTAATACAATATTTAGACTTTGTGCTGAATACATGTGTTATTTGCATTGGATCTTTCTTACGTTAGATCTGTGTGTTTGTTCTGTTGAATTTACTTCTGTTTTATTGTCATTTATTCATCAGTATTGCTTTGCTCGTTTATGTAAGTAGGTTTGGCTCTGTTTACTACCAATCCCAAAACATAAACCCTCTGACCTTTCTGCTTTGGAATTCATTTCTTTTCTCCCTTCGGACCTGCTCTTCCTCCATCCTCTCTTTCATTCCTTTCTTTTCGCAGTTGGAAACACCCTACTGGGATGAGATCCCAAACCCCCAAAGGTGGAATATTGTGAGACTTGCACAGATTCCTGCTGGTAGAATAGCAATAAACCAGTTTTGCTTTGCTGACTCAAAGAGGGGCTATGCCCTGCACACTGTTGGCTCGTTTATCCATAGATCTGCCCAAGCGACAGATTTTATACCCAAAAGTGCGACTTGATTAGTGAAGCAAAAATAATTAATTAAATATTAATTATATGGTGTTAGCCAAAAAGTGTGATTTGGCCTTTGGAGGGTTTTTGGCTATATGAGAAAAAATGCAGCCTGGGTAAAGCATTCAGAATATTATTATTTTCACTCAACAGTTAGCACAAGGCTTTTGCAGACAGAATCCAAGGACGGAAACCCTCTGGATTATTCCTCTTGCGGACAGAAACCCCAGGAGCAGTGAGAGAAGCTTCCATCTAGGAATCTTCATTGTTTATACCAGTTATTCAGCATTTCAGCAGTTTCAGAGAAAAGAATAAATTGCAGTTGTGGGCTTTTGCACATCTATCTGAGTGGGGGCGGCTTCTTCTACAGTTATTTATTGTTGTGTCAAAGGTATTTTTCATGATAGATATTTATTGTAATTCCCAGCAGCAAATATATCAAATCGGCTAGGGTTTTGGTTCATTTACTGCGGGTTTTTGGACAATCGTTGTTATTAAATCTTTCTGCAGATTTATATTTGTATTGCTGTAATATTTAGCTGCAGAAATCATTATTAAATATACAGCTGAAATATTTATAAAGAAATCTGCCAGTTAAACCCTAGGCGCCTATTCTGCATTTGCCCGGTTTGCAGGGTTTGCTGTATTTAATTTATCTATGCAGTTTCAGTGTGATGTTTCATGAATTCTTTTGATATTATCAGTTCAGATCTGAGCCAGGGCATTATATAAAAAAAATAATAATAAAATATATATATATATATATATATATATATATATATATATTCAGACAAAAAAACAGGTTTGGGATCTTTCAAAGGGAGCAGCGGAACCACACCTCCTTCAACATCAGTCTTGAGCACTGCATCAGAAACACCAACTATTTGATTTGAACCCTCTAAAGGAACTAGTTGTGGGTTGTCATCCAACTCTAAAGATTGAGATTCCAGCATCACCGCTGATGTGAACTGGATCAACAACCGATGAAATAACTCCCTGTAGAACTTCGACAACCCTCTCAATTGCCACTTCTTGTACGGCAAAGACCTATCACTTGGGGACTTAGAGTTAACCAGCCCCATAAGAATGTTATTTAATGAAGATTCTATCACTAAATGCTAGGGGTTTCGACAGCCCCAATTGCAGGTTAGCCCTGCTTAGGTTGATAGAGTTAAGGCTCCTGAGATCATTTGAGTGAAGGAGACTATGTACGTGCAAGGGGGAACCTTGTTTAGGCAAAATAAAGACTCTACTTAAAGGTTGGGAGTTTCTAGCATTGGATTCTTTTGGTCTCTTTAGGGGACTTCTTACTGGGTGGAGGTCAGGACTTTGACTAGAAGTTTTTCTGTGCTTCAGGTGTATGCAAAGAATTCAGATGTAAAAGCTTGGGTCAACAAATTACCGCGATGAATGTGTATGAACCATATGACAGTAAACAAGTTTCTGGAGAAGTTTTATTCATCACAGATTACAAAAGCTAGTAATTTGATTATCGGTGGTGACTTTAATTTTTCTCTGAGCCAGTCAGAGGTTTGGGAGGATACCACTCATATTGATAGTCTGGCTCACTTCTTGATTCATAAACTAGAGTTCACTGGCTTGGTTGACATGGAACCTGTCACCTTGCGGCCTACTTGGAGGAAAAAAAGCGGAACCGGTAGAGCTGGAGTGACTAAGAGACTGGACAAATACTCAGTGGCTGACCAATTACTTCAATAGGTAGAGATTCAGAAATTGGGTGGGCTCGGGAGGGGGTTCCCATCATAATCCTATAATTCTACAACTTGAGCCGAGAGATGAAAAGCCCTTTCAAGTTTAACCTTGTTTGGCTTGAGGAGTCTGATTTCCAAAAATTAGTTAGAAATGAGCAGAAACATTTTGATGGAGGCATTGGGGTTTCTGCTGAAGACAGTTTGCAGAAGCGTTGAAGGTTGTTGAAGAGAAGGTGGTTGATTGGGCAGCTGAGAGGTACCAAAAAAAGGGATAGTCTACTTGAAGAGACTGAACTTGCAATTGCAGAATTATTTAGTAACAATTTCTGTGGTGTGATTAGTGAAGTGGAGCAGCAAAACATCAAAGAATTGGAATTGAAAAGATCAAAATTGTTGCATGGTCGCAAATCAGACTGGAGGATGAAGAGTCGGGCTGTATAGCTCGAACTTGGTGATGAAAGTACAAAAAAAAAACCATCATTATGCCAATCATTGGAAGAGTTATAATACCATTTGGGAACTGAAGACTCCTGAGGGTGGTATAGCAAGAAATTTCAAGGAACTTGCAGACTTGGGAGTTCAACACTTTACTGCTATCTTTAAAGAACCTGAGATCTCCAATATAGCTGAGATAGTCAAAGTGGCTTCTTACTTTCCAAAGTTCGTTTCAGAGGAAGATAATCAGCAGCTATATGAGGTTGTTTCCCAGGATGAACTATCGACGGTTCTGACATCTTTTCAAAAAGCTAGGAGTCTGGGCCCCAATGGCTGGACAATTGATTTCTTCTTAGGTTTCTTTGATATGTTGGGTGATGATCTCTTAAACGTTGTTGAAGAGGTGAGAATGACAGGAAGGGTTTTGGAAAATTTTAACTCTAGATTTATAGCTTTCATACCCAAGATTGATAAGCCTGAAACTTATGATGAGTTTAGGCCAATTGCACTCTGCAATTGTGTATACAAGATAGTTGTCAAGGTGCTGGCAGTAAGGCTCAAAAAGTTTCTCTGATGTTATTTCTCCATAACAGTTTGGGTTCCTTGAAGGAAGGCATATTCATGAAGCCATTGGTGCTGCTCAAGAGGAGTTACATTCTATAAAGGTGAAAAAGCTGCCTGCTATGGTGATGAAAATTGAATTCTCAGAGATTTTGACAGGACCTGTTGGTTGTATGTTAGACTTCTTCTGATTCATGTGGGTTTTTCACTACAAAATGTTAATTGTATTATAGGTTGTGTGACATCAGTGTCATATGTTGTACTGGTTAATGGGGTTGCTTCCTCCTTTTCCAAA
The DNA here is from genome assembly GCA_019776745.2 of Taxus chinensis. Classification (NCBI taxonomy): domain Eukaryota; kingdom Viridiplantae; phylum Streptophyta; class Pinopsida; order Cupressales; family Taxaceae; genus Taxus; species Taxus chinensis. The sequence continues at coordinate 133,043,406 of CM034150.1, forward strand.
CCCTCGAGAGGCCTGAGACAGGTTGCCCATTGTCTCAATATCTATTTTTGTTGGTGACTGAAATACTTAGCAGGTCTATTCTTGAAGCCAGAAGAACTAGGGAATAACAAAGTATTAAATTAGGAGAGGATGTAAAATTGACTCATCTATTGTCCATAGATGATGTATTACCTTTTTTGAATGGCTCTGAACTAGAGGGGAGGAAACTTCAGGAACTACTCCATCTTTATAGCAAAGCTACAGGTATGGAAATCATTTATGAAAAGCCTGTTGTTTTCTTCAATGATTTATCTGACGGGCAGGTTTGGGCATTGGAAAACATGTTTCCTTTTAGACTTCTAGATTTCAATGAGGGTTTTAAGTACTTAGGGTTCAATCTCAAACCAAATGGATATGTGAAGAGAGACTGGGGTTGGTTGATAAGCAAGATCGAGAGAAGAATCCATTTTTGGTGTAATAGATCGTTTTCTCGAGGGGGGGGGGGGTGGTTGTAGATTAACCTGGTTAAGTCTGTGGTTGAAGCAATTCCTGTATACTGGCATTCTTTGGCCCATATTCCTAAGGAGATGTTGGAAAATATCAAGCGAACATGTGCTAATTTTCTGTGGCAAGGATGATAAGGTGGGTAACCATTGGACTAGCTGGCAATCTATTGCTAGGTCCAAAGGGGGAAAGTGGCTGGGTATTAAAAAATATTCATTTATTTGGAAAATCTCTGGCTGCTAAAATTCTATGTAACCTGATCACAAAGGATAGGCAGTGGAAAAGGATTATTGTTCAGAAACATATAGCTCCTAACAAACTATTTGATTGGATTAGAAGTGATGGAAAAAGTTACAAGAATGTCTCTATTCAGTGGAAATCCTTAGTTAATCATTACCTGTTCTAGGGAACTATTTGGCTTGGACAATGGAAAGTAGGGGATGGCACTTTGATTAGGGCCGGATCTGACACGATCATGGGATGTAGGAACAAGATTTCTTCCTCCAGACTTGATATAACGCTTACAAGATTTAGGTTTGGTTTATTTAAATCAAGTGGCTGATCAGGAGTCTACGGACATATGAAGTCAAGATTGGAAACAGCACAACAATTGGGTCTTGGAGGGGACTGGGAAACTGTTTGGGATGATTTCTTGGCTGAACTTAGAAGAGGCCACATAATATCTAGGGAGGATTCAGATGGTATTGTTTGGTCACAAAACAAAACTGCAGGAATCTATTCTGCTAGACTGGGTTACCAAGTTATGATGGCTGCAGAGAATCAAGAAGTATGCCGGTGGTGGTCAAAAGGCAGAAACAACGGCCCGGCATTTGTATCTTATGCATGAAAGATGGGGAATCTACCACCCATCTATTTGTACAGGGTCCATTCTCACAACAGATTTGGAAGGATGTTAGTCAGTGGTTGAAAATGAGGAATCTCCGGCAAGGAGCAAGACTGAATCAATGCTTACGTCCTTGGTCCCATAAGCAAGAACTGAAAGAATTTAAATCTGTGCCATTTTGGTCTTGTGGGGAATCTGGCTTGCACACAATGCTCTGATATTTGAGAACGGCCCATATCCAATCTTTTCAGATATTTTGTCAGGTTGTTTCATTAAATAAGTTCTGTAGGTTGGATTTAAAAACAAGAATTCCCAGGCTGGTTGGTGAACTTCTGACTGACAAGAGTCGGAATTGGGACTTCTTTGATGGAGCGTTTCAGGGCCAAGATCAAACCTGTGGGATAGGGAGTGTGTTATTCCTTTCGCACACACATTACATCAGATTCAAAGCTAATTTGGGAAGAGTAACTAATAAATAAGCAGAGCTGGTTGCTTTGAGGACACTTCTAAAAATGGTAATTGATAAGAATGCTTTAACACTTCAGGTCTTTAGTGATTCCATGCTGATGACAAAATTGATGAATGGTGAACAGAATATAGCTTCTGTCTCATTTCTTCCTTTAGCTATTCACTTGAAGGAAATTGATGGTCTATTTAGTATTTACTGATCTCTCTATCCACCATATAGTCAGGGAACTGAATGCTGATGTTGATGCCTTATCAAAGGAAGGAGTTCGGTTGCAGCCTGCAGAATTCATCCAAATTGAATTTCAGGACGGGGCCCTGAGGGCTTTTAGAATGTCACTTTCAATTTTACGTTGATAATATAAGGTCTTAGGAATACTGGTTGATGATAATACAGATTTTGAATGTATTGATGGACTGTTAATATTGCTGAATGTTTGAACTGTGCACCGTCATAGATGCTTCATTTTGATAGGTTGTGGTATTGTTATCAGAACAGTAGAGTCGGAAGGTCTTAAGAAAAATTTAGGAGTATGGGGAGCTTATATCAACTTAATTTACATGCAAACTGAAACATGTATAATAAAGAGCAGGGGTTGGGGAATCAAAATAAATTCTAATGATGATAATGGGATCTTAGCACTTAATATAAATAGGAACATGGCAAAGTAGGGAAAAAGTATGGTTGTAGATGCACATTTTTTGAGATATATTTATGCTATTGATACAAAGATACTCCTCTTGTAATCTAGAAGACCATTCCGTTTGTAATTTCATAAACGCAAGCTCTTCATTGTCAAATCTACAAGATGGTTAAGATTTAACTCTTGGGTCCACCTAGTACTCTCTAACTTGTTGTAATGAAGGGCAACGTTCAGTTGAAAAATAAGATGCAGAAGACTAAAATTTACATGCAAACTGAAACATGTATAAAATTAGCATATTAACTAAGTTTTAAGGAGGAGAAAATTAAAATATAACAAAACAACGTACAAGCAATTAAAATATCTGTACATTTTAGATATTGCCCACATTTTGTCTCATCTTGACACAATTGAGTCTCATTCTTATTCAATTCATGATGATATGTGAGGTGCATTTCTATTTTTGTCCATAAACATAAAACAAGGTCCATAATTTGCATCAATTCATTAGAATTGTAAGGTTGAATTAGATTACATTGATGCCATAGACATGAATTTTATATACTAGTGTATAAGATTTGATGAATCCCATAGATTGAAATACCAAGTTATGGTCATAGTAACAATTTCATTTTTACGACAACAACATGGTGTGACAAACATGCAAGTGTTTTGCAATTACACAAGTTTAAAACATAAAAAACACAGCAAAATTTAAGAAAATGATATAACATTCATAAAAATTGCACAAAAATATGATTATGTTATTTTATGTCAAATATAGTATGCAAACATCAAAATAAACATCTAATAGATGTATTAAATATAAAACTTATAACTATAATAGATTGACCTTTCATTCAAGGCTCAACCGATACTCCACCTTTAGCTAAAGCTACTTAGGGAAGGGAGAGCACTCAACATCTGAAAATCAACTACATATGAATATTAATTTGGGCTCGGCTTTCAATTAATCTTCATCCAGGGATCCAGGGATGGTCTCTACATCCATTTCACATCATGGGACATTACCCATTTGTAGTATATGCAATACACTTCACCAATCAGCGAGATGTATAATTTAATAAGTCGGGACCTTTCATTCAAAGTTCGGCCAACACCCCACCTTTAGCTAAAGCTACTTTGGGAAGGGAAAGCACTCAACATCTCTCGAATCAGGGAAAACCAACTGATTGGATCAGCTCGACCAACATTCAAGTGAGCACTTAACTTATTCTCATATTCATCTCCATGTTACAACCTCCCGCAATACAATAGGAAAGGCCTAAAGACCCTTTGTTATGGGATTGACTAAAGGCCCTACATTAGGAAGGTGACTAAAGGCCCTACCATCAACACAACCTCCTAAAGACCCTCCTTCGTCAAGGGAGTTCATAGAGGCCCTTGTCCTAACAATAATGTCATTAAACAAATTAAAAGACTCTAAGCATTTCAATTTTCAACACGACCAAGGTTTTAAATGTCAATCCCAAGAAACTTTTAGCAGTCTTTTATAACTTAAAAGACAACTTCATTTTTTGAATAAATCACAGATTTTTGTTTGCACACGTTTAAATCGTGATTTTTTATTTAGAGGGATTTTTTTATTAAATTGTGGGTTTGACTAGGTAAATCCGAGTTAGACCACTAAATTGGCCGGCATGTCAAAACAACACGAGAGAATTATCTATTTGAGATTAGTTGTGATCTTTTGCCAAGTAATGCCATTATGCTCATGGAGCACCTTGAGTAAGACTTCAAAGAGTGAATTGATTTGTTCAGCAAAGAGTTATGATGGCTCATTTAGTGAAGCAGATCAAGAGGTCTTATCAGACTACACTGTTAAAAAATTATCCAAGATTTCAACCAACGCAACGAGATTCACAAACCCATACCATTTCTATACTTGATACTTGGGTGTTTTGATTTATTGAATTTAAGTGTTTTATTTATATTTTCTATAATAATTTGTAAAAGTATATTTTATTTTTAATATCACAATCACCCTTATAAATATGCATCTTGATACAAAAAGTACCACATTAAAACTCAAATCCAAACCCTAGTAAATTTATCTCAAAAGATGCAATAAAACCTTTTAAATTTTTTGAAAGTTCAATCCATAAGATGTGAAAGACAACAATCTCAACTTGTAGAGAATCATGTAAAGATCCAACCAAAAGGATAAATCTGGAGGAGTAAATAGACTACTTAAACGGAGAGAATGTTAGGGTAAGATTTAACCATCAAAGTAGATTCAAAGAAACATACAGAACCCATTTATTGGATATTGTTCAATTTCAATTTTGAGTTGGTGAGGCATTGGCTTCAAACATTAGCCCACACTTATGAAGACACCCATGTTCAAGATTGGCTGCAATTAATTTATCCAGAAGTAGATATTCACCCATCGATGATCTCTATAAAATGAGAATCGCATCTGTCACAAGAGGAATCGCTACAAATGAAAAATGACAATAATCTTATCTCTGTGTATCCGACGAGGGTTTGGGAACTGATCCAAGTGAAAAGTCATGGTCTACAATTAGGACCCCGTTAAATGGGTTCAGCAAGTCAATGGAATCCTACTAAACAAAATGTTGATCCCAATGCCATGGATAACACCAAGTGGCATCAAAATTAGAAAACACTAACGCCAATGGCTGCATGTGGCACCGAAGTGCAATAGTGGAACCAAGAAACCAAACCAATAGACCAAAACCCTATAAGGTCAATAAGATTAAATGAAGACTGATCAAAATCCTTTTGAACACAAAATGGATAAAGCCAAAAAATATGATGTGTCATAAAAGACTATAATACTAAGAGGACTGGAGTACTTCGCAGTATTGTGCCTCTTTTAAATTATTGGAATCAGTAACAGCCATTTCAAAACAAAATAATTGTGGTCATATTATCCCTAATTAGAGTAGATTAGATTTTACAAGCATTTTCATCCTGTAAATAATGAATTTAGAGGTCGTCCCCCATATGTTGTGTGCAATGCCAACTTAATTGCAGGTAGAACGCTTCTTCTCCCAACTTAACCTACCTCATGGCTCAGCATCATGAAATTTTCTCAGATCATGTAGACATTTAATAGCAGCAAATCTAAGGTGGCAGGTGACAAGGGGGGATAAGCCTGGGTTCTTGGAGGATTCTTGGTTGGATGATTCAGCCTTGATCTATCAAGCAAACATGGAGCCCCTCAAAACTATTGCTGAGAATATGGGAAACGACAATCTGAGAATATATAGAGGGAGATAATGATTGTATATGATGGAACAGCTTGGAATTGCAACTAAATACCAATGGGGTCAGGGTAGACAGTTTGCATCAGGGCCGCAGCTGTAATAGGTGTGTGGGTTTTTAGTTTTCTACTATGTATATGCTGATTGTTTGAAATCCTGAAACTTAGGGGAGTAAATAAACTTATCATCTCATAACGGTTTCAGTTTTGCATGCTTATCCATTTCCCTCAAAGAGACTAAATGACCTGTGTACTCTGAAAACTCAATGCATTGTGATTGCATTGAGGATAAGTCTGAATTGGCTTTTTTATTGCCTCTGCCTGTATAAAATTCACATTTTATTCCTACTTTGTATACTAACAATGGACCTCCTATACTACATTCTACTATAAGATAGAAGTGTCTTTTATTGATATTGCACAGTTTCAGACTTTGACCCTTCGGATAATACTCAAAACCAGTTAACTTTCTGCGTCATGGTGGTTCAAATCATTAATCTGTATTTTCTTTCTCTAATAAAGAGTATGCGTTACGTCTGTCAAATAGAGTTAAAATTTTGGATGTACTAAACAAAATTAAAGGAATGAAAGCCTCTGATATTTGCGTTTGACAACGATTATGATAATTCCATCTTAGGGACTATATGTCTGCTCAGATTCATGTATTAATAAGGAAAGAGTTTGCATCAAGCTATATTTTCAGATTAATCCTCAGCAGGAATGGGTGTGTGAGTATGGACTCCTTCCACTTAGTGAGGCGTTTCATGAATGATGTTGCTGGTATCTGCTTTGGTTCTTCATCGGGAAATATGAGAACTGAAATGGAATCAATGGGTGTGTGAGTTAATACACCTTTTCTTTTCAGAAAATAACATGATCTCTGTTTTGAGCATCTTGGCTCATCTCATCTAGGAAGATTTCTAGAATTGCATATGATTCTTGCAATGATTGTGGGACTGCTGGATTAAGACCCACTGACTTACATCAGAAATAGGACTTTTAATTAAGCAGGGTTTAGTCACCGCACACGCCTTAAGGCTTGTCATGACAAGCACCCTTTTAGTATTCACTCAAAGTGACTAAATGACGTGTGGAGTCTGAAAACTCTGTACATTGCGACTGCATAGAGGATAAGTCTGAATTGGCTTTTTATTGCCTTTGCCTATAAAATCTGTACACTTTTAATCTACTTTATACACTGACAATAGACTGTCTATGCTGGATTCTACTATAAGGTAGAAGCATCTTTTGTTGTTGCACAGTTTCAGACTTAGAGAAATAGAATGCCTAAACCTACGTAAGAAGATTCTGAAGAAAGAAATAAAATACAGAGGAGGCTGCCCTCTTCTGCCAAAAAGAAATGGAAAAAGGGAATTATGATTTCTATATGAGATATTGAAATGGATCTGTACCACTGAAGGGTTGAGGAATAGAAATCCTACACCCAACTCAGAAGATTCAAAAGGAACTAAAAAAACAGAGGTTGCCCTCTTCTGGTGACAAAATGGCAAATAATCTATCCAAAACCATATTAAATATACTCTATTGCATTTACCTATTGCAGAGCATGTAATCTATCCAAAACCAAATTAAATATAAAATGGATCTGTAGCTATAAATTGATTGAGAAATATGAATCCTAAACTTAAAAAGATTCACAAGAAATAAATAAAATACAGAGGCTGCCCTCTTCTGCCAAAAAGAAATGGAAAATTAACGGTATCTATTACAAGTACAATAGCTTCAATATAATGTTTTATAAAAAGGGACTTATGATTTCTATATGATATATTGAAATGGATCTGTACCATTGAAGGGTTGAGGAATAGAAATCCTACACCCAACTCAGAAGCTTCAAAAGAAACTAAAAAAACAGAGGTTGCCCTCTTCTGGTGACAAAATGGCAAATAAATATTAAATATAATCTATTGCATTTACTTATTGCAAAGCATGTAATCTATCCAAAACCAAATTAAATATAAAATAGATCTGTAGCTATAAATTGATTGAGAAATACGAATCCTAAACTCAACTCATAAGATTAGAAAGAAACCCAAAATAAAAGGGCCAAAACAGAGGTTGCCCTCTTCGTCTCAAAACGGCACATTAGCCCATTTTTACCAAATGTGATGCATACATTCTATCTAACACTGAATTAATCAAAGGATGTCAACAAACATGATCTGAAGTGGTAAATCTATGGGACTCTTATAGCATTCCCCCGTTAAAATCCTTAATATATGGTTAATGAAATGTAGTTACAGCATACCTCAACATAGAATGCCAAATATCCTGAGACAAAACCCAAAGGAAGCCTCTGCTGGCCTTCTGGACGACAGAGAACTATTTCGTCAACAACTGCTGGAAATTTTAAACCATGCTCAATTCATTCAAAACAGCTTATTGAAATTAACTAAACAATTAAGAATCTAATGAAATAGATCAATTCAGAGAGAAAAATGTTATTAAACTTACAGAGAGGATGAATTGCCGTGCCCTGAATGAAGAATTATTTTGCTTCTGCACATTAAACCACATTGATTTTCAATATATATCAGACCGAAGGCGGTGAATGGAAAAATATGACCGTTCACTCTCGCGCGTGATTATGTTTTTTTGTTCTTTTTGTTCAAATAAAAGAGATACGTGATGTTAATATTCTGGGTTTGAGGATATTTCAAATTGCATTAAATGTTTTTCTTCTTTAATGTCTTTTTGTTAATATTTATATGTTATTTTTACATTGTCTTCAACATACTAGTGCCTCTGAGGTTTTTTCTTAATTGGTAGGCATGGTGACGATGACATATAAATCCCAATATACATGATTCTTATATCAATGGGTGTGATGAAATGATGGAAGCGACCCTCCTACTAATATAACAGTTGTTTGGGTGTGGGATGTATATATTTGCTTACTCAACCGTATTCTCTTTCTCAGTGGCTCATAACTAGAAAAAATAAAAAATGCTTGTTCAATCGTCTCTATATACATGTCTTACTACCTCAAGACGGATATGTCTCTCCAATGCATCTTGTAATAACTTCTACAACTCTAAAATCCTCATTCATTTAAAAAGATTAATCATACATTCGTTGGTAGGCTTGGTCTGCAACAACATATAAACCCTAATATACCATGATCTTTATGTCAATAGAGGTGACTGTTATCCAAAATTCACCCCCTAAGGTAATTTTGATAACATGCATCAGAAAATTCAAGTCCCAGGTTGAAAAGAGCAGGTTCTGAGAAAAGGTGAAAGGCTACAAAAGGAACAAGCTTGGGCCAGAAAAAATCATGAAAAATGGCCAAGTCCTAGGCTTCGCAACAGTCGGGACATGAGGGACGTCGAGGCGCGAATCGGCCGAAAGATCGCCAGGCGGTCTGCAGAGCACAAGGAACATCCAGGCCGTCGGGACGCACAGGACGCGGAAAGCCGGTTCGGCCGAAGAAGAAGAAAATCGACTAACTGCTGAGCAAAACAGTTTGGGACATTCGGGTCGTGGGAACGCGAACTGGCCGAATCGGGCGAACTGGAAGAATTTGTCCCAGACAGTTGGAACAGATGTACGTGAATCGGAAGTTTTTGTCCCAAGTAGCACTGGGACAAGTGGGACAGAGGGACGCAGAAGGCGCGGATAGCCGAAAAGCCGAGAACCAACCAAATCATGACACGTGTCACAAGGAGAAAAGTCCAAAAGTCAAAGGGCGAGTTTTGAAGGGTCAGCCCAGGCCAATCAAAAGAGGATGCGTGTCCTATGGAGCAGGAATGCAGAGCTCGGGGAGGAGTTAGAATTTGGCCAGAAGTTCACCCAAAAGCTAAAAGGAAAAGGTCTGCCCCGTGCCCCCTATCAACCAATCAATGCATGCCGCGTGTCCCAAGTGGCGGGGGCGCGGAGGAAAAGTAAAAAATGTTCCAAGTCATCAAAAAGTCAAAGAAAACCCACAGGACAGGGAAGGAGAGAGAATAACACATCCAATTAGATCACGACACGTGTCGTCCAGGTGGCAGAGTGTGGGAAGAAATTTAAAAATCCGTTTTCGCCTGTTTTGTGCCCTAAATCTTCAGACCTCTATAACTTTCGATCCAGAGCTCGGATTTGCACGTTCTTTATATCATTGGAAAGCCGGTGAAATGCTCTACACGTTTCCAGGGTCAATCTTGCATTTTGGTTCGGTGTGGAGAGAGAAAGTTAAGAAACGGCTCTGACGCGTGATAATAGACAGAAGTGACGTTTCCGCGACCAGCTTTAATACAACAGACAGCTCGCCGTTTCTGCTAGACAGTCCGCCATTTTTCCAGGGTTCTCACCTGCCGCCATAATGAAATGAGTTAAATGCGACCTGGGAGTGGTTGGGGCAAATTCGAATCTCCTCTCTCTTCCCTCTCTCTTTCTTCCTATATATTGTACAGAGGGGCTTCTTTCAAAATAATTACAAGTTGTTCATCTTTTCTGCTCTGCCCTCCCTTCTTTTTTCTTCTCCAAGGTTGAAAATGGAGTTCGAACCTCCTCCCTCGCTCTGTAATGGCGTTTTGCCTTTTACTATTGAAATGATGTTCTGTGCAAACTTCTAGAGCAACAAAAATGTGTTTTGTGATGCATCTGTCCATCCTTACTCGTTCCTTTGCTTGTTTTCTTCTTGCCTCTCTTCATTGCAGGTATTTGTGCATGTTCTGATGTTCATTACAGGTCTGGAGCTGTGTTCACAGAGTTTTGGGGCATTTTCTATGTGAAATCTATCTTTGGGCCTGTGATGCATCTGTCCATCCTTCCCATTGCTCACCTCTCCTTGTCCCATGGCAGTTTTGATAGATGTTCAACATTCTCCTTCTCTGGTGTATCACCGTTTTAGTGTAGGCTTTTGCTGTTTTTCCCTTTTCTCTCTCTCTCTCTCTCCTTGGCATGGTTAGATTAGGTTTAGATTAGCTTGCCTGCACTGGAATAGCTTGTGGCAGGTAGTTTAGGAGCAGGAACCAGCCTTCTCTGGAGATTCCTCTCTCAGTTTTACAAGTCCCACGCTTGGAGAGAGGTTTCCGTGTTGTGCAATCACACTGGATGCTAGAGTGATCAACTTAGAAGCCTAATCTGCATCTAGGGGTGATGTGAGTCTGCAACAACAGTTCTGGCACGCCCGGTGCGACCTTAGAGGTCTTCCATTTCATCTTTTGCAGGTTGGTGTGTTCCTGTGAAGATTTCAGCGTTTGGAGGCACAACAAGCACATCTGGCGACTCCATATGGTAAATAACTCATTCTCTGAGTTGCAGACCTGTATTCCATCCATTTCCATGCATCTTTCTTTCCATCTCTGAAGTTGTGCAATCATGACTTCATTTCCATCATGGATTTCACATCAACAACAACAGTATATCACACCTCCAACATGTTTTTTAAATCCTCCAAATCAGCATTTTGTACAAGTTCAAGATCAGCATGCATACCCACATGAACAGCAGTGCCAAAGTCAGTTTGGCTATGAAGTCCATCAAGAGCAAGAGTGTGCATACAATAAAGACACTCAAATGCAAGATGCTGGTCTGCTGGAGAAAATCTAAAAGATGGAGGTAAAGATGGTGCAGTCCAAGGCTCAAACACAAATGAAAGCATTTGGAATCGGTTGCAGAGCACCTTGTCCATGGGTGGGACCTTTTCCAAGGCATTACAGCCCTCAAGAGAAGCTTGACTTCATGATTGCAACGCTGCCATTACTTGCAAAGTGGATTGAAGAAATAGAGGTGTATGAGAGGAGTATTCAGCAACCTTGTCAACGGGTAAGCACACCATCTCATGCCTTTTCTTTTCCTCTTTCCCAATTTGTTTTATCTCAGCAGTGTCAAGTTTTAAACTCTCCATCTGCTATCCCAAGTGTTGAATCCATTTCTCCACCTCCTAGCCTTCCACCTCATCTCAATTCTTCTATCCTTTTCCCTTTCAAACAGTCATCCCCTCCACAAGAGCGAAATGAAATACCTTCCACTCCAAAGAAACAAGAGGTTTCACCTCCTCCACCACCACAAAAAAATGCCAAATCAATCAAGTTTCAACCCATCCCTCCTCTTGCATTCCCAATTCCATGTGGGGAAAAAGAAATTGCAAAAAATAGTCATCAAGGACAGCAAGAGGAAGAGCCAAGAAAAGAAGAAATGATAGACAACTTGAGGAGTGGGCTGCCAAATTTGGGATAGCAAAGATCCCCTTGATGGTTAAGCCTACAGAAGAGGCTAAGGTTGAACGAATGGTGGTCAAGACTAATTTTGTTGCAGTAGAAGAAGAAGATCTTGCCGTCCCAACTTGTCCTCTTGAACAGCAGATTGAAGAGTTTGACTTAACAAAATTCATGCTGGAGGAAGAGTTCAATCAAGAGCAAGATTGTCTTCAAACATTGGAGGAAGGAGAAGATGCTCCAAATCCAAAAGAAGAGGAGCACATTCTAGTTGTGGAGGAGAAATTGCAGATCCAAGGGCTTTGAGCACAAAGCAGGCTATAGGAGAACCCTCAGTTCTTCTTTCTACTTCATCTCTCTCGAGTTCTAGTGCTGAAGAAGAGTTTGATCCCTCAAACTCAATGCTGGAGGATGAAAGAAACCATGGTGGTCAAGTTACAGATCAAGCAGACACCATGGAGGAAGTTGAGCATTTGCAGCAGGACAGCCATGAGGCAGTTTATCTGTCAGATTTGGAGGATTGTTTTGATGAAGAAGAACCTATTGAGTTTCCACCATTCTCTCTTTCATCATCCACATTCCAAACACTTGAGTTCGCTGTCATGAAGGAGAGCATTCATTTGCAGCAGCCTGCATCTTATAGCAGCTCTTTGGAACCAAGATTGGAAGATCTTAATCTTTCATGTTCTTCATTAGAGGAAGAGAAAGGACAGAGGAATTTCACCATTTCTTCCACACCATCCACTTAGGAGGGTCTATAAGAGATCTCCATTTTTGGAGTTGAAAATCAGAGCTATGGGCATATCAAACGGATCAGACCTTGCCCAATCAGGTATTTGGCTTCATCGGAGCCAAAGGAGAAGTCACAACCAGTCATGCTTGCTTCTGAGCATGAGGGTGAGCTATAAAGTACCAAGGATCAGCTGTCATACCCCTTCAATCCAAATGCAGAGCAACTAAAAGAGGTATTGGGTTCGCCTTCAGCTGATACCTTGATGATTTGGGTGGGAGACCAGCTTCTTGTTTATTTTCCACTCATCCCAACAGCCATGATTAGCTCCAAATCAATTGCATGGCTGCCACTTTTGAGAAAGGGAAGCTATTTCTCACAACCAATTGCAGGGTTTGTTTAGCTTGCCCTTTGCTCCCAATTAGAGTAGAGTAGGTAGGTTAGCTTTTAGTAGAAGAAGTGCTTGTGCACACTCTGCATGTTTCATTTGGAGCATGTATGATTTTCAGTTCTGTACATAGTTTTGGTGTTGCTGGTTCTGCTCTTGCGCAGTTCATTTCAATGGCATTTTGGTGAGAACAACTCCATGTCCGGTGGGTTTCAAGTGGCTCAGAGGGAGGTTTTCAAAGTTCAGATCAGTTGCAGGTTACAACTCATGACTCCATGCCCAATGGATGCTTCAGGCAACTGGTAACTTCATCTAGCAGGCAGATGACCCCGCTGAGTCGCCAAATTGTTATCCAAAATTCACCCCCTAGGGTAATTTTGATAACATGCATCAGAAAATTCAAGTCCCAGGTTGAAAAGAGCAGGTTCTGAGAAAAGGTGAAAGGCTACAAAAGGAACAAGCTTGGGCCAAAAAAAATCATGAAAAATGGCCAAGTCCTAGTCTTCGCAACAGTCGGGACATGAGGGACGTCGAGGCGCGAATCGGCCGAAAGATCGCCAGGCGGTCTGCAGAGCACAAGGAACATCTGGGCCGTCGGGACGCGTGGGACGCGGAAAGCCGGTTCGGCCGAAGAAGAAGAAAATCGACTAACTACTGAGAAAAACAGTTTGGGACATTCGGGTTGTGGGAACGCGAACAGGCTGAATCGGCCGAACCGGAAGAATTTGTCCCAGACAGTTGGAACAGATGTACGCGAACCGGCCGAATCAGGCGAATCGGAAGTTTTTGTCCCAAGTAGCACTGGGACAAGTGGGACAGAGGGACGCAGAAGGCGCAGATAGCCGAAAAGCTGAGAACCAACCAAATCATGACACGTGTCACAAGGAGAAAAGTCCAAAAGTCAAAGGGCAAGTTTTGAAGGGTCAGCCCAGGCCAATCAAAAGAGGACACGTGTCCTATGGAGCAAGAATTCAGAGCTCAGGGAGGAGTTAGAAATTTGGCCAGAAGTTCACCCAAAAGCTAAAAGGAAAAGGTCTGCCCCGTGCCCCCTGTCGACCAATCAATGCATGCCGCGTGTCCTAAGTGGCGGGGGCGCGGAGGAAAAGTAAAAAATGTTCCAAGTCATCAAAAAGTCAAAGAAAACCCGCAAGACAGGGAAGGAGAGAGAATAACACATCCAATCAGATCACGACACGTGTTGTCCAGGTGGCAGAGCACGGGAAGAAATTTAAAAATCCGTTTTCGCCTGTTTTGTGCCCTAAATCTTCAGACCTCCATAACTTTCGATCCAGAGCTCGGATTTGCACGTTCTTTATATCATTGGAAAGCTGGTGAAATGCTCTACACGTTTCCAGGGTCAATCTTGCATTTTGGTTCGGTGTGGAGAGAGAAAGTTAAGAAACGGATCTGACGCATGATAATAGACAGAAGTGACGTTTCAGCGACCAACTTTAATACAACAGACAGCTCGCCGTTTCTGCTAGACAGTCCGCCATTTTGCCAGGGTTCTCACCTGCCGCCATAATGAAATGAGTTAAATGCGACCTGGGAGTGGTTGGGGCAGATTCGAATCTCCTCTCTCTTCCCTCTCTCTTTCTTCCTATATATTGTACAGAGGGGCTTCTTTCAAAATAATTACAAGTTGTTCATCTTTTCTGCTCTGCCCTCCCTTCTTTTTTCTTCTCCAAGGTTGAAAATGGAGTTTGAACCTCCTCCCTCGCTCTGTAATGGTGTTTTGCCTTTTACTATTGAAATGATGTTCTGTGCAAACTTCTAGAGCAACAAAAATGTGTTTTGTGATGCATCTGTCCATCCTTACTCGTTCCTTTGCTTGTTTTCTTCTTGCCTCTCTTCATTGCTGGTATTTGTGCATGTTCTGATGTTCATTACAGGTCTGGAGCTGTGTTCACGGGGTTTTGGGGCATTTTCTATGTGAAATCTATCTTTGGGCCTGTGATGCATCTGTCCATCCTTCCCATTGCTCACCTCTCCTTGTCCCATGGCAGTTTTGATAGATGTTCAACATTCTCCTTCTCTGGTGTATCACCATTTTAGTGTAGGCTTTTGCTGTTTTTCCCTTTTCTCTCTCTCTCTCTCTCTCCTTGGCATGGTTAGATTAGGATTAGATTAGCTTGCCTGCACTGGAATAGCTTGTGGCAGGTAGTTTAGGAGCAGGAACCAACCTTCTTTGGAGATTCCTCTCTCAGTTTTACAAGTCCCACGCTTGGAGAGAGGTTTCCATGTTGTGCAATCACACTGGATGCTAGAGTGATCAACTTAGAAGCCTGATCTACATCCAGGGGTGCTGTGAGTCTGCAACAACAGTGACTTCATAATGTAAGTAGTTCTCCTACTAACATAATGGTTGATTAGATGAGAGATGAGTATGATTGTTTTTTTGGCCTTCCCCTCTCTTTCTCCATAATCTCATTCAATTTCCTCTAAATACATGTCTTACTACCCCAAGGCTAATATGTCTCTTCAATGCATCTCTAAACTTCCCTTCTATAACTCTAAAATTCTCATTACAAGTTAAGGGATTTAAATTGGGGGTGTTTTGGACAATGATGCTCCTTTTGTCAATGACTTCAATTTCAGGAGTGTTTGACGCATGCTTTTCACAGTTGTCTAGGACATCTAAATACTCTTGGGGTTTGTTTGAAGCATTCAAACATGCATGACAATTGTTTGTGTGGTCCTATTTGGCTCAAGTCTTATTGTTCCTTGTCCTTGATTGTCGACCCTCATAAGTATACTTGGACACCATTATGGTCCTAGTTTGACTTTAATCTATTTATAAATATAAAGGCATTCTTAGAACCATTTGGCATCTAGCAACCCAAGAGAACATTAAGAATTCATTATACATGTGAATCTATTGAGAAATCACAAAACTATCTACATAGCATCAAACACTCATTGAAGCATTTATTCATGTTAAACTAATCATTAAAAGGGGAAGCCCATACACTACATCATATTAGTTCCCATCGTTGATAAAATATATAATTTTTTTCTTCAATATATTACATCATCTAGGGGCTTGATAAGAATCAAGCTAAGTGTAACATAGGTCAAGAAAAATACACCTCTTTCCTTACAATTTTCAAGTTACTACTACCGTGAGTATTTTCTTTTTCAAAGGAGATCGGGGCAAAAATGCTCAAATATAAGCGAGAATTTTAGTTGGATTAGATGAACAGATTCATCAAAATGGATTTTTCCTCTATGAAAGTTACTAAGAACATCACATGACGATTTAGATGATACCATATTTGGAAGTTGACAATTTGGACAATGTTTTCCATTCACTACATGTTTTCTGGTTTTTGTTGCCTCACCTCAAAACCCTAGTCTTCACTATCATATTTGGATGAATATCAGTGTATCTCGAGATATCATCAAATAAGCCTAAACCTTGCATGACACTGCTCTTTTTTGTTAATTTTGTTTTATTTTATTATTTGTGTTGGGATCTAATTAAATGTTTATGTGTATTTTTTTTGCACATTAGTATAAATTAATATATCAATATCACATTATGGTTGAACACTTATTATTTTACATCATATTTGGGTTAGGTATTGCTCATATTGTGTTATATCTGAAATTCTAAATTTTTCTGAGATATTTGCGTTAAATCCAATAACCTTAGTTATATTGCATTTGTTTCCAAACCGTACACTATATTTTATGAATTCTTTTCAAATTGCACGTGAAATTGTAAGATGTATTTTTATGTTTTCATTTTATGTCACCTAAATTGCCTAGATTTGTGAGTGCAACTAGAAAGAGTGCTAGGATTAATTGATAATCTATTGGTTTTGTTAATATGCTATTAATTATTTTTGTCTCGCTTGAAAAATCAAATGAAAGCTCAAAATATAGCTAGTATTGTTCCACAAATTATACTTTATATTGGCAACGATATGAATGTTGTGCTTATCAACAATGATGTTGTGAATGTGTATCAAGTTAATGAACATAATATATACCATGATAAGTAAAGTTGTTTATGGGAACAAGATTGAGTTGATATTATGACACATTTTAGGATTTACATATCACAAAAATTGTAATGAAACAACCCCATTGATGAATGTAATTAAATATGTTCAAACCATCATATGGGTCAATAGGATCCTTTGATAATGCAAAACCATTTAGTTTCACAAACAATCTTGCATTACCTAAAAGAGTTATTATGTGTGCTTGCACGCATGTGCTTGTTTTGTGCAAATTTTTTACTTTAACAAGATTGTGTGAGTGGAAGAAGGTCAAACAAAATTTTGTAAACATCACAAAAGATATAACATGAAAGCAAAGGAAAAGGGAAGAAGGTGCGGGGTAGTTTCAACCATCTCCTAATGGTAAAGTGATCCCTTTTCGGATGGTGGAAAAACTATTGGTTTATATAGGCATCGGCTACAAAACAATAGCTCTATTTATTCTAACAATTTTTCTTGCAACGTAATAAAAATAAGAGTGACATCCAAAACTTCCTAATTTTGATGTGCTAAGTTGTCTTTGCAATAACTTGGGCACTCCAAGAGATATCAGATATTAGTGTCAAACTTGGGGATTTCAAGTCAGAGGAAGGAGGAGAATGGAAATCACTTTATAATTCCAAAGGCTCTAAAACTATATAGTTGAACAGAGGAAAACCGGATACTGCAACACTGAGAGGGATGTTTTTTACATTATAATCAGTCACAAGAATAAAAGTGCGACTTTATTCATAGTCTAAAGGGGTAGGGTAGTGTATGTGATTTAATCTATATAATTTCCATGAATTTTAATAAAAATAAGTGTGCCTTGTGTTTTTTTTATTTATTTGTGTGTATGAGTCCATTGAGTGTGGGTTGTGAACCAATAGTTGAGAAGTCAAATGGTTATTCAATTTTCCCCTTGTGCTTGTCTACATCATTTGGTATTAGAGCAAGGATTTCCTTGATTGGATGAGTGTGGTAGGATCTTGTTGAGTCAATTGTAGGTTTTGAAAGAGAAACCTAGTTTGGTAGAAGTTATGACATATAAAGGAGTACCTATTGCAAGAGCAAGGGCACCTAGAGATGCATATTTGGTAAATATGCTAAGAGGAAACCAAGTGATACTAGATGCAAATGAGACAACATAAAGGAAAGGAACAAAATTTTCTAAGGTAAGTGATGTGAGTTAAAAGGAGGAGCACGAGATATTCAACTAGAAAATATAGGAAATGAACTAGAAGATAGATTTATAAGAGTTATTGTAAAGATAAGAAGTAAACCTAAGTATGATACCCCTAGCTATAAATATTAAGTCCTAATAACTTGTTTGATTAGATCACATATCTAGAGAAGTGTTTCAAATGTGATTGAATAGAGGACCCCTAGAGGGATAATTTTTCTCATTCCAAGTTAAAAGGGCATGCATCCTTGTGGTGAGATCATGTGCAATTGGATTTTGAGAGAGAGAAATACAAAATCAAAACTTCGGCAAGAATGGGAATGGTTGTAAAGATGAAATTTAAATTCTTACTTTTGAATTTTCATCTAGGTTTATTTGAAAAATTGGAGACAAAGAAAGATGGATTTGAAATACAATACTAAGGATTTTACAAATTCACTATTGTAGTAGGTCATATATAGGATGATCAGGAGAAAACGTCAATGTATATGCCGA
The DNA here is from genome assembly GCA_019776745.2 of Taxus chinensis. Lineage (NCBI taxonomy): Eukaryota > Viridiplantae > Streptophyta > Pinopsida > Cupressales > Taxaceae > Taxus > Taxus chinensis. Next base: position 133,062,038 of record CM034150.1, read on the forward strand.
TTGAATTTATATTTCTATTCAAGATGAGTTTGGAATATTCATGTTGAATTCATTCAAAGAGACCTATCAATATACATTAGAGGTGAAGAAACTTTTTATATGATGCATCATAATGCTTCTAGAGATAGAGTAAGGTTCTCATGAGGAAGAGGACAGTCAAGCAATGGTAGAGGAAAGCCTATTCATGAAGGAGAAGCAAGCACTTCTCAAATTTGGAATCAAATAAAAAGAAGAAGATGGTATAATTTAAGAGGAATAGGATAATTTGGTACGAGAAGAGATAGAGGATTCATGATAAAGTTCTTTGAATGTGGATAAAATGTTAGACACAGAGCATTCAAGTGCCCTAAAGCATTACAAAATTGTAGTGAGAGAGTTGAAGCAAACAATCATGTTTCTCATAAATACGGGGAGTTTCTTGGATATCCAACACATAAGGAAGAACCAAAATGTGGTGAAGTTGATCTTATCATGAAGAGATAGATGTTAAAACCATCCAAGGAGAAGGAAGAACCAACACAAGGAAATAATATTTTTGGAACTATATACAAAGTGGTAGGTAAAAGTGTAATGTCAATATTAATAGTGGTAGCAAGGATAATTTAGTCTCTAATGAAATAGTAGAGAAGTTTGGCTTGAAAAGATTAGGCCATCCTAACCCATATAAGTTATCGGTTCCTTAAGATAAATCATATTGGGTCTTACTAGGATCAAATATTATGATACATAATGCTCATAGATGTATTTCATGTGTTATTGGGAAGACCGTGGTATTTTGAGAAAAATATTGCATGATGGTAGAGAGAACATTTGCATGATTGCGTAAAGGAGGTAAAAGATTCACATTGATCCCATTGAAGAAAAGAGAAGATGTAGACAAAAATCCTATAGGTTGTATGATTTTTGATAAGTAATTTTTGACGGAAAAAGTGTGTTTGGATTTCATTCATAAATCTGCAAAGATTAGGAAAATGAAGAGAGTGAATGAAATTCCACATAATTTGAGTGATTGGTTGAATGAATAGGTTAGTACCATCTCTAAATATTTTTCAGAACAACTACCACATATGAAAAGTAGTAGCCATCATATCAATCTAGTGTTTGGATCAGATTTCCAAAAAAGGCAACATATAGGATGACTCCTATGGAGAATGACTAGGTGAAGATACAAGTGATTGGTTTGTTGGAGAGAAGGGTTTGATGCAATAAAATTTGATCCCATGTGTATTTCTAGTACGTTTTATGGGTTTATGGCATGTCCTTAGCTTATGTGGTGGATATCACAACATTTATTTAACATTTACTCATCTTACTTACAACTCCATCAAACAAGTTGAAAATGCATTGACTGGTAAACCTTCACATATCAAGATCTACACCCCAAATAGATTCCAAAAAACAATTAAACTCAATTAATTTCTTATATCAAACTTTCTTTAATAGAAAATGGCATGATCAGAAGTTTTGCATAGATATATGAGAATTTTTTTCACTAAATTCCAATGTTCCTTTCTTAGATAGGACATAAATATGCCAACTACTCTTATACGCTCTTATACGAGTGCAATGCAATATATTATGCATACCATTACATACATTAGGCTTCCTACTACATTTTTATGTTGAACTTGATCCATGCCCTCTAACTCCTCTTACGTGTTTGGACTTTGCATGGTTAACAATTTCTAACTAATTTGGAAAGGTGTGCTCACAGATTTGCAGTCTTACATCTTCAATCATTCCAATACCATCTCAACATATTTCTTCAAGCCTAGCCAAATATTTTTGTTTGCATGATCTTGATTTATCTCCATGCCCAAAATGAGCTTTGCAACACTAAGATCTTTCATTACAAACTATGCAACCAATTGATACTTAATTTGCTTGATCAATGTCTTGCAATTTCACATTACCAACATGCCATCCAAGTAGAGGACTATGATGAAAAAATTCTTTCCTTATCTTTTGAATTAAACACAAGAATATTCCTTACTATGCTCAAGGCTAAGTTTCAACAAATAGTTATTAAAGTTTTGATTACACATCATTGGTGATTATTTAAAACCATATAAGGAATTCTTTAAGCAGAAGACTTTTTGGTTGCAACTTGTTAATTTATCCTTCAACCTCGCCATATAAAGACATTTTTCTTACATCCATTTAATCCATCTCCAAATCAAATACAACATCAATAACTAGAATAAGTCTAATAGATTTCAATTTTAGAACAAGAGAGAATGCCTCAATGAAGTCAATTCCCTTGACATGAGAGAATCATTTCATAACTAAGGGAGCCTTATTCTTCAAAACCATTTACAACCTACATGATTTATGTCAAGAGGTAACTTCACTAAATCTAAAGTCTCATTCTTATTTGAATACTCAATCTCCTCCTCATGACTTTATTCCAAAACATGCTCTCCTCAGACACAAATGATTCACGCAATGTCTCGGGATCATCACTATTGATACTTAAAGTAAGAAAGTGTATCAAAAATTTAATGGGATATACCTTTATAGTACTATGCACACCGGTTATGATCTTCTCTACACGTGGATTTTAATTTCTTTTCCCACCTCTTATACCACTATGTGCACAAATTCATACTTAGATATAGGCTCTTAAAACTCTAAATTAACCCAAACATTTTGTATTTTTTTACTCCTTTATAATTTCCAGCTCCACCACTACACACATCCATTTGCACAATAATCCTCTTTACTTCTAAATACCACATTCAAGTTAAAATCTGCCTTAACTATTTTATAATTTCATAGCTTCTACCCTTTGACACCATTCTCATATCCAATTAAAATGCAATTCTCAAAATTGTAGTCAAGTTTTGTCCTCTTCTCCTTTGGAATGTGAACATGAGCATTGCAGCTAAAAAATCTCAAAAAGATGGTTTCTTACTAGTCCAAGCTTCCTATAAAGTTTTATCTTCCAACTTAGATGATGGTGAATGATTCACCAAGTCATGAGCAGTGATCATTCCTTCTACCCGATAAATTTTTATCCAAGTGTGTACCACGCAATATATTCAAGGAATCATCTATCGACATCATTTTCATCTACTAAGAAACTACATTTTTTTTGAGGTGTGTATGGAATTTTCCTTTATCTTTAAATTCTCTCATACTTGTAGAATTGCTTGAATCTGTTAGGAATAAAACTTAGTTTAATTCTTCATTAGTTGATATTTGAATAAATTTAATAAGTTTAAGTATTTAATTAAAATACTTTAAACTTATGTTAATATGTATTAGTTATCCTTAGTTGTTAGTTAACTAAGTGATAGTGTTCTCATCCCAATGTTTGTGGGATCATGTTCTATCTTGCATATTTTGTGCCCAGATGATTTCCATGAGGGGCAATAGGGGCAGTTAGCGGCAATATGTTATTTCTGCATCTTTTCTCAAATTAGGTGATTTGTTTCCATATATTGTGGATGAGATAGAAGTTTTCCAATATCTATAAATATTGCAGCTCTCTCATTTGTTTGTAATGCTTGATTTCATATTAATAAAATTATGCAAGCACTGTCTTGTTTTCTATAATTAAATCTGGTTTGCAAACAAGATTTGGTATCAGAGCATTATTCTGATCCAGAGAGACTGTAGGAAGTTTTAAGGAAGTTTAGGGAGATCTAGAGAAATTAAAGAGCTAGGAGGAGTCATAGATGTCCCCAGCCATTTCACAACCCCTACCCGACTCCACACCCCGAATCACGGTTGATTTGCAATTGAAGATCACCTGGAGAATTAAATATTGTTTCTGCAAGAGCATCAGGTGACATTGTTCTTTTGTATTTTTTTTTTAAATTACCTATAGCTATCAAGTTACGTGTACCTGCATTTTTTTAAAATTGCAAGCATTTTTAAAAAAAGATATGCAATATTTTTTATATATGGGGACCCAATATTTTCAAGCTCCCCACATTACTTCTTCTTCCTCTTCTTTGTACTTTGTCTTCTCCTTCCAAGCTTTGTTAGAAGAATTTTAAGCGAAAAAAAGGAAATCCAATCGAACGTGGAAGCTTCTCTGTGAACCTGCACTTGCAAGAGGAGAAGAAGATAGGAGATTTCAATGATCTCCAACGTGCCTACATCCAAAACAAAGACTACAAATTGAATGTGGAGAAGATTTGCAACCTACAAGAAAAAAAACTGCGTTGAAAAAAAGGAAGAAAAATTTGTCTGCAAGAAAAAGTACCTGTGTAGAAAGAGTAACAATAAAAGAAAACGGTGGCCAAGGGTTATTATAACGCTTAGGCAAAGCAGTTAAACTGTAGTTGTGCCCTAAAACGCACTACACATGCACATAAGCCTTTATCTGTATTTGGTTTTTAAAAAAATTGCATCTAAAAAATATTTCATTTTTGGATGTTACGAAAAAAATTAGAATCATAAAAAAAATCCATTTTGGAAAGGGGCCCAGAAAGATATTGAAATCAAAAGTTAAAAAGGTCATAACTTTCAACTGGTACCTCGTATTGAGGTGTTGTTTTTTTTTAAAGTGTGTGTTTTTGTGAGCTCTACGTCTTGGTTCAACTTTTAATAAGATTTTGTAAAAATTACAAAAATTAATTTTTTTGTATTTGAAAAGAGGCCAAAGAAGCCAAAAAAAAAATTCAAATCGGCCAAGAGAGCCATTTTATTTTTGCAAATCGGCCACAGAGCCAAATTTGTAACAGGGCTAATAGTGCCAAAAATTCATTGTACACGGCCGAAAAGGAGCCCAAAATAAATAAAATAATATTTTTTGGGGGGTGTGCATGCTTTAAGGGGGGAAATGTGTTTAATTTTTTCTATTGTTTATCACTTTTCACAATGGCCGCAATTACGGCACCAAAATTCTTTTTGCCACATTCTCAACTTTTGTGTTCTGATAATTATCTAGCATGGAAAACAAAAATTCACGCACAATTTGATTTTGAAAATATATGGTCTGTTATTTCTGGTACATTAACAAGATTTGCAACAGATGTTACACAACAAGCTACATTTGATCGTGCAAATCAAAAAACAAAGTTAATAATCTTTTTTAGTGTTTCAGATGAGGTACAACCTCGTATTCATAAGGCCACAACTGCAAAGAATCTTGGGACAAGTTAAAAATAGTATATCAGACAAAAAATAAGAACACAATACTTCATCTCCAAAGTCAACTATTGAACTTGAAAATGCAACCAACTGAAAAAGTTGAAATGTTTTTGAGAAGAGTGGAAAACTTTTGTGTGCATCACTTCAAGCTTTGGAAGAAGAAGTAACTGACACATCACTCGTGCCTATAGTATTGAGAGCTCTTCCTCCTTATAGGATTTTTGTGACCACGTTAAACATAACTAGTCAAACAACAACTTTTGAAGAGTTAGTGAATATGCTACAACAAGAGGAAGCTATTCACTCAACTACTGAAACTGAAGAGCAGGCACTTGCTTCTAATCAAAAAGAAAAAAATAGGCTAAGTCTAGTAAACAACCTCAAAAGCAAGGTAATACTCAACAAGGCCAAAAGGACCAACAAAAATGTCTTATTTGTGGTCGAAAAGGACATGAGTTAAAAAAATTGTTGGTACAACACATTCCAACAAGGATCATCAAGTGGTAAAAATATTAATTACCAACAAAAAAAATCAGGCCAACAACAAAGTAAACAGGGAAAAAATAATCAAAAGTGGAAGAAGAAACCAACTCAACAAGGAAATGTAGCCGAACAGGAAGATCAATTTGATGATGATGACTTCCTATATTCTGCACAGTCAAATGAAGTATCCAATTCTACAAATCAAATTTGGTATGTCGACTCGGGTGCAACTCAACACATGATAGGAAAGAAAGATCGGTTCTTCACAATGAGTAAAACACCCACCAAAAATCATGTCTCTTTGGGTGATGATACATCATACAGTGTTGAAGGCATTGGTTCCATTTCACTACCACTTGGGCATCATAATTGTAAAATTACAGATGTTCTTTATGTCTCTGGTTTAACAAAAAAATATGTTATCCGTGAGTCAATTATTAGATCACAATCTCAAAATTGACTTTGATTGTAAAGGCGGTAAAAAGATGTGCCTAATTCGAGATAAGTCACGAAGCTCCAAAATTTTTGCAAAAGCTTCGAATGTGGGAAGAATGTTTCAGTTGGATTTTGTTCAACGAAATGATCAAGCACTTGTAGCCAAGGATACATCATCAACTCAACTATGGCATCGAAGACTTGGACATGTGATTTTTGGCTATCTTGACACACTTCATCGATATGACATGGTTAGGGGTTTACCACCTCTAAAAAAGGGTACAGATAAATGTCAGCATTGTTTGGTAGGAAAACAACATAGAGCACCATTCAAACATAGTACATTTTGGGCTAAGTCAAAACTTGACTTGGTGCATACCGATTTGTGCGAACCAATGAGACCTAGCCACTCTGGATTTATATATTTCATGCTCTTTGTTGATGATTTTTCAAGAAAAATGTGGATATATTGTCTTTTTACAAAAGACCAAGATTTTGAAATTTTCAATAAGTTCAAAGCCCTTATAGAAACAAATTCTGGTAGGAAAATAAAAACACTCCACTCAGATTGAGGGGGAGAATACACCAGCAATGAGTTCAATGATTGTTTGAAAACACATGGCATTTGTCGTCAAATGGCTCCTCCTCACACACCGCAACAAAATGGTGTTATTGAAAGGTGAAATTGTACTATCATGGATATGGTGTGATGTATGATTGATGATGCAGGTTTATCAAAAACATTTTGGGCCGAAGTAGCTAAAACAACAGTCTATTTACTAAATAGAGTTCCCACTACAGCTCTTGATGGAATAACACCTCAGGAAGCATGGTCAGAGCATAAGCCATCTATTTCACACCTTAGAGTTTTTGGATGTAATACGAGTATGCACATTCCTAAGAAACAAATAACTAAGCTTGATATGAAATCAGAAAAACTTATCTTCTTGGGATACAGTGATGAAGCACTTGGCTACAGACTTATGGATCCAAAAACAAGGAGGGTATACACTAGTCGAGATGTTGAGTTCTTTGAGAAGAAAGAAGAAGATGCTCCTTCCATACACTCACATGATGAAAAAATCATCCCTACAATGAAAACAGAGGATGGTAATCACTTTGATGATGACAGTGATGATGGGGAAGATGGTGAAATTCAACCTCCCACAGGAACCATAAAAAAGTATGCCTAAATGGTATACAAGTATGATTAGAGAGCAAAATTGGATAGTGTCCCTGACACATCTACCACTGGAATGAGGACTCGCAGTATGGCTCGAAATGAGGTCAATTTGGACTTAATGGGTAAAGTTGTTGAAACTACTGAGCCATCCACAGTTTCAGAAGCCCTACAGTCTAAACCTTGGAAAGATGTTATGGATGCAGAATATAAGTCACTTATGAAAAATAATACATGGCAACTTACAGATCTTCCACCAAGGAAAAATCCGATTGGATGCAGATGGATCTTCAAAACGAAGTACAAAGCAGATAGAAAAATTGATAAACACAAGGCTAGACTAGTTGCTAAGGGATATGCTCAAAAATAAGGCATTGATTATGAGGAGACTTTTGCTCCCACAACTAAGATAAAAACTTTCAGGTTAATATTTTCTCTAGCTGCACAATTTGGTTGGAAAATACACCAAATGGATGTGAAAAGTGCCTTTCTTAATGGTGATTTACATGAAGAAGTTTACATGACTCAACCAGAAGGTTTTTTCATACCAGGTAAAGAGGAAAAGGTATGTAAACTCATAAAATCACTATATGGTCTAAAGCAGTCTCCCAGGGCATGGTACATAAAAATCGACAAGCATCTCATTCAACATGGATTCAACAGGAGTCCATATGATCCTAATCTCTATCTCAAAAAGCAAGGGGGGAGATAGTGATCGTTGTAGTATATGTCGATGATCTAGTCATCACTAGAGGATCAGTGAGGATGATTGAGTCAACAAAGAAAGATCTAACACGATCATTCGACATGACCGATCTCGGGCTTCTGCATTATTGTCTTGGACTTGAATTTTGGAAAAGAGAAAATCATATCTTTGTGTCACAATTGAAATACACCAAGACAACGCTCGAGAAATTCAATATGATGGATTGTAAGCCATTTTCCACACCTATGGAGACAAGACTTCAACTGTCTTGAACAGATCCATCACCACAAGTAAATGTAACTCTCTATCAGTAGTTGATCAGGAGTCTCATCTACTTGACTTACACTAGGCTAGATATCAGCTATGCAGTCAACTATCTTTCACGGTTCATGCAAGAACCAAGGGTTTCTCACTAGAAAGAAGCAAAGTGGATACTGAGGTACATCAGAGGAACTATGGACTATGGCCTAGAATATAAGAAGAATAATAACTTCTTCTTGACAGGATATTCAGATTCAGATCATGCAGGAAACATAGATGATAGGAAATCCACTTCAGGATTTGTATTCTTTTTGGGATCTTGACCGATATCATGGGGGAGTAAGAAGCAGACTTGTGTTTCAAGATCCTCCACAGAATCAAAATATCGTGCAGCAGGTGGAGTTGTCTGTGAAGCGATATGGCTCCGACGTATACTTGAAGGATTGGGAATACCACAGAAAGATCCAACTATCCTACATGTTGATAACGAAGGAGTAGTAAAACTTGTTCGGAATCCAATTTTTCATGAGCGCACCAAACACATTGAGGTGTAGGTACATTTCATTCACAAACATGTTCAGAACAACAACATCTAGCTCCAATATTGCCCAATAGATATGCAACGTGCAAATGTCTTCACAAAGTCACTTGCTCGAGGTAAATTTGAGGGTTTTAGAGAATTTCTCTCCTGTTCACTTGAGACCATGTTGAATTAAGGGGGGAATGTTAGGAATAAAACTTAGCTTAATTCATCATTAGTTGATATTTGAATAAATGTAATAAGTTAAAGTATTTAATTTAAATACTTTAAACTTATGTCAATAGGTATTAGTTATCCTTAGTTATTAGTTAACTAAGTGATAGTGTTCTCATCCCAATGTTTGTGGGATCATGTTCTATCTTGCATATTTTGTTCCCGGATGATTTCCATGAGGGGAAATAGGCGCAATTAGGGGCAATATGCTATTTCTACATATTTGATCAGATTAGGTGATTTGTTTCCATATATTGTGGATGAGATGAAAGTTGTCCAATATCTATAAATATTGCAGCTCTCTCATTTGTTTGTAATGCTTGATTTCATATTAATAAAATTATGCAAGCAGCATCTTGGTTTCTGTAATTAAATCTAGTTTTCAGATGAGATAATCCGTTTGAGTAGAATGTTGCATCATTATCCATGCACAATTCCTTAATTTTATTCTCATTTTGGTTCCTCGAAAGGGATTTAAATTCATTGAATTTCAAACATAAAACGTCTTCCAAGAGAGTATATCCATGTCTTCCTAGAAAATTCTTCTACAAATGATACATATACATGGATTTCCCAAGTGATGGGATAATATCCATCCTAAACACATCACTATGTATTATATAAAGGATTCCTTTTATGTGTGTAGTACTTTTGTGAAGCCTGATTTTGTGTTGCTTTCCATAAACACAATGCTCACAAATGTCAAATTATAATAAACCGTTAGTGATCCATTTTTCTATTCCTTTAGATTGAAATTATTACAACCCTTTATCGCTAATACAACATAGCCTTTCATGACAAAACATAATCTCCTCTACCATAAGTATGTTGGTTTTATCATGTACTTCATTGACCTCAATAACAACAATGATATTACAAGTACTTGTAATCATGTTTATATCTAGTCTAAACAAGGTTCCAATGTGCACTCCTCTTGACAATACAATCTCACCATACACCATTTTACAACCATCCTTTGCAAACTACATTAGGACTCTAGCATCACACGTCTTGATGATAAAAAACTAGTCATTTCTCTCAAGACCTAGAAATGTTGGCAAAGCTCTAAGAGATATTGATTATTCTCCAATGCAATGGAACCTCAGCTTCACTCTTCCTTGACCCAAGCATTGCTTAATTGGATCAATACTTCTTAAAATAAATTACCACCATCATAAACCTAATAGTACCCAAAACCAATTCCAATGATACAATCATATATTAGGATGCTCCTAATCAACCAACGCATACTTTCATTAGCATGCCATGTCTACATCTTAAAGAAATTTTTCAAATATGCATATCCATTTTCACCAATGGACCTCCTTTCTCACCTGGAAGATGAATACATCTTATGTCATTTTCTCTTGTCCACATTACTTTGTAATCCTACCATACAATGCCTCTATTTTTTCCATTGACTCTAAAATTTCCATTCAAATAGGTTTACTCTCATCAAGTGCTTCAAATGCTACTTTGAATTTGTACGTTTCAAACCCTTAATAATGTCCACTTCAATCTTTATTATCACTACTTTCAAACATGAATGCATGTTCAATTCATTACCTTGGGTGATCTATTAGTGAATTTTCATTATCTTCTTATGATATTAAGTATCCACTAAAAATGGGTGAATCTACTATTTAACTTACAATGATGGCCTCTAGTGATATGTCATCATTAGATTTATTCCAAGTGCATCTGGAATCAAATGGTGTGACATATAATTTAATACACCTATCTTCATCATCCATATTTATGTCCACAAACAATAAATACACCAATGTGTCACAATTCATACATGAACATTCAAGTCATCTACTATCCATGGCATCTCACCTCAAACCTCATTACCAATGATTATCTCTTCAATTTTAGGAATAGTGTTTTGACCAAATATTTAGCATGGTATAATTTTCTCAAGTTATCTCATAAATCCTTTGTTGTCCTTTACCTCCCATATACATTTAATCAATCCTACCTTTAATACAACTTTTTGATAGAGCTTTCCTAGTGATAGTATCACACTCTCACCACCAGCTGCTAACTCATATAAACCCCATCGACCTTTATGTTTCTGTCATCACTCACTCTTGATGAATCTCTAGGTCCATCATGAGATCTGCCACATATGACTAGAGTTGTCACATAGGGTTCAAAGTACACATTTCATCATCTCAGATCTTACAATATGTATGTTTCACCTCATACACGACATATATCCTTTAGTGACACAAATTTTCTACACACACACACTCATACACCTAGGTCTCGCGTGACAACTCAATCCCTTAATTCATAGACCACTTTCTTCATTCACAATGGTAGATAGTGGGCCCTCGCCTAACATAGCTCAATTAACTAGTTCCAATATTACTGGACACTGAGGAAGGCATCCACTGTTAGCCCCCTCATTGTCCTGGTGACACACTTTTGTGGTTATATTGTTCAACTTGATTGGTCCTTAGGAGGCAAGGGCTACACATTTTCAGTGTGTTTAGAAATTTTCACTTTATGACCACATCAAGGCTATGAAACCTTGTATTTCCCCTCTTACATCACATGAAAGGATCTAGACTTTATCTTGAAGAACTATATATGATATATTCCTCTCGACTGTGGTTGAATGCCCTTGGACTAATCCTGAATCCTTCTGGCTCTGAAGGCATCGAACAATGTTTTCGATCTATGCCCTCAGGGGGCTATGGAAAATCCAAAAACATTCAACTATACTGGCAAATTCAAGGAAGCACATTACAATGTCTCTTGCTATAGAAGTTGTTTTTATTGCATAACTTATACTTTTCAGGGCTCCGCAAGACTTTACTTATCATGTTAGCTTGGATACATAATATGCTATATCACAATGTGCATCCGTGTACTGACATAGAGTTCAATGCTAAGCTAACGGTGATATTGTTACACAATGTAGGAGATGCTTAGATCATGCCATGGTAGGATCTACTGAGCTCATGTTTTGCACCGATTGGGGGCATGCACTTTATGCTCTCGTTACACACATATTTACTCATTTGCGTCCTCTTACCTCATTGCACTCACGTGGCATACATCTCGTAGACACACTCTTGTATTACTATAATTATGTTAATGGGTTCATTCATGTATAGTATCTGAACGTTGTATAGTCATTTCCAATACTGGAATGTGTCACATTTTCATTTTATAGCTTATCTCTTGTTTTACATGATTAATAGAAGGGGCTGTTCACTTATTTGTAGAGGAAATGCCCTATGATGCCTTTATTGTTAGATCTTGTCAAGCCTGGCACAGTTCCTCAATTGTGCTCGTGACATCCTCGGTAGAAACAATGGTGTCCCATGTATGTAAAACATGATTGTTTATTCCATTGGACTATTATACTTGTGTGTCTTTGCATACTTTTTCTTACATCTATTGTGTTATTTTTCTATTGTTTGTCACTAACACTTTGTTAGCTTTTATATCATAGTATTATGTATGTGCTATGGTATACACCATGTGCACTTATACTGTTGTCCTCTGGACTACATAGGTGCGAGAACAATAGTGGAGGTTTCATTATAGGCCAACTACATGTGGGGAATTTTTGGGTCGCATTCAGGTTTACTCCTATATTCACATAGGATATTTAAACAGGGGGAAACCATCAGATGATAATTCATACTCAGAATAAATAAAAACTAGGGAACATGTATTATAATTATAAAATTATTATTTTTACATAAATTTTATGGAGCGGTATGAGTTGTAGAGTGATGGTGTTTTAGCCATAACTTTTCACTAGGGGCTATAATTGAGGAATGGTCAGAATGGAAAGGTTGTTCAGATAGATATGTGTATGTATTAGTTTGGGGGTAAATTTTTGTCTAGTTTATGAGAAGTTTAAGATATAATTTTATGGATCATTTACTTTACTCTGCCACATGTCATTCTTCCTTCATTGAATTTTTCGCTTATGTGCATGTGTGGAACCTCTCAAGTGTTCCTTGCTTCTTATTGAGGTCAATTAAGATCCTTGGATCTACTACAGACTATAATTGGGATGTCATTTGTTATTTTATATTTGGTGGAGCTACTTGAGTAATATATGCCTTTACACTCCTCTCTCATTAGTTCTTCTTGATTCCAAGTTCCCTCCATCTACAATTCTTAAAAGTTATATAGTCTGTATAAATAGATGAATTATTAGCCTCATCAATGAGCTCTTGACTTTCCAAATTTGGCTTGCTATTCTTTGACTAGGATTTATCAATCCACTTGAATCGCTCAGGTTTGTAAGTTAGGCTTTATCTCTATTCCATGTTTAGGATCATGAATAAATGTAGGTCAATTCAAGAGTGTTGTAATTTCATATTTGAGAGGGTATCTTTGTATGCTTGATTGAGTCATAAATGAGACAATAAATTGATAGGAAATCTATCATTGGATTCTGACATCTAATAAATTTCATTATTACAGAATCCATTTGTAATTATATGTCAAAATTCTGATTTATAATCACTAAGACACAAAGTTGTAAAATCCTTATGGATTTCTGATTTCATTTGCACTTGTTAACATTTCATTTTCTATATTTTGGATTTTGGATTACAACATTATGATAAGTAGTTAAATATTAGTTTATGTGATTTATTATTTGTTTAACTTGTGGGGGTTTGGGACAATTATGTAAATTTGTGTTTCCCTCGTGGTTACTTTTGACTCCTTTAGTAAAATTTTATGAATTCATCCCAATGGATGAAGGAGCTAGCTGAAGTTATAATGATCACCCCAATTTGTCAAGGCTTATTATTGCATTTACCCCTTTGAGGTCTCCATTTTCATTGTGTGTATCCTTAGAGGTATCTTTGCTACAAATTTGGCTTCATGTGAGTTATGTCTAATATGTATTTTCTCAAATCCTTGTAAGAAAAGCCTACAAATTATAAATATCCTTTATATTTCTACATTAGAGCAATTTTGATTTATGTTCTTCTTGAAAATGTGTGATTAAGTTATAAGTGACACCTTATCTAATTATTAGTCATGGAGGTTACATTCGTATACAAACCCTATGAGTTAGTTTGAATCTATTTGATGTGGATTTATAGGATCTCTCCCCTTGGCCCTACAAAATCAGGAGAAGTGGAGAAGTGATTCCTTCTCATTTTTGTTAATTTTGAGTAAGACCATATTTTTAAGATATCCCACTTGCTACAATCGACTTAGTATCTTTACCTTCTCTTCATCAAATCCTCGAGGTGCATATCTAGGCTCTAACAAACTGGATTTATTAACAAGTAATAAACAGAGAAGAGCTAATGAATCATAAATCTAAACAACATATAAAGATGTCATATGAGATATAAATACATGATTATCTTGGGAAAATAATTTCGGGTAAAAAGCCCAACACATTAACCTTTTTTATTATATTAACTTTAACTAATCTTACAAATATAACATGATTGTCTTCAAGGCATTATAAATGATATTTAGTAGTCCATGCACTTATAGAGCACACATGTAATACAATGAGTATTCACACATATATTTATCCTTATATATATATATATATATATATAACATAAAAAGACATAGCCTCCTTTATAAATCCAATGACTAGAATAATTGTTGCATACTTTTCCTTCTTGGTATACACCTAGGAATCTACATACTTTAAATAATTTGCATGTTTTAAGGTTTCCAATGAATTTTTAGGAAAAGAATCCTAAGATTCTCTTTAACCATTATTAATACATTAATATATAATATTCATCCATCGGCCGTGTTAGAATATTCTCCACTACATTGTTTTATACCTCCACTTGAGAGATCTAGTCACAAAAGTATTGATGATGCATCATCATTGCACATTCAATGTTGTGTGATGCCACTATGTTGCACAATGTAACTCCCACTATACACAATAATTCCAAACCATGTTCCACATGTCTCACAAAATTTCCATGTGTACATATACTTCCACACATTCTATTGTGTAACCTTTCCTTGCACATTAGTGTTGCAAAGTCCTACGCATCATTATCCATTACATAATGTACTTAATCCTATGTAAATTTGATACATTCCCAATATTTTAATAATGTAAGACCTTGGGGAATCAATTTTTCCTTCCTTGTATATATTTCCTCCACATTTATACCATCTCCATCACCCTAGTTGTGACATTTGATGCCCATGTTTCTCCTCAAAGTCAATCTAATGCAAGCATTGATTTAGTTTTAATCATTTTTTCTTCCTTTTTATCACATCATTTGTTTTCTTTGATTTCATTGGACGTCCGTTACTACCTTATCACATATTTTAACTTGTGGTCTATTTTATTAGATATTATTTTATCATTTATACTAACACATATTTTTTTCATTGGATTTATTATCTCTTTACATGAGATGTCCTTTTAAATAACCTACAAACAAATATTTCATCTTATTTGATTTACCATCTACTATACATTAGATTTTTCATTACACCTACTCATATATGCCATTTTTCCTTTCATGTTTAGTCATAAGCGTTTACACATTTATGCAAGTATAAGAATGAAAACATGGAATAACATTATATACACAAGTACACCATTCCGCATGTCACAATCATTTCAATGATCACCTCACAGATATTTGAAATCAATATTATCAACTCTTATATGCACCTCTTGGAAATAAGTAGAGGGAAGGGGATAATTCGTTGCAATAAGTGTTCCTTCATAAATTAGGATTAGATTTGAGATAAATAATAATGAGTTAGTTAACTCGTCACTCTTTGGGGTCTGTGAGATCTGGAAGAAAGACCCTTGGCAACCTTGAAAAATGAAAAGGGTGGAATATTAAAAAGTGGAATATTAAAAAGTGCAATATCAAAAAGTGGAATATCAAAAAGAGGAATACTTCAAACCTAACAAACAAACTTAACCATAGTGATTTCCCACCTAGTTTATCATCACTAACTTGAGATAATCATAAGTTGTTTACAACTCTAGGAAAAAAAAATTAGACATACAAATACTAATAGTTAAAGATATCCAAGATCTATGAGCTCATTGTTCTAAGGACACGTATATTTGACATAAGAAATGTCATTGGCCGAGCCTGAAGCCAAAGTTATAATAACATATATCTCTAAATAATTCACAAGTTTAAACAAAGATCTCATTATGACGTTAGTATTGACAAGAAATACATAAATAATATAATCAAAATAACTATGATTGGTCCCTTGAATCCATTAGGAAAATAAGTCTCAAAATTTAAACACATCTGACAAGTAAAAATGAAGGAGGCAATAATTTCATAACCCATTATAATTAAAATTCACAACAAAAAGCTTATATATAAATTTCTCATTATTCATCATAGCAATGTACCAAAAATCATAAGAATGGAGTAGTGAAACACTTTGTAAAGAGTACACAAGAATAAGACTTTACAAGGATTCTATAATTCCATTACAGTAAAATGACTACACATCATAATCAATAACTTTATTACCAAATTATATTTTATCACTTGTGACTTTTAACAAAGTTGTCCAACTTGTTTAGCATATGGTTACACCTTACACCTTAAATTAAGAAGGTTATCACCCACAAGAGCTTTAAAATTGTAGATAATAGAGAGCTTCAAATAAATAATAAGTTAATGAGCCAAAATATATAGATAACAAATTAAATCATCAACATATACTTTGTTTGTGTCCAACTAAACAATGTAAAGGTCCCAGGAATATTATAAGAGATTTACATCAAAGGTAGAAAGGAGATCAAATGTCAGCACCAAAATGAGTCACATGATCTACCAATCCTAACTCTTTATTTTATAAGCATGGATTACTTAAATATCCTCATGAAGCATCAAATTACAATTGGTTATGCTTCAAGAGAGCAATCATCAATTACACATCCAATTAGGAAGGAAACATATAATTTAATTTGCAAGAGCAATATATTGTCTCGTGAAAATAAAATTTCATCAATAGAGAAGAGCATGTGTAGAAAACATAAAATTAGGGAAAAAAAGAGGAGAATAGAGCTTCCACTTGTCTAGAGCTTCATTGAGTAATTCGCCACTTGGAAATAAGAGGATAATGCTTATTTCCAAGTGGTGAATTACTCAATTCATTTTGAATGGAAGAAGACACCAAAAATTTAGTCACATATTTATCATAATATACAAATTAATTCTTCCTTGATATATGATTAATGTGCATCTCTTTGAACGTGCTTTCTAATGATGCAAATGGTTTCAAAATTGGAGCTTACATGCAATATTTATGAGTAAAATAAGAATTGACATCAACTTTGCCCACTATTAAAATTTGCTCTAGATTTTGGCAAAATTTTGTTTTACAACTATAATCTTCTTGAAAATCTCTCATTGCACCACTTGACATCATTTGATTGGATGGGGTCAGATGTTCATGAATGTTTAGCTCAACCAAACCATTAAAATCACCCACACACTATTGTTGGCTAAGGGTTTGGTAAAGTAAAATATATATTTAAGAGGGTGATTTTGTGCAATCATAACTTTTGATTGAGAAAAATAGTTGTGAAAACAATTGCATTGTAGTATCCTATCATGAGACTATCATAATACCAACTACTATTTTTGTTGGAATAAATTTTGCCACTCGAATTTAGTCCCAAAGAGTGCTCTTGAGCTACATGGTAAAAACATGTTTTTTAAGTTTCAGATAAAATCGTTGCTCTGTAGATTGAATTGCTTTAGAATTTCATCTAATTATCTTGTTACAAAACTTCCCATCAAATCACAACTTCCACAGAGCATTGTATCAATTTTTTCATTTTCTTGAAAATTGTGCATTCACGACCTTAACTATTTTGACAGTTCACTTCATAAGGTTATCGTGTATCTTCCTACAATATTTGAGAACACATTGACCACTGTAGCTCTAATTTTTGTTTTTTGTGGATAAATAAAAAATCATTTCTCTATGCTTGAACTATTTTGGTAATTCATCTAAGGGAGAGGAGCCACTGTTTGTCCACCCTAAGTTAAAGAGTGCACAAAGCAACCTAAACATCATATAACTAAATACAAAAAATATCCTTTGATAGGTTATGCTCTCCCCATTTTAAATATTTCGTTTTAAATTTTTTAACCATGTGGAATGGAATTTTTTTTAATATAAAAATTTGGTAATTTCAAATACAAATAAATTCAAGGTGAACCATTACTTGAGAATTAAGCCATGTATTTTTTACCTATTTTCATCATTTGATTGGCAAAATTGTTTTGATATGACTTGATGTGACATTTCTATAGGGTACATTTTTTCAAAAATTAAATTAGAAATTAGCATGTAGTGGCTCCTAAATTTTCATCTACCCTCACAAGTATTGGTCCATGCTCGGGTATTGGATCCTCTCCATTAATTAGGTTACCACACAACTTCCCACCAAATTATAGCTTCTACAAAGCTTTATATCAAAATTTACAATTTTCTTGAAAGTCAGGCATCTTTGGCCTAAATTGTTTTTGCAGTTCACTTCATGAGGTTTCCACACACCTGACTATTTTTTTTTTAAATATACTGAGCATTGTAGCTTTATCTTGCATCTTTTTAAAATGACTTGAAAATTGTTGCTCAACGAGTTAAACAATTTTGGTTGCCTTTGCACCAAATTGCATCTTCTATAGAAAACTATATCAAATTTTGTGTTTTTCTTGAAAAGTGTGCATCTACGACCTAAACTATTGTAACAAATGATTTTATGAGGTTGTCACATACCTTCCTACAAAATTTGAGAACATATAGCTTTAGTTTTTTATTTTTGTGATTAACTCAAAATTGTTGCTTTATGTTTTGAACTATTTTGGTGATTCATCTCCTTATCCCATCTTACACCATCCTACCAATTCATGGCTTCCATGGAGCACTGTATCGAATTTTTCATTTTTCTCAAAATTCACTCATCCACATGTATTAGGGAGTTTTTGGTTAATGTTATAAAATGCAAAAAGTACCTAAAGCTCAAAATAAGCAGGGTTTATCGATATGTGCGCCGATAGTCGCAATGTCAGGATGATAAAATGCAAACAATGTAAAATTGCTCCTCCTTTCACCGAGTGAAGAGACCTACAAACAAAGACATCTAAATGAAATATATTAGCTAGATAGGATAACGAGTTTCTCAGCAAAGGCCAATCCCAGGAATCCAAAAGGACTTCCTTAAAGGATGTCAACTCGATATAGTTAAGTGGATTTGATAAAGATAATATAACTATTAACAAACAAGGAAGCTGGACATCAAGATGGATAGGAATATCTTATTCATCTTCATAGGTGGCCCAAGCTAGGGCTGTAGCAAGCTCAAAATCTTCTAAGTAGTCATATTAGTACTCGATTGCTTTTCATAGGTTGGTGCAAATGTGATGGCGTATAAGGTGAGCTCTTAGAGGATGTCAAACTGCTCCCACATGAATGGTTGTTAGATGATCGGAAGATTGTAGATGCTTGTGATCAGATGGGATTGACCTGAAACATACATCTATAGGAGACACATCTCAAAAACAGACAGCTTAAGTCCAAGTGGATATATAAGAAATGACAAAATGCAATGGCTAATAAAAGTAACTATGTTGATAATAATCGTAGGTGATTCACATAAATTATGGGTGATTTGGGATAATCAATAATGATTGAAGGAATCGTGGGTGATTCCTATGAAAAAGTTTATGTTTGACAAAATGATAAAATAATGGAAAACACAAACTAAGATGCTTGATTGGAACTTGTTTTTGATGAGTAAACAGAATGGAAATAAGAATAAATGGATATGAGCTTACTGTTGACGTGAAAATTCTTACATGAGTTTCTTGAGTTTGTGATGATGTCCTGTTAAATGTCTGAGGATGTGAGGAGGGTCTTGAAGATGTGTGGTTGGAAAAAATGATGTGGTATGGCTTCCTGGAGCGACAAAGCTTCATTGCAATGCTTGGAGATTACTGATGTAGATACCTAAATTCCACTTTTGCAATCTTATTGCCAAATGCACATAAATCAATATCATTCTTGCCAAATCCGTTATAATTAGTGGTTTTCGCTAATTAACTAACATTCCTTACCAATTTAGCCAATTAACACCATGTTGTTGATTGTGTAACCCCTTTCGCATTCAGGATGCCATTTTATGACGAATCGTAAGTCAAAATCCTCTTTAAAATAAATAATTAACGATTATAGGCTAATTAAGCCTATTTTGCCCTTGATTTGGTCAATATGCCCTAATATTGACCCAAACCCCTCTTCCAACCACTCCAAATCACCTCATTCACCTCCACAACATTTCAACAAGCTTCAAAAGTTTATCCTAGCCTTCTAGTTGACCCTAAGCAATAGATTAAGGATCCATACCTCTTAATCACTTGGTAATTCAATAATTGTGAGTAGAAAGGCCTAGTCATGATTAATAATTCTAATCTAATTTAGGGCTTTTAGTCCCACATGCACCAAAATACAAGTTTCTCCCAAAATGAAAACTATAAAAAGAGTGCACCTCATTCCTTTATACTTTACACTATGCTTTGATTTGCATCTCATATAATAAATATGATTTATAACCAAGCTCAATCCTTGCCTAAAGCCTTCAACAAGGTTAGTAGATGGATATCCAAAATGACCATGTAGTCATTTGGAGAGGTCATTTCACCTTGTTTGGAGTAGCAACCATACCACTTTGATTTCCCTTTTAGGTCTATTTAGGCCCATGTTAGGTAATTGAACATATTAGTAGGCATGTTTAGTTAGATTTTGAATTGTATTCATGTTAGTTAAGCATTCCTTTAAGCTTCTATATTAATGTTACATTCCTAGACTTAGAGCCTTGGCTAGATGGATGGCAATGGTGTTAGCTTTCCTTGTTTAGTCATGCAATTTGCTTTGTAAAGTTTAGGGTGCTTTTAATTACACATAAATCATACCATTATATGGTAAATGACCATAACAGATCACCATTTCATTTGGCATGCTAAAGTGACTAGAAATTTAAACTAATTTTTATTATTACAATATGATAGGTTCACATACTACATAATTACGTCAGAGGGATCTCATTGTGGGGAGGCCTACCAAAAAGTTTCATGCCTTTCTAGTAGGGATTTTTCTGGCAACTTTTTCAGTGGGCAAATTTTCCAATGCTAAAAACAACACATATATCCCATGAGGTAGACAATAAACTTAATAGGTTTTTATATGAAGAAGGGTAAGAAGATGACTTCATATAGGACAAATTATAGATGATGAGGATGGGATATGTTTTTTAATAACATTTTTTATGTTTACTACTGTTAAAAATCCAAAGAGAAGGAATAGATTAATCATCATGATGTCATGGTTAATTACAACACAAAATTGGGGAATTTTGATGAAAGTGTAGGGGTTAAATAATTTTGGGTGTTTGTGAGAAATAATTTTGAAATGATCCCTTGATGTCATGGAATGAATGGAATTTGGTTTTCTAGGCTATGATTGAGAGAGGTTTGGATTTGGACAAGTATTAGGTGGGGTAGATGACATGGCAATGATCTAAGAATTTGATTACTTGGATATACTCACTTGGTTTAGGCCTAATTTGATATATGTTAAGAAGACCATATGTCAAGCTAGGTTTGAGCTAAAGAAGGGTTATTTTTCATGGTCTTATGGTTTTTTTATCCCTTGACAGAGGAGGAGCACATGTTTCGAGTACACGGGGAGGATAAAGGAAAGGACACTTATTTTGGGGTTCTTTATAGGTTATTAGGAGTTGACCAAAGTGTGTTCGACAAATATGTTGTAAAGACATATGAGAAAGTAGAGGAGTAGAGGTCCTTGTGATTATATTTCCTTCTTTTGGATCAGCAATGGAGCTTCTTCATCCTTTTACTAAGGAGTAGATAGTCTGGGAACAAAGCTGTGGATGAAGCTGAAGGCGATGATTGTATAGGTGAAATTGGATTTGGTTAGACTCTAAGAAGTAAAGGGGATACTCTACAAGAATAAAATAATGGAGTGGAGGATGAAGAGGCAGAGCATGGTTCTTTTTCTAGCAGAAAATATTTTGGGATAAAGAATTGATAAAACATTAAGGGGTTTTGAGGAAGAAGAATCCATGGAGATGGAGAATTTTTTATGAATGGGGACGAGACAAAGATAAAAAATGGGGATGAAGACATGAATATTTATTTGTAATTAGAGTGGGGGAATCCCATTGAGCCATTGGCTAACGAAGCCCCACAATCTATAGGTGGAGAAGCCAAATGCAAACATGAAACTGTACAACCCCTTAATTTGTTGGTTAGATCTGTTGTCCGAAATTTTACGTATAAGAAATCCTTAGAGAAATTATTCTTATGCGACATATTTATTCTTATGCGACATATTATGGTTGATTAGAGAAAACAATGTCACAAACCTATAAAAAAATTTTGGGAACAAAGCTTCATATCTCTTAAAATTGCGATATTGTTTCTTCACTTATATTGGGGTTATAGCATATGTAATTGGGATAAAGGAAATGTCGGATAAAATTTCATTCACATACAAGTGGAAAGATGTCTTGTAAAACATATTAAGAAGATAAATTAGATGAATCCAACTAGTAAAACTAGCTTTTGTGGAAAGTTTCTATAATTTCTAAAGACTTATTCAAATATGTGATTGTAAATATTAAGAGGAAAAATTCTAGAAGAGATATAATCTAACTTTTTGTTTCAAAAGAATTTCTCACCGTGCTGAGAATCCTTTACAAAACTTTTGACGAGTCGACAAATACCATGCCTTTATACCTTGTCCCGTTCTACTTCTATTGTTCCTTAATTATTTATTTACAAAAACCTTTCTCACATAACATTTTGAGAAAAAGAAAATTTTCTTTGGGTGGATTATGGTTCCATGTAGTTAGGGAGAGGACCCATAGAGGAGGTTATCACTCTTGATTTTACTTAGTTACTAGTCCCATGCATGATGTAAATTTAGTTTTTTGAAGACTAGACTGAAAGGAGGTCATGGTATGCGTCTATAAAAACCCTTTTTTTTCCCTTTTGGCCTATCATATTTTTTTTTTTTGGGCCTACTAAAATAGTGTTCATTCAACGATGAT
The DNA here is from genome assembly GCA_019776745.2 of Taxus chinensis. Classification (NCBI taxonomy): domain Eukaryota; kingdom Viridiplantae; phylum Streptophyta; class Pinopsida; order Cupressales; family Taxaceae; genus Taxus; species Taxus chinensis. The sequence continues at coordinate 133,085,067 of CM034150.1, forward strand.
GTTGTTGCCAAACTTCATTAGAAAAGCCCTAATATTAATAATTATAGTTTCATTACAACTTAATTGACCCGAGATTACATGTCCCCTCAAAGCTCCGATACCTCCGGTGGTTTGGATCATTTCATTCAGTTTTGTTCGAAGTTATATTTGGAATATTTGGAAAGGGTCGGAGGGAGACGCACAAAGCCAGTGCTAGATTTTCAACTAAACAACTTATTTATATGGAAAGAGGAACCCTCCAAATTATATCTCCGAAAAAGATAAAACAAATTTCAACATTGACATCCCTTCCAACATACTTTACAACTCATATACAATTGCTAGTAACATAAATTTGACGTACCAAATAAGACACCTAATGGCGAGTATCCCTCTCTACCATGACCATGGGCCCATTATTAACCTCACGTAATACATAAATAAAATAAAATAATGTAGCCAATTTAGCAAAACTATAATTTTATATGTTTGGCTAATATATTTTAATGTTCTTCATTTTAAAATTGTGGGAAAAGCAAATCAATGGTTTATTGGTGAACTTGTTAGGCTCACAAAGAGCCCACTCGGAATCAATTCTTGCCTCATGCAAAAACATTGGCACCATAATAAGGGATGAGGCACTAAGCATAACCTAGGCAGAATAAATACCCCTCAAACCTTGCATCTATACTAAAGGAGACACGGAATTTATTCCCAAAAAAAAAAAAAAAAGAGTTCAAGGAAAAAAGTTCAAGGAAAAAAATTCGTTACGCCTCCTTCGAATGGACGTTATTAATTCATTAAGTTTAGCAGGTGAGCCGTTTTCCCTTAATGAAATTACTACATAAGGAATCTCTAAAAGCAAGGAGCTAAATAAAGCAAGCAACGGTAATACTTCAAAGGTGTTTAACTTCTATGGAATTTCACGCCACATGCCCAAAGCCGCAGCGACACCCCACTCCACGTGTCACCGACAGAAAAGGGACGAGGAAGCCCATTTCGGGCGGATCGGAGGATTCTGTCCCGCGAAGCACTGGGACATCCGGGACAAAAGGACGCGGTGGACGTGAAAATCTAGCAGGCTCGTGGACAAATCACAGCATGACACGTGTCGCCAAGGAAAAAGGTCCGAAAGGTCAAAGGGGCGAGTTTTTGAGCACTGATCCGAACCAATGAAATAGTGCCACGTGTCCAAGTTTAAGGGGCCCACAAGAAAAGCCCACGAAAAGGTGGAGAGAGAAAATTGCTAAGTGAACCAGAGCCTGCCACGTGTCATCCAGATGGCAGAGCGTGGGAAAAGAAATTTAAAAATCCGTTTTCACCTGTTTTGTGCCCTAAATCTTCAGACCTTCGTATCTTTCGATCCAGAGCTCGGATTTACACGTTCTTTATATCAACGGAAAGCTGTTGAAATTATCTACATGATTCTGGGATCAATCTCACATTTTGGTGTAGTTTGGAGGGAGAAGATTAAGAAAACGTCTCTGACGCGTGGTGATAGACAGAATTAATGCTTCAACAACCAACTTTAATGCAGCAGACAGCTCGCCGCTCCTGTTAGACAGCCCACCGTTTTGCTAGGATCCGCCACTTATGTCATAATGAGATGATTTTAAATGCTACCAAGAAGTGGTTGGGGAAAATTCTAGATTTCCTCTCTCTTCCCTCTCTCATTTCTTGATATATATTGTAAACAGAGCTCCTTTAAGGGGTCGGACATTCTTGTTTTGCATCCTCCCTTCTTCCCTCGCCTGCAAGAGAAATTGTGGAGCTTTCAAACCTCCCATATGGGTTGTAATGCCAATCTTTTTTGCCTCTTGGCGACTGCAATGTATTGTATCGACTCTTGAGCAATAATATATGTGTTGTGATTGACTCTCGACCCTCTCATGTATTCATTGCTGTCATTTTGATCTCTTATTGCAGTTTGGTTACCTGTGCATGGTGTTTGTATTGCATCTATGTGGTCTGTGTTAAATTTGTAAAACGAGTGTCTAACATTCCTCGGTGCATCACCTTTGTAGTTTAGGTTTTATTCTATGCATTTCCTTACCCTGTCTCCTTGGCAAGTTAGATTAGGTTTTAGCAAACCCTCTGCATTTTTTGTGTGCATCTGAACAGAGGAATAGGAACCAGCCTTCTCTGGAGAATCTTTTCTCATCTTTACAAGTCCCACGCTTGGAGAAAGGATTCCATGTTGTGCAATCACACTAGATGCCTGAACATCAACCTAGAAGCCTGATTTGCATCCAGGGGTGCTGTGAGTCTGCAACAACAATGCCACTTCCAAATGTCATAGGGCTTCGCATTATAGTAGATGAGGAGAGTGCATTGGGTGTAGACGATTATAGTGCACCTACGGTGGTGGATGATGTCAAGATTATTGAGGCCTACGTTGCATAGTAGTAGGATCATATTACTAGGATTGATAGGAAGGTATGAGCCCATGTGGAGGTGGCTCCTTAAGAGGTAATTGGTGAGGCTGGAGGAGGTGAGGATGTTAGTGAAGGTGAGGACAAGACAAGATTAGAGGATACTATGGAGCATCTAGAGTTTGATAAGGTCACACTATTAGCTGAGTAGATGGCCTTGACAGTAGAGAGGGATACCTTGGTCGGAGAGCGTGATGGATCGAGCCAGAAGCTTGCCATTATACCTTCATAGTTGATGCAAGTTATAGCTGATACAGACCGGTATGGACATCAACAAGAGGTCTTGTGAAAGGCCCTTGGGATCATTGGTACCTTAGTTTTAGGAGTAGAGCTATAGGAGGCTCAAACTTAGATTCAAGCGAGTGGCCAGATGGGGCCACTAGGTGGTGTGAGGATGGCAAACTACCAGTCGTTATGTGAGGAGCTACGATATTATGAGAAGATAGTATTTTGGAGGTTTCCAAATGAGCCATGTTATGTTGTGAATTTAGCGCAAAGACAAGTGACACCCTCGAGTAGTGGTGCGAGTGTGGGATAGCCACCACAAGGTCTAGGTAGAGGAGGTCCTAGTAGGGGACCATATGGAGCTTTCAGTGGTGCTATAGGGAGTAGTGGGAGTGTTCGTTTGATAAACATTCAATTTACAGGATAGTGTTCGTTTGTTAATGGATTCAATTTAAGGGGTCGGACATTCTTGTTTTGCATCCTCCCTTCTTTCCTCGCCTGCAAGAGAAATTGTGGAGCTTTCAAACCTTCCATATGGGTTGTAATGTCAGTCTTTTTTGCCTCTTGGCTACTGCAATGTACTGTATCAACTCTTGAGCAATAATATATGTGTTGTGATTGACTCTCGACCCTCTCATGTATTCATTGCTGTCATTTTGATCTCTTATTACAGTTTGGTTACATGTGCATGGTTTTTTTATTGCATCTATGTGGTCTGTGTTAAATTTGCAAAACGAGTGTCTAACATTCCTCGATGCATCACCTTTGTAGTTTAGGTTTTATTCTATGCATTTTCTTACCCTATCTCCTTGGCAAGTTAGATTAGGTTTTAGCAAACCCTCTGCATTTTTTGTGTGCATCTGAACAGAGGAATAGGAACCAACCTTCTCTGGAGAATCTTTTCTCATCTTTACAAGTCCCACGCTTGGAGAAAAGATTCCATGTTGTGCAATCACACTGGATGCCTGAACATCAACCTAGAAGCCTGATTTGCATCCAGGGGTGCTGTGAGTTTGCAACAACAGTTTTGGCACGCCCGATAGGACACTAGAGGTCTCATTGTTATTGCAGAAAAATTGATATGCATCTACTACAGTTTTATAGCTTATAAGAGCTATTATTTGCATATCTGGCGACTCCAAGGGGAAGAATCAACTGGTTTTAGTAGTGCAAGCCTAAAAACTCATGAGAAGAATCACCACAAGGTCAAGAGTTGGAGAAGAAGAAGTGTTGTTTGAATACCTGCAGTTATCTCCAAGAAGAAGGCAAAGAGGAAGAAGGATTTAAAGGTCTCCATCTCCACCAAACAGAACTCTCGCAACTCCTCCACCTGACAGGCCTTTCATTCAGTATACAAGGGTTTTAAGACCGATTAGAATGGCTCAGAACAATCCCTACATCAACTTCACATGCAGTAGCCCAATTGCTCTCAATGCACAACATCCAGTTCCTATTGCAGCCTTGAAGAACATTCCCTACTTCACCGGAGAAAATCAGACTACTCCAGGTGATCATGTTAAAGATATTGCTAACCTTTGTGCAATCCATGAAATCAATGAAATGCAAGTGGTTGTCAAGTTACTGGCATCTTCCTTCAAAGTTAAAGCATTACAATGGTTTAGGAGCCTTGGAGCTGGTTCTATCACAAACTGGAATAAGCTGTGTATTGCACTTCACGAGCAATTTGGAGAGAAGGGAGACAACTTGTCTCTTTTGGAGCAGCTGACAACTATCAAGAGAGTCTCCAACGAGCAGCTGACTGACTTCAACTTCAGATTTCAAAGGTCTTGGGATAGGATTCTAGTGGCAGTCAGGCCAACAGCAAAAGGTGCTTTTCTATATTACCTTAAAGCTTCAAATTCTGATATTTCTATGTTAATTCAGTCCATGGGAGGCACAACAATCCCTATGGCTTATAGCATTGCCATTAGAGCTGAAAATTGTATTGTTCAAGCTGGTAAACTGGCTCCTAGGCCTCCCATGCCCTTGTATCCAAACTTAGAAAATCCAAGCACTAGTCAAGCACCCACTTTGGCTCCTGTTCCCACTCCTAGAAATCAGAGTTCAAGTGAAGCTTCCACTTCATCTCCAAGTGCTTCGAATGAACTCCAAGAGGTCATGAAACAATTACAAAATTTGGGAAATGAGCTGGTTACTATTAAGAGGCAACAAGCCCAAGGTTTCAGACCTTCCTATCAACCTCAAGCTCAACCTAATAAGCAGCCATACCAACCACAAAGACCATCTAATCCAGTTGCAAATGTGAATCAAACAAGGCCTCCCTCTAATAGACCATTCCAGCCCTATAATCCAAATGTTATATCTGCCTCTAAGGCATTAGTGCCAACACAGAACAACATTGCTCAGGAATATGACTGGTGCTTTCCATGCAACGAGCCTCATAACCAATCCATGTGTTTCAATGGTGCTCTCAATCAAGCACTGATGGTGACAACTACTGGTGTGGAGGGCGAGGGAAGTCAAGGAAACAGTCAACAATAAGAAACATTCCAACAGCAATCAGCCCCAAATGACACCACATTGGTGAACTGGCAAGCAGAAGATTTTTGTGGCATGAATCAAGTAGTTTCTCAAGGTGTCGCAGCCAACACAAGGTCAAAGAGGAGAAATTTGGGTGAAGAACAGCCATTAGCCCCAGCCAATCCACCACCTTCGACAGCTCCACAAATGATTGGCAAGCAGAGTCCAGTTTCAAATACACAAGGGCAGCCAAGAACAACCCCTAGGCCAACTCAAATGCCAGTTGTTGTTGCCCACATACAAGGAGTAAGTGTACAAACCAAGGGACAACAAAAGGATACTTCATCCCCATTCAGTATCATTGAACAAATGAAGAAGACTAACGTCAATATATCAATGTGGGAATCCCTATCCATCCCAAGACAAAGAGATCTGCTGCACGCTGCCATGAAGGATTGGACAACTTCGAATCAGCAGGTTCAGATGCAAGACAAAGTGCTTACAAATGCTGCCCAGCCTGAAGGAAGCCATGGAGGGCAACAAGGTAAAATATTGAAGCCCCCTCCTTTCTATGTTTCATAATCATTGGGGATAAACTAGTACACAATTGCATGATTGATTCCGGGGCAAGTAGCTCAGTGATGCCCAAGCAAATAGCTGATCAGCTGGGTCTCCAATATGAAGTAATGTCTAAAGGGGTAGTGCAATCGGATGGGACAGCAATAGCAATAGTTGGAGTGATTAAAAACTTGAGTCTTACCTTGCATGCATGTCCAAATGTTGCTGTCTTACAAGATATATCAATCATAGACCTTCCACCACTCTTTGCCCTTTGCTTGTCAAGGGACTTCACAGCCAAGATTGGGGGGTATTTGTCTGTTGATTGGTCTCACACGCTGTTTAGAACAAGGTATGGAACTAAGGCTACTATTAGGTCTGAACCTATTGCAAAATTCCATATTGAGCCTTACACTCCTAGTCAGATTAATGCCAAGTGCTCAGCATTTGATCAAGAAGATCACCCTAGTACTGATGAGGCTGACACCAAGGTTGTAAGTATCCCAGACCTAACTCTCGATGAATGGGCAAACAAGATACATGCTTTTGATCCCTATCAAGAAGTAGAAGAATCTGAGCTAGGAGTCTATTGTATACACGAAGAAAATCAACCTGTTCCTAGCATCACCAAGCCAAGCCATAATGATGACAATGAGGTATGGCGGCTGTTTTTTGACGGATCAAGGAGTAGGCAAGGACCAGGAGGTGGAGCCATGCTTGTTTCACCTCAAAGCATCAAATATTATTTAGCTTTTCGTTTCCCGTTTTCTTGTTCAAACAACACAGCTGAATATGAGGCCTTGATTCATGGACTTCATTGGCCTAGGAAAAAAGGGATAAATAACTTGCAGGTGTTCGGGGATAGCGAGCTAATCATCAACCAAGTTAGAGGACAACATGCTACGAAGAACGACTTGCTAAGGAGCTACAAGAATAGGGTATGGGACCTCATTGAGGATTTCGAAGCTTTCAACATTGTGTCCATACCCAGGAAGAAAAATGAAGCCGCGGATAGGCTCGCAGCAGTTAGAGCAACGTTTGATGTGGTTAACAACATCAAAAGAAAAAAAACACAGCCACATATCCATGTGATTGTGAGGCCAGCAGTTCCAGATAATAACACAAGCTGGCAGGTGTTTGAGAACGATCAATAGATCGTCAATTTTCTACAGGAAGAGGCTGAATTCTCAGCTAGAAATCAGGACAGATTAGAGCAGCAGTATGGGGATCAAGTAGTGCAGCTGTGGACAAACAAGCTTCCTAAGGGTTTAGTAACGTTGGAGTCTATCTTCAACCCTAACGACCAGTTCCGTAAGGAAAAGGCTAACATACAGGTCAAGAGAGAAGATTCAGAGCCAATTCTGGTTGGGGAAGGCAAAATACTTCAAATTGGTAAAGTGGCCACTGAGCAAGAGCAATCAGATTTCATACAGCTTTGCCAAGAATTTCCAGATGTCTTCGCTTGGAGCTATGAAGAATTGAGAGGATTCAATCCGAAGTTGGCTCAACATACCATAGAATTGGATCCAGATGCTAAACCCATCAGGCAGAAGCAGAGACCTGTCAACCCTCACATTGAGCCTCTAATGAAGAAAGAGCTTAACAAGCTAATAGAGGCAAGCATTATATTCCCGATCAAGCACTCAAGCTGGGTTACAAACTTGGTTCCAGTCAGGAAGAAGAGCGGAGAAATCAGGTTGTGTGTAGATTTCCGGGACCTCAATAGGGCATCTCTCAAAGACCATTACCCACTTCCTTCAATGGAACAAATATTGCAAGTAGTATCCGGTTCAGAGAGATTCTCTCTCCTAGATGGCTACTCAGGGTATAATCAGGTGATGGTGAAAGAAGATGACCAATTCAAGATGGCTTTCACCACCAAATGGGGGACCTATGCCTACAAGAAGATGCCATTTGGACTATTAAATGCTGGAGCCACCTTCCAAAGGGCAATGGATATGGCATTTAAGGGGTTGATCAACAAAATAGTTCTGATATATCTTGACGACATCACTGTATTCTCAAAAAATGCAGCAGATCACCTCTGTCATTTGAGGCAAGTATTTGAGAGATGTAGAAGATTTGGGGTATCATTGAATCCCAAAAAGTGCATATTCTAGGCCATATTGTTTCAAAGGAAGGGTTGACGATTGACCTAGAACGGGTTGAAGCAATTCAAGCATTGTCATTGCCAAGTCACAAGAAGGCTCTTCAAAGCTTCTTGGGAAGGATCAATTTTGTCCGCAAGTTTGTTCCAAACTTTGCATCTCTCGTAAAGCCAATAACGCTGATGTTAAAGAAGAGCATGGCATTTAAGTGGACATCTGAAGGCAAGGCAAGTTTTGAGGCAATAAAAGAGGCTATATCTCTAGCCCTAACTCTCGTCAATCCAGACTTCTCCAAGGACTTCGTGCTATATGCCTTCAGTGGTGGAGACACAATTTCTGCAATCCTGGCACAACAAAACAAAGAAGGATTAGAACAACCAGTTGCTTTCTTCAGTCAAGGCTTGGAGGAATACGAAACTAGATACTCTTTCATTGAAAAGCATGTACTTACAGTGATCAGGAGTTTAAAGAAATTCAAGCACCTAGTCTCAAACAACAAGATCCAATTATTGGTCTCTCATGCGAGAGTCAAGGACTTCCTTCTAAACAAGGATCTGAATGAGAAGCGTGCAGGGTGGATAACTCGTGTCATGTAATATGACATCGAGATCAAGGTCACCAAACTAGTACGTGGAAAGGGACTATGTGAACAGCTAGCCTTGAGTCAACAGGTTGAAGCAGGTGATGAAAAAGAGACTGTCTTAGTACTACAGGATGGCCAAGAACATGAAAATGATGATGTGCCGACTCCTTGTTGGACTCTGAATATGATACACTTCCTACAGACAGGACTATGCCCTCCGGAAATGAGCAAAGCAAAGAGGAGATACTTCAGATTACAAGCCATTCCATATGTGCTTGTTGATGGTGTTTTGTTTAAGAAAGACATCAATGGGGTTCTATTGAGGTGCATTGGGACTGGTCAAATTGAGAGGGTGTTACGAGATTTTCACAATAGAGATTCTGGAGGACATTTTTCCCCACGAGTAACAGCTCTCAAGATAATAAAGGCAGGGTATTATTGGCCCACGGTGTTCAATAACTGCTATACATGGATAAGAAAGTGTAAGAAATGTGCACTCTTCACAGGCAAAGAAAGACTAGCAGTGCTTCCATTGCACCCAATCTTGGTTGACCAACCATTTCTGCAATGGGGATTGGACTTCATCAGGGTCATCAACCCAAACTCAAGCCAAGGCCACAAGTGGATTCTCACGGCAACGGACTACTTCACCAAGTGGACTGAAGCAGTAGCGCTCAAAGAGGCAAACGAGTCTAATATACTAGAATTTTATGAAGGAATAGTGACCAGGTTTAGTGTGCTAGCCACTATCATATTAGACAATGCATTGGCATTCGTAGGTTCCAAGATTACAGAATGGGCTGTCAAGAATGGAATCTACTTGAGCACCTCTTCCAATTATTACCCACAGGGTAATGGACAGGCAGAGTCCACGAACAAAAACTTGTTGAGGATCATTAGGAGAACTCTTGACGAGAATCAGAGGTCTTGGCATACCAAGCTAGAATCAACCTTATGGGCTGATAGGATCACTCCCAAAAGATCCACAGGTAACTCTCCATTCAGGCTTGTCTATGGAAGAGAGGTGATCTTGCCCATGTCATTAGAACTGCCTGCATTAGAGTTCATGAAGTAGTTAGAGTTGGCTAAGTTCGAACCAATGGAGGCCAGGTATGCAGAGTTGATGGAATTGGAAGAAATTAGAGAACGTGCAGTTCAAACAATTGAGAAAGATCAGGCCTTAGTGAAAAGATGGTTTGATAAGAAAGCAAGAGAAAGGACCTTCCAGGAAGGGGACCTAGTTCTGAAATGGGATGCAAATCGGGCAAAACCAGGAAGAAATTCCAAGTTTGATGCCATTTGGAGCAGCCCCTACATGGTCATGGAATGTAAGAATAGCAATGCCTTCCAATTGTCTACATTGGACGGAGAAGAACTCCTGATTCCAGTCAACGAAATCTATCTTAAACATTGATACTGAAAAAAAAAGAGGTTCACCCTTGTAAATATTAGCCTAGATTTCAATTCCTCTAAGTGCGTATGCACATTGTCTTGTTGTAGTTAGGTTTTAGTTTCCCTAAGTTCTTTGGCACGGGTTTTGTCACTCCTAGATTGAGTTTTTTTACAGTTCAGCGTGCTCCTCGTAGAGGGAGTTGCAGCATCAGGCTCATTTCAGGTTATTGCTTATGACTCCATGCCCAACGGATCGCTAAAAGGCCACTGATCTTCTACCTAGCAGGTAGGTGACCCCGAAAAGTCACCAAATTGTTATCCAAATTTCACCCCCCAGAGTTAATTTGATAACATGCATCAGAGTTTTTAGTTCCAAGCAAGTAGATTGATTCAGGGGAAAATAGTAGAATTGGCTAAGTCCTGCTCAAGGCCACCTTTGGGATAGTTGGAACAATTATACGTAGAAGGCACAGATCGGCCGAAAAGCCTCCAGGCGGCCCAAACAGAAAAGGGACATCTGGGACAAATGGACGCAAAATGCCCGGATCGGCCGAAAGAAAGAAAATTTGTCCAAGTCCTTTACTGGGAGTAAGCGGGACAAGAGTGCATGGAGGACGCGAACCGGCCGAATCGGCCGAAACAGGAAACTTTAGCACAAGGACAAGTGGGACAAAGGGGCGCGCAGGACGCGGATAGCCGAAGGAACCGAAAGCCAATCAGATCACGCCACGTGTCACTGGCAGAAAAGGGATGAGGAAGCCCATTTCGGGCAGATCAGAGGATTCTGTCCTGCGAAGCACTGGGACATTCGAGACAAAAGGACGCGGTGGACGTGAAAATCTGGCAGGCCCATGGACAAATCACAGCATGACACGTGTCGCCAAGGAAAAAGGTCCAAAAGGTCAAAGGGGCGAGTTTTCGAGCACTGATCTGAACCAATGAAATAGTGCCACGTGTCCAAGTTTAAGGGGCCCACAAGAGAAGCCCATGAAAAGGTGGAGAGAGAAAATTACTCAGTGAACCAGAGCCTGCCACGTGTCATCCAAATGGTAGAGCGTGGGAAAAGAAATTTAAAAATCCGTTTTCACCTGTTTTGTGCCCTAAATCTTTAGACCTTCGTATCTTTTGATCCAGAGCTCAGATTTGCACGTTCTTTTATATCAACGGAAAGATGTTGAAATTCTATACATGATTCTAGGATCAATCTCACATTTTGGTGCATTTTGGTGGGAGAAAATTAAGAAAAACATCTCTGACAGTGTGGTGATAGATAGAAGTAATGCTTCAACAACCAACTTTAATGTAGCAGACATCTCGCCGCTCCTATTAGACAGCCTGCCATTTTGCCAAGATCCACCGCTTCTGTCATAATGAGATGATTTTAAATTCTACCAAGAAGTGGTTGGGGAAGATTCTGGATTTCCTCTCTCTTCCCCTCTCTCATTTCTTGATATATATTGTAAAGAGAGCTCCTTTAAGGGGTTGGACATTTTTTGTTTTACATCCTCCCTTATTCCCTTGCTTGGCAAGAGAATTTTTAGAGCTTTCAAACCTCCCATATGGGTTGTAATGCCAGTCTTTTTTACCTCTTGGCTACTGCAATGTACTGTATCAACTCTTGAGCAATAATATATGTGTTGTGATTGACTTTCAATCCTCTCATGTATTCATTGCTATCATTTTGATATCTTATTGCAGTTTGGTTACCTGTGCATGGTGGTTGTATTGCATCTATGTGATCTATGTTAAAATTTGCAAAACGAATGTCTAACATTCCTTGGTGCATCACCTTTGTAGTTTAGGTTTTATTCTATGCATTTTCTTACCCTGTCTCCTTGGCAAGTTAGATTAGGTTTTAGCAAACCCTCTGCATTTTTTGTGTGTGCATTTGAACAGAGGAATATGAACCAACCTTCTCTGGAGAATCTTTTCTCATCTTTACAAGTCCCAAGGCTTGGAGAAAGGATTCCATGTTGTGTAATCACATTGGATGCCTGAACATCAACCTAGAAGCCTGATCTCTGCATCCAGGGGTGCTGTGAGTCTGCAACAACAATGCCACTTCCAAATGTCATAGGGCTTCGCATTATAGTAGATGAGGAGAGTGCATTGGGTGTAGACGATTATAGTGCACCTACGGTGGTGGATGATGTTAGGATTATTAAGGCCTACATTGCATAGTAGTAGGATCATATTAGTAGGATTGATATGAAGGTATGAGCCCATGTGGAGGTGGCTCCTTAAGAGGTAATTGGTGAGGCTGGAGGAGGTGAGGATGTTAGTGAAGGTGAGGACAAGACAAGATTGGGAGGATACTATGGAGCATCTAGAGTTTGATAAGGTCACACTATTAGATGAGTAGATGGCCTTGACAGTAGAGAGGGATACCTTGGTCGGAGAGCGTGATGGATTGAGCCAGAAGCTTGCCATTATACCTTCATAGTTGATGCAAGTTATAGCTGATACAGACCGGTATGGACATCAACAAGAGGTCTTGTGAAAGGCCCTTGGGATCATTGGTACCTTAGTTTTAGGAGTAGAGCTACAGGAGGCTCAGAGAGATTCAAGGCTAGTGGTTAGATGGGGCCACCTGGTGGTGTGTGAGGATGGCAAACTACCAGTCGTTATGTGAGGAGCTACAATTATTATGAGGAGATAGTATTTTGGAGGTTACCAAATGAGCCATGTTATGTTGTGCATTAGGCACAAAGACAGGTGACACCCTCGAGTAGTGGTGTGAGTGTGGGACAAGCCACCACAAGGTCTAGGTAGAGGAGGTCCTAGTAGGGGACCATATGGAGCTTTCAGTGGTGCTATAGGGAGTAGTGGGAGTGTTCGTTTGATAAACATTCAATTTACAGGATAGTGATGAATAGTTTGATGTATAGACGAGGCTTCTTTGAAGCCATTTTTTGATGATGATGTATAGATGTATGAGGCATTTTGGATCCTTTAACTCAGTGTATATATATAATGTGATTTTGTCATTTTGATTTATATGTTGATGATTTGATTTTTTGTCAATGTCAATCATGATTTGATGTTTATTGTATGATGATGATGATGTGATGATATTAATATGATGTTTTATGTTAATATGATAGTGATTATTTGCAATGGGATGATAAATGGATGTGTTTAATAGTGATTTGATGGAAAATGCTTTTTGATAAATGGTGATCCTAATATACGTATTCAAAATGTAATTTAATCATGGTTGGGAATAAAATGTGGAATTGTTTATTTTTAGACTGGATTTGATCACATATCATGATGGTAAAATGTATAATGAACATTGCACTTTACGGCCTTGTAACAGGAGTTAACACATAACTAACAATAAGTAGTCACATGTAGGATCTTGGATACAAATGGAAGTGAATTTGTATACCTTCCTAGAACATGGGAAGGGTTGACATATGTAGTTTGTATGAGAGAGTAGGGTCTCCTTTTGATGGCTTCATAGGCTTATGCCCCAGCTATATTCTATTAACACAAATTGATCAATGCAGGAAGTTTGCTTTTATGGGAAAGTTGATTAATGCGGGAATCTTTCCTAGGATGTTTTTGATATTTTGAATTTTTGAAGGTTGATCGATGTGAGAATTTTTATAATGATATGGGTAGCCATCCTTCGAGGGAGTGGTCTACAATTTTTTTTTCTTGATTTTTGATTTTGAATAGCCATCCTTCGAGGGATCAATCTATATTTTGATAGGAAGTTGTCCTTCGAGGGATCAGTCTATTTTTGACAATATGATTTTGATATTTGTCCTTCAAGGGATCAGTCTATATTTTGATACGATGCATTTGTAGATATTCTTGATTTTTTATTTTTACACTGAGGGTGGGCCTAGTAGACCATTTAGAGGAGGCAAAATAGGTGTGCATAGACTACACATGTGTATCCCATAACATGTTTTCAATTGGTAGACAAAAGGTGGATGGAATGTAATGATTGTGGGGTTCCTACTAAGGAGGAACTTTTCCATATGAAAGATGTGATGAACAGAGTTGTGGTGCTCATCTTTAAGGTTTAGTTATATAGGATAGTGATGGTAGACCACATACATCAAAATCATTACAATGGTAAAATGATAGGTTAGTTATGGAATAAAATATTCGATGTGACTAATGTCATGATGGTAGATGTTTCAACAGTAGAAAGGCCACAAGTGCAAGGAATTCAAAGGTTCCTTTTTAATTGTACCATCAAGGGAGGTTAGGTGATAATCCTTGACCCATATTTATGAGTGATGACATATGGATTGATCTAGTTCGGGGAAAACTTTCCACATTTACTCCTTTCTAGAGTAGTGACATTTTTATTTTCTTTGAGGATGAGATCACCAATATTGAATTCACGTTATTTGACATGTTTGTTACATGTGCATTTGATGCACTCTTGATATACATGATGATGTTTGAGGGCTATTAGGCAAAGTTCATCTAACAATTCAAGTTGTGTTAGACATTCTTGATGATAATCCTCATCAGAGATAAAATCCCCGAGGGATACGTGGAGTGATGGGATCTGAACTTCAAGGGGTAAGACCACCTCAGATTCATAGACTAAGGAGAATGGCATAACACATGTAAGAGTACAGATGCTAGTTTGATAAGCCCAGAGAGCAAACAAGATTTGGAGATGCCAATTCCTACCTACTTGGTTGATGGTTTTCATGAGGATTTTGTTAAGTGTTTTGTTAGAAGCTTTAGCTTGTCCATTTTCTTGTGGATAATAAGGTGATGAAAAGCTTAGTTTGATGTTGAATGTGTCACATAATTTCTTAACTTCCTTATTCTTGAAATATTTTCCATTATCAGTGATTAGTTTGTGAGGGATGTCGAAGCAACATATGATATGTTGATAAATGAAGTTGATGATTTTGTTTTTCTTTAGTAGAGACCGGGGGAATAACCTCTACCCATTTAGTGAAATATTTAATAGTTGTGATGATAGAGTGATGTCATTGTGATGAATGAGGGTTGATGAGACCAATGAGTCAAGTCCCCATTATGAGAAGGGCCATAGATATTGAGCGAATTGTAGAGCCTGACTGGGTATGTGAGTAAGATTGGAATGTTTTTGACATTTAATGCATTTCTTGACATATGCGCAACAATATTGATTGAGATTAGGACATAGTAATAGCCCATTCATAGTAAGATGTTTAGTGATAACCATACAGTTAAAGTTTCCACCACATATTCCATCATGGAATTCTTGAATAACTTTAGTAGATTCATGGGAGTTGAGACATCGTAATAAGAGGTCGTCAAATCCATGCTTGGATAGAATACCACCTATGATAACATATTGAGCAATGCATTGAAGAAACGATCACTTAGCATTTTTAGATAAATCAGAGGGAATTTTAGATTCTGAAGAGATAATCAAAGTTTGAGTGTACCAAAGGTAGTGTTTTTTTGATTGTCTTTGATGAGATTGATAGAAGGAAGTTCATTATTGTGGGATGGTTGATCAAGTCTATGCACAACAACAAATAGTTTGGAATTTTCGGTCGATAGGGGGATGAGTGATGCAAGAGAAGCCATGGTGTCTGTGAATTTATTAGAATATCAGTGGAACTATTTGGATGGTGTAATGATCAAAGGCTTCTAAGAGGAATTCAACAATGGTTTTATATTTTTGTAGAATTTCATTTTTACATTGATAAATTCCTTTGATTTGGTTGATAATGAGTTGAGAGTCTCCATAGATGTCCAAGATTTGAAAACCAAACATGATATCAGTTTGGAGACCCATGATAAGAGCTTCATATTTGGCCATGTTGTTAGTGCATTCAAATTTTAATTTGAAAGGATAAAGGGATAAGAGTCCCCTAGGGAGGTATGATAATGATACTGACACCTCCCCCTGCTGACACTTAGATCCATTAAAGAAGAGTGTCATTTTGATAGGAGTGTATTCGTGATCAATGGTGTTGATGGATTCATCAGGAAATTGTTCGTGAGGTAATTGATTGTCAAGAAGAGGAGCTTCTAAGAAATGGTCGGTGATGGATTTTCCTTAATATATTTTTATGAGATGAATTCAAGGTCAAACTTGGTCATGAGCATGAGCCATCGAGTGATACAGTCACTGTGATATGGTTTGGAATGCATTATTTTAAGGGGATTAAAGTTGGTAACAATGTAAGTTTTATGATTAAGTAGATAATGGTGGAGTTTGGAAGTTACAAAGTAAAAGGCACAACACAACTTTTCTACTTTGATATAATGGGTCTCATAGTCATGAAGAGTGTGACTTATATAATAGATATCTTGTTCACAACCCTGCTCATCTACGAGTGAGAAAGCATAGCACCTAAGGCATGATCAGTAGAAGATATGTATAAATAGAAAGGATCCCCCTCATGTGGAGGTGTAAGAACATGGTGATAGAAGGTATTTCTTGAGGTCTTTGAAGGTCTTTTGACAATTTGTGATCCCATTTGAAGTGGACATCTTTTGAAGGAGATGGTGGAAAGGTTGAAATTGATCTAAAATTTGCGAGATGAAGCAGAAAAATGATTGAAGTCTACCTTGAAGGATACAAAGTTATTTGAGGTTTAATGGAGGAGGCATTTCAATGATGGATTTGATCTTGGTGGGGTCTACTTCAATGCCCCTAATAGAAATGATGAACCCTATAAGTTTATCGCTGAGAACATTAAATCCACACTTAGTAGGGTTAAGACGAAGGAAATATTGGATAAGATGAGAAAATATGGTGTCAAGGATAGTGAGATGGTCCCTATGTTTTTTATATTTTCCTAAGAGGTCATCAATGTAGTCTTTTATAGTTTTATGGATAAGATCATGGAAAATGTATGTCATTGTGTATTGATAAGTGGCCCCTGTTTTTAAGTCTAAAGGGCATGATGCGGTAGCAGAAAGTCCCCCAAGGAGTAATGAAGGACATTTTATGTTGATCGTCTGTGGCGATGAAGATTTGATTATAGCCAAAGAATCCATCCATAAGGGAAAGCATTTCATGGCAGGAAGTGAGGTCAAGATCTGATCAGTTTTCAAAAGAGGAAAGTCATCTTTGGGGAAAGTGAAACTGAGGTCTCAAAAATCCATACAAATATGTAACTTTCCAGAGGCCTTGGTCATGGGTATAATATTAGAGACCCACTACAGATAATCAATGGGAAAGACGAAATTGGCAGAAAGAAGATGTTGTAACTCTTCTTTGATGAAAGAGCCACATGAGGGTGCATCCTGCATAGATTTTGTTTTATAGGCTTAACATTAGGATAGGTGATGATATTGTGAGAAATGATGTTAGGGTCAATACCCAACATGTTATATGACCATGCAAAATCTTGACTATGTCTAGAGAGGAAGGTGGTAAAGTCCTTTAATTCTTCTGAACCTAAGGATTGATCAATTTTAACTATGTGAGGATCTTGCGGAGTTCCTATATTAATGTCGATAGTGGATTCATTAAGAAGTGTTGATGTGTCAAGTGGTAGAGTATTTTGAAGGTAATGGTCCTCTGCCCCCATATAGGAGAGGATAGATTGATCATCATGGCATTGAAGGATGTCAATGGTAGGGGAGTCTTCCTCTATCATTTTAGGTAATACGAGTGGGAGGGTCTTAGTACCATTGTTAGTTTGATAAGTAAGTGGTCCTAAGGTAATCATATTGACTAAAAAATGTTCAGATGGGATGGAAACAGTTTCATCTTTGTCCATAGGGTCATCATGCGAAGGGTGGAGAAGATGGTTTTGGTTCTGTCACAAATCCAGATGCAATGCTTGCAAAGGATTCTAAGGCCATTTTTTCAAAACCTAACCCATATTTTTCATGAGGATTATGGGAATGACCAAGGATTAGGTCATGAATACCTTGTTCATAGCATCCGAGGCCAAATCCCTTCTAGGCACAATGATGGAGGTACATTTGTGCAAAGGCTTGGTTAGATAAGAAGGTGAAATCTGATATGAATGGTTTTGTGTGATGTTGATTATTTTGATGTGGGGAAGAATGATTGATCCCTCTGTAAACAAGATTAGTTTTGAGATGTGGAGGGCCAAAGGAGATAACATCTCTGACATTAGGCTCATACTTGGGTTGTTTTTTTGGTCTTTTGTATGTCTTTAGTGTAGGAAGATAATTAAGGGTAAGGAGGAAATACTCTCCCAGTGAAAGATATTGCATGACATCATCGAAGGAGGTGTCATCTGGTAATTTTGATGTAGTGACTCAAGAACTAGTATAGGCTTCATTAGAGGATCCTGAGTTTATTTTAGGGACAAGGACGTCATTCGGTTGATACATCATATGACATGCCTTGAAAGGGTTCGGGTCAGCTGGAATAGTGAAGGTTTTACCCTCATGTTCATATTTGAGACAATGATGGAGGGTGGATGGGATACAATGCATAACATGTATCCATGGTCTTCCTAATAACATGTTGTATTGAAAATCTCCTTCTACCAGATAGAATAGTTCATGGAGAGTCTTGATGCCAAACTTTGATGGGTAAGATAATTGTGCCCAATGTGGGAGTGATGGTGTCATTAAAGGACACAGTACTGTAGGAAACTGGGTGACGATAGTGTTGGGTAGTTAGAGTTGATCAAAAGAGTGTGATGATATAATATTGATGTTGGTGCCATTATCGATCATGACTCTCTTAATGAGAGTATCATTGATTTGGGTGGTGATGAATAATGGAAGTTCATGATCTTTCAGTTGTAAAGGATGGATTTCAGAGCTGTCAAAAGAGATAACAACAGACATTTTGAGGGTACGAATAGATTTTGAATGGTTATGGATCATTTGAGGGTGTTGATATGGATTGAAGTTCTTCAATCATGGATTTTCAATGTTGTGGTGAGGTTTGTGTAAGCTCGTAAAGGGACATATTTACTGGATCTTGATGAAGTTTTTAATGATGGTATTCTATACAAAAGTGGTAGATTGGGTGTGTGGAGCGGCAAGGATGGATACCTTAGCCTTTACAGAAGGTGTTGGATTAGGTGATTCAGGAGTGAGAGGGATGGAGACCTTGGAATTGTTTTGATCTGAAGTCTTAGGGTCTTGTGCATGAGATCTGGTAGTTATACACACTACATCAATTTGATGAAGTGGGGATTTTCTAAAAGAGGCCTCACTTTTTTAGATGTAGACGTAACAATAGGTGATGGTTTGGATGTATTAGTTTTAAATGTCTATTGGGTTGTTTTGGCTGGATTTGGTTTTTCTAGATATGTGGGAAGAAGTACTTTATTAGCAATATTTTGAATAGCAACATTAAGGGATTTGCAGTCCTCGGTGGAATGTCCTGGTGTTTGATGATAATCACAAAATGCTTCAAAGTTATACCAGGAGGGTTTCCACCCCCAAGATCTAGACAACTTAAGAGGAGGTAGAGTTATGAGAAATTATTGGATGTTCCTTTCAATGATTTTTACACAGTGTCATGTCAAGGATGAGGTTGAAGGAATTGATGATTCATTAGATGATATTGAATTTGATGTTGAAGGGATCATTTTTTTGTGTGACATGATTAGGTTTTGAATGGGGAATGATATTATATTTTATAATGGTGGCTGAAATTTTGGATGAGGGGTGTGGCCCCATAATATAGGGAAAGGACTTTGGATCTGTATTGAGGTTGTCATATGATTTTCGTGGTATGATTGTAATTTTTGGATGGAGGGATTGGAGGTCTCGTAGTGTATTTTTTTAGATTTTAGATGTAGTGTTGGGTGACATGATTTTCATAAGATATTTTGACATTGTATGATGGGTTATTTTTCTAAGGGTCCTTGAAGAGGCCTATGATGATTTTGAAGTAGATGTAAATGGATGTGGAAGGATTTATGGTTTTCAGAGGAAAGGACTAGGGGGTTGTGTGATTCAGTAGGTGCTTTCTGGGGTAGAGACACTAGGTGTTGATGTTTGGGATAATTCAGATAACATTTCTATGATAGAAAAATAGGTGTTGATGATGTGGATGGTTCAGGATGATGCTTATGTGATAGAGAGCATTAGATGTTGAAGGTGTGGATGATTGATCTTTGATAGTATGTAATAGTGTGATGAGAGTGGATGACATTAGATTGTGGTTGACTAGTGGATGGGGCATGGTTTGGAAAGGGTTGTTTAAAGACGTCTAAGTTCTGATTTGGAGGTGCATTTGGGTTATCCAGTTGTAACTCACCTTTTTCGATAAGGTCCTAAAGGACATTTCTAAATGAATGACACCTTTTGATGTCGTGACCCTTGAACCTGATGGTATTTACAGTAATCATTCTCTCGATACCAAGAGGGTTTTGAGATAGATGTGTCAATGGGACGGATAGGAGGAAGGGTGATTATACATATCAGCTAAGATTTTATCAAAAACCGTTGTAGGATTCACCAATAGGTGTATAATTACATTGAGGATGGGTGCGTTTGGAAGCCAAATGTTCCTTGGAAGAATCTTTTATGACAACCTGTGTTTGCTGAAATTTTAGATTTATCATGACTAGAAGATGGTTTGAACGAAGAGTTTGGTTTAGTCTTCTTTGATATGATCTTGACCCTACCATCCTTGAGAGTGTGGAGTTCTAGTTTGCAAGCCATAGTAAAGGCTTCTTCAAATGTTTGGAAAGATTGAATTTGGAGTGTTGATGATATATGTTTGGCACATGAGAGAGAAAATAACTCAATTAATTTTGTTTGTGGGAGGGAGAAGGATAATTGATTAATAATACCCCTCTAGTGGGTGATGAATTTTGTGATAGATACATCTTCAAACTGTTTGATGGCGTAAATATCTGGTAATGGTGACTTTACGGGTGATGTTAATTGAAGAAATGTTCTAAGAAAAATTTGCAAGTTGTGCAAAGGAGAAGAGTGAGTATTGTGGGATATTGTTATACCAATCTAATGTATAGGTCTAACTAAGGACATAGGAAATGTTCTCAACATGAGGTCTTGGTCATGTGTGATAAGATAATAGGCATTGCGGAAGGCTCAAATGTGTTGTTGAGGGTCTTATTTACTATAGAATTTAAGGAACTTAGGGAGTTCCAGTGTGGAGGGTATGACTTTGTATGGTACAAGGGATGGATGGGTTCATTACAAATTTATGTAAGATAACATGTTTTTGGGACCCATGGAGGTAACTTTAGAGGCTAGAAATCCTATTCATGAGCACTTGTAAAGGATCATTTTGTGATGGTTGTTGTTGGGGATTGAATGATGAAGGGCCTGGTTGATTATATGTATGTGGGTTTTTGTTGATATCTGATATGGTAGAGGGATATTATTCTGGAGTGGATTACTCATGGGAATGTTATATTTTGGCTATGATACTAGAGGTTGTGAGGGATGGATATAATGATAATACATAGGAATTGAAGTGTTTATAAGGGGCTGTGACTGTTGGGGTATATATTGGGATGGGTTGGAAGTATGGATAAAGGTTGAGATTGTTGGGGTATATGCTAAAAGGGATGGAAGTATGGATGAGGGGTTAAGATTTTTGTGACATGTATTGAGATGGAAGATGGAGGAGTTAATGAATGGTTAGGATGGTTGAGGTATATACTGAGAGGGGATTTGTGAAATAGGGGCAGTCGATATCTGTAGTGAAGAATGGTGGACACTAGAGATTTAAATCATATTGATGAGAGCTATCAATGTTGGGATGGACATGACCACGTTCTGAATGGATGATGTGGGTTGTTGTGAAGAAGTAGGTTGAGACACATTAATTGGGATGACTATCAAGCTTATAGGAGGTGTTTGGAGAGTACTAGAGACTATAGGACTAGAGGTGGAAGAAGATGTGTTGATGTTATTTTGTGAGGAGGAGCCAGATGAGAGATCTAGTGAGGATGATGATTTTTGATTGGTTGTATCTTGTGAAGAAACAACATTAAGATCAAAAGTGATGACAAGGGTCGATGACATGGGATTTGATGTTTCAGACCCACTGGCAGTGGAATAGGGATAGATTTGTTGGATGACCAGCTTGTGGTTAGGGTCAACAAGCTGGGAAAATTCGTAAGTGACATTGGTGATAGGAGGTTATTTTTCAGGTGTAGATTGTTGAAGGAAGGACACCTCGGGAATCTAAGTAGGCATTGAGAGCCATGGGTTTGGAATCCAGAATCTCAGTGAAGATTAGATTGCCACTATTAAAGAAATAGGGACATGGTGGATTTGGGATCACTGATGTGGTTGATTGATTACTAGGAGAGTGTGGAGGTTCTTGATTGTCTGTTGAAGGTGATCAGTATTGGTCAATTAGGTGGAATGTCATCAAGGCGAGACTGGACATTTTCTAAGGACTATTGGAAAAGTTCAGTCATGTTGTCATGAGTTTTGTAAACGAGATTTTTGTTTGGTAAGGACCATGAAATAAACAAACAATCATTAAAAAGAGAAAGAATCTAAATGGTTGATTACAATCACACAAACAAGTCACACAAGAATTTTTTTGATTATCTTGATTAAATTAAGAAAATTATGAAATGTGAAAAATGGTTAATAGGTACTAGGAAATGGCAATCTAAACTGGTTTTCAAGTGATGTTAGAGGATGGAGTCCTCGATATACCCAAAGGTATGTGAGGCCTGAATCTGTGTTGGTGTCGGTATGAGGCATGGTATTAGGGCCTACCCCCTCACTTCACGGTCCCACAATGATAAGGGTGTTAGGTGCTTAGCTAATATACCACCCACCAACTTATTTATACTTGGCCAGAACACCAAGTCGACTTATCCTCTTGGTGATGAAATCCAAGTAGGTCCACCTAGGAAGGAATGTTTTGATGCAAGTTATGTTTGATGTGGTTTGGTTATGTGTGAGGGGAGTTATGTGAATGCAATTCCTTAACTCCTAATTAAGCTATGTGATCAAGTAAAAATGAATGTTCGTTTTAAATCCCAAAAGAAATGTTTATTTGATGAGGAAAAAAATGCAATACCAGAAAAGAACATGATGAAAGAAGGAAACGTACCTGTGATCTCTTTTCCTTTTTTTGATCTTAGCTTATTTTTGAATCTAGAAACATAAAATCCAGAGTAGAGAACCTGCAAGGTTAGATGAAAACAGAAAGAAAAGGAAATAAAATTGATATAAAAGTAAACTAAATGAGTAATCATAAACAATTCACAAGAATCGTCAGTAATTGTAGGAATCGTTGGCAATTTATTAAAACCATGGGTAATTACAGAGCAGAGACCAAAAATGACTAAAAATTTAAGGAAAATAAATGGAACTGAGTCCCACCGGGCATGCTAGGAATGTATTAGGTAGTTTTTGGTTAATGTTATCAAATGCAGAATGTACCTAAAACTCAAAATGAGCAGGGTTTATCGATACTTGCGCTTGACAGTCACAATGTCGGGATGATAGAATGTAGACAATGTAAAAAGTCTCCTCCTTTCACCAAGTGAAGAGACCTGCAAAAAAAGACAACTAAAAGAAAGATATTAGATAAATAGGATAATGAGTTGCTCGGCAAAGGCTGATCCCAGGAATCTAAAGGGACTTCCTTGAAGGGTGTCAACTTGTTGATACAATTAAGTTAATTTGATAAAGATAATCTAAATGATAACAAAATAAGGAAGATAGAATTCAAGATGGATAGGAAGATCATGTTCAACATCGTAAGTGGCCTAGGCTAGGGCTGTTACAAGCTCAAATTATTCGAAGTATTTGTACCAATACTCCTCGGTTGTTTCTCGTATTTCGTTAAGGATCTCAAACTTATCTTCGATATTTTCAAAGGTCAACGTAAATGTGATGGCACATAAACATAAGGTGATCTCATGGAGGATGTCAAACTTCTCCCACATGAATGGTTGTTGGACAATCGGAAGATCGTAAATGCTTGTGATTGGATGGGATTGACCTGGAACAATCATATATAGGAGACACATCTCAAAAATAGACATATTAAGTCCAGGTGGATATATAAGAATTGACAAAATGCAATGGCTAATAAAAGTAACTATGTTGACGGTAATTACAAGTGATTCATAGAAATCATGGGTGATTTGGGATGATCGTTGATGATTAAAGGAATTGTGGGCAATTCCTGTGAAAAAGTTGATGTTTAAAAAAATGTTAAACTAATGGAAAACAAAGACTACGATACTTAATTGGACCTTGTTTTTTTTTGTAAATAAAATGAAAACAAGAATAGATGGATATGAACTTACCGTTGACATGAAAATGCCTACAAGAGCTTACTGAGTTTGTGATGATGTCATGTTGAATGTTTGAGGATGTGAAGAGGGTCTTGAAGATGTGTAGTTGGACAAAATTATGTGGTCTAGCTTCCTGGAGTGACATAGCTTCATTTCAGTGCTTAAAGATTGTTGAAGACAGATTTTAGTATCAAGTTCAAATATCCCCGAAATAGGAGTTGTAAGCTTCTATTTATAATTGTTGGTGATTTGTTAGAGTTTTTGGTGATCTAAGAAATTTGGAGAAACCCGTTTAGAAGTGGTTTCAACCACTTCCAAAATGGGGGTTTTGAGTATGGGGAAGAGGGGAAATGGTTAGGGAAGAGGTTAGGCGAGGTTAAAGGAGTTAGATGGTTAGGATAAAAAGGGTTAGGATGGGTTGCAAGTGGTTAGGAGGTTTTAGGGAGGTTAAGGTAAGTAAGGGTAGGTAAATAAGATTTATGGGGGTAAAAAGATGATTTTACGGGGTGAGAGTAGTGACTTAGGTTATCTTAGAATCCTAGATTTAATAATTTAATTGTGTGTGAGGTATAGGCGTGTCACGTAGGGTGACAAAAACTTGGTGTCTACACTACTACCAAAGCAATTTTGAATGTTCACTTCATGAGGATGTTGTGCACTTGCCTATAAAATTTGAGAACCCTAAAGCATTGTAGCTCATTTTAGGCCATTTCCATGAGTGTTAGCCACATGATCCATTTGAATTGATGTGTCATACAATATATAGTTGCACCATTATATAATGTCTCAGGAATATACCATGAGCTTTCACCAATGATAAGTATGTATTACATCAGGACCACGCTTTAAAAATATAAGACATTTCCTATTTCCAAGGAAATAATAATAACACATCTTAAATTTTTAACAAAAGGGTGCCTAAAATATTATAAGACATTTTGGGATCAACCAGATGCACTATAAACAACACTCTATTTGATGATGTATGAGTGAGGGTGGCTCCAATCTATGGTAGTATCCTATAAAGTGAAGGCCCTCCACTCTACATCAGTCTCTAAAATATCACAAAAACATGTGTAAACCCTATATTTTCGATGTTATAATAACTTGTACATCCTCTGATCTAAATGTAGTCTCGAACACACCTCCTACTACCTTATATCTGAATGTGTGCATGTTAGTCAACCAAAACTCTAGAAACATGGCTAGGTTACATGCATCCAAGAGAATGTGACACATCTACATAATACAATTTAATCTCAAACTAGTCAGTCATACTTCATCTACGTTCAAATTTTATTGTATAGCTTGAGTAGTCATTTGACATCAAATTTCCTCCACAGCTGAACCCATCTTGATATCTGTACATTACGAATAAGTACCTGATTAGTCTTAGTCAAATAAAAATCTGATCAAATAACCAAATTAATAAAAACTAAAAAATAAACTTCATCGACCATGTGTGATAATATGTCATCAACTAAGTAAGAAATTTTATACTTCAATGGCCATGCAAAAACATCATCGGCCCTCTAAAAAAATGAATGTCGTCGACCCTTTGAAAAAATCAACTTCATCGACCACTTTGTGATTATTTCTCCTCATCTATGGCACATAGAATTTGCCTAAATTGTATGGGTGTCTTTAGGCCTTGCCTAATAATTTTTCTAGCTAAATAACATCAAAATTTAAAAATGCCCAAAACTACCTAAATTTCACCATTTTATTCACTTTGACATCACTTTGAGTAACTTCCACCTTGCATATTTTCCTCAACATCAATTTTTCACTTTTAACCTAACTGCACATCCTAGAATTAAATACAAACCCCTACCCATAGAACAATTGGTATGTGCCCTCGTCAAGATCCCTCTTATCTACCTCCTTATACGTTATCCATTAACTCTAATTTAATCAAGAATGGATAATTTGCAAATCTAAAATCTCAAAATCTCTTTAAGGAAAATGACAAATAAGAGATTTTATCTCCTATTTACAAGATTGAAAGTAAAATTTCAAATTTTCAAATTTTAAATTCAAATTTTGTAAAATCACCAAATCTTTATAATTATAGCTCATAACAAATTAAAATAAGCATTGCAATTGTGGTGTCATAAGGAATTTTATGGTATTTTTTGATGATTTTTTCAAAAAATCACTTATTTTTTTGGGATTGTGGGACCAAACCCTTCATTTATCTTCACACCTTATACCCTTCTTACCTTTTTCTTTCTCCTTTCTAGGCCTACTGGCCAATTTTTTTCTTTCTTATACACCTTACACCTTTTGTTTGGTTTTTACAAACCTAATATATTCTTTCTTATAGGGTCTTTGAACTTATCATAGTCCTATTTCATCACTATTTCTTAGGTTTCATGAACCTAATTAAATCTCTTCTTATATGCTATCGAGACCTAAATTAGTACACATTTATTATTTTTTTGGGCCTTTAAACCCAATTTAACCTCCTTTCTTAACCATCAGGTGTTGTCCTAACACCCCTTATGAGCATCTCTACATTTTACTTAGTTTTTAGACTAGCTCATTTTTTAGTTTTGTTCATTTGAACTTATAACATTAGGGTTACTAAATAACTCTATGCACCCCACAACTGAGATATGAGGTTCAACATGTGTCCATTTGTGGAGAGGTAAGTTGAGACAAGAATATTTAATTTTACCAAGTTCTTGATTATTACTTTATTTACAATTATTTGTTTTGATTTTGGTATACTATGTTTCTTTCCCGACAATCATCTCCCAATATACTATTGCGACATGTAGTGATCTTCAGTTGGGGCATATGTATACAACTTATATTTCAATTAATAAAAAAAATTATTTGCAAGTTGTTAACATATTGATCCTCATGTGTATATGCCTTAAGGAGTGCACCAAGAAAGGGTTGGGGTGATTTCATTAGACCTTATGAGGGATCATCATGGAACATTACATTACCTTCCTACCACCGATTAATATCTCAACACTTTCACCTTATATCACATCTTCATGTAACACATTTCAATCACCTTCACACCTTCTCTAAGTGTCTTGCTTTACTTTTTCTCCTCTCCTTTAACTTTTATTAGAATAGTTACAGACATACTATTAACCATGTTTCATGATGTCTAGTAGACATCAATTTCATTTTAATGTCATCGATTATAGCCAATGACACCGAAAAAGTTTAGTTGTGCCTTTAGGTTATGTTCCCCGAGTTTTAGACATCATTGTCATTTTAACATATATTATTGAATAGTATTTGGAGTCCCCAAATTTTCTCAACTTAGCCAAACGAACAATTTGATTTATCCTTTTAGCATAGGGTTCAATCTCCTGCTCATTCAATTCTTGTAACAACTGGAAAGTGGGGAGATCTAGATTTGTAGGTAGTGTGGCATTCATACCATATACCAAATAGAATGGACTTCTCCCTGAAGACCTTTTTGAAGTGATTTTATCAGCTAATATGGAAAATCTCAACTTCTTTTCCCACTTTGTCTTGTTCAACTCTAGAGTCCTTACAAATTTATGTTGGAAATTGTCTTACAAGGGTGATTTTGTGTTCCACATTAGATTATTATGTATTTATATTTGTGTAGGAAAACAATAAGTGGAGAAAATAATGTTAGTGATTATTACATGAGTAATAATCAATTAATAATATGAGTTGGTAGAGAGAACAATGCATAATGTAAGTAATTGATTACTCATGCCACCGTTAAATTAGAATAAAAGTTATGTGTGAAATTATAGGATATAGTTGGGAATATTTGAGATAAGATTTTACTTCCTAATTTTAGGACATCAGATCTCTATATAATGTATTATGTCTTATCAAATAAACATGTCGATTAAATATTATTGAATGTATCTCTCTATTTAGGTTAAGGGGACAACCCCAAAATTTTGTACTAGATTGGGTTTTGAAAGAGACCTCTCTGACCATCACTCCAACCATGTTTTATTTTTCAAGTAGAGTATGATCATGGGCAAACCATGTAGGGCATGTATGACCTCGTGTCTATCCATTTGTTGTTTTTTTATAAAAATGTGCAAATGAAGAATATATAGTATATGCTACACACAAAAGAATGGTTTGTATTCTCACCATTCTTGAAATATTTAAATTATACTAATAGTGTAGGCCATGTTGTCATACAATAATTTCTTGCATGAAAAATCCAAAAAAAAAATCATGACAACCTATACCTCATTTGAAAATCCCTCTCTCGGTCCATGTGAACATGTCCTTTGGCCAAATCAGTTACTATTTTACCCTCATAATGGCCAGGAGGAATATGATAACATGAGTTTCAAGTATTTTTAATGTTCAGGGAAGCAATTCACAAATTCATTCAAAACCATTCAAAAGGAATTGCTCCCGAAGGCCTAAAAATGCCTATTTCCAATATTTTTCACACTGGTAGACATCCCTTAGAAGCTGAGTGTTGAGGAACAACCCACATGGGAGTTGTACAAGGGAGATACATGATGCCCTAAAGTGATTTAGGGAAAATTTGTAAATATTTGGAACCTAGAGAAAATCTTCTTCAAAATTGGGTTATTAAAGTCAGTGATGGGGATTGTATTTTTCTAAAAAGTAGCCTTTCAGGTTTCAAAGGCTTCACGAGCCTCGGGATGAATTAAAACGTGATTATATACTCATTGGAAATCTAATAATTCCTAATTTACATTTCAAAAGGTTCCAAGAAATTTTTTATAGCGGATTTGTAGATATTGGCCCGACAGTAGAGGTAAAGATTCCTAATCCTGGTGGAGATTCAATTGAAGGTTCTGAGGTTCTAGGGAAATTTAGGGTTGGATTAAAATTCAAATTTTATATATGTAAGGCCATATTTTCATCCAAGATGTTGGTTCTTGTTTTGATCATCATAAACCTTGGTGGCAGCTTCTTTCACCGGCGCACAAGCTTGACCAAAATTGAAAATGGGAGTAAATTTGAAATTTCAGGAATAATTAGCTCTTAAAAATTATGTGAATTTTCTCATCATCCATTTTAGAGTAAAAATAATATAATTTTTAACTATATAACTCCTAGGGGATCTCTCAAGGCAAGAAGACACTCTAGAATGGTTATTTTTAGCAGTGTTTGGTGAAGGCAAGCCTTCCAAAAGTGGCAAGGCACACTTAGAGACCCTTGATTTACCTTTTTACATTTTACCAAATTCAATGGGGACATGTGTGACACTATAATGTGCCACCATGGTGAGAGATTCACTTTTGGAGGTTGCATCACTTAAATTCCCGCTTGGGGTGTTAGGAAGATGTTATGCACTCACACTCAAATTTGGCCCCTTCCTCATGATGAGTGGACCTTAGGCACACTTATGAGGGATTTATTTCCATTATCCCCTTGCCAAAGAAACATGGGGAACATCAAAATGTGCCACCATGTTGAGGATAAGTTTTCGTCACTTAAAACATAAGTTCGTGTGTTAGAAACAAGTCATCCACTCACTACTTAAATCTGGCTCCCTTTCTCATGATAAAGATACCCCATGACACATTTTTAACCCCATGTTGTCCTTGTTGTCCCATTTTTCCCTTAATAAATTATGTAATGGACATGAGGGGGTCTGATACCCATTTAGTAAGTTTGGCCACCATGGAGGAAAGAGAAATGTCATCACTTAAAGTCACAACATGTGGTGCTAGGTGTGTGTCTTCAACTCACAAACTGATATGTTTTAGCCCCTCCTTCATGATAGATTCACACATGGAACATTTTTCACCCTCTAATGTCCCTTTTTCCCTTGTTAAATGTGGTAAGGGATATGGGGACACTCAAAACCATTTTAGAAGGTTTTAACTCACCCTCATGTGTCAGGTAACCCAGGTTAAGATAGAATGGTGAACAGTGAGTTAGAAGGCGAGTTAACTTATTTAATCAGGGAATACGAGTATAAGTCAAGTGATTAGTAATTTTGAATCATTTTTCCCTCCCACTATTTATGTTATGGATGCCATGAAGAACCAAACATTCACCATGGCCAAAAGACATGTTTGCTCATTGTTTGCAAACCCCACCTCCAATGGCCTTGAAACTTTGCACGAAGCTTCCCTACGTGAACGCCTTTGGAATGATTGTTTACATGAACTCATTTATGCCCTCAACCATTTTTTACATACCTCTAAAGTTTCCAGCCATGGAAAATGTCTCCTTAGATCTAGGAAGTTCCAACAATTAAAATTGCCTCAAAATCAGAGTCAACAATCTCCCAAAAATCAACTTTCTAATGAGCAACCTCTTACCCCATGAAAATGAGAATAATTGAAGATATGAATGACTATTTTTTTAACATTATTTTTCCCCATGAAAATGAGTATAATTGAAGATATGAATGACTATTGTTTTTTACATTCTACCTTGTCCATGAATGAAAACATAGACCTACAAGTTCACTTTTCATTTTCACAAAGATTCAGAAGATAAAAACCCCTGAAAATTGGAGCAAAGCATTCCGATGGGAAGTAGAATTTTGGGAAACTATTTTCATTCCGATCTAACATTCCGTGGCCAATGTATATGTTTAGTAAGTCCCTATTCAAGACACTTACTAATAATAGTAAGTCCAAAGTATTAATGGATTGAAGTCACTCAGTTCATTACTGTTAGGTTGTGGAACCTATTTTCATGTGTGAAAATGTTCAAGTCTATACACTAAGAGTATTGCACACTTTCCACAGTTCTATCACTGGGGTTCGGGGCCGGGCCGGGACCTGAGCAGGGTTCCGAGAGCGCAGCTCCCAAGAATAAAAAATTTGGCCTCAAAAAGAATGCCAACTATACAGGGAAACCTGATTTTCTCATGTGGGTGAGATTTTTAAGCCATAGGTTTATGGGACAGGTTTTGGCTCGTGGTTTTGATACCCAAAATTTTGTAAAACTGTTAAAGAAGTTGTCTACTTATGTTGTTTTGTGTATATGGTAGGGTCTGATGTAACATTGTAGATTTTTCTGAGTTCGGGTGTGAATTTTTTAGATTTTCTTGAGCATAGCTACTAAATACATCTGGGTATTATATTGAAAGAGCAGTGACTTGTAATAATATATGAGCAAGTGCTTCTTGGTGGACGTAGCCCAAATTGGTTGAACCACGTTAAATATTGTCTCTTTATGTTGTGTTATTTTTATTTTACACTTTTATTTGAGATTTGTAATATTTTTTTGCGTATTAGTTTCTACTGTTGCAATTTTTTGAGTGATTATTCCACATACTTTATCCCTTATTTCCTAACAATTGGTATTAGAGCCTGGTTTGCTTTGTTGAAGTGTTGAATCACCGAGAAATTTTTAAGCTTGAGTGGGAGATATGGTACATGATGAAAGATCAAGGGTTGATAAATTCAACGGGAACAGTTTCAGTATTTGGAAGATGCAGATGGAAGATTACCTTTATTAGAAGGATCTTTATATTCCACTATGTCTGAGAAGGAGAACAAACCCTCAACCATGACAAATGTAGAATGGGATTTGTCCTGGATAAGAAGGCACTTAGGACAATCTAGTTATGTCTTGCATCTTCTGGTATTATTTAATGTTTCAAAGGAAAAGACAATAAAAGAACTTATGGATGCATTAGGGAAGTTGTAAAAAAAACCCATCTTCCTCTAATAAGATAATTTCAATGAAAATTTTGTTTAATATGAAGATGTCTAAGAATGGTTTACTATCAGATCATTTAAATGATTTTAATACAGTTGTAAATATGACTAGCTTCGGTTCCAATATAATTTGATGAAGAAATTAGGGATTTATTAATTCTGTGCTCTTTACCTAAAAGCTCAGAATAGCCTGGTAATGGCGGTAAACAACTTGGTTCCAGGTAAATCAAATTTTAAGTTTAAGGATGTTATAGGAGTGATCCTAAGCGAGAAAATATGAAGAAAAGGCTCTGGGGAATCTTCTACTTCAGGGAATGCTTTGACAGTGGAAACTAGAGGGAGATTGAAGAATAGAGGAAGTCTATGGAAAATCAAAGGATTTGGAAAGGTCAAAATCTAAAAGCAAGATAGTATGCTAGCATTGTGGAAAGTTTGGGTATGCAAAGAAGGATTGTTGGTAGTCTTTGGGAAAAGAAGAAATAACAGGAAGAAAATAAGGAGGAAAATGTGGTAACGCGTAGTGTATGTTAGGATAATTTGAGTCTCTCTTTGCACAATATTATTGAATCTTGGGTTTTAGATTCAGGGGATTCTTTCCATGCTACCCCACATAGGCATTATTTTCTTGATTATATTCAAGGATATTTTAGGCATGTTTTTCTTGGTGATGATGATCCTTGTAGGAGATAGTTCGAAAAGGCTCATGTTCGGGTTAAATATGAAAAATGAGAATGCTTGGGTATTGAATGATGTTAGAAATGTGCCTACATTAAAATGAAATTTGATATCGGAAAGGCAGTTGGGAAGTGATAGTTATACGGTGATATTTACAACAAACTCTTGGAAGGTGACCAAGGGCGCTCTTATGGTGGCAATAGGTAAGAAGGTTGGAACCTTGTATCTATCCACTTATAGCACAAATGCTTGTAATATTGTGGATTTAGAAGTAGATGACAACATTGTGGCACTATAGCCTTGGTAATATGAGCCACAAGAGCATGGAAATCATAAATAAGGATTTTCTCAGAGATATACATAAATAAGTTTGGAGTTCTATGAAGACTGCATATATGGGAAACAGAAGCGAGTAACTAGGTTTCTCAAGGTTCGACCTACAAAGAAAGGATAGTTACTTAGAGTCTCATGCATTTTGATGTGTGGGGGCAGAATCAGGTATCATCTCTTGAGGAGTTCAAAGTTATTCTATTACTTTTATTGATGATGCAACAAGGAAAGTTTAAGTTTACTGTATTAGAAACAAATCTGATGTATTTGACACTTTTGTTAAAGGGAAAGCCTTGGTAGAGAATGAAACAAGTATTGAGCTAAAATGTATTAGGTTGGATAATGGAGGGGAGTATTGTAGCAATGAATTTGATTAATATTATTCTAAGAATGGAATCCATAGGTAAAAAATTTTTTCCAAAAACTCCATAGTATAATGGCATGTCAAAAAGGATGAAAAGAACAATAATAGAACATGTGCTATGAGCATGAGGTTACATGGAAGACTGGCTCTTTATTTTTGGGAAGAAGCACTGAGCAGAGGTGTGTACTTGATAAACATATGACCCTCAAGTGCCTTGGATGGAGGCGTACTTGAGGAGACTTGGTATGGTAAGAAATTTGATTATTCATTTCTTAGAGTCTTTAGATGTGAGGTTTTTTTCCATATAGTCAAGGATGATAGGACAAAGATCAGAGTCTAAATAAGAAAAATGTAGTTTCATTGGTTATGGTGGTTATGAATTTGGATATAAATGTTGGATTATTAAGGACAAGAAAAACATTGGATCTATGGATTTGGTATTTAATGAGAAAGTAACATATAAGAAGCAGTTGTAGGAAAATAGGGAAGAATCCAAGAAATAACATGTAGTGGTAGAGGATCTTCTAGATGGGAAAGTTAAAAATGAATTAGTTTAGGAATCTCCTCAACAGGAACCCCAAATTCCTATATTGAAGAGGTATTCTTGGTTAAGAAGAGAACCTGAAATTTTTTCTCCTTCCCTTTATTATTTATTACTCACTAACAATGGAGAGCCAAAGAGCTTTGATGAAGTAATGTAGATAGATTCTAGGAAGAAGTGGGAGAAATCCATGGATGAGGAACATCAGGCTCTCATTGAGAACTAGAAATGGGATTTGGTGAATCTACCTAAAGGAAAAATAGCATTACATAACAAGTAGGTATACAGAGTCAAAGAGAAATAAGGATGAAAGAAAGTATACAATGCCCAGTTTGTGGTCAACGGGTTTGTAGAGAAAAAAAGGTATAGATTTTGATGAGATTTTTTCTCTTGTAGTAAAAATTAATTTGATTAGAACTATTCTTATAATAGTTACAGAAAAATACGTGCACTTAGACAAACTTGATGTAAAGACTACATTTTTCCATGGTGATTTGGAGGAGGATCTATATATGAATCAGCTAGAGGGCTATGAGGTCAAATGTAAAGAGGAGATGGTGTGTAAACTGAAGAAGAGCTTGTATGGCTTGAAACAAGCTCCACGTCAATGATATAAGAAATTTGATAACTTCATGATGGAGCAAGGTTATATTAGATGTCATTCTGACCATTGTGTGTCAACAAAGAAATTTGAGGATGGGAGTTATATTATCCTGTGTCTGTATGTGGATGACATGTTGGCTGCAGATAAAAACATGAAGGAAATAAAAGTACTCAAAAAATAGCTAACTGACTCCTTTGATGTGAAGGATTTGGAGCGAGCCAAACAAATCTATGGTATGAGGATATCTTGAGATAGGAAGGAATGGAAGCTGAATTTATCTCAAGAAGAGTACATTAAGAAGATCTTGGAGAGGTTTAATATGCAGGATGCTAAACCAATTAGGACTCCTTTGGCAGGCCATTTCAAGTTATCAAAGGAGCAATGTCCCAAGACAGATCATGAGAGAAACCAAATGTCCAAGGTACCTTACTTATCAGTGGTTGGCAGTTTAATGTATGCCATGGTGTACACTAGGCCTGATATTACCCATGTAATGGGAGCGGTGAGTAGATTTATGAGTGATCTAGGTAGAGATCACTGACAAGTAGTAAAGTGGATCCTTCGATATTTAAGAGGGACCATGGGGACAATTTTTTGCTACAGTGGATCAGACTCCACTTTGCATGGATATGTAGATTTAGATTTGGCTGGAGATATAGACAATAGGAGTAACACGATAGGTTATATTTACATTATAGGTGGGATAGCAAAGAGCTGGATTTCATGACTACAGAAATTGGTTTCTTTGTCAACCACAGAGGCTAAGTATATTACTGCCACAAAGGCAAACAAAGAGATGATTTGGCTACAATAATTTCTTGAGGAGTTGAGGCATAAGCAGGAGGAAAGGAAGTTGCATAGTGATAGTCAAAGTGATATACACCTAGCTAAGGACTTTGCTTTCCACTCTAGGATGAAGCATATATAGCTTAGGTACCATTTCATCAGGAAAACTTTGGAGGAAGAGAATTTGAAGTTGGAGAAGATTCATACTAGTCAAAATCCTGCAGACATGATGACCAAGGTGGTCACAAGGTAAAAACTGAAGTTGTGTTCAGCTTTGGTTGGTCTTCACGGAAACTAGTGGGAGAAGCTTTCTCAGAGGAAAACTAGTCTCCAAGTGGGAGATTGTTAGGTTGTGAAACATGTTTTCATGTGTAAAAATTTTGAAGACTGTACACTAAGAGTATTGTACACTTTCTACATTTATCTCACTGGGGTTCGGGGCCGAGGACAGTAGCCCCTGGTAGCGAGGGTTTGGGGGTGCAACCCCCGAGAAAAAAAAAATCGGCCTCGAAAAATTTTCTTTTCTCATATGGGTGGGATTTTTTACCCATAGGTTTATGGGATGGTTTTGGCCCATGGTTTTGATACCCACGATTTTGTAAAACTGCTAAAGCAGTTGTCTACTTATGTGGTTTTGTGCATATGGTAGGGTTAATGTAACATTGCAGATGTGTCTAAATTCGGGTGTGAATTCTGTAGAGTTTGTTGAGATAGCTCCAAATAGATGTGGGTATTGTATTGAGAGAGCAGTGGCTTGTAATAAAATCTAAGTGATTCTTGGTGGACGTAGTCCAAATTGGGTGAACTACGTTAAATATTGTCTCTTTGTGTTATGTTATTTATATTTTGCACTTATATTTGAGATATGTAATATTTTATGCATATTATTTTCTACTATTGCGATTTTTTGAGGGATTGTTCCGCATATTTTATCCCTTATTTCCTAGCAATTACCAAAGAGGAAAAGTGTTCAAAAGTGACAATTCAACAAAATTGCCAAAATTAGTCACCCAAGAAGAACTTACTAAAAATAGTAAGTGTCCGAAAAAGGATCAAAGTGGTCATGGTTGTTATCCCTCCACATTTCTCACTAATAAAAACCTTCACATAGGTCAAACTC
This sequence comes from Taxus chinensis, assembly GCA_019776745.2. Taxonomy (NCBI): domain Eukaryota; kingdom Viridiplantae; phylum Streptophyta; class Pinopsida; order Cupressales; family Taxaceae; genus Taxus; species Taxus chinensis. The sequence goes on from CM034150.1 coordinate 133,121,047, forward strand.
ATGATTGAAAATGGTGGATAATGGCATTGTGTCTCGAGTAGGAGAAGAGCCTTCTCGGTTCCTGAATTTGGTCACAGTGGAGCATTCTGGTCTTGGTGTGTTTCTCACTTTATTGCATGGGTTGATCAAAGGCTTGAAGCTTGTTCCATCCAATCCCTCACCTTCATGCATTGCATGTTCAGAGTGTTCTTCACCTCATCTTATTGATGGCTCCATTTCCCCAAGGGTTGGGATCATCAGGCTGAATTGTGTACGTGATCGTCTCAGTTTGCATCAAAAACTGGATAGTTTGGAGGAATTGCATTGTTTCAAGGATTTGAAGGCTTGTTCGAGTAAGGGAAATAATTCCTCATCATCTTTAGTGGTCAAATTCTCATCGCCTTCTCTTCCAATGAGTCAAAGGATGCATCATTCTGGTGAGGTCTTAAAAGGGAAAATTTTCCAAAGGATCAATCTTCATCGACGAGGCATCACATATTTGCAAAGGGGGATCATAGAGCAAGTTGTCATCTTCAACATCATTGGAGTTGATCTACATCAAGGGTGGAGGCATCTTCATCCATGCTTTGGTTCATCCTTTCTCTCCTCTCTTCATTATTTCTTCTCTTTTCCCCCCATTCTAATTTCTCATTGTATGTAATCATGACATTTCGTCCTATCTACTTAAGTGACGACAAAATATTTGTAAAGTGTAAAAGTACTCTCTCAAATTATAAGAGAGGTACTTAATTTTTCTTTTATGATAGTAATTGGAAAGTCACAAGTGGAATAGGAATATGAAGAGTCATGCGGGGTAGATGAAGAGTTGCATTGTAAATCCATAAAATGGGACAGCCTCCTCACTTCAAAGGATGGTTATTTTTCTTTATTAGTTCCCATATTCTCTTTAGAGGGAACACGTAATCAAATTTCCTCTATTTCATTTTCCTATGTTTCCTCTCCATCTCAACTACACTCCGTGAGTATGTACTTGTTTAATATTATGCATTGCAACTTTTTGCTTTGTGTGTTTCGTTCCTTGTTGATTCTCATGGTGTCTTCTCATTAAACTCATGGATATATTTTGGTTTTGAAACAATAAAATCTGATGTATTATTTATTATGAAAAACCCCATTGCTATTTTCTTCACACCTCTCCTTCAAGATTTTTCCTCTAGTATAGTTTCTGCAAGCACTTTTCCACAGGTGTAGGGAAGTACCCCTGTGTGATCCCTAGTTAAAATACCACCCCAAGTAATTAGGATAGTGTAAGTATTTCTTGTTTTCAATAAATATAGCTACCCCATTCAAGTAAAGGGACTTAGTCCCACACATTGTTGGTGAGAGAACCCAATTTTCCCACCTAAAAAATTATTTTTCCAATAGACCACATGTGAATCCATTGGGATACATTGTTCATTTGTAGTGTCTTATTCTTTCCATCGTGTTGAATCTTTCCGCAATTTTAATTCCACCTTGTTCATTATGTTCATGCTTAGTTTAGGTCTGTTTATCCTAGTTTGGTGTTTACTATGTTTTTGTAAGAATCTTTTGCAGTTATTTTTTTCTTGCAATATTTCAGAGTGAATATACCTCAAATTTGAGTCCATAATGATACTTTTGATATAATCAAATCTAGTGTTTTTTTATTTTTTTGGGTTTTTGTAGATCTACATGAGGAAAAAGAAGGACAACGATGAAAACTTATCTATAGAGCACAAACATAGTCTTTGTTGGGCATAACTCTCTACACTTTCTTATTCTATATTTTTTGTTAAAATAGGAATAGTTTTGATGGTGATTCACAAATCAAATACTTCATCAGAACTATTTTTGGCTACTTCTGGGGTAGTTTCAAGTCGTTTCTTATATATTGACAATTGATATGGCTAAATATTGTCGTTTTGGTAGATCATCTAGTTCCCACATGGTGCCACACCACCTCATTCCTTTGTAGGCCGTTTATTTTAAAAGCTCATATAATGTTATAATAAAACACCAAACAAATAGTCTTCCAATGGGGTTTTATGATCTTTCATATTTATCTTGCATAGAGGTTTGTACATATTTTTGTCTTTTACATTCTTATCAATGCATAAATCCACAATTGTCTCGAACTAAACATACAAAAAAATTATGTTAGTAAATACATTACACACCATCATATTGAAATAAATTTTCAATGTAACTTTATATTTTTCATCACTTTTCTTATACCTTGTGCAATTCATGTGCAATTGCTACTTTATAACTATATTTGTTTTCATAGAAAAATTAAGTTTTACAAGTGCCAAAAATCAAAATTTTATAAGTTGGCTTGTACAATATAGTTTTGACCAGAACTTATAAACCTTATTAGGATCACACACACTGAGGTGTGACTGTATTTTGTCAATTTGAGAACAAATGTCCTCTATGTTAAGACTATGTGTGAAAATTTTCAAGTAAAAAGTTGAAATTCAAACAAATCAGTCATAAAATGACATGATAGTCTCAATTATGCCCTGATATAGGAATATCTTTGATGCAATCAATCATGACCTACCATGGTGTTCTCTTTTTCAAGTGTTGTTAGAAAAGGGGAAAAAGTAAGAATGGGGTACGTGTCTAATTTCATTCCCTTTATATATCACAAGGTAAACCTTAAATTTTCATTTCACTTAAGTTTGTTTATATGTTGCCACTGATGTCACATTTCTTTTGTTAATTTACATGATTGTTCCATATAAGTTTTTATTTTACACTAACATGTGGGGATCTTTGTCGAGATATGAGTATAATTATATTTCATGCACTAATGTAGTCACGAAATCAAACACTTATTACTTACATCACGCCTTTAAGTATGTTATTATATGCATGATTCCCAAGTAAGAAAACTAGACATTAACAACACTTATTTTTCTTTTACATTGTTTTACCCCTCTTGATACTCTCGACACTTTCTCTTCTCAAATTATCACTTTACTTTTGGACATTGAACACCACATGACCCAACTCTGTATTTTCTGTTATATCCTCTGAGCATCCTAGACACTACCGCCCATTAGGGACAGGAGCACCAAAGCACTACTATCCCCTTTGGGCGCTTCTATCATTTTCCCTCTCTTTTTCAAATTTGGATTTCCACATCATTTGGTATCTTTTCTAAAGTATCTTTTATCACTTTGGGTTGGCCTTTTTGGTTGTTAATGATGAAATTTAAACGAAGGAATCATGTGTGTGTGTGTGTGTGTGTGTGACTTACTTACTATTATTAGGGGTTGGAAAACTTGGGGATAATACTTACTATCTATTATTTGGGAAAAGATAAATATTCAAGGACTACATTGGGTTGCATTATCCACTGCATAGGAGGGGATATTTTTGAATTCCATCTTGCACATTCCTCTTGGGGGAAAATTAGTTGTATCCTATTATCTTGGTACGACTAACACAAGTGAAACCTAGCTTCCAGGGACACAATTCAATCACACACACGAAAACTACATATAGTCTAAAATGTAGTGCAAGGCTCGATGACAATCACATTGGGGTGACCACTGAGGTCAATCCAACTCAAGAATATACATTATTTATTCCATCTAATGTTTGATTAAGACTTGTACATGTAGTTAGGATTTTTTTTGGAGGAATAGGTGTGACACATGAACCCTATAGTAGATCTGAAGTGACAAATAAATAAAGGAAGAATTTAAGTTAAAACCTCGAAAAGATTAGAAGCAGAGCACTTGTCAGGACACTAGCGCCTAGATCGGACACTGGTGCCTGGGGCAGTTCTGGCCGAAAAGGTTCTAGATTTTAGTTTCTCAGACATAGCATACAAATTTCAGATCCAACCTTCTCAACTTGTTTCCCATCCCATAACCAATCTAGATTTCCAGATACAAGCTAAGTCACTCTTATCCCCTACCTTGCACACTTGCTTGTACTTTACATGCTAGATCTTGGTTATTATTGTTAAATTCATTTGATCTTGGTCCTCTGATAAAAGATTTAAATTTCTTTAAAATATTTGGTAAAACCCTTCTTTACATGCCCATGATCGCATCTATCTTTCATGCCCATTACCTGTATTCGTTGCTTTGGTCTCTCACAACATACTGAGCTCCTCCTACATACTCGTAATTATTCCAACAATATGGTTGAAACCACCAATGATAACCCTCTATTCAATTCCCTTCAGATCCTCCTTCATGATATAGAAACTGATCCAGAGATCAATTCAATAGGACAAATTTTACCTAAATATCCCAAGATCATTACAATACATTAGAAGACTACGAAAGCTTTTTGTATCTTATTTGAATGTGAAAAATGGACTCCGTTGGAGCAAGTTACCGTCCGCAGAAGTTTCCAGTTAGAGGAGCAAAAGTATGGGTGGCTGACCAATCAGGTTATGACATGTGGCAAGGTGATATGGAGCAAAAGAAAAAAAATTGTGACTCCGATCTTCAACACTCGTTTTTATATGGGTGGGACCCGTTATTTGTTGGTTGAGGGCCCTCAGCCATGATCAACACTCTTTTATCAGAGGGGTGCCTTTACCATTGTTGCTTAATTTTATTATTGCCACATTGTTGTATATACATGCCTTTCAATGTATTTGCATTGAGAATGTGGGACTAATGTTATGTATTGTTATGCATGCAATGGAAGCGAGTCATAAGCCAATTCACCGAGTTAACCAAATGAGCTCTCCATGGCTGAAACCTAACATAGCATATACATCAGATGTGCCCACATGACACCCAACTTAGCCAAACAAACCACACCGATTGACCCTGTTTGCCCCATGGCATACCAAACTCGACAGTCTCCACAATAGTCTATCAACCAAGCCAACTTGGTGAGTCCATATTTATCCATAGTCGAGCCAAACGTGGCAAAATAGAGCCATTGCCTACAATGTGCCAACCTAACATAGCAAGCAACCTTCCATGCACCTACGCGAAGAATCCAACAAAATGTGGCCTAAAGCCACTTGGCTTACCCTCCATACCATATATAAAAAAATTGTTTTCCTACTCCCCTAACAATGTGGGATTATATTCCAATAAAACCAAAACATGCATTGGAGGTAGCTAGAGGGGCTCGACCCCTAACCAAGCACTTGTTAAAATATATGTTCACCATCATGAAAGAGGTGGAAAACAAGTGTATAAATAGATTTTTTGGCATATGAAGTGTTAGAGGCAGATGACTATGTAAAAGCTATAAGCAGGCAGTTTTGGAAATCAACCATTTTGAAGCACTTAGGAGCAGAATCAAGTCTCAGATTAAACTAGGAAAATTTCTAGAATTTAGAGACACTCTTGATAGTATATATATTTCCTCAATTAGGAGTTCGTACACTATAATTTTGAATCGTTTTGTGTCACTTTTTACAGATAACTGAGGGAATATTGACTTGCTAAAGCGCGAAAAAACATGGAGAGTGAACACTAATATTTTTCAGAGTTCACAAGTTCTTAAAGTATTCTATTGCAGGTTTTTAAAGGTTCATTATTTGATTTATAAGTTTTTATATGTACTAAAAAACTAAACATTAATGGATTGGTTCATTTAAATTCAGGGATGTGGGAATTTCTGAACCCCGTAAACAATTCCGATGTTGTGTTTTTATGAGTTTGCATTCAGTTTTTTAGATATTCGTAGAATTTTTTAATTAGATTTTTATTTAAATGCAATTTTATTTAGTACGACAATTTTATGAAAATGAATAAAATCAGGTAAAATGAAAATCTGAATGGTTTGAATGTACAACTAATATAATTGAGTTCTTGGCAATTTAATTCAGTTTCCAATACATTTGGATCAGTTTTTAAATCAAATTTTAATTATTTCAAGTTGATAAAAAGTTGGAAATTGATAAAGTTTAAAAGATCTTTCGTAAACATTTAAAATAATATAGGGTTCCCACTTGTTTATGTATCAAAAACTTCTTATAGCCAACAATCCTATGATGAAGACACTAATGTGGATCAAGCACAACTTGATGCTCTCGTCACCTTCCATTCTACATTACGTGATAATACAACTCATGTACCACATGTCCTTGATACCTTATTAGTAGCTCAACGTGCTCGTGAGAATTTTATTCATGTTAGAATGGTTTGTACTTTGGACATATCGACTACTATCACCTCTTCTATTCCACCTCCTTCTTCCCCCACTAATGTGGGGTTATCCACCATTCATATGCCTATTTCTACACTCAATACTCAATTTTCTTCCCCTATCATGTCCCACATCCAAACCAACACTTCTTAAGGCATCCATGCCTTAGAGTCTTCAAATCATAATTTGTAAGCTCAAATTCGTCAATTGCAACAAGCATCTTCTTCTTCCTCTCAATCTCTTGATTCTTCATTTCTTCTTCATGGTCCTCTTGCAACTGATGTTTCTTTTTATCCACTCCCTATCAATTTTGTGTCACCTAAGTTTCTTCTCTTTGATGGCCATGGAGATCTCCAAGAGCACCTTTGATCATTTCATGAGGCATGCTTGGATTATGTTTGTGATGACACACTTTTGACCAAGTTGCTTCCTAGGAGATTATAGGATTATGCCTTGTGATGGTTTTATGACTTGCCTTTGCACTCTATAAGATCTTTTACTCCTTTAGAAAATTTGTTTTGGGATCATTTTTCTATGAATATTGGAACAAAGATATCATATGCATAAATGGCCAAAATGAAGCATGGAACTAATGAGCATTTTAGTGACTATGTGTTACGTTATAATACTAATCTTTCTAAAATGAACAATGTCTTGGCTGAATCTAAATTACAAGATGTTTTTATCCAAAGTCTCTTACCTCCTTTTCCAGAATGTGTGTTCTTTGAATATTTTCACTCTTTTGATCATCTATGTCATACTTTGAAAAATTGTGAAATAAAGTTACTTTCTTTGGTAAAACTTAAATACGATGCTAATATTTATGATCAATCTCCTAACAAGTTCCCAAACAAATATAACTTCAAGGGGAAAGCCCAGTGAACCTAAGCCTATTTCTTGGCTAGATTTTATGCATATCTAAAACCTAGGAAGTCATGAGATAAATCTCCCTCATTTACGGGTGAGGCTCTCATGTAATATTTCTATCAATTATGTTTTCTAATATCTAAGCTCCTAAACCATAGCTAAGTAATTATGTAGTAAGTAATAAACTGTAAAGAAATATTTGCAAAAGGGGAAAATTTTGAATACGGAAAGATGAAAAAGAAGATGTGTAATCCAACCAATAGTTTATAGAGTTGGTCTCATACACATAGATAAAAGAAATAGATCTCATAATATAGAATCAAAGGAAAGGAAAGCTTCAAATCTAAATCTTAGATAATGCAAATTTTATTTAAAGATCTACAAAGAAGTAAGAAACCAATGCACCATTGACACAAAGTTCTCTAGAAATCTACCTCTGTTCAATTCCTCAGTTTTCAGAAAAGATATCAAGGGTTTCAGCACAAAGTTTGGAACTCAAGAATACTGATTATAAATTTTGATTCTCTAACCCATAGGATCTCATTCTATTTATAGTGCATAGAAGGAAATTACAAATAGGAAAGTAATAACTGAACTGACACATGTAGAAGCTATAAAGAAAACAACTGAAAATATTTCCCTTGAAATTTCTCTATACATGACATGCATCTGAAGACTAAATCAAAGCTTTGCATGTCTACCACCTTTTCCCAATTAAGGACCTTTTTAGATAACTAAAAGTAATGGCTTTTAACCAATTACTTTAGTTTTACATTTTTTTCCAAGAAAAGGGAAGAAGAAGGAAAATGTGTCAGCCATCATACTCCATGCTTTTTCTTTGTTCTGAAATTGAATATACTTGTCAAACATGTGACTCAGTAACTTCCCATATGCTTTAGCAACCACTTCTCTCTCAGTCTTAAACTGCAACAATCCTTTGGACAAAACAATAGTGTTAGCCTTTACCTTCTCTAAACCAAACCCACACCCCTCAATATCTACATGAAGCTTTATGAGTCTGCTAATTAAATCTAACGAGAAAGGAATGACGGCTTCATCAATTTTCTTTTGTACAACCAGAATAAATTCCTCGCGAGAAGCAGGTAATTCATCTGGAATGTTTTTTGGTACTTCCCCCATCTCATTTTACAGCAATAACATCCTCTTCAGCATAATTTTGAGGATCTCCATGTAGAAGGAAACTGTTATCTCTAATTGCTTCCCCTTTTATCTCAATCCATTAGGTATTATTTGCTCTGCAATTAGCAAATCCTCTAGTAGTGAATGTATCTTAGCTAAGGTATCCAGATGGCTTTCAGTAACTATGTTCTCATCTTCTATCCTTTTAATTACTTCATTTAGCTGAGATAATGCCTTGTGCATATTCTCCAAGCCAGCTGGTATTCCCTCGAACTGCTCTGAAGCTTGGTGATTAATTTTCTATTTCCATTGAGCAATATCTTTGACCTGGTTCCCTGCATTTTCAATCTCTTCAACCAAACGGTTGCATACCTATTTCTGCACTAACACAGGTTGAGAAGAGGGTTTAGATACCTCAGTGATGATCTCACATAACTGGGAGATCTGCATGTGAAGATTATCTTTTTTGCTTTCTCCTTGACAAGCTTAAGGAATAAAGCATCTATCGGTAACCGTGTATCTTGCTTTAATCCTTCCATGGTGATTTTCCCCAATGGTACCTTAGTCTTCAATATGTCTGCAGTAGCTAGCTCTCCCTTCTATTTCCCTTCAGTTGGAACTGATAATTTAGCAAACTTCTACCTTGATTCTTCAATAATCAACCTTGAAGTTATTTTAACAGCTTTAGACCTTTTTTCTCTAACTTCCAAGTTCATAAGCAGTTGCGGGTCCTCCTCTTCCAAGTTGATTACTTCTCTAGCCTCTAGAATTGACTACAGAGCCAACCAAGATGAGAAATTTCTCTTTGGGGAATGAGAAGTCACCGAATGTACCACCATCTCATGCTCCGACTTTGTTGCATCTAAATTCACCATAGTGTTATGGCTGCCCTCTTCCTCTCTCAAACTCTTCCATTTGTTCTATGATTTCAAATTTTCTGTAGGGAGAGGTGAAGAACTGGGTGGCTGAGGAATAACTACAAAAAATGTTGGAGTCAATGGTGAGATGACTATGTCTTCTTGAGGCACTGGAACTACTGAAGTGTCATGAGTTGATGCAGGAGAAGCTTTGTCTGAAAGGATCACTAGTATAACGGATGTAGACTTGCCATTTTCCAATGCTTGAGACTTTTCATGTACACTTTGAGCTTATTTGTAATTCTACTCTCAACTTCATGCTTTCTTTTGTTGAAATCCCCTACAATGAAATTCCCTGTGATCTGATTCATCAAAGTCTCATCCATGCAACACCCCTTTGTCAATAACCAATTTGAAGTGTTAACCATAATTACAGAAGACCTTTATTCAATTGTATGACAACCACCTACACTTTCCTGAACAACAACTCTATCTCCTCCCATTTGATGGTATGTTTCAAGTACCACATTCCCATAATCTGCAAGATTTGCAAGTATCCTTTCTAGACCATAGTCAGAAACCTACTACGTTGATAGCCTACTGAAATCTCCCTTTCTAACTTCATATTCACTCTTGCAATTCATCCAAAAGTCTTCAAGTGAAGGAACATGTTAGTATTCTTGGGATAGCATTCTCTTTACTATCCCATATCAGCCAAAGTTCATCCGTTCTAGGAAGAACTCATGCTCATAGCCAACAAACATTTATGCTTCAATTCCTTTAGCTTTGTGGATGCTTTGGCAACTATAATGACCCATTATGACTGGAAAAATACCTGTGGACTTGTTTCATTTGGACTATAAGTCATGTAACTCTACGAGCTACCTGCAAAACTCCATGATGAACCACTTATAACTTAGGTGCCTTGGAAACTTAATTGGTTCCCCTAAGAAACCACTCACCCTGAGATATATGAAGTGCAAAAAATGGATGAAGGTACAACCATGCTGGGAGATAGCTTTCCAGGCCTCTTTGCTCACTTTTCTAGTCTTCAGATCACTAGTAAAATTGTAAATGATATCCATAGAAGAATCCATAATTAACCACTCTGTAATATTCGTAGCATTCAAGGACTTTTAACTCCAAAAAGCACTCATAAATATGATCTTTTGATAATATGCCCTATCTATCCAGTTTGGAAAATATCCCCTAAGAAGCTTTACTACATATACAAGGTATGAATTCATTTTGAAGTTGAATGTCCACCTCACACTTCAGATTTTCTCACTGATATTGTCACTAATGATCAACACCCAATTAATCATCGTAGTATCTTTGTTGATCTCAATGGTTCTCACAAAGGCATACATCCATGAGTGGAAGTTATTGGTATTGGATTCCCCATTTATCCTATAAAGTAATTTGGTGATATCATCAACTTCTTGCACAAGATTGGATCGTGGAAGAGTCCTCAAAAATTTTGATGGTGATCTAGGCTTCTTCATGTATCTATTTTTCATTATACCCATACAATCCACTTTGTGATTTTCCCATCTATTGTTGACATCCTGCATGTTAATTTCAATCACCACTGGCCGTGTCGAAATCTTAAGGAAATAATTAATAAATTGTGCATCCAACCTGATTATTGTCTTTCCTGAAGCATCTAAGATTGTCATAGAAAGAGGATGATAAGACCTTCCACACTCCCAAACAAACTCAGGCAATTAAGTTGTGACTGGAAATGATGAAGCTTGAATAATCCACTGCTTTTTTATTTCCCACATAAGAGATGATCTACCAATGGCCTTGGATCTGATCAATCAAATCAGTGATAGGTTCAGGGCCCATGTTTTTATCATTGATTTTGGTAAGCCTAGAAGTATGCATGATTCTAGATGACCCTTCTCTTTCATCATGCTTCATCATTCCTGGAATAATCTTTGTCTGAAGCTCTTTTTCTTTTATTTTTTCTAGAATCCCTTGTAATTGGATCAATTTTTGCATAACCTAGAAATTTACTTCTGATTTAGAAGATATATTCAATGTATTTGGCATTGATTTTGACTTCTTTTCACCAATATGAGCACCTTTGATGAATACATACAATTGATTCAGAAAAATATGGAGTCCATGACATGAGTACTCAATTTTTATCACCAAAATATGCTTATAAAGCCTGCTGCCCTAAAATTTGAGACTTTTCTTGCATGCTAAGAAAGCTAAAATATTATTTAATTCACTTGGGCACTCATAGCAACATGCAGATCCTTGGAATAATAAAAATAAATCTTCTCCAACCCTAGGTGCCAAAACTGGAAGCTTCATGGCAATGGAAATTAATTTTTAATGGAAACCACTCCTTTTGGTGCCAAAATCCTCCAGGGCAGCAAGCTCCATAAAAAAGAATTAATTATCTCTTCTTTATGGCATCACATGCTTATATAACTAACTGCATGCTATTTTTAATAATTACTTTCTCCTATTTTTGGAAATTATTTAATTAATAAGCCATGTTCTTTCTCTTAATTTGGGTGCCCAATTTTTCATACTTCTTGCTTGCTTTTTTATGAAATTCATTTATTTATTTTTAGCATGCATCCTTGCCTTCTCTTTATCTCATCAAGTTGCTTTGAATTTCCTTCTATTTATGGCACTAAACTTAGCTAGAAATAATAATAATAATAATAAATATCATTTAATGCATGTAATTAATGCCAACATGGGTTGCACTTTTTGGCTAGAGGGATGTGTTAAAAATAAGAAGTCAAAGTAATGGGAATTTTTACCCTGTCAGGAAACTCCAAAAATCCCATCCTTCACTTAAGTGATTTGTTTTCAGTGATGGAAAAAAACAACCTGTTCCAAAGCAGGTATAAAATTCCCACCTCCCTGCTATTACCGAAATTCCCACTGACAGCTTTAATCCTTCCTTCTAAAAAGTGCAATTTGCATGCAATAGAGCTTCTTTCTCAAAAATCTGAATTGCATGGGTGAATAATATTCCTTGATGGGAATTCTTACCCTACTAGATAGCTCTAAAATTCCCATTGGTACTTTAAGTGATTTATCTTTCATAATGGGAAAAAACAACCTGTCAGGCAGGCATAAAATTCCCACCTGCCTGCCACCTCCAAAATTCCCATTGGCAGCTTAAGTGACTTGACTTCATCATGGGAATTTTTACCCTTCCAGGAAGGCATAAAATTCCCACCTGCCTACCACTACCAAATTTCTCATTGACAACTTTGAGCCATTATTCCAAAAAGTGCGACTTGCATGGGAGAATCTTATTTTGACTTAAATTCTTCCTTTTTTCAGAAAGTTAGCACTCCATGATCAATTTATTCCATTTTCTGAGGCCATGAATGACTTCCATAAACTTCTAGGAAAATAAACAGGCTATACAGAATGAAATGAATGGATCAAGGGGAATTTAATAGACAAACTGCAGAGAAAACTGAAAACAAAACACAAAAGAAATAAATAAAAATGAAAAACATTTCCAGAAGTTGCAGACAATTGCTTTGCCAAATAATTAGTTAGTAAAAAATCATCCTGGTGAATACCCTATTGAGAGGCAGGAATACTGGTGCATGAAAATATTCAACAGGGTTTAATTGCACACAATTTATTTTAAATAGAACTTTATTGATTTAATAAATAATTAAATAAAATTCTCGTAGAAAAAACCTGGTGGAGGGATAAAATGAGTTTTAGCATGTGGGTATTCATCAAAATTGGCTCATATGATTCACTAGGAATATCTTAACGTAATGAAGATAACTTTAGGCAATAAAAACACAAAACGACCCGTTACTTTAAAAAGAACAATTTTTTTTTCAAATGGGTAGTCCCAGATTTCAGGGTGAAATTTGGGGACACCAGTTGGCTCCATCTGTGGACATCTTTACCTCTATCAAAATGATAGGAGTAAAGATGAGATCCCAGTATCTTTGGTTTTGTATCTTGTCCATTGGGCTTGGGGTCAAGAAACAAAAGAAAACACAACACGACAAAACAAAAGAAAAAGAAAAGAAAAACAACCAAAATTTATTTATATACATACAGGTTTTACCATGTTCCTTCAATTCCGGAAAAGCTTCAAATGTTTCCCATTGAAAGGCAACAGTTCAATTCCATCTTGATGAGCAAGTATGAAGCTATCAGTTCCAACAGTCCTTTTGATTATGAAAGGCCCTTTCCACAATGAATCAAATTTGTCGTGCATGCCCTTTTGTTCATGTCTTTTATCCCATAGGAGGACCCAATCACCAATCTCAAACTTTCTTTTTCTGACATTTTTTTTCAAAGATCACCTTCACTTTCCTCTGGTGTTTTGATAGCCTATTGCTACTTGAATGCATACCTCAAGTAATTCAGTCAGATACATTATTCTTTTGTCAATAGCATCCGTGAATGTAGCATCTTTCAGAGCTTTGGAAAGTCGTAAAGCAGAAAGTTCCAATGTAAGAGGCAACTTTGTGTCTCTTCCACACAGCAATTGGAAAGGAGACATGCCTATAGCTTTCTTTGGGGTGATCTTGTCTGCCCATAATGCATCAAACAACTTCTTATGCCAAGTTCTTTGATTTTCTGTTACCAATTTCCGCATGATTATTACCATATTTTTATTACTTGATTCAGCTTGGCCATTCCCTTGTGGGTAGTAATTTGAGGAATGTACCAACTAGATTCCATGCGTGTAACAAAATTCAACCAAATCCTCAGAAGATAAATTGGGAGCATTGTTTGCTACTATTTTGATGGGTATACCAAACCTTATGACAATATTTTCCTTTATAAAATTACACACCTCTGCGAAAGTGGCATTTTTAATGGGAATGGCTTCTACCCACTTACTGAAATAATCAGTAGCTATCAGAATGTAATGATGACCGACACTAGAAGCCAGGTTGAGCATGCCAATAAAATCCATGCCCCATTGTTGGAAAGGCTCTTCAATTATAATCGGTTTTAAAGGCAATGCAGGTAATTTTATACGTCCAACAAAATGCTAGCACACTTGGCACTTGGATACCCATTTTGCACTATCTTGAAAAAGTGTGGGCTCGTATCACCTAGCTTAGAGGATTTTGTGTGAAGTGACTCGGACTGAGAAATTATCACCACAAGCCATATTATAAAATTGATTTAATAGTTGATCTTACTGAGCTTTATACACACATCTGAGAAACACACCATCAATCCCTTTTTTATACAGCCCATTATCCCAAAGAACAAATTCTTTGGCCTTCAAATTTAACGGTACACTTTTCCTTGTGAGAGAGATGATTCGGGCATTCCCCATAGGTTATGAAATAGGCAATATTACTATACCATTCATCTACCAGATCTATAAAGAGAACCATAGGCAAACTTTCACCTTCCTCTGACTCAGTTATCTTTGTCTCAGTCATTAACTCACATAAGCCTCTTCCTCGAACCAGCTTTGTAGGCTTAATATCCAAGTCATATTCTTGCACCTTTTTTACCCATGTGCCTCTTAATAACCCTAGTTCATGTTGTGTCAGAATAGACTTCACTATAGTATCTGGAACAAGGACCACAATATGTGAAGAAAGGATATAATATTTGAATGCCTTATATGCTTTCACAACTGCATATGCACGTTTTTCCATAGGAGTATATTTTAATTCGTAATCCTTTAAAGGTATACTCATGAAATCAATCGGTGCTTCTACATCCTCTTGATTTCTCTGCAACAGAATCACTGACATTGTGTGTTTAGAGGAATAACAGTAAAGAATAAATTCTTTACTGAAATCTAGTGATACCAAGACTAGTGCTTCGGACAAAATCTGTCTTGATCTTCTTGAATGCTTCCTTTCCTTCATTGCTCCACTTGAAATCTTGTGTTTTCTTCATCATATTTGAAATATGATGAGTTAGTTCAGTAAAGTCAAGGACAAATCTCCTGAGAAAATTAACCTTAACAAAGAAGGAATGAACTCCTTTTTTGGAGGTTGGCAATGGCAAAGTTTGAATGGATTTCACCCACTCAGGATCTATTTTGATTCCTTCTTTTGAAATGATGTGCCCTACCAACTTTCTTTCTGTTACAGCAAAGATGGATTTCTTGGGATTTAAAGAAATCCCATGCTTATGGCACTGGATGAAGACTTCTTCCAGATCTAAAATGCGATTACCCCTTACTTTAGAAAATATTGTTAGATCATCAAGGTAAACCACTATGCTTTTTTCTTTGAGATGAGAAAATGCCAGATCCATAGCTCTCTGAAATGTGGCTCCATCATTAATTAACCCGAAAGGCATTTTCTGATAAGCAAACGTTCCCCAAGGTGTGATGAATGTTGTTTTATATTGATCTTCTTCAGCCACCTTAACCTAATTATAGCCTGAGAAACCATCCAGCATTGACAGCATCTCAGATCCAGTGACAACCTGGAGAGTATGATCCATAATTGGAATAGGGTGATTATCTTTTAATGATGCCTGATTGAGATTGCAAAAATCAACACACAATCTAATCTCACCACTCTTCTTTCTTATGTGAACTATATTGGCCAACCACTCAGAATGATGTATAGGGTAAATTATCTTTGCATCCAATAGTTTCTAAATCTCTGCAAAGATAGTTCTTGAAATGGTTGGGTTATGCCGCCGCAATTTCTTCTTGAAGGGTTTTTTCTCTTGCTTCAATGGGATATAATGTTGTACTTCAGCAGGTTGATATGTCTTCAGATCCTGATAAGACCAAGCAAAGACATCTATATATTTTCTAAGAAGCTTTGTGAAAGCTTCTTGTTCTACTTTAGAACAACATTTACCTAGGTTTACTAACTTGGGGTCATCATCAACTCCCAGATTCAATGACTGCACATCGGAAGAAGATCTTTCTCCACATTCTTTATTCTTTTTTAGCACTTGATCATGCTTATCAAACATCTCTTCAAGAGACACTAAGCCTTTAGGAATTTTATTTCCTTTAAGATGATTGATCTCTTGACCACCTTCAATATTTGAATCAAATTCACCCATTGTGGTCTGTCTTGGAAGTGAAGTGATTCCTTCATAATATATCTCTTCAAAGTTGTTCTTGTTGCTGGAGAAAAGCAGCAATTTGCTTATCATCTTTGAAGAACTGCCATTGTTGAACATTATTAGGCACCTTTGGACGGAAAACCATTTCCACTTTGTAATCACCTTATCTGAAGAGTGCAGGTGGCTGATCTAGATTCAATAGGGCTGCAGTAACTTCCAGTGAATCAGCTCTAGAGTTTTGATCTCTAGGGATATAAGAAACTGAGAAAGCTATAAAATCCAAAGTAGTTGAATAGACCCGGTCTCTATAATGTCATAGTTTATCTTTTTTAACCTGATAGAGACCACGTATCTACTTGACAATTAACTCAACATCTCCTCTTGCATGTAGCAATTTAATTTCCATTATTCTAGCTTGCTCCATTGCTAATAGAAGTGCCTCATATTCTGTTGTGTTGTTAGTATTCTCAAACATTAATTTAAAGGAATGTGCATGTACCTTTCCTTCAGGAGAAATAAGCACAACACCTGCACCAGATCCAAGTGAACAATAACTACCATCAAACTCTAGAGTCCAATTTTTTTGTCCAATTGATGTGGCTCTTGAATTATGTGTTGGGCTTCTTCTTTATCTAACTCTAAGTAGTAGACCCCGTGATCTGATTCCTGGAAAAGGATCTGAGATCTAGGGTCTTCAGATTTTGAGATTGTATACTTGGACTTCTTCTCTGGTTCCAACCTTTGGTTAACTCCTTTAATTGGGATATGTGTGCAAGACCAATCCATCTTAACCTCTCCTCCTAATTCCTTACAAAAGTTTCTGCTTAATAACATGCCATAAGATACCACCAGGATTGTCATCTTCAATATTTTATCTAGAAAGGAAGCAAGCACTGCTTGTGCATATTTTATCTGTCCAATGAGAGGTACTTGTCTTTCCATTGAGTAACATCTTCCAATGGTCTTCATCAGTGTGAGACCCAGAGCATCAGTGAACTTTGGATGGCATAACATTATCGGAAGCTCTAGAATCTAGAATGCAATTACTCAATTTGTAACCATTGATAAGTAATGAAACATAGAATGGTTCAATCCTTTCAGAAGTAGCAGGAGAAGAAGTTGTAGCATTATTCAAAGGAGGAGTATTTTTTGGGTTAGATAAGATGCCTTGTGAAGCATTGTTCGGTGAATTATTAGGACCATTACTCTGTACATATTTCACCAATCTTCTCAATTGATCGGGAAAATCCCTCAAGTACTCAGCTTCTGACATCTGAATCTTGGTCTTCTTTATATGATAAATAATATCAAAATATTGACTTTCTTTAGTTGTTTGTCCAGTTGTCTTTTGTTGTTGATTAGAGGAACTTACATGCTTGTCTCTTGGAGCTAATGAAGAAGGAATTGGGTTGTCTCTTTTCAGAATGGTAACATCTGGTCTAGGATCTTCCCTTTCTCTCCTCTGTCCACTTGAGGAAGCTTTCACATTTTGACATGTTTGAGACCTTGTGAACACCAAAAATGTATGACCATCACTATCTTCAAAATATTCGTAATAGCCTTCATCAGATTCATATCTAGGTAGCCAATGTTGGAGTCGTCAGCGGGATCAACAAAGTCTTCCTCGTCAAGTGATTCATCAACAACATGATCTTCTTCATTTGTTTCCAAGTTGTTCCTTGGAGAAGCCTCAATTGCCAACCTTTTTGGTGTAGCAGTAAGTTTTGTTTCGATTTTGATTTTGACCATTAAAATTCTGAGTAGGAACCATTCTTGAAGGAGTTGCATTTCCTCCTTGAGCTATTTGCTTCTTGATTTGTAGCATATCATTGGCTAACTTCTGTAGTAGAGGATCAAAAGTATTTGTTGAAGAAGTTCCATCAGCTTTATGGGCTGATTGCTTGATCTTTCCAGCCATAATCAAGTCATCTTCAACTTCAACTGCAACATTTTGTGCCTCCAGAAGATTCACAGGTCTTGCCCTCCGCAGCTGATATCCAACTTCAGGAAGCAAAGCGTTTATTAAAAATGTCTTTTGATTTTCATCACTAAGCACAACAGAAGTGGGGATTTTATATAAAATCCTTTGGAACTTAAAAATAAAGTCCCTCATGTTCTCGTGTGGTTATTTTTTCAACTGCGTCAGCTGGGTGATCAGTGTACTAGCATCTTCTACAGGTTTAAACCTTTTTAGAAATTTTTCTCGCATGGATGCCCAATTTTTTATAGTCCCAGGAGCTAATTGATAGAACCATTCTCTGGCCAAGTCGTGTAGAGTCTCAATGAAAATTATGACCAAAACATCCTCATGCTCCACTGTAAGTACTCCACAAGATATGAAGAATGCCACCAAGTGATCATCCAGATTTTTACTTTTCATCTCCAAAGAATTTTGGGAAATTATTTCTCGATCCTTTAGGAAACTCATGCATAGGAATCAGATTCAGAGGCCCAAAATTTGCCCCCCATGGGATAGGTGCTAAAGGGGCAAGTGGCTGATTTTGATTCTGCATGATGAGTTGAGCACGTCTTCAACAAGAGTAAACTTGATAGATAATTCCAGTTGTCGGATTATGTTGAAGATGATCCGGATCTGGAGGATTTTGCACTCTTCTTCCTGGTGAAAGATTGGATCTTCAGGCTTCTGACTTGAGGAGGATGATTGAAATTAAATTTCTCCTGCAATCTATAAAAATGGTCAGTCCTTCCTTGAGCCTTGCTGGATCGGGTGAATGGGCGTTCAGCTAGGTTGAGATTTCAATATGGATGGGAACTAGCAAGATAAGATTCTGGTCTGTAAAAGATTTTGTTTTCCCCAGCGGAGTCTCCAAAAATTGTTGGCTAGATTTTATGCATAGCTTTAACCTAGGTAGTCATGAGATAAATCTCCCTCATTTACCGGTGAGGCTCTCATGTAAGATTTCTGTCAATTATGTATTCTAATAACTATCTGTGGGTTTTACTTTAACCGCGAAGCTCATGAACCATAGCTAAGCAATTCTGCAGCAAGTAAGTAGTTGTAAAGAAATATTTGTAGAAGGGGAATAGTTGAATACAAAAATAAGGAGAAGAAGATGTGTAATCCAACCAATAGTTTACAGAGTTGGTCTCATACACATAGATAAAACAAATAGATCTCACAATACATAGAATCAAAGTAAAGGAAATATTCTAATCTAAATATTAGATAATGCAAAGTTTATCTAAAGATCTACACAGAAGTAAGAAGCCAATGCACCATTGACACAAAGTTCTCCGAAATATGCCTCTGTTTAATTCCTCAGCTTTCAGAAAATATATCAAGGGTTTCAGCACAAAGTTTGGAACTCAAGAATATTGATTACAAATTCTGATCCTCTAACCCATAGGTTCTTCTTCTATTTATAGTGTATAGAAGGAAATTACAAATAGGAAAGCAATAACTGAACTGACACATGCGGAAGCTATAAAGAAAACAACTGACAATATTTCCCCCTAAATTTCTCTCTACATGACATGCATCTGAAGACTAAATCAAAGCTTTGCATGTCTGCCACCTATTCTCAATTAAGGACCTTTTTCAGATAACTAAAAGTAATGGATTTTAACCAATTACTTTAGTTTTACAATTTTTTCAAGAAAATAAGAATAAGAGAGAGAAGGGAAGAAGAAAGAAAATATGTCAACCCGTCATACTCTATGCTTTTTCTTTGTTCTGAAACTGAATATACTTGTCAAACATGTGACTCAGTGTCTTCCCATTTGCCTTAGCAACCATTTCTTTCTTATTTTTAAACCACAGCAATCCTTTGGACAAAGCAACAATGTTAGCCTTTACCTTCTCTAAACCAAGCCCATACCCCTCAATATCTACATGAAGCTTTATGAGTCTACCAATTCAATCTAACGTGAAAGGCATGACGGCTTCATCAATCTTCTTCTGCATAACCAGAATAAATTCCTCACGAGGAAGCAGGAAACTCATCTAGAATGTTCTCTAGTACTTCCCCCATCTCATTTTCCAGCAACTGCATCCTCTTATAGCATAAGCTTGAGGATCTAGCATGTGGAAGGAAACTGCTATCTCTAACTGCTTCCCCTTTTCTATCAATCCATCAAGGTACAATTTTCTCTGCAATTAGCACATCCTCTGGCAATGAATGTATCTTAGCTAAGGTATCCAGAATGACTTTCAACAACTATGTTCTCATCTTCTATCCATTGTCATTAGTTCCTTTAGCTGAGATAATGCCATGTGCATATTCTCCAAGCCAGCTGGTATTCCCTCGAACTACTCTGAAGCTTGGTGAATAATTTTCTCTTTTCATTGAGCAATAGATTTGACTTGGTTCCATGCATCTTCAATATCTTTAACCAAACAATTGTATACTTGTTCCTACACTAACACTGGCTGAGAAGAAGGTTTAACAACCTTAGTGATGATCTCACATAAAAGGGAGATTTGCATCTGAAGCTTTAATTTTTCTACCTTCTCCTTGTCAAGCTTAAGGAATAAATGTCTATCAGTGTCTGTGTATCTTGGCTTTAATCCTTCCATGGTGATTTTTCCCCAATGGTACCTTAGTCACCGATATGTTTGTAGTAGTTAGCTCTCCCTTCTATTTCCCTTCATTTAGAACTAAAAATTCAACAAACTTCTATCCCGATTCTTCAATAATCAACATTGAAGTTATTTTAGCAGCTTTAGACCTTTTACCTCTACCTTCCAAGTTCATAAGCAGCTGTAAGTCATCCTCTTCCAAGTTGTTTTCCTCTCTAGCCTCTGGAACTAACTACAGAGCCAACCAAGATGATAAATTTCTCTTTGGGGAATGAGAAGTCACCGAATGTACCACCATCTCATGCTCTGACTCTGTCTGCATCTGAATTCACCACAGTGTTATGGCTTCCCTCTTCTAAATTGTCCAAAGACAATGCTCTCTCAAACTCTTCCATTTGTTCTTTCAAATTGTCCGTAGGGGAAGGTGAAGATCTGGGTGGATGAGGAACAAATATGAATGATGCTTTTTTCAAGGGTGGAATAATAACCTCTGTTTGAGGTCTTGGAGCTGTGGAAGTGTTGTGAATTGACGTTGGAGAAGCTTTGTCTGAAAGTGGCACTGGTATAATGGATGTAGGCTTGCCTTTTTCCGATACCTGAGACTTCTTGTACACTTTGAGCTTCTCTAGCCTTTCTGCTACTCTCACCTTCATGTTTTCTCTTGTTGGAATCCCCTGTAATGAAATTCCCTGTGATCTAGTTCATCAAAGCATTGCCCATGCAATACCCTTTGGTTAACAACCAATTTAAGGTGTTAACCAGAACTGCGGAAGACCTTTCTTTAATTATCTGACAACTACCTACACTTTCCTGAAGAAAAACTCTATCTCCTCCCATTTAATAGTATATTTCAAGTACCACATGCCCATCATCTACAATATTTGCAGATATCCGTGCTAAACCATAGTCAAAACCTTGTTGCACTGATAACCTACTGAAATCTCTCTTTCTGACTTCGTATTCTCTCCTGCACTTCATCCAAAAGTCTTCAAGTGAAGGAACATGTGAGTATTCTTAGGAGACCTTCCTCTTTGCTATCCCATATGGTTCAAAGTTCATCCGTGCTAGGAAGAACTCATGCTCATACCCAAAAAACATTCTTGCTTCAATTTCACTGGCTTTGTGGATGCTCTGGCAATTATAATGACCCACTGTGACTAGAAAGCTACATGTTAACTTGTGTCGTTTTGACTGTATGTCATGAAACTCTATGAGCTACCTGCATAACTCCCTGATGACCCACTTATAACTCAGGTATCTTGGCAACTTAACTATTTCTCCTGAGAAACCACTCACCCTAAGATATGTGAAGTCCGCAAACTGGATGAAGATACAACCATGCTGGGAGACAACTTGCAAGGCCTCTTTGTTCACTCTACTGGTCTTCAGATCACTTTTTAACTTGCAAATGAATCCGCAAAAGAATCCATCATTAACCACCCTGAAATCTTTGTAGCATTCAGGATCTGTGAAATGTGGGAAGCACTCATAGGTAGGATATTTTGACAATATGCCTCGTTTATCTAGTTTGGAAAATATCCCCTGAGAAGCTATTACATATACAAGGTATGAAATCATTTTGAAGTTGAATGTTCACCTCACACTTCAGAGTTGCTCGCTGATATTGTCACTAATGATCTCTGCCCAATTAATCATCGAATCAGCTTTGTTGATCTCAATGGTTCTCACAAAGGCATACATCCATGAGCGGAAGTTATTGGTATTAGCTTCCCCATTTATCCTGCAAAGCAATTTGGTGATATCATCAAATTCTTTCACAAGATTGGATCATGGAAGAGTCCTCAAGAATTTTGATGGTGATATGGGATTCTTCATGTATCTGTTGTTCATTATACCCATGCAATCTGTGTTGTGTTTTCCCCATATGTTACCAACATTGTGCATGCTAATAGCAATCACCACTAGTCGTGACGGAAGCTTAAGGCAATAATTAATAAATTGTGCATCCAACCTGATTATTGTCTTCCCTACAACATCTTGAATTTTACTAGAAAGAGGATGATAAGACCTTGCACACTCCAAAACAAATTCAGGCAATTGAGCTGTAACTAGAAATGTTGAAGCTTGAATAATCTAGTTGTTTTTTATTGCCCACATAAGAGAATGATCTACCAATGGTCTTAGATCTGTCAATCAAATTAGTGATAGGTTCGGGGCCCATGTATGTATCATTGATTTCGGTAAGCCTGGAAGTCATGCATGATTCTACTGACCCTTCTCTTTAATCATGCTTCATCATGCCTGTAATGAGCTCTGTGTGAGCTCTTTTTATTTTATTTTTGCCAGAATCCCTTGTAATTGGATCAATTTGTGTAGATCCTGTAATTTATTCTGATTTAGAATATATATTCAATTTATTTGGCATTGATTTTGACTTCTTTTCACCAATATGAGCACATGTGATGAATAGTTGCAATTGATTCATTAAAATATGGAGTCCATGGCATGAATACTCAATTTTAATCACCAAAATCTGCTTATAAAGCCTGCTGCCCTAAAGTTTGAGACTTTACTTGCATGCTTAGCAAGATAAAATATTATTTAATTCACCTGGGTACTTATACCAACATGCAGATGCTTGGAATAATAAAAATAAAGCTTCTCCAACCATAGGCGCCAAAATTGTAAGCTTCCCGACAATGGAAAATATTTTTTTAATTCAAAACACTCCTTCTTTTACCGTCAAAATCCTCCATGGCAGCAAGCTCCAACAAAAAGAATTAATTATCTCTTCCTTATGGCATCCCATGTTTATATAGTTAATTGCATGCTATTTTTAATAATTGCTTCCTCCTATTTATGGCAATTATTAATAATAAGTCGTGTTCTTTCTCTCAATTTGGGCGCCCAAGTTTGCATGTTTCTGCTTGTTTTTTTATGAAATTATTTTATTTATTTTTAGCATGCATCTTTGTCTTCTCTTTAGCTCATCAAGTTTCTTTGACTTTCCTTCTATTTATGGCGCCAAACTTAGCTAGGAATAACAATAATAAATATCATTTAATGCATCTAATTATGCCAAGGTGGGTCACACTTTTTGGCTAGAGGGTGTGCTAAAAATAAAATGTCAAAGTAATGAGAATTTTTACCTTGCCAGGTAGCTCCAAAAATCCCATCCTTCACTTAAGTGATTTTTCTTTAGTGATGGGAAAAAACAACCTGCTAACTACCAAAATTCCCACTTGCAGCTTAAATCATCGCTTCCAAAAAGTGCAACTTGAATGAAATAGAGCTTCTTTCTCAAAAATGTGACTTGCATGGGTGAATAAACTTCCTTGATGGGAAATCTTATCCTGCTAGACAACTCTAAAATTCCCATTGGTACTTTAAGCGATTTATCTTTCATAATGGGAAAAAACAACCTGCCAACCAGGCACAAAATTCCCACTTGCCTATCACCTCCAAAATTCTCATTGGCAACTTATGTGATTTGTCTTTAGTGATAGGAAAAAACAACCTGCTAGGCAAGCATAAAATTCCCAACTGCCTGCCACTACCGAAATTCTCATTGGCAGCTTAAGTGATGGGAAAAAACAACCTATTAGGAAATCATAAAACTCCCACCTACTTGCCACTACTAAAATTCCGATTGGCAGCTTGAAGCCATTTTTAAAAGTTTGACTTGAAAGGGAGAAGCTTATTTTGCTTAAATTCATCTTTTTTGTCAGAAGTTAGCACTCCATGATTAATTTCTTCCATTATCTGAGGCCATGGATGACTTCCAGAACTTCCAAGAAAATAAATAGACTACACATAACAAAGAACGGATCAAGGGAATTTTAACAGACAGACTGCGGAGAAAACTGAAAACAAACACAAAAGAAATAAATAAAAATGAAAAATTTTGCCAGAAGTTGCAAACAATTACTTTGTTGAATAACTGGTTAGTAAAAACTCTTCCCTGGTGAATACCCTGTTGAGAGGCGAGAATACTGGCATGAAAATCTTCAACAGGGTTCAGTTGCAGCATAATTTATTTTAAACAAAACTTTATTTATTTAATAAATAACTAAATAAAATTCTTGCAAACAAAACATGGCGGAGGGATAAAATGAGTTTTAGCATCTGGGTATTCGTCGAAATTGGCTCATATGATTCTCTAGGAATACCTTAAGGCAATGGAAACAACTACATGCAATAAAAACACAAAACAATCTGTTACTTTAAAAAGAAAGAAAAATTTCATAAAGGGATAATCCCAGATTTCAGGGTTAAATATGGGGGCACCACTACTATTAATGTTATATCTCAACCTATGAGGCTCCAATTGCAACTTGCACGCCGTATTTTTACTAAATTTTCATATCCACCACATATGTTGTTTCCTAAACTCCTAGAAAGTAATCTAATTTATCTTCTGAATCCTCTTGAGTTTGATCCTAATAGGCTTCATGGAAAATTTTTTTTGATGAAAATGCACATTGCAATTACCATAGATGCAATGGCCATTCCACCAACATGTGTTTCAAGCTTAGACATTTATTCAAAGATCTCACTTAAAATCATGCCATTGAGTTCCCTAAATCTAGTATTTATAGTCCCAAATCTACTAATGATAATGACAAGCTTAAAATCTTCAACGATCATTTTCCTAAACACGAAAAATCAGCTCTTGAATCCTCTTCAAATCATGCTTATCATGTTTTTCCTCCTCCTCCATCTTCCGATCATCCTCTTGAATTTCTTGTTGGTACTACTGATCTTCATTCACCCATCATTAGTTTTATTGATGCTGATTTTTATGCCTCTTCTACATTGCATAAATTACACATTGATCCTTCTTTTGTTCCTTGTGTTATTAACAATGTTATGGTGCACCCTACTTACAAGCGTAATGCATGTTCTATTTCTTATTTACAACTTATCGGATTTCCATTATCTTGTATGACCCATTGGTCTCATACTTCGCATGGACATGTCACTCTTCCTATCATTGTTGGGCCTCTCACGATCTCTATGACATTCACTATTGGATCTACAATTGTGTATTGTGACATGGTCTTAGGACTCCCTTGGATTAGGGATGTCAAATATGTACCGTCCATAGTTCACTTTTTCCTTAAGTTTGTACATGAGTGTCACATTATCACTATTTGAGGTATCCCACCACATAATCCTTTATCATTGGCTACTATTACTGATACACCTTCAATTACTTTTATCACTAGTGTGCCTACTCTTACATATCCACATGATGGACCCATGGATCTAGCACATACTATTCCTAGTACTACTTTTACACAACATGTAGATCTGATCCACTTGTGGCTTCTGCTTCTCGCTTATGACAGATGTATCAGTCTCATAGTCCACTTCATAGGAATAAGTCTCAATCAAGGATACAAACTACCCATGGCACATATAGGCCCATTTCGCAGTCTCTTTCTCCACATATACTCCCACGTGGCAATAGAATCTTTGATCATGATCACATGTGTACCTTTATAACACTAGAATATGGTGGGCCCTTGCCCCTTACACTCGTTGGGTAGATCACTGCAACATTCACACATTAGGGGACTATTACTCCACCCACTACCTGATGACATACTCTTATTCTAGGTCCAAACATGATTGTTGAGGGCACATGTACTCACAAAATCATGCACTTTAGACATTTATTTATCTCGATCTCATAAAACGGTTTAGAAGGTTCTTGAGTGAAGAAAGTACTAATTAACCTCCGTCCTTTTGGCCATCTTGTTTATCTTATTTTGTAATTTGTGACCTATTACACCCATATGCCCAACCATTTTCTGACATCCACATTATTTTAGCCTCAGCTGGGGCACCGAGATTTAGTACTGGGGCACCCATGGAGTGCCCTGGTCCCACCAGGGGGCCCCTGATCCTTCTAGCACTTTTCCACCACTTTTTGGGCCTCTTCTAGCCATTTTTCATCTTTATCTTTCTTGTGGTCAGCCTTTTCAGGGTTAATTACGAAATTAGACCAAGAGAACCCTATAAATATAAAGTTATGAGACCATAATGAGGGACCTAACATCATCTACTACTATCACTCCATCTAGAGTTGCATCCATCTATTGCATTGGCATCCACATAGCTCCATCATCAAGGCACAAGCTAGGACATCTACATCACACTTCATAGGGGGAGGGATTCTATTCTATTCCATGCACACATTCTATTACATTTTCTACATTTAGTTATTGCTTGCTATTTCACAAAGTGTGACTGACACAAGAGCACCTAGGGCACGACATGCACACACTCACTAGAACTACATTCAGGTCTGAAATGTAGTGCAACGATCAATTAGTAAGGCCACTGTGTTGGCAGCTGAGGTCTATCTGACCCATTCATTTGCATCTTTATTTTTTTAGGGTTTTGATACTTCCTTTTGGGTCTTTTGTAGGTTATTTCTTCCTCTTGGAATATTTGGAGCATTCTGCATAGTATAAGAAATTAATGCGATAAGTAGCGAAGGATAACAGTCATCTCCCAAACCTGTGAAGACTAGTTCAAGACCTTTTCCCAAATCAGGGCACTTGTTTTTCTTACCAGAGCACCGTGGGTGCCCCAGTCCTCTCCTAGGTGCTCCAGTCTAGCCATATTACCTAGATCTAACCTCTGTGGGACCTTGACACAGTCATTCTGCTTTCTGATTTTCTGTTCATCACTACGACACAGTCTGACAGGATTCTATTATTCAGCTGAGTTCTTACCCTCTTCCCTCTTACACATTAGGGTTTAGTATTTCATTTTATATATTTGCTTAGATCATTAACATATTTCTTTACTACATTTATTTACTTGATTATAGTTGTTCATAGCTTAGATTAACTACCTTAGCACTACATAGTCCAATTTTAGTTAATCATTTTGGTGAACCCGACTCAACCATTCATGCTTCCTAGACTTTCCTTTCTTCCATATTTCATTCTAGGATTTATTCTTCTCTTGTCATGGCTCACTCTCATGAGGAGTTTACTGAAGCTCACCTCAAGGCTATCAACGATCACCTTGCTGAGCATCCCCAAGATCTAGATTTACTTTTACATGTTGCTCGCGAGGAAGCTACTAACTTGATTGAACTCACCGCTTCTGTAACCATACCCACTTTTGTTTCCACTCAACCACCTGCTGCTACTCTTTATACTATTACCATTTCTATCCCTACTCCTACTAACCAATTTACACTACCTATAGTTTCTCATGTACACCAAGCCTCATCTATTGGAAACCAAGACTTAACTTCTCTTTACCATGATCTTCAAGCTCAAATTCGTGAACTACAACAAACCACTTCCCATGCATCACCATCCTTGGATTCTACTTTGTTGTTGCATACTCCATTTGCTTTTGCCATTTCTACTTATCCACTTCTCCTAACTTTTTCACTCCTAAGCTTCCCATCTTCAATGGGCATGGGGACCCACAGGAACATCTTAGAGCATTCCATGTTGCTTGTCTTGACTTCGTTGATGATCATCTTCCTTTTAGCTAAGATTTTTCCTCGTAGTCTCCACAATTATGTGATGCGTTGGTTTTATGACTTACCTATTCACTCAGTAACCTCCTTTACACATCTAGCTGATGCATTTCTTACTCATTTTTCTATCAACATCGGCTCTAAGATTTCTTATGCCCAGCTAGCACATCTTAAACAAGGCTCAAATGAACACCTCGCTAACTATGTTTTAAGGTATAATAATAATCTAGCTAAGATGACAAACGTGCTTGTTGACTCTGAGCTTCAAGATTTATTCATTCAGAGTATATTACCACCTATACAAGAGAGCATTCTTTTCGAATCCTCTCCTTCATTCGATCAACTTTGTCACACTCTCAAGCTTCGTGAGACTAAACTCCTATCCATCGGAAAGCTTAAGTATCAAGAGCAATATTCATCTTCCACTCGTTTTCCTAACAAACCATTTAAACACTACAACAAAATTAACCGACTAAAGTTACTGTCAACATTGTCACTCCTTTTAAGGAGGTTCCAATTGCAATAACCTCAACGCACATTTAGCACCCTTTCCCATGGCTCCACATATTATATTGAGACAACTTATTGAAAATCAACCTTATTACACTTCCCCCTCCCCTCGAGTTAGACCCATCATGACCAAAAGGTAGGAACTACAATGAGAACTTTCATCTGTGATTATCACCGATGCGTAGGGCATTCTACAAATCAATGCCTAAAACTCCAAACAATCATCCAAGAATTAATTGATAACAACAAACTTGAGTTCCCAAAGTCTTCTAGCTCTGACCCAACAAATGACAAGGGAAAACTCAAAATCTTTAACAATGAATCTCAACAACGCAACAAGAAGACAACAGACTCTTCGGCTAATCATGCATATCATGTGGTATCACCTCCTAGATCAGGAGCTCTAGATTTATTAGTTTCTAAACACTGAAGTTTCGCCACCAATCATTTCCTTTTCCAATGTCGATTATCATGCCAAGTTTACATCTAACCATTTGCATATTCAAGCATCTATTAGCTCAACCTCCATCAACAACACTAAATTTGACCCATCCTGGCCCATTAGTGCATGTTCTATGTCACTCCTTAAAGCTATCAGGTATCCTCTATCTCAAGTTGAATACCCTTTCACAAAACCCTTTGGTGTTGTTAAGCTACATGTTACAAGTGGACCACTTACTATGTTTGTACCCTTCCTCATTGGAAACACAGTTGAGGGATGTGACATGCTTCTCAGTCTCAATTGGCTTCGTCACTTGCAATCTATCATTTCTATGAACCATCTAGGACTCAAATTTATTTACAATAATCAGGTCATCTCTATTAATGGTGTCCCTCCATATACTTCATGGCCACCATCCTCATCGCACATGGTATTTAGCACATCCCCTACTTCATCTAGCGCCTCACATTCTATGTTGCTCAAAAACAATCTACTCCTAGTTCGCCTACTCACATATCATCTCCACGACCGACATCACTCTACTAGCCCTATACATAGGTATAGGCCTCTTCCTTGCACAGTTACTACATCTCGGCATAGATCTCCACCTCGTTTTGTTCCACGTGGGTCTTCTTCACCTTCACATTTTGTATCACATAGATCTCCATCACCAACACATTTTGCATGACCTTCTTCATACATTCATCCCTCACATGCACATAGGCTTCATTCACCACTACAACATTTTTCTACTATACCTCCATTATTAGAGCATGATCATGCACTTTCACCTTGTGCATCAGATGAAGGAAATTCGTCCTTCACCATCATCAGATAGTGCATTCATTCACACGTACTTGGGGGGCATGACACTCCACCTTCCCCCCTATCTAGTCTTAGCATAGTCACAATCATCATATTTTACATTCTTATACATTCATATCCTCACATTATGCATATTCATCATACATTCTAGTGTCATTACCCGATGACACACTCTTGTGCTTCGGTTCACACTTGACTATTGAGGTATTACCATTACACTGAACCCCACACACTGCACCATAAGCATTACACATTGCACCATCACACATATATGTATCGTCATACACCCTACATTCTAAATTTAGTCTACAACACTTTTGACACTTATGCATTGTATCTACACCTTTGTCTACGCGTCTTACATCCTACACTATGTATACCTTACATCATACATTATCCATTTATCTACATACCATACATATTACACCGTTCATCACATTCACACATTACATTCTACATACTATACTATTCTTCATCATATACGAGTCTAGCACTACGTTGTTATCCTATTACATATATTACTACATACATTACGCCATTTTACACACATTCTACACACTACGTTTTACACATTTTACTCATCACATGGTCATTTATTATCACATATACTCCATTGTCTTCTACATGCTACACTCACTACCTTATGATGCACTTTAGTTCCTCGGTCCATACTTGACTGTCGAGGGTTTAAAAATCAAATGGACCTTACACTCACAATTTGACCTTTCATCCTATGGCAAATCCTAGGATAGTGACATACGCTTTAGGCTAAATCATCACCTATTCTATCATCTTGTAGTGGTATACACCTTAGGTTACATCACCACTCCTTCCATTCATCTTGTAGTGATATACGCTTAGGGTTAAATCATCACTCATTCATTCATCTTATAGTGATATACGCTTAGGGATAAATCATCACTTATTCTTTCATCTTATAGTGATATACGCTTAGGGCTAAATCATCACTCATCCATTCATCAATTCATGATATATGCTTAGGCTATAGGGTTCACGCACATCATTTCTATAGGTCACATCTCATCACTACCTATACATTCATCACAACATGTTAAACACAACACACTACTCGACCATTTCCCAATGACACACTCTTGTTTACAGTTCATTCTTGACTGTTGAGGGGGAAAACAAAATGAACCTCATTGCATACACTTCCATTCACTAGGGGGCACGCAGCTCCTATCATTCCATCTTGCATTCCATTCCATCCATCCACAACATATTGCATTATCTTGGAGCATTTACTCTTGTTTACTAGTGTTTTACATGATCACTTTACTACACATGTTAGATTGATTTCTTATATGTCATTATCTATACCATCCACACATGCACATTCACGCCTTTATTTAGTGTGATCGTAGATACAGGACTCCTACACACGACACAAATGCTCACCTTCTACCCTTCCTACACTAGTCACTGGGGGCATCCACATTTGTCTCTTTCAGGTGCTATTGTTTCATTTTGTACTTAGCATCTTACATTACTTGATGATACACGCTTTTGACATAATGGTTATTTCTCTAACATAATAACGAGTGTTCCATGTGTAGTACTTATTTTTCAGGATTATATGTGTTCATGACTACTTGTTTATTTAATTATACTTGTCGGCCATTGTTTGTTATTGTTTGCGGGCTTTGCCCTATGTTTGGTGTGCAATATTGCTTGTTATTTGCGACCATCATGGCCTTACGTGTCTTGCGACATCGTGAGTGATGTGCCATGTTTACAGCCCACTTTGTGTGGCTTACTTTCTTTCTTACATGTTTACATTTACTACATTGTCTGCGTAGCTTACACATGTTTTCTATATGCATGCATTGTTTATTTACACTTGTCTTTGGATAGCCTTTTTGTTTGTGTGTGCCTTGGTTTCTACCAAGAACTTTCCAGGGTTACAACATACATGCGGTTGGTCCTCTTTTGGGGTCGCATGTCTCCTATCAGTGACATCGCATGCACCCCCAAAGAGGGGGACATCATTTGAGGGTTTTACATACTAACACAACGTGTTTACACTGGTTCTGTTCAGTGCACTTTCCGCCCTTGGCATTGTGGGTTTACATATAACGAGTGGGTTCAAACCAGTCTACGAACCCCATACACAACGGATTTTACAGGACATGGTGTCCTTAGCATTTATGGGAAGCAGTTACAGGCTTGGAGGTTATAGTGGGTGTGCCTCTCTACACTACTTCAGCCAGTGGTGTCAGATCACCCAAAAAACTAGGACGATACAAATATCTCTTCAGTCACATTCAGCCGAGCGGTTAGAGCTTGGAGGACATAGAGCATTTCCTCCCTACACTTCTTCAACCAGGGTGGCGTGAGATCACCCAAAAAACTTGCAGTACAAGATATCATTCTACACTTTCTCTCTTGACATAGATCAGGTGCACATGTTCCATTTACATTTACATTTACATTTGCATATTTTACATTTATACGTGTCTTTTACATTACGTTTTTACACTTACATACATATATATTTGACTACTTGATCATTTTCTCATTACAGGTCTGACTATATGAGAAACAAGTAGTCAAATGCGGGCAACAACGACAACAATGGAAACCAACAACAACGTTCCGCGGAAACACACATGCTTTACTAACCATGCAGGTACACTACACATTGCAACATCTACACGTGCATTTTGCCCTAAGTTCATTTCATCACTTTTTCTTTGTGCATTTTTCAACTATAGTTTCCATGCTCCTCCATATTTTTATCATTCCACGCTTTTGTCTAGTCCTTCAACACATTTCCACTACACTCTTCATGGACATCAGGTATGCATCTCTATCCACTTTGTGTTGCCAAGCTTTTTTCTCACCAACGTAAAGTGGGGGCAAAATGTAGTCACAAAATCATGCACTTTAGACATTTATTTATCCTAGTCTCATACTACTATTTAGAAGGTTCTCAAGTGAAAAAAGTACTAATTAACCCTCGTCCTTTTGGCCATCTTGTTTATTTTATTTTGTAATTTGTGACATATTGCACCCATATGCCCAGCCATTTTATGACATTCCACATTATTTTAGCCTCGACTGGGCCACCTAGATTTTGTACTGGGGCGCTCATGGGCACCTTGGTCTCAATAGGGGTGCCTCGACCCTTTTTGTAGTTTCTTGCCATTTTTTGGGCCTCTTCTAACTGTTTTGCATCTTTATCTTTCTTATGGTCGGCCTTTTTGGGGTAAATTACGAAACTAGACCAAGAGAACGCTATAAATATAAAGTTATGAGACCATAATGAGGGACCTAACATCATCTACTACTATCACTCCATCTAGAGTGGCATCCATCTATTGCATTGGTATCTACATGACTCCATCATCAAGGCACAAGCTAGGACATCTGCATCACACTTTACAGGGGGGATTCTATTCTATTCCATGCACAAATTCTATTACATTTTCTACATTTAGCTATTTCTCTCTATTACACAAAGTGTGACTAACACAAGAGCACCTTGGGCACGACATGCACACGCTCACCAGAACTACATCTGGGTCTGAAATGTAGTGCAATGTTTAGTTAGTAAACCCATTGTTGTGGCAGCTGAGGTCAGTCTGACCCATTCATTTGCATCTTTCTTTCTATTAGGGTTTTTTATACTTCTTTTTGGGTCTTTTGCAGGTTATTATTCTTGTTAGAGTATTTGGAGCATTCAACGTAGTACAAAGAAATTAATGCGATAAGAAATGAAGGATAATAGTCATCTCTCGGACCTATGAAGACCAGTTCTAGACCTTTTTCCTAGACCAAGGTGCCTGTTTTGATTACCAAAGCGCTTGTGGCCGCCCCAGCCCTCTCCTAGGTGCTCCAGTCTAGCCATATTATCCAGATCTGGCCTCTGCGGGATCTCGAAACTATCATTCATGCTTTTTGATTTTATGTTCATCATTGCGACACAGTCTGACATGCTTCTGTTATTCAGCTAAGTTCTATCCTCTTATCTCTTTGCACATTAGGGCTTAGTATTTCATTTTATATACTTGCTTAGATCATTAGCACATTTTGTTACTACATTTATTTACTTGAGTATAGTTGTTCATAGCTTAGATTAACTATCTTCATACTACATAGTTTAGTCCAATTTTAGTTAATCAACACACTTACCTACATGGACCTCACTCAACACACATAAGTTGGGGACAACTTTCCTCCCCTCTCATAGTTGTTTTATTTCATGTTCACATATTTGTAAATTTTTTTTTTAAAAATAGCTTCAATCTTGATTACATGTACTCATACTTGCTTATAGTATTTTATGTTACACATTGCTTATCATGTTACTTGGATTCATAATACGCTCTATCATTTTTCCATACAAACATGCACATGGTACTTTTTGAGGTGAATGCAAATCACTTACTAGTTCTACATGACACACAATGTTTTGTATTATTCCCTACTACTCCCACTGAGGATCCTAGAGTATATACCTTTACTCTTTCTCTATATTCAGGTTCTATCATTTCAATATATACTACTTTCATTCATATTTTCAATTATATACATTGTTGCATACTACCATTTTTTCTAGCATGTTAAGGGGTGCTTCATATGCAACATTTGTCTTGCAGGCCTACTTCTAACCATGGTTATATGATTTACTTGTATCTTGTTTATGCTTGTGTCTTAATTTTCATTGTTTTTGAGCTATGTCCTATGCTTGATTGTGTAATTTACTTCTATAACCCTTAAGGATTTGAGTGCCTTACGACATCCTAAGTGGTGCCCCACATATTCAACCAACTACTTGTTGTGTCTTTTGCCACGTTACTGTGTGTTTTGACTAGTTTTTATTGTATTTTCCATGTTTTCTTGTGTCTTTTCCCATTGTTTTGCATGCATCATGGTTGTCACCATGCACATTCCCTATTCCCCCTACAAGAGTTCTATTTCAAATGTGCACATCAGTTTCAACTTTCCTCGTTTGGTCTGCGCTCGCCTTGGTTCATCTCATGCACCCCAAATGAGTGGGGGTAATTATTGGGTGAATATTTCACCCTCTCATCAATCCATAGACCAGACATAGAATGGTACACAACAAAATCAAGATATAATGGAGCTAAGAAAACACAGATAGGAACGATGGGCGCTAACGTCCCACCTTGATGAATTTATCATAGGGGGAGAAATAGGTACATTACAAGATCAACATGTTTCCAACGATAATTTTTTCGAAATTTTAACAACACATACTTAGTTACAGGCTACTATCAAGAATAACATGAACAAAATTAGTGGCAATTTACAAAGTTTGGGCAAGGAAACTGATTACTCTACTTTCTTGGGATCATCTGTGACTAGTTACTATTGGGGTTGTGACCATCTGCAGTGGCACTTATCCACGATAAAGCATTAATGGTATGAGGGAAATGACTATAGCTTACCCAATACTCTTCCCTTGGCGACGGGATGCCTAGATCCTTAGCTTGGTGACAAGACGCTCAAATCCTTAGTTTAACGACAAGACACTCAAATCCTTAGTTTGGTGATAGGACACTTAAATCCTCAGTTTTGAAACAAGACACCTACATCCTCAACACTATTCTAACCATATCTAAGGGAACAAACATATATGAACAATTCTATCTCTTCTCTCACAACATTTAGGTGTATTTTATCCTTGATTCACTTGTCTTTCATTACACATTTCTATTTTCTCATTCAATAAGTTAAGGTTCAATTTCATTTATCATGAGAGTTGACTACACTTATTTTCTTTCACAGATCTAACCTTACTTCGACAAAAGGGAAACACACAAATGGAACAAGGAACAATCTCAAGCACAAGACACTCTAGTAAAGGCAATAACCAAGGAACAAACATAGGCATCGTTTCTACTACTCACAGGAGGTTACCCTTAGGATCCTTATCCTCTTCTAGATTTCATAATACACATTCTATAATCCTCATTCAACATGTTATTCGTTATAATTCCCATCGGCTCTCCAAAAGCTACACTTTTCTTATCTATTTATGTTACCAAATATTCATTCACTGTCATAAAGTGAGGGCAAATGAAGTCGTGAAATCATGCACTTATTACTTACATCATGCCTCTAACTATATTATATGCATGATTCCGAAGTAAGAAAAATAGACATTAACAACCTTTATTTTGCTTTTACATTGCTTTATCCCTCTTGATATTCTTGACACTTGTTCTTCTCGAATGACCACTTTAATTTTACAAATTGAACAATATGTGACCCATCTCTATATTTTATGTTATATCCTCCAAGCATCCCAGACACTGTCATCCATTATGGATAGGAGCGCCCAAGCACTCTTGTTCCCTTTAGGTGCTTCTTTAATTTTCCCTCTCTTTTTCAAATTTGGATTGTTACATCATTTGGTATCTTTTATCACTTTTGGGTCTGCATTTTTTGGTTGTTAATGAAAAAATTAAAACAAGGGAATCATATATATACATGACTTACTTACTATTGTTAGGGGTTGGACAACTTGGGGCTAATACTTACTATCTACTACTTGGGCAAAGAGAAATATTCAAGGATTGCATTTGGGCTATATTATTCACTACATATGCAAGTCTATTTTTGAATTCCATCTCACACATTCATCTTGGGGGCAAAGTAGTTGTATCCCACTATCTTTGTGCAACTGACACAAGGGAAACCTAGCTTCAAGGGACACAATTCAATCACACACACACACACACTAGAATGACATAGAGTATGAAATGTAGTGCAACACTCGGTGACAATCACATTAGGGTGAACGCTGAGGTCAGTCTGACTCAAGTATACACATTATGTATTCCATCTAATGTTTGTTTGAGACTTGTGTAGGTAGATAGAGTTTGTTTTGTAGGAACATGTGCAACACATAAACCCTACAAAAATTATGAAGCGACACATAACGAAAGGAAAAAGTTAAGTTTAGATCCCGAAAAGAGCAGACACTAGCGCCTAGATCGGACACCAACACCTAGATCAAACACTTGCACCTGATCCTGCCCCCATTTGGGTAGTTCTGTTTGAAGAGGTTTCAGATTCCAGTTTCTTAGACAAGGCATATACAGTTCAAATCCATCCTTCTTAACTTATTTCCCAACCCACAATCACTCTATATTTCTCGATACAAGGTAAGTCGCTATCTCCTATCTTGCATAATTTCTTGTACTTTACATGTTAGATCTTGGTTATTACTTTTATTTTCATTTGATCTCAATCCTTTGATAAAAGATTTAAATTTCTTTAAATCAACTACACTCATATCTAAAGGGATCAACCATGTTTACATTTATCTATTGATTATTATCATGTCTAAGTATACATAATACTTGTAATTATTATGGAATTGAAGATACATCGCTAGACAACTCTAGGGTTCCAACATCAATTCCTAAATTCCTAGTGAACCATTGATTCATATTTACTCTAGGATGCGGAGGTGCGCCACCTGACAATGTATATGTTTCGAATCCACTTCACCCACTTATCTTCTTTGATGGTATGACAAGGCCATGGAAGTTTGTTGCATACTAGGGATATATGAGGAAAGTGGTCTTGTAACGTTTGAGACTTATCATTTTGAGTCCCAAAAATCCAAATCAATAGTATTCTCTATATGTTTTATTTTTAAGTGCATGTTTATACTATACACTTTGTGACTAAGCATGTATTTCAAAATGGATGCTTGGCCTTTATTTCATGTTGATTTATGTATGTTTTGCTCATTTATCTAGGTATAGTTAAATTGGTTTGAATTAAGAAATATTGATGTTATGGTTGACTTCTAAAGCCCAAAACCTTTTTTTAGCTCCCCATGATAAGCTCCATCTTGTCTCTTTGTGCATCTGCTCTTGTTGTCAAGACCATTTTGTACAATTCTAGCCACATGTCAAGACCATAACACATGATCCTGACAGTCTCTCTCCCCCTTGTCTCCCCTTTAATTGGATGGGCACATCCAATCCATTCCATCCTTTATGTTTCTAGCTGCAATATCTATATAGTAGGGAGTCGAGAGATAATGAATCTCACACAGAATAAATAATATTGGCCACTAATATTGCTAAGTTTGACTTCAAAGTCATTTATAAATAGACAAGTATTGTACTTCATTTAATATTCGTTACACATTTAATATTAAGCATATTGTTGATGCATAAGAAGATATATTCTTTCATTCCAATGATCTCAACAATCTCATCATTCCACTACATTGGTTTGACTATTAGAGTGCTTGCTAGTGGCTTAGTGGATATTAGCCACATTAACCCTAATTTAGTTCCTTTATTTATTTTTCTTGATACTCTAGGTTAGAAAGATTTACAAATTGTAGATACATAAGAGTCACAACACATGAATTGAGGGTATGGAAGTGAAAAATAGGACACAATAAATGAACCCAAAAATTCACACTTCAGTTATAAACACTTAAGTTGGAGTGAGCTTTTTGCTCCTAGTGCCCACTAGGAGCATTTTTGTATGTCCATTAAAACCTTCTTTGAACACGTCCAAATTTCAAAATGATCTTGTTGATGGTAATGGGTGTGGGTTTCTAAGTACACGTTTTGGAAAGATATCTTCTACATTGTTCTACAAAAAACATGTTGTTTCTATCCAATTGCATTTACATTATTGTTGTTCCATTTATTAATTAGCGATCATTATTACATATTAAGGTAATGTTGATGCTTGATTATTTTTTATTCAATTATTTTCATTACAAGGAAAATGTCATTAAAGAAATGAATACTCAAACAAAATAGTCATCATGCCGTTGACTTAGGGGTATCATATGTCATTAAAGTAATAATTACTCATAGAAAATAATCGTCTTGTGGGTCTTGACATATATACAAGAGAAATGCCACCATTGAAGTAATTTATTTTCATACAAAATAGTCATTGCTAATGACTAATGTATGAAATGTTAATCATGACTTGAAAAATTATCATGGTGTTAAATTAGTACAAAATGACATTAAAGTAATGATTACTTGTGGAAAATACTTATGTTGTCCAGGTCCCAACATACACAAGAGAACCGCCATTAAAATATTGACTACGCAAAAAAATAGTTATCTTGGTGTTGACTTGAGAAATGTCGATGATTATTGTCTAAAATAGCTATTATGGTAGTAACTCAAACATGAAATGTTATCAGAGTAATAACTATTCATGGAAAATAGTCATTGTGATGATGATTTAAATATGGCAAACTCTATATAGTGATACTCTATCTATATCGTATAAAATATGAAAAAAATAAACTATCTAAATAGAATTACTTTTTAATTATTACATTAGAATATGCAATTATTGTTTAAATATTTGGTTTGGTAAATGTACAATTTATACTTAAAACAAAAAAATCCATATTAATGGTTGACGATAAATTGACGTAGTGTTTATCAAATGTAATAGGAAATTCAGGGGAAAATTTGTAGGTCAATGGATAATACAATTAGATTTGAAAAAACCATAAAAAATAAGCATTTCCTACATTGTAATGTCATTTTTTCGACATTAAAATGTATGTAACACCTAATATTCTAAAAGTTAGATATAAAATGTACCACTCCTAGATACATATATAAAAGAGTGCATGACATCAATGAGACTAGATATCGTAAAATCGATAAGTCACAATGATGAACGAACTAGCGTGCTCGATATGGAGGTGAATTAGGGGAGGTAATTTTTTTTAAGACCCCATCTTGAGCGTGAGCACAATAAAAACACCCCCTACTATAGACACAACAATTCAACTCTTTTCCACAAGGGATATCAATAAAGTTATATAGAGATTGGTGGGGGGAAAGGCTCGAGATATAGATGGGTTGCAAGCAAAGTATCTCAAATGGGATGTGAAATTTCACACACCCAATATCAACCACACATTCAATGGTATCATTGAGGAAGGCTTCCTATCGGATTGGAGAACTAATGTTGTTATCACCCTATACAAAAGTGGGGATATCAATAACCTGCCAAATTACAACACTATCATGGTAAAAACTCTTCTTGGAAAACTATTTTGGACCATGATAGAGCACATAATTGGTAGGTGGGTAGAAAAAGAGGGAAAAAGAGCAAAGGGGTAGGCAGGTTTTAGGCCAAATCACTCCATTATTGACCATTGCATAACTCTTAGACACTCGATTGAAAAAGTGTAGGACAACTAAGGTGAATAAGTTTTTTGCTGCTTTGTTGAATTCAAAAAAGCGTTTGACACGATACTTAGAAATAAACTCTAGAGCAATATGGAGGATATTGGATTTCCAGATGAGTGTAGAGCGACTATTCATAGGCTTTATGAGTGAATTAGTGCCAAAATCAGAATAGGGGAGGGAATGTCTAAAAGTTTTGGGAATGACATAGGTGTCAAGCAAAGATACCCAATACCACCCATTTTATTCAGGATCTACATCAATAAACTAGAGGAGTGGATAGCCAAAGTGAATGGATGTGGTATTCATTTAGCCAACTATGTAATAAAATTGCTTCTCCATGTAGGGGATCTCATCCTAATTGCAAAAACAACAAATAGTATAAGAGAGCATTTGAGGGGCCTTGAGGTCTTTTGTCAAGAGGTTAATATGCAAGTAAATATCAACAAGACTAAAATCATGATCTTTTCTCTTTAAAGAAAAAAATAAATTAGCCTTATTTTTTAGGAAAAACCATTATAAATAGTAGAAGAATTCAAATATCTTGGGTTAAATTTTCACTACAAGCTTAGTCGGAAAACTTGTAGAGCAAAAAGACTACAAGGAAGGTGGAAGGCATTATATTAATTACAAAATAGGTTTAGAAATGTAAAATTGTGGGAGTGGAAAACCAAATAAACCTTGTTTGGCTTGCTTGTCACACTAATGGTTCTTTATTGTTGTGAAGTTTGGGAAACAATGTGTATGATCTTAAGTGGAGACAAATCGAGAGAATCCAAAAGCATTTAATTACAAACAACTTCAAAATATAAAATGTAAGTTCCATATGAGATTTTGTTAGCCAAAGCGTGAGCCTTCTCCTTAGAGGCACCAATGTTAATCTAGGTATGAGGAAGAACACCTGGATGAAATAAAATATGAAATGGATGAGCAAATGGAATATTAACATGCAAGAGTGTCCAACCACTAATGAGACAGTAAAAAAATATGTGAAAGTAAAATTTTGGATGGGCATGTAGACACAATAACTTGGGTAGAAGAAATAACACTAAGTCAAAGCATTTAATCTAACTGACGACCATAAGGAAAAGGCCTACTTAGGGGCATAAATCAAATGGAAGACAAAAATGTTGATGGCCCAATTAAGAACTATTTCACATTGTCTTAGGTGTGAAATCAATGGATGGACGTCTCCTAAAAAGGAGTGGGAAGAGAGAACATGCATCTTTTGTAACAAAGGCATTGTGAAAACAAGATGACACTACATCATGGAATGCACAATATATAATGACATCTGTATTAGGTATGAGGACAATTTGAGAGTAGATAACCTACCATTTTTGTTTGAGGAGGAAAGAGTTGTCATAACAATGAATATTTTGGTCAAGATCCACAACAGGAGATTCAACATAAAAAAGGTAATGGATTCTAGGAAAAACTATTAGGACAACTCTTAAAGTGGCTTCATTCACTTTAGTTGCGACTTTAGGGCCCATGGACTACTTTATCTCATAAACATTATTGAAATTGTTCATTCGTTCTCATATAAGCCTTCCCTATTCGTAATATACACTTTTATATGAATGAATGAATGATCGAATGACTTTTAATGACGTCCATGAGACCAAGTAGTCTAAGGGACCAAGAGCCACAACATTAAGAAACTTTCATATTTCTTTCGAGGTCGGATCTTCTGCTATGGGTTTTGACTAAAAAGCTGACTGTTTTGTGGATCCTTTCCTCATCAAATAACTCAATTAGGTTGCCCACCTTCAAATCATACTGTAAGTGGATATCTTCATATGCAACACATTCCAAAATGAAATGACATTCAGTTTCAACCACCCCTTTACTGCAGAAAATACAGGGTCTTTCTTCTAATTTTCCTTAGGGACCGTCCATCTACCAGTCTCACACCTAAGATGGTGTGATCCGGTCCTCAACTGAGCCCCTAACATTCTAGCCTTACCCTTAAGGGTAGCCTCTAAATATATTTTTTCTCCATGCTCCCAAGTGGGGTTAAACTCTTTATTATAATATGTTTTTTTTAGCCAATTTGTTTTGTCCACATGGCAGTCCTGAATTTTTCCAAGACATTTTTTTTATATCCACATTGGTGTTAGGACAATCTTGTAACTTAATGTCCCATTTGTTCATCCATTTATTGTTTTGCTTCATCTGTGTCTTCTTCCTAAGGTCCAACTTCTCCTCAACAACCATTTTGGGCCAGCGATGGTTATTCATGTTTTCAACTTTTTTTAAATAACTTATCGACTGGGTTAATGTTGATGCCTCCATCGAGAAAGTTCATGTTTCAACAAAAAGGATCTTATATGGAACTGTTTATTTGACTTTGACGCTTTAGGTGCTTTTGGATTCTCTCTAGTTGTCTCCATTTGCAATTTGACATACTACTCCCCCATACTTCACACCCATAGAGGACAATGGTCATGACCAACAAATCGAAGAGGGTTGTCTTGGTTTTCCAATCCCATAATTCCACTTTTATACACCTGTCTCGGAGTAGGTAAGATGCTCTCCACCCTCCTTGAATCCTTTTTGCTCGACAAGTCTCCCACCCGAGCCTATTGTGGAAAACAATTCCAATGTATTTGTACTCTTCCACTATTTCTAGTGGGCTGCCATAAAAAATAAACGTAACCTATTACTTCTTCCTTTTTAAGGAAAAAATCACGAATTGGGTCTTGCTAGTGTTCACTTGCATCCCAACCTCCTGGCAAAAGAGTTCTAAGGCCCTCAAATGTGCTCTTAAATCATGGGTAGTTTTTGCAATTAGAATAAGGTCATCTGCATATAAAAATAACTTCACCACATAACCCGCCAGTTGGATATCACCCCCATCTGTTTTGTTTAACCATCCCTGTAGTTTATCTATGTATAAACCAAACAAAGTAGGAGATAGAGGACAACCCTATTTAACTCTAATGTTGCTCCCAAAATATTCAGACATGCTCTTGCTAGTTCTGATTTTAACTTTAACTTGCTCATAAAGTTTATGCACTGTAACTCTATACTCATTAGGAACCCCAAGTTCCTCCATTTTGTTCCACAATTTTTCTCTAGGCACCATGTCAAAGGATTTTTTAAAGTCAACAAAGCATCAAAATACTTCCTCCACTTGAGTGTTCCAAACTTTTTCAATCAAATGT
Source organism: Taxus chinensis (assembly GCA_019776745.2). Classification (NCBI taxonomy): domain Eukaryota; kingdom Viridiplantae; phylum Streptophyta; class Pinopsida; order Cupressales; family Taxaceae; genus Taxus; species Taxus chinensis. Next base: position 133,164,193 of record CM034150.1, read on the forward strand.
CTAAGAGTGATGTAGTGGTCAATGGTGGAATTTTTTGGTCTAAAACCTACTTGCCCTTTAGCTCTTTTTCTCTCTCTTTTCACCCAGCTACTGATTCTTCTTTCTACCAAGCTCTCAAAAAGTTTTCCAAGGAGAGGGTTGACCATAATAGTGCGGTAGTTAGAAGGATTATTAACATCCCCATTTTTGTATAAAAGGATCACTATGGTAGTTGTCCATTCTATCTAAAAGACATCCCGTGTGACATTGTTAAAGACTCTTATGATGTGTGGAGCTAGGGCTTCAACTCCCCATTTAGAAATTCAACTTGTAACCCATCAATGTCTTACGCCTTACCTCCTGCCAATTTCTTTATGCCTTGTTTCATATTTTCCACTGAAAAGAGTTTGGTTTCCGTGTTAATTATGGGGGGTTTATCTTTTTCTTGCGTTCTCCCATATAGGAGTTTTGCATACTCTATCCATTGACCATTTGTGATATTACTCTCTATTTGTTTTCACTTTTTTTTAACTGTCTCCAATAGCTTTTTGGGGTTATGTTTACTCAAAGATATTAATTCTTTCCTTCTAGAGAGTATATAGCTCTATTTTTTGGCTTTTATAAAGTTTTCATAGTCTTTCTTGCTTTGTTTGTCGTTCCCATTCTCTTTGAGAGATCTATTAGCAGTCTTGCATACATCATCGTACCACAAATTAGCTAGGAAAATATTTACAGCCCCTTTCCTAGGTCGAGACCTCTCGCAAGCCTCTAGCGCCTTGAGGATTAAAGGGATCAAGGCGTTCCCCCTATGAGAAAGGCCCTTGTGGATGTTTCTGCGACTATGTTAAATTTGACGGTTTGACAGCCGTCTGGACGTTTTCATGTTTCAGGGTAGAATTCCAATGGTTTTTGATGGCGTTGTCGGTGTGGCCGAGGAGGATGCGGGCAGTAAACAGGGTCGACTGAAGGAGGCACTGCTTATGCTGCTGATGTGTTTGATGGCGGGCAAGTTTTGTCCATGTTGCTGTCGGAGAACAAAAATCTTAAGCACTTTCCTGCACGGGCCATGGCCACAATGTCGCAGGTTTGAGTTTTGGATCTTGGAGGGACGGTTCTGGATCAGCTGCCCGCCAGCTTGGGAAGCATGAAACAACTTGTTTGTCTGCGGTTAGCAAGCGTACCGATCACGACATTGCCTAAAACCATGAAAAATTTGACGAAGCTTCAAATACTGGATCTTTCGAATTGCACGAAACTGGAACAGTTGTCGGTGGGGATGGGCATGTTGATCTCCTTAAGGTATCTGGACCTGAGCTACTGTCAGCGTCTGCACTTCTTACCTCAGGGGATTTCTAGGCTTACATCTCTCCGGTACTTGCAGAAAGAAGGTTGCTGGCAAGTTTGGGGACCAACATCAAGAACGCCACAACTCGGGCCAAATTCAGCTGCGGTTTTGGATCAGATAAAAGGAATGCTTGCTTTAAAGAGGGCATTGTGTTTGCCTTGAGCGTGGGCAGAGGCTATTCTATGTCCACTGCGGACTGCGGTAATGTGCTCCAACAAGAAAAATAGACATGCATTTATTGTATCCCTATCAATAAAAAAAATCAGTCTCAGACATGGTATTGAAATGAAACCTGTTTGTATTTGCTACCTACCTTACTTCGACGCTGGGCTTTTCATTCATGTGTAATGATTTGTGGAGCGTGGGTTAGTGACTGTTTCTCTGGGGAGAGTGGCCTGCTACTTCATAATCTTTTGTTCTGTGTGGAAGAAACGATTAACGTCTTGGTCGTGCTTTGCAGTGGGGGTGCGTCTTGGTCTAGTTGTATTTATTTATTAGTCTGAACTCAAACTTTACCTGATATTTGGCTGTGAGTGCTAATTAAAAGTGTTTTCTTTCTTTCAAGCACAATTTCTCAGTATCAATGTTTGAACAATTAGTTGAACACAACCAGTTTCCATTCCAATCACTTGTTGTACAAAGCCGCATGAGAGAGGGGGTTTTACCCATGATCTTACCTATTTATCCACATGTCCGTTCCAACACAAAACTGGTTAGAGGGGAAAAGAACCAGGCACCTGCAACCTGCACGACAACTCTAATGCATTTTTGGGACCACTCATTTCCAGAGACTAGCCACGAACGCGGTTTCACAAATCCAGGGGAAGCGGAAATGGTTGTTGCCCTTTTAACTTGGATGACAGCTGAAGGAGAGAGCCCTGAGCAGATAACTGTCCTTGTAGCATATAATGGATGGGTATGCTTCCTTTATTTACCTCTGGAATTTCATGTTTGTCACGAAAGACCTTAGCTTTTGCAGCCGGATTGAAGTTTACAACTTACAAGTAGTGTACAAGGGAATAGAGGACAATTAGCGGAAGGTCGAGTAGCTGGGTAGGAAGACTGTGAGCTCAGCGGGGACCTCGCTTGCATAATAAATCTGGTGGGATATTGCTAACTTCTTCTAGGGTTAAATATCTTATAAAGTTTAGATGCTTGAATTTTACTTATTTTCGCTAGGTACTTGCAATATTTTTGTCCACCCACGCTAAAAATGGGCACACATTCGTAAGCAAGGCCATGGTGAAGATCATCTTCCCCAATGGAGAATCCTGTAATTTCTACACGCCCATCACAAATTTGTACTTCTTTTTCAATATCCCCACCAATATTGCATTCGTGAGGGACCTAAGTCTCTCCATCAACAACGAGTTCCAGGGCACCGACACCTACCTGTTGTTGCCGCTGCCCAACCGCCTCATTCCCATCAACTACCCGGCCTCCGACTTGCAACAGTCAAAGTGGATTAATCCAAGTTTAAAGCACGCCAGGAGGTGGTTGCACACAACAGTAGAAAACAATAGTCTTGAGCAGCATCACAAACCCAGAACGGAGAAAAATCTCATCAAACCGATTCCAATAAAACCCAAATATAATACGTTTAGTCACAACGCAGGGTATGAATTTTTTATTTCTGTTTTGTTTTGTTTGTTTTATCACATGGAAATCAATTGTATGTACTTATTGACCTTCAGTTTAATTATTTTGTGGGCAGGAATGCGTAAAGGACAATGAACATGTCATATCTGGTACCCACTACCTTTATATTCTATGGGATCCTAATTGCAGATAATGAGATGTAAAAATCTATATCATGGTTTGGTGGAGGGCCTAAGGCGTTGCCCACTCATTTTTTAGATGATTTGAATGTATTCCACATTTAATATTTACATATTGAGAGACATTTATGTCTGAGAAGATTGTGCGGGGTTGGTGCGTAAAATTCCGAGGTTTATGTATGGAGTAGGTGTGCAGAATTCTCTCACTTAACAATTATGGATTTAGGGTTTCCATTCCATCAAATTTTCCCCTATTAAAAACATGAGGAACTGTAAATTAGCATGGAATTTTGGGTATACATGCAGACTCTTGGGACTAAGCCACCCAAAACGACACCCTTGTTGGGTTGTTTCCTACAAGAAAATCAGGTGATAGTGGTGTACAAACTGATCTAGAATGGGAGCCTATAGGAGTGGTTGGTGGCTACATGTGTTGTCACACGTGTTGTAGCTTTGGCTCGATCTTGAAATTACTACTATTTAACTCCGGATTTCATATTATAACTCTCTTTAACAATATATTAATCATAATTATCAATGTATATGGTATTATAATTTTATCTTTATGAATAATATTGCATAAGTAGATTCTATTTAAGATTTGTATTTATTTTGGGGTTATTTCCAAGTTTGGGATTCATGAATGAATGTAGTATACACATGATTGACTATTGTATATACCCTTGGCATGCTAATGCTTGCTTTCAACAATGTATGTCTTTGGTTTTGTTTTTACTTGGACAACCACTTTTTTGTAGAAATAATTTTATTTACATTTCTTAAATGTTTTTTATTGTGCCCATATATTTTATCCATCACAACATAAAAATTGATTATGAATTCATACAACATGTTCCCATTATAACGATCTTTCAATTTAAGGTATGTTTTGTAATGATAAAAAAATAGAAATTGTAGTTTGTAGTCGCAACACTTTTGAAGTAAAACTTAACACTAATAGTGCTTGTGGATAATGACATTTAAATATTTGTCTTGTTTTCACTGTTTGTAACTCTCATTAGTGATTGTCCAATAAGGTTTCACTTGTTTCTTCATCTAATTTGGCACAATTACCTAATGTTGAAGATGAATTTGATACATTGTGGTCCTTTGACGTAACTGAAGGATTTGGTGAAGCGTTCATGTTATTGAAATTATCTACCAATAATGTTATTGTGAGAAAAAACATGTCGTACAATTCGAGGCCCTTCTTTGGAATGACATCTCCATACAATTTCATATCCCATATTAAAAACATATCGACAGGATTTCAGTTCTCGTATTTCAATGACAAGTAGTTTCATGAATACCTACAATATTATGAATTGTTTCAACCCTTTCAATGAGTAAAAAAATATTTTTATTGAATCACATCTTAATATTTTCAAGGGTGTTTTATAGAATTTACATTAAAAAACCGTGTCAGTTCAATTCTTGAAATAATATAATTGTAGTAATCCCAAATACTTGCTATGCCACTAAAAGGTAAGGCTTTATAGGGTTGCATCTATTAACAATTTAAATACTAAAACATTGCATAAAATAAGATGATCATTTTTATAAATACTTAATATCTACGTTTGTAATGTTGTAGTTAGGAATTAATTGTTGTACCCCCATCGGGTCCAACCATGTTGTGCTCGCCTCATACCACACATGAGAGGGTTCATCAACGATATAATAGTATCCACAAATTCTCAATCCTTTCACCACCAAATTTGTCTCCATCTTCTAAGGAATGCTTTGATAATTTTTCATTTCTTTATTCATTAAATTCAACATAGTTAAGTGATGTCAATGACTTGGACATAACTTGAGAAACAAATGTAACGTGAACTTGAAGAAATTTGTAAACCTTTATTCTAAATCTAATTTTTCTTTTATTTCGCATGAAAAACAAGCAGTCGGTCGTGTTTTATGTTCCCAGAAAAAAGCTGGAGCTGAAAGATGGTTGAAAATGCTATGAGTTCCATTGAAACATGATAAAATAATAAAAACAATCCCAATTCGTGTTTTAATGTCAGTATTAGCAGGCCGATACTAAGAGAAAAATTCAACTTCAACATTAGGAGCATTTATGAAACAAAGAATGTGATCGTCTATTTTCCGTCTAGATTTCCTTTCCCTTGTATTGCTTGTCCCTCTATCTCTTTCTTCGTTACCTTGGTTTCTCTTGTAATTTTTCTCCTTTTATCCTTCTTATCAGCGTGTCCATATCACTGATCTCATCCATGCCATAATATGCTTTCCAGAATTTCAAGAAATTTTGAACCATATCTTCCAACACATATTACCATTCACAAAATGCTTACTAAGAGTGTTGTTGAGCACAACTTCAGTGCTCAATCAATGTCACGAATACATGAAACAACTCTGTTCCCTGACACCAATTAGGAACAACATTTATGTATCCACAATATTTACTTTCCTACACATTCCTATCAAAGAACTTAAAACTCTTTCGACCGATAATCCAAAATGGGTTGTGGCATGCAGAAATTCTACAGTTTCACGCAATATGTATACACAAACTGCACTATATAATTTCTTTGCATGAATGATGCATTATATAATTTATTGGTTTAATCCCATCGTCCCCCTACTCTAAGTTCTTGTTTATCATTTTTTTGGTAGCAAAGTTCATGCCTTTAAATTGAACCCGTTATGTCTCCATCACTTTTCATTCCTCCATCCACTCCCTTTCGGCGTTCACATTGCACTGCTTGCGTGCGATTGCAGGCCAGTAGGCAAAAGAGTCGCGAGCTGGTGGACATGGAGTATGCAGAACTTAATCTTAAACAAAATGTTAGAGATAAGGTAAGTCCTTCTCTATTAATTTTGTACATTTCTCGTTGATCAAAACCCAGGTTCACTGCGCTGTATTGTAAAACCCACAAATATTCTGTACAGCTTTTGTTTTTCTATTAAAACGTTCTGTTTTTCTTCAATGTGTGGTAATTTGAAGGGCAAGTTCTTTTTTATCTCAAACATTCAACGATTTATTGTTCTGTATAGGGTTTTTGTAAGCCTGGGCTGGCAAGAATTCTGCGAATTTTAGCTCAAGTTTTATACAACTTCTGGTTCAGCTGCATTTTGGAATTGTCTGTTGGCACGAATTCTGTACTAAACTATTGAAGCCTTGTTGTTCTCTTACAGTTTGGAGTTGTTCGGATTCGGCAACATGTTAACCCTCTGAAAGCATCTCTAATGGTATGATCTTTAAACCCTTATCTTCTTTTTTCTTAAAAATAGTTTGGTTATGGCCTTTGTTTTTAATGCGAGGAATGCACCATTACAGGCAGGCTTTGAAACCACATATGTAGGGTTTATATTCACCAAATTCACTTGGGACTTGCACTCACCTCATCCAGGTGTAGCGTAGGCCCTAGATTAACACTGAGAGCATGCCCAGTGAGGCTTGCAATTGAGTAATCACCATGGAAATGACTTCTCCTTGCCAATATACCATGGCCTGTGATCTGTATGGCACAACACATATGCTTTAATTGTTAGAAGGTTGATGCAATTCATTACGCAGATGGTGTAATTGTTAGAATGCTGGTATATTTCAGTGATTCACCATACACATGCTTTAATTCTGAAAATGCTTATATGATTGATTAATCATTACATAGATGCTTTATTTGTTAGAAGCTGATTGCAATGCTCTGCTACTGAAAATAACAACTATGTGACTGAATTGTTGGGAACTACAGCTGATTGCTGTTATTCACATTGACACGAGTGATTCCAATGTACACATACTGAAATTCATGTCAATCAAACTGAAATTTCTGAAAATAAGTGCTTGATTGGAAACTTATTAATCCTATGCAACATACAATGGTAATGAGATGCAAAGAAACTTAGAACAGCAACAGAAACATAAGAGAGACCCCAACTTTATGCGGAGTGAATCCTCTGGGGTGGAAAGCACATACTGAAATTCATATAAATCCTACTGAAATTACTGAAAATAAGTGCTCAATTGGAAACTTCTTACTCCTATGCAACATACGATGGTAATGAGATGCAAAGAAACTTAGAACAGCAACATAAACATAAGAGAGACCCCAAATTTATGTGGAGAGAAATGCTCTTGGGGTGGAAATAATCCATGCTCAAAGGTTCAGCTTCTTGCTTTATTCATTTTTTGAACAAATTACAGCATATTCAAGAACTCATTCTGTTTGGAATGTTCAATTCCCCAAATGCTACAGCTACATTTGGTTTGGAAAGTTCTATGGGACTAAAAGAACACATCTGAATTACAGAGATGGCTCTCTATGGAACAGAACTGTATTGTGACTTTTTTTTGGAATGTTAAAATTATACTGTGTCTTAGACCTCTTGATTTCTGGATGATTTCCTCTTTACTGCTGAAAATCTATGCAAGAGAACCACTCACACACGCATCCCCATTTGGTAGGGAAATGGATGCATTTATTGGCAAAGATGTTTTAGATCTCTGCAGTTGAAATTATCAAATGTGTTGCATACCTATGCTCCTTACACCTTTGAATCAAGATAGTGTTTTGGATTCTCCATGGCATTCCCTTCAGTTTGCAGGCATTACCTCCACAAGAACAGAATATTACTGCCATAGAGGGAAGGCTCCACAAAACAAAGCGGAAGGAATGCCAATATTCAGTTTTTAAAGATTTGACAGTTTGAGTGAGTTACCAACATCATCATGTTCTTTACTACAAATAAAATTTTACATCTTTGGCGCTCTCGTATTGGTTTTGAACTTTTGGGCTTTGCCTTGTCGACAACACTATATTAGATTGATAAGCATCAAGTGATGCTATCAACATCTCTGATCTTATGACTGAAATATTGTTAAGATCGGGTATTACACTATAGTATAATTAGTTACTTGGTGAAATAAATAATGTTTCTTTAAGGTTGGGTTTAATAATTATCTATCATGCAAACCTAATTAATTGGGTTCTTGGGTGGTTGTCATAACACGCATAGATAGAATAGGTTGAGGGGTAAGTGCAAAGTGATAAGGGTTTGTGTCCAAGAAAATAGGATCATAACAAACTATAGTCTTGTATAAATATTCCTTTTATGATTTGAATAAAATAATGATGTAGCTTTAATATTTTCCACAATTTGGTATCATAGCTTCCTTTGCTTTTGTGCCTGTGAAGAAGAGTGAAATTTGACAGAATACATGAATGGTATGGGAGGTAAATTGATGCTTTGATTGCCAAGGGGCAGCTCCACCTGTTTTGTTGCTCAGATTGACGACTGCCCCACTTATTAAATTTGTATGAAATTATGGTGAGCAGTCATTGTTTATTTTTTGTGTGCCATTAAATTTATTGTGAGTGAGAGATTGTTGTATGATCAGAGCTTGCTAATTTGCTAGAAGAAGGGATATGTATTTTTTCTTTTGTTAATATAAAGTTTACAAAATCCAGGTAAGAATGAGGGTATGACAATGTGAGAAAGGAAAGGCAAGTTGAAACAAAATCAGCGATGAAATCTTATATGAGATAGTGCCGAGGAGTGGGCAGCGGGTGGAATAGAGCAGTACCCAATGGCAAACAAAGGAGAAAGGAAAACATGAGTGTCTGGTTAAGAAGCACCATTGCCGATCAGATTATCAGTTAGAGTGTAGTGTTGTTTGATGAGGGCACTGCAATCAAAGTTTGTCGAGGCGTGACAAAAGTGCATAAGAAAGAGGACACAAAAAGTAAATGGGAAGCAAGTGTGGCATGCTTGATGTAATGTCCCCAATGGACATATTTCTAACCCCAAACGGATTATCTGTAAATCCCAACCAAAATAGCAAGTTGTAGAAGATTTACAAATTTTTTATAATGCAGATTTGAATTATTCTAAAAAAATGTGACTTGCTCTAGGAGTGAAAACCCACAAAATCTGAAGTAAAACAACTCAATTCTTATCTCAAACAGATCAACAATTTTTATAAAGACAAAAACATGAGAAAAATACCAGATTTTGGATCAATAATAGGCTGGAATTAATTTATAAAATCTGCAGATGACAGTCCGCAGACACAACTGAAAACAGAGTTTCCTCAAACCCAAAAATATGCAAACCAGCTGATTTTGGCCTCTAAAAATATGACAAGGATATTGGTGACGAGATCTGGGACAGCCGTGCCCTAGAATGTGTCAAACTCCACTCACATGGGTGTAGATAACCCTAGATCTGGCTGGATCTGAAAGTAAAAATCTGCCCCAACACTCGTGTCTTCAAACCCTAGCCTGAAACAATATAAATTTGCACTTTTCTCTGCCAATATTGCTGCAATTTTGAAGTAGAACCTTGAATCTCAATAAAAACCCATGAGTAGGGCTTCCTCTCAAAAGAAAGAAGAGTTTTCGTTCTTCTTTCTAAGCTCAAAGAGGGTTTTCGTCCTCTTATGCCAACTTCAAAGGGTTTTCGTCCTTTGGAGTTTTTATGGAAAGCATGCAAGCTTACATCACAAATTTGGAAATAATCATAAACAAAAAGAGATGCCTTCCCCTTGCAATTCAACTTGCTTTTATAACCTCATTTGGCTTTTTAGCCACCCACAACCACCAATCATATTTATTTCCTTGCATTTAATATTTTTCTTTACCTTTTTCTCCTCCACATGAGTCGATTTTTTTTTAGGGAAATAAAATGAAATAAAGTGACTTTATCAATTTATTTTTGTTTATTTTATCAGTTTATATATATATATTTTAAATTTTATCATTAATAAATTAATATAAAGTGCTTATAATAATATTTTATATTGCACTTTATAATTAATTCATTGTGACTAAGTTTCCCTTTTATTCCTCTCTTAGCTGTTGGAAAACAATGAACGGGCTAAGGGTCTCAATTGAGAAGGGGATATTACAATCCTCCCTTCCTCGAATTTTTTGCCCTCAAGCAATTATAACTCATATCCAATAGCCATGTGCAAGAGACAAAACATGCGATAGTGCTCTAAGATTCGAGATCTCGTACTCGTCCAGTGAGAGAGCTCTTGCCACAATCCATAGCTCTCATGATGTTCATACACATGAATTTGCATCAAGGGTACCACATACTCTATATTGCAGATTTGATCCTCTAATTTATCATTCTTCTCATGAGGAAAATAAATTTGAATATGCAGCAATAGATATGACATTATATCATTCATTCCATACCTTGGAGTGTCACCACGTTTTTTATTTTCTTTGCTTTTCGTGATATCTTGATTTTGCTGCACTAATTTCTTAACATCCTTGTCCAGAATGGATTGAATATCCTTATGATATAATTGCTGCAATAAAAATAATGATATACCTCTTTTCACACCATCCACATACTGTGCAATCTGTCCTCTTTGGAAGGAACTTCCCATGCTCTTGGCTGCCATCAATTGAGGAGTACCATTCCTCATATTTTGCTGCCCACTAGTTGAAGAAGTCTTTGGTTGACCCAAAGGTGTTGTTCGTTGCTTTTGGACCGAAACATCTTTTTCAATTTTGCATCCATCATGTACTGTTTGGTCCTCTTTGCCTTCCCCACTAATACAAATATTTTGCTCATTAGAAGTCATACCTTTTTCCATTGAAGATTCTTCTCCTTCAAATTGCATGGTGGAATACTCTATGGGCTGCTTCCTCTCAAATTTTTGCATGGTGATTTTCTCCTGTTGAGATCTTCTATTTTTCTTGGTGCCTTTATTATCATTCAACTCACAAAATTCTTCAAAGGTCAACATAGCCCTTACCTTGGAACTGAGTGTTGCATACTCTTTACCCCAGGTCTCCATGTCATCATCCTCAATTGGTTGTTCCTCCTTTTGGAGAAACTCGGTTCTGAAAATCTGATGTGGAAGCTTAACTGATGTTCTAATTGGTCCATTAGAGCTTCCTTCACCATTGTTGCCTTGATTTCCTTGAGAGTTTGGTCTGGTAGTACTCATCCCCTGTATAGATATGCTCAAATCAGCAATGGCTCCTAGGACAAAGTCTCTTAGATCTCTCTGAGTATCCAACCAATAGGTTTGCAATTCTCTATTGCCTCTAGTGAACACTTCATTAAGATAACTCATCTTATCTGTAGGAGGAGCTCTCTGATTATGCTCTTCCATGTTGTTCTCCAAATCTGTTTTTTTTTTAAATTTCTCCTACAGTTGGCAAAGATCATCACTCTCATACCACTGTAATGTCCCCAATGGACATATTTCTAACCCCGAACGAATTATCCACAAATACCAACTAAAATAGCAAGTTGAATAAGATTTACAAAATTTTTATAATGCAGATTTGAATTATTCTAGAAAAGCGTGACTTGCTCTAGGAGTGAAAACTCACAAAATCTAAAGTAAAACAACTCAATTCTTATCTCAAACAGATCAACAATTTTTATAAGGACAAAAACATGAGAAAATACCAGATTTTGGATCAATAATAGGCTGAAATTATTTTATAAAATTTGCAGATGACAGTCTTCAGACACAACTAAAAACAGAGTTTTCTCAGCCCCACAAATATGCAAACCAACTGATTTTGGCCTTTAAAAATATGACAAAGATGTTGGTGATGAGATCTGGGACAGCCGTGCCCTAGAATGTGTCAAACGCCCCTCACAGGGGTGTAGATAACCCTACATCTGGTTGGATCTGAAGGTAGAAATCTGCCCCAACACTTGTCTTCAAATCCTAGCTAGAAACAATATAAATCTGCACTTTTCTCCTCCAATATCGCTGCAATTTTGAAGTAGAACCTTGAATCTCAATACAAACCCCTGAGTAGGACTTCCTCTCAAAAGAAAGAAGAGTTTTCGTTCTTCTTTCTGAGCTTAAAGAGGGGTTTCATCCTCTAAAGTCAACTTTAAAGGGTTTTCGTCCTTTGGAGTTTTTATGGAAAGCATGCAAGCTTACACCACAAATCTGGAAATTATAATAAACAAAAAGAGATGCCTTCCCCTTGCAATTTAACTTGCTTTTATAAACTCATTTGGCCTTTTAACCACCCACAACCACCGATTAGATTTATTTCCTCACATTTAATATTTTTCTTTACCTTTTTTCTCCTCCACATGGGTTGCATTTTCGTTAGGGAAATAAAATAAAATAAAGTGAATTTATCAATTTATTTCTTTTTATTTTATCACTTTATCTTTTTTTCTTTTCTTTTCATTTTTATTTTAACTTTATCATTAATAAATTAATATAAAGTGCTTATAATAATATTTTATATTGCACTTTATAATTAATTCATTATGACTAAGTTTTCCTTTTATTCTTCTCTTAGCCATCGGGAAACAATGAATGGGCTAAGGGTCTTCGACTGAGAAGGGGATATTACACCTAAAGTGTAAAGGAAGGGTGTTGAGAAGCATTTGATTTGCATTTGGGCATTAAGAAGAGATTGTGCAGGCTGAAATTTGAGGCAGCCGTTGAAAGCATGTGGTGGAATGTAGCCTGTGAAGAAAACTGAATTTTCTAGGTATATAATTGTCTTTTTATTATAAAGTTTTGTAGTTTTATAAAATTCTAGGGTTGAGTTTTCTTTAAAAAACATTAAAAAACAAAATAGGGCCACGTAAAAGTTTATATGGCGAACTTTATAATTTGCCTTAATACTTCATAATGACCGCGAAGGCCTTGTATGAATTACATTACTTTTGATCTGGTCCGAGTTTTTTAATGAATTTTTGTTAGCATGTGTAGGATAGCATTGTAAACCATCTGGCATTTGGATTGCATGTTGGCTCTCACGAAAAGTGAGATTTTTTAAATTTCCTGTTAAAGATTTATTAAAAAGTCACCTTTTTTGAACATAGAAAATGAGTTTTGTATATGGGTGCATTATTGGTGGTACTTGGTGCCCTTGCAAACATTTTTTGATCGAGGGGGGAAGACTTTTTCCACTGATATGTTTACACCCTTTTTAATATTAACTTAAGATTAGATTGTTATGGATTGCACAACAACTAAAAAGGAATGTAAGGTTATAATACTAGGAGCTATTCAGATTAATTAATTGCCAATATTAATCATAAAATATTAGAATAACATATTGGTACTTCCAACTAGCATTTACAATATGCTACAAGCTTGAAAACGCAAGTGGGAAGATGTACTTAGCTACATAGAATGGTACAAGAGAGAATTGGGTGCATTGACTGGGCAAATTGGGAGTAATGGATCTATAGATGCCTGATTTTGGAAATTGTGACTTGAAACTGCACTGGTATGGAACTGTACATGTTTTTCAGGAACATTCGGTCTTGGACTCGCTGGGAGACGAGTCTTGCAACTTGCTCTGCCCTTTGGTGGTATGGAAATGTGCTTTGTTGTCAAACGCTAAGTGTCGCACAATCCCGAAACCCTCTGAAATCAGTTGGATGGAACTCAAACCCTAACCATGGGTGGAAGACCTTGCAAGAAGGTTAGTGTTTGGGTTGAAGTGCAATCTATGCACTGCCTACGTCTACACTACTTTGAAGAGGCCTCAAACCACATGTAGTTCTCCATGTAGCATGTGATCTCTAGATGAATGCAACTAGTTGGCAACTTGAATCACTTTGAACATGCTTGAGATGGTTGTGCTCTTGCTAAGACATTGAGTAAGGCTCTTTGAGTGCTTGGAAATGAGGGAAGCTGAACTCCTTGACGTGGTTGAGTTCTTCAAAACTATAGTAGTGGCTGCCCTAATGGATGTGCATTAGCTTTGGGAAGATTTAGGGAGCCTTGGGTGCCTTTTTTGTGTATTCGTAACGAGTGTGCCAAGTGATTTGCTATATGCTTGCCAGGTGAGTAAATGAGATGATGTTAACTTTCTATATAGGGTTTTGAAGGTAATTTATCACCTAAAGGCCAACACACGAAGATGAAAAGAACCAACAAAGATAATGCATTTGAAAACATAGTTGGAAGATGTGTCAGTCCAAGACCATACAGGTCAGCCAAGACCAGATTCCACATCTTAACCCTACTGTACTGTTTTGGACAGGGAGATGGTGGATGAAATCTTGGAGTTGCATCATGATGGACAGAGGTTAAGCACTGATTTTTTGCATTTACATTCAGAATGTGATGACACATCAATGTGTAGGAATAAGCAAATTGGGAGAGAGATAGCAAGATGTACCGAGTGGGGATAAGAAGAGAATGTTTGTCTTAGCCAAGAAGCACAATCATAACCAGTAGTATTATAATGATAAATTGCCAAATTTGAGTGTCTACATTTTTCCCCCTTACTAAGTATGAAATGAAAAATACACGCTTAAAAGAAAATGATACCTGAGCATGCAGACACACTTTGTTTTTGCTCGGAGTTATCTAAATGCATTGGTGTTGGCATGCTCCATGATGAAACTTGCAACACAGAGTGTAGTTAATGTCCATAGCAAAAATTGAATTGTAACTCAAATGTAAATATTGAATTTGAACTTTGTATAAGGTGAAGTAAAGAGATTAAAAACATGGAAGGAATACACATGTTTGTTTTGCAGAGGGAAAAGTTCTTGTTTCCTTGGTTGCAGACAGAGACCTGGATTGTTTTGTTGAACTTGCCGAAGGATTGAGCTTAGTAGATTGGGGTACGACATGAACAATGTCCTTAGTTGTAAGCTTATTGTCATTAGTATTGCCTTTGGATGTAGCTTTACTTGGGAAGTTGGCACTAGTTGTAGTAGAAGAACTCGTAACATACTTAAGCTTATTCATACATAGTAACTTGGCATCATGTTCTTTGAGTGTATGACATAGATGATCAAATGAGGGCAACTCGAATAAAATCGATTCTTGCAAAGAGGAAAGCAAGTTTTGTGTGAAGAGATTCTGAAGTTCATTATCAATGAAGATATTTTTTACTGTAGTGAGTATAGTCTTATAGTGTAAAACATAATCACTAATATGCTCATTAGACCCTTGTTGGATTTTAGACATTTGAGCACGGGATACTTTGTCCCCAATGTTGATAGAATTTTTTGCAAGAAATTGATTTGCCAAAGTAGTAAAAGGTCACACAGAATGTGTGGGGAGGTCATAAGACCATTGTAAAACAAATTCCTTGAGACTTTTAGGGAAAAGCTTTGTAAGTAAGATTTCGTTAGATGCATGGTCAAAGAATGCCACATGGAATGATCGAAGGTGTTTTGTAGGGTCACTCTTGTCATCATAAATATGAAGCTTAGGAACAATGAAACCGAGAGGCAAGGGATAAGAAGCCATTTCGGGTGCAAGTGGATTATGAAGCAATTGAGTAGAATTCATAGAATGAGAAGCAACGAATGCACCTTGCTGTAGTTGTAAGATTTGTGCTTGTAAAGAATGAACAAGGGTTTCAAGAGCCTGTGTTAGAAGAAGAAACATGGGACCCACGATGAGTGCATGGAGGGACATCGATAGGTGTAGGAATGTAGATAAAGACATTAGGTGTTGGGATATGCGGTGCCCCCACAGATGTAGGCATCATAGATGTCTGTATAATAGAAGTGGGTGGAGACTTCCTAAAAAGGGATTCTTCATTGGATTTCTAACCACGAGCGAGTTTGGCAGCAAGAAGAACCTTAATGATATGCTCAATGTGATGAGGATTTTCATGAAGTTGTGCACAAAAGTGAGATACAAGCTCAACCTGTTCTTGGACCACAATGTTGACCTCTTCATGGTCATTAATCATAAGAATGCTCACTATTTGTTTCCATATCATGCAATGGTACCTCATTAGCAGGATCAAGTATAGATGGAATGCTAGAGATAGGCAACTAAGAAGAATCCATGTGGGAGACGATGCTTATGAGTAGGTGGAGAAAGCTCAATATGCTCAGTGGATTGATTGTTAAGCCGATTGCTATGCAGAAAGGGCATAGGAAGGAAGCATGTACAAATTGAGATATGACAAAATCATGCGCCAAGAGAGTAGAAGAAATCTTAGGGTAACTAAGGTTTGAGTCAAAAATGTTCGATGCAAGAGACATGCTCACCAAATGTTTACACCCGTTTAAGATGAACTTAAGATTAGATTGTTATGGAACACACAACTAAAAAGGAATGTAAGGTTAGAACATTGAGAGCTATTCTCATTAATTAACTTCCAACATCAATCATACAATATCAAAATAACGTATTGGTACTTGCATTTAGTGTTTACAATATGCTATAAACTTTAAAACAAAATAGGGAAGGTGTACTTAGCTACACATAATGGTACAAAAGAGATTTGGGTGCATTCATTGGGAAAATTGGGAGTACTGGATTTGTAGATGCTTCATGCTGGAAACTGTGACTTGAAATTTCATTGGTACGGAACCATACAGGTTTGCCATGAATGTTTGTATGGTTGTAGACCTTTTGTGCGCTCTTGGACTTGTTGAGAGATTAGTCTTGCAACTTGTGGTGGCCTTTAGTGGTCTGGAAATATGCTTCACTGTCAAACCCTAAGTGTCGCACAATCCCAAGACCCTCTGAAATCCGCTGAATGGAACTCAAACCCTAACCATGGGTGAAAGACCCTTCAAGAAGGTTAGTGTTTGGGCCGAAGTGCAATCCATGCACCGAATATGTCAACACTAATCTGAAGAGGCCTCAAACAACATATAGTTCTCCACCTAGCATGTGATATCTAGATGAATGCAACTAGTTGACAACTTGAATCATGTTAAACATGCTTGAGATGGTTGTGCTCTTGCTAAGAGATCGAGTGAGGCTCTTTGAGTGCTTGGAAATGAGGGAAGTTGAACTCCTTGACCTAGTTGAGTGCTTCAGAACTGTAGCAGTGGCTGCCTTAATGGATGTGCATAAGCTTTGGGAAGATTTAGGGAGCTTTGGGTGCCTTTTGTGTGTATTTGCAATGAGCGTGCCAAGTGATTTGCTATATGCTTGCCATGTGAGTAGATGAGGTGATGTTAACGTGCTTATATAGGGCTCCGAAAGTAAACTATCACATAAAGGCCGACCCAGGAAGTTAAAGATTGCATTATGATATATATATTTATAATGAATTTGAACTTTGCATGTTATATATATATTATAATATAATATACGGACATCTCCATGCTGTTTTGTTTCCAAGGGGTTTTTTAAAATCTGCATTTCCACGTCTCAAACCCTTTTCCGTTTCGTGGCAACTCAGGCTATGGAGGGTGTCTTTTGAGGTCAATGTGGCCTCTTTCTTTGTTTAAGCTTCATTAATAATTTTGAACACACTACAATTTGTACGAATGTACACTGTTTTTTTTCCATACAATAATTTGTGTAATAACCTATTGCTCGGGTACAAATTACTTAGAAGTTGTAACATTGGGTTCGATTAGCTCATACAACTTCATTTCAAGATTTATGCTTGGCATAGTTAAATTATTATTACTTTCATTTTGAATTATTAATTAATAGCAAATGGCGACATTGAGATGTCAGAAGTAGACCTCAATGTGTTTGCTCTATTTATTCTTATGATAATATGAGGATTCTTCTATGTCAAATTCATAGTTTATACCCATGTCCCGCTAGATGTCTCTGTAATTTTTTAGACATCCTACATCCCAGAAACTCCATGTAGCATTGAAGTAATGTTCTTATTTAAAAGATTTGGATTGACTGATGTTAGAGCTTAGGAACAATCCTAGACGTAAATTGTGTTGAGGCAATTAATGGAGATGCATCACTGCAACTATTGGTTGGTTTGTCAAGGTGTCCATATAGTTGTTAACCAACCTTTCGAATTCTATAACCTGATTTTTTTCCCTTTGATAAGCCTATAGTTATTAAATTAAATATTTTACTTTAAGATACAATTTAGGCTGTGTTAATAAACTTTTATTAAAGTAAGATTAGTCTCATGAAACTTTAAGATTTGCTTAATGTGTTTTTATTAGGTTTGAATTCCTAAATATTTAGTTTAATGGCAGGCCTACTAAAAGGGACCTACCAAAATTATGAAATTTGATTTCTTCTGGACCGACATATTAATCTCATCTGGTTGATCCACAGACATATTGTGAGAGACTAATGCACTCATGGAAAATATAAGAGTAAGGCACTCGCAGGCTTGAATGTTTTACTTTTAAAGATCAAATTAGTTAAAGTCTTTGTTGTTGGTTTCCTTTTTGTGGTCATGGAATTTGTTATCATTCTGTTTTTAGTCAGTTATGTTGGAGATTTTAATTGCCTCTCTCTCTCCCTCTCTCTCTCTCCCTCCGTTTTTAAGTCCAAGGTTTAATAATTAAATCCAGGTTCATAACATTAACATCTTGACATCCACTTTGTTTTAGCATCAGAACCTATTGTTCAAATGAAACCATTTGTTTACATGTCAAGTGGCAATTATAACGTCCCATCTTCACTATCTTCATTTTCTAGAATGAATTTCACTAGGAACCAAGTTCATCATGGTTGTTTCCTTTAGTCACATTAAGCTTTACCAATATTTTAACATGTGTACCTAGCTTTTAGTTCCATTAGATGAATTATGATATGATTCTAGCTTTTATCTATTTTTAAGTAACTTTTGCTTGCTGGTTAAGCCAATGGGATTACTTAAGAAAAACATTTGCAGGATCTTATCAGATATATGAACCAAACTTTTCTCACAAATTCATTATGTTTTGACTAGCATACTAGTGCATAATTTTTTTGTTACGGTAGGGACACCACACCAAAGATACTTATTGATTGCAATCTTTGCTTATGTCTTTTTTATTATTTTCCATTGACAGGCCCCTGTTGAACCTCCTGATTGGGAGAACTTTTTTGAAGACACAAGATTGCCCCTCATGGTGGACATTGGTAGTGGTATGTCATGCGACTCTCAGGAAGTAGGACATCTTGAGTCTGCCATTGCCTAAGGCCTTCAGTGAAGATTCTTTCCATCTGTCTTCTACTTTTTAATCATATTTTGGGACATGTTCTTGCCGTGTACCTGAACAGAGTTAAACTATTAGGATAGAAAATTTAAATTGTGAGAATTTAGAAAAAAAATCACATAAATTACTGTAATATTATAAAATCTCAGACCATTTTCTCAAACCATTTCTAAAATCTTCAATGGGTTTATTGAGATCTCCCTTCACTCAGATTTTATGTAATTGTATGGCAAACTTGAGAGAAACCACATACTTTCTGTGAGATTCACCTTTCAACTAAAATTTCTTAGGACCCACTCTGTTGAGACAAGACCATGATATGGCAAGGGCAAAAGGACACATGGCCTGGATCATGCGCACATGTTCACTGTTTACAAGCCATAAACTGCCGTTACACGATTATGAACTGAACTAGGCTCTTCCACCAGCATTGGCAGAAATTTCTCCAGCTCCTCAAAGGACTAAATCCCCCTGCCATCTTGATCTTCTTGGAAAGACCCAAATTTTTAATCTTGCAGCTAAAGCTTTGCCATCTCTCAACATTGGATGCCCATAATGTTTGTTTCACTACTACTCTTCAAGGCACCTTACAACTTACAACAACAAATCTTATTACCTCTTTATTCCTACAGATTAAGTAGCCAAAATGCTCAACAAATGTAGTGTCCCCAAATAGGACATTTCAAGATTCAACAATTATTTATCAAAACCCTCAAAATCTAAATGTGGAAACTGAATGACAACAAACTAGAAATTATTATTTTTATGACAACAATGCAAATAGCCCAAAATTTCTAGCCAAAACCTTAGGAGATTTGCCTATGGGTGTCAAAATAGCCTCAAAATGCCTTCAAAAATTATGAAATTAAATCCGTTGCTAGCCCTTGAATTATCAAATTATCAAATCCTTATATTTTTGCAAAATACTAAAAATATGACTTTTAATTGCAGAAAAACAACCGAAACTTCAGAAATTCAGAACTTGGAAAATACCTGACATTTTTTGACAAATTATAGCTCAAATTGAAGATAAAATTACAAGCTTTCCAATGATATTAAAATCAGAATTTGCCCATGGGTGGAAGGCACCCAAAACAGGCTCAAAAATTTGGAAATGTGTACATGAAACCCTAGTTGTATTTAAAATCAACAACCATTCACCCCTCTTGGAAAGCCCTTAAACAAGCCTTAGAACTGATCACAACACCTCAAATCTGATTCTCCTTCAGTGTGACCTTCAACCAAGATCTCACATGCAGAAAAACCCTTCAAACAACACAACAAAATTCAAAATGTAGCAATGTATATCCCTGATGGAAGCATCCAAAATCAACAACAATACTATTGGGCATGCGTCCTAATAAATCTTCAAGCATGAAGATACAAAATATAATTTCCAAGCATGTCTTAATTGGAAATCCTTATGTTGCATTTAAATCTCCCCTAAGTGGGGCAGTCCACCTTTGGGGGGGGGAAACTTTATTTAAAAATCACTCAAACACCCTTTTGATCTCTTTTCTCTTTTCCCTCTTGCCAACCTTATTTGTTCGCTTTATTATTAAATTAATTGCCAAAGTTTAGCTTTAATAATAATAATTACTTTAAGGCAAATAATCTAATAATTTAATTATTTCTCGTTTTATTATAATAACTACCTAATATGATTACCCCCTAATTTCAAATAATTAAAATCACTCTCAAGGTAATTAATATTAGCTATTATTTTTATTTGAAATGGGGACATTAGAGTCTTCCTTTCCCAAAGTTGTTGCCCTCAAACAAATACAAATTTACATGCGTAAATATCATATCCGAGAGAGAAAATATGATGTAATGCTTCCAAAGTCTTGACATGGTGCCGGTCAAATGAAATATCACTTGCCAATATAAGCTTATACTTCTGATATATTTTGGTCAAAACAAAATTTATGCAACTTCATTCTTTCTTGTTCTTGACCCTGCACATGAAGCAAACACATTAGAGAAAACATGAGTGTTTAGCAACACTTTCGTTAGTCCTTCATCATGCCTTGGAGGCATGATCATCTCATGAACTCTCCTTAAATGGTTCACTCATGCTACCCCATCTACGGCTGTAATTTTGTTTCTTTTTCCTTACAATCCTCATTAAAGTGGTTGGAAACTCTCTAGTACTTGCACCAAGCACACTCCCAAGATGATAAGGGCCAGAAAGAACATCTCCCAAGTGTCAAAGTACCACCATGGGATTATTAAAAGGAGAAGGATCAAATTGAAAATGCATAAAACAACAGTCCATAACATTATGCTAGCTCCTTCCATGAACCACGGGCTGCCCTCCTTAACATTTTTATTCACTTCCATCATGCCATGATGATGTATAACATTTTGGACAACAAAATGTTGTTCACTTGGCTGCCCCTTAAAAGCGGAATTCATGAATTTAGTGCTTCTAGACATGTTCATTACTCCATCACTATGCTGCCCACAAAAGTGAAATGACCTAGTAAGAAATAATAAGTCAACACTTACATACCCTTGGTTGTAGCATGCTATTTTTGTACTTATCCTTGAGTATATGATGGCTGGAAATTCATTAGTATTTTCCCAAAATGTTCCCACAACATCGAGTGATAAAAAAAGCAACTCCCAACAACATGTTGTCCCTTTGTGGACCCAAAGAAAGAAAAGAACAAGTTGGAAATACAAAATACAACAATCTTATGCTTAATAATTGCATGTTTTAGAGCCCATAAAATATTGTTTGGAATCACCCATACGTGATTTCCACGTTGCGAGTGAACTGCAACTATCTTTATCCAACGGCGTAACTCATGACCAAATATGTATTCCAAACTTACTCTCGAAGTGTTAACAATGAAATTCAAAGCATAAATGATTGAAATCATCTTACAATACTAACAATCATCACCTTCAAGGGTTGCCTTCTTGATCATGACAGAAAATGTGTTGAATGGAGGACTAAATTTTGTGACACCAGTCCTATAACCCTTTATAACAACAAGCTTATCATTCCAACTTTTAATATTTATACCAAGAGTAATTAGTTTCTTTACATCAAAATACCTTCTATTATGTCCTCCATTCATCATGGAGTGATTCAAGAAGCCATCTTCCATTGGCGAGTTATCTCTAGGCATGTGTGAGTAATTGAAGGGCCAAATAAATAATATTTCATCAGCTGTAAATGAAATGATTTGCTTACCATGAGAGGGCCAGCTCACAAGACCCCATAAGTTTCAATTTCCATGAAGCATCCCTCTTACCAAATTCATGCTTGAAAGTGTGACGATAAAATATCTAGTCGGTGGTCCATCATGTGGACATTTTGTAACAACAATCCCTGTTTGTTGGGCATCAAACAAAGTAGATAGCAAACTGAAAATGACGAGTACAACAATCCTATATTGCATGGCAACTAGTACCAAACTCAAACAACCATGATTAATCCAGATTGTCTTCATCAACTCACCCAAAACATGAGAAACAATGACATCGTTGATGTGAAACATTTCCCAATATTGGTATTTGTCAAATATATAACAAGGGGTAGCAAAACTGAAATAGATATTAGCCTTTTCTTTATCCACACCAAACATACCTCTATTAGCCCAATCAACAAAGCATGTAAAAGAGTGCATACTCATACATGTACAAAATTCTTTTGCCAAGACATCCTTATAACATATTTTTCCCCTTCCATATGCATGTTTGTTAGATAAACCATAAATCATATGAAAGTGGAAGATCACTGTCCTATTATATGCAATGTCTAGCAACCAACCATTCTTCCATGCAACTTCAATTTTTTCCTCACATGAATTGGCCCAAGTAATACTATCAAAATTGAATTGAGGGGGAACAAAATTAAGTAGCTTACCATACCTTGGGATCACTCTTTTGCTGCCCTTACTTTCACTTGGACTGAAATTTAGTATGTGTTGGCCTTCTTGCCAATGATCCAGGGCTGCCTTAAGAAGATTCCTTCTCCACTTAGCACCCTTCATCTTGTCTTCATTGTTAGCACAATACTCATAATGACCAAAACAATGCAAGGACAAGGTATGATGGTGGTGCAACAAATCCTTGCTATGAAGATAGTCAAATTGATTACCCTTAGTAGCTGTCATAGAGAGTCTACCAAAGGGAAAAACAACATTAGTACCTTGAGAGGTACCTGTTCCCTTTGCATCTAGATCTCCTAAAGCTGAATCATGCATGCCAATACTTATGTCCACCAAAAATAATTCTGAACTTTCATTTATTCTTAGGAAATCAATCATAAAGATCACAAAATCAGAATTGACAACTTTTGGAGGATGTGAAAATTACCTGGATCCTATACCTTAGAGTGCCCATATAAGTGACTTTGAACCAAGGAATCTTCTTGCCTCATGTTGCAACCTATAATCTTCATTTTTTCTTCGTCTCTTACATGCTTCTCATGAGGAAAACAAATATGATATGACAAAGTATGCAACAATAAATCAACCTCGCTTGTAAGCTTCTTATAATGATAACAAACCTCCATGTTTGAATGATGTATGTATGGGACATTCTTATAACTCCCTTCAAGGCCATGAATGTCATTTGCTTGCTTTGTATTGACGACTGTTCCGGAATGGACAACAAGTTGAATATCAACATGCACGTTAGGGATTAGGGCTTCAATCACCAAATTCTCTTCTCTCTTGTAGATCTGATTTTTCCTCCTTGTGTTCAAATTCCGTGATCTCCTCGTTTGTCACTTTGCTAACATGCATGCAATCCTTAGAAGACAAAGAAACATTTTCAACCAATGAGGGATTTTCACCTTGCTCATCCTTGCAATCTTGCACATTGAACCTTTGGGTGAAATCTTCAAGGGAGGCAACGGATTCGACCCTTCGGGTCTCCAACAAATAATGCCACCACTTATGTGCCCTTCTATTCAAGTATATAGAGATGAGCATGAGGGCATCATCCTGACACATAGGATTCCATCGCAAATATGTTTTAAATTCCTTCAACCAAGATATAGTAGAAATTTTATTTGTACCATAAAAAAAAAGAACTTGGGTCCACTTCATCTGTTCCATTGAATCTTTCTAACCTCTAGCTTCCAGATCTGCAACACAATCTCACAGGTCCCCTAAATCGGTGCTCTAATACCACTGTAGTGTTCCCAAATAGGACATTTCAAGATTCAACAATTATTTATCAAAACCCTCGAAATACGAATGTGGAAAATGAATGATAGCAAACTAGAAATTATTGTTTTCATGACAGCAATGCAAACAACCCAAAATTCCTTGCCAAAATCCTAGGAGATTTTCCTATGGGTGTAAAAATAGCCTCAAAACACCTTCAAAAGTTATGAAATTAAATCGGTAGCTAGCCCATAAATTATAAAATTTGAAAATCCTTACATTTTTTAAAAATACTGAAAATCTAACTTTTAATTGCAGAAAAACAACCGAAACTTCAAAATTATATAGTCGGGAAAATATCCAACAATTTTTGACAAATGATAGCTCAAATTGAAGATAAAACTACAAGCTTTCCAATGATACCAAAATCAAAATTTTTTGATGGGTGGAAGACATCCAAAACAGGGTCAAAATTTTGGAAATGTGTAGATAAAACCCTAATTGTACCTGAAATCAACAACCATTCACCCCTCTTAGAAAACCCTTAAACAAGCATCAGAACTGATCACAACTCTTCAGATCTGATTCTCCTTTAGTTTGACCTTCAACCAAGACCTCACATGCAGAAAAACCCTTAAAACAACAACACAACAAAATTAAAAATGTAGCAATGTATTTCCCTGATGGAAGTACCCAAAATTAGCAACACTATTGGGCATGCAACCTAATAAATCTTCAAACATGAAGATACAAAATATAATTTCCAAGCATGCCTTAATTGGAAACCCTTATGTTGCTTTTATATCTCCCCTAAGTGGGGCGATCCACCTTTGGGGGAGAAACTTTATTTAAAAATCACTTAAACATCCTTTTGATCTCTTTTCTCTTTTCCCTCTTGTCGACCTTTTTTGTTGTTAACATTATTATTAAATTAATTGCCAAAGTTTAACTTTAGTAATAATAATTACTTTAAGGCAAATAATCTAATAATTTAATTATTTCCCTTTTTATTATAATAACTAATATAATTACCTTTAATTTCAAATAATGAAATCACTCTCAAGGTAATTAATATTAACTATTATTTTTATTTGAAACGGGGACATTACAACAAAGTTGCATTATTTTCATATGTTGTTTAAGTAAAAGAGAAAGGTGGCATACATGCACGGGCCTCATTTGCATGGAGGACAAGTGGCACATTTTTAAAATTCCCCAACTTGTCATATATCATGGTCCTTAATAGATTCTCTCATTAGACCGTGTGGTCTCCTTTCTAGGCACCATACTTTATTTGATTATCGTATTTATGTAAGGCTTCAACTTTCGGATTTCAAACGTTAGACATTGAGTTTCCCTTTCTAGGTGCCGTGCTTTTTGTTATTATCGTATTTACATAAGGTTTTGTTGGCATCTAGATTTGCACGCATGCAAATGACATGCAACAGTAAGGGAACAAAGTCCCTCTTCAATGAAGGTGAGGTTGCCTTTATTGAAAACCAAAACAATATTTACATCTGTACATTCAAAATTATATGTGGGGGGTGTTTTGGGACATCAAATGGAAAGAAGTGTGAATGAGGAAAATGAAATGGAATGAAAGAAATAAATGGATGGAAGGAGCATACAATAGCTAGGTAAAAACAAAGCCTAATATTGAATATAGAAGAAGGACAATGAAAAACTAACTCAAATGAAACAGAGTTTGAATCAACTAAACAAGAATAAGTGAAAGGGAACACACATAAGCAAGTAAATATCAAAGCTTGATCACTGTGAACAAGAACAACATATTAATAACGTTGACAATAAGATCAAAGACAATATTCGCATGCAATATTTGAACACTAACATCTAATGAACATAAGAACATCAAATGCTACAAGAGACAATGAATGGGACACAAAGTTCATATTTCATTAACTCCAAAATGTCTTCACAAAAGAACACAGTTTCTTTTCTAAAACAAAGCTTGCACACAAGTATTTTCTTCTCCTCTCTCAAAGTCACCCTTACAAATGAGCCCTTAACTTCCTTTTATAACTCAAAAGTTGGTTTAAAAGTAGTTAGGGTTACTTTAGGGCACAATTAGGTCATTTGATGAATATAACATTATTTTAATAAAGGAAAGTGACTTTATTAAAATAATATAACTTTATGACTTTATTTTAATAAAGTAATGTTACTTTATTAAAATATTACAACTTTATAACTTAAATAACCCAATCAATTATTACAATAATGAAGTGGGTACATGTGGACCCCACTTAGATGACTTGGACACACACATAGACATCCTAGTCAACAACGCGCCACCTAGATCAAGACACCTAGGATCAGTGCCTTATCCATTGGGCCAAGAGTCCGCCGATCCCGGTTGTACGGGAATGAACTCATCGACTGTGCTCCGCAATCCTCCAGATGACAAGAGAGCTGAGCTTGAAGCTTGAGCAGTTCATCCACCTATCCGTTTGAGCAACATCCTGGTGTGAGCAATTTTGTCGTCATTTGTATTCACATTCACAATTACACACAATTCTCCACATGCTCTGAATACCTTTCCATGGTGAATTCTTAAGTGAAATGTTAAAGGTCAAAGATGACTCTTCTGAAACTGTTAGAAAAACATACGTGTGAAACTGCAAAAATTCCGTTTGGTTTTAGCCTAGGAAAAATACCAAATGTTACCCTGGGAGTCTACAACTTGGCAAGGGAACACACGAAGGTGGGGAGAATCCAAAGAACCAATCCTTTTCTCTTGAAGATCATCCAAGTTCAAAATATCAACTCTCAAAGTGAGTCCACTTGACAGGGTGAAAACTGCACGCGCAACGAAATCAAACAAACTGCGTTTTATTTGGGTTCGTGAAAAATATCAAATGAGGAGCTGAGATTCTGAGAATGGTTATATAAGCACCTTAACATGAGTAAAAATGCGGGCAATGATTGATTTTTCACGAAAATCATCCAACTTCGAGATATCAAGCTCCAAAGTTGACTACATTGACAGATACAAACAACAACTTTCATTCTGCATCAATTGTTTTCTTGCACTGGGATAGCCTTCACTAAATTTCCTAGTTGTAATTGATTCTTCCTTGGCCTACGTGACTAATTTGCATGGGCTGTTTGAACAATTTGTGCTATCTCCTTTGGCTTGTGCTAGAAAAACATGTCGACAGCTATTTGTATGGCATGCCAACGTGTACAATCGTGTAGGATATCCCACAGACTTCTGTTTACCATGTAATCATAAAACATCAGGTTTCAATGTGGAGAAAGCGAACATCCACACGGACTCACAAGATTCTGATGCTCGATGCTTCCAACTATTTCCAATTCACGCAAGCTTTGTGGGTAGTGACTGTACAATCTTTTTATAGCAATTGGCTTACAATTCTTTAGAACACATTTATAAAGAGTGTTTTAGCACCATAGCCAATTATAGTTATAAGTGTTAACAATTGCCTTTTTTGACTGTGACCGTGTTTTCTTTACTTGAGCGAACTATTCTTTCTTCTCCCTTTGTGTGGACACAAAGCTTTCCTTGCGTGGCTATTCTTTCCTGACTGTGCATGGCCAATGCATGGTGGATTTTTTCCTTTACCTTTGCTTTGCGTAAATAATATCAGGTGTGCGTGGACTGGTTTTTCCTGTGCAAACGTGGAGAGTATTACCTTTTTGTGGACAGCTGATTTTCCTTGGCCGTATGGCTTTTTATTTGGCAGTGCGTGGATCTTTTTTTTTTCCTCCCTTGGGCTTGCTTGTGAGTTGTGAATAAATTTGACTTGAGTGTCTTTTGCTAATGAATGCGTGGGAATTTGCTGAGGTAAATGCGTGGGGAGCTCTTTATCTTTTATTAGCTTCCTGTGCATGCGTGGCCTTCAAACCCAAATGCATGAATTTTGTATTTCTTTAACCATGCTTGATGGATCTTCTTTGGCTGAGTGGTTTGGATATTTGTTTCCTTCTCCCTGAGTGTGGACTATTGCTTCCTAAGTAATGCGTTCCACTTCCCTTTGCATGAAGAGTCAATGTCTGTGAGGAATGTGCTATGAATCTTTGGAAAAAATCTTTCTCAGAAAACGATTCTACATAGGGGAAATAATAAGATGTTGGAAATAATAATAAGAAGTTGGAAATAAAGAGCTTCAAAGCTTCTTCATTACTTTCGCATGACTTTTTCCATAGAGTTTCATGGAGGAAAGTTATGAGCATTCAAGAAGCTTTCTCGTAACCATTTCTTCTTTCTTCCCGTTGAATAACCAATTTCCACTTTCTTTGGTAGTGGGCATTAATTGCCAGGGGAATATGGGAAAAAGTTAACCGTTCGCCTGTGATAATGGCAAAGCGTGCTGGTAATTCCCCTCCATTTTCCCATATGGGAAAATGAGAGATATTTTGCCGTTTGACATCCGGTTGTGTTGGCAATCAACAAGGGAATTTCTTACAACCGGGGAAAATGGAAACTTTGCTAGGAAAGGGAAAAACAAGAGCGGAGAGCCAACTTGGCATTCCCAACAATTGGAGGCGGAATTTTAATTGCCCACGGCAATGGGAAAAAGAGAAAAGTTCTTCCAAATTGGTCAATCAATTTTAATGAATCTTAAATTAATATTTATTAATTAAAAACCCCAAAATTTAATAAAATTAATTTTATTAAATAAAAGGGTAATAAATTAATTAATTAATTTAAACGCGGTTTGCGACATAGCGGGAGAAGTACTTACCCGAAATGGATGAAACGAAGGACAAATCAATCAGAAGAATAAAACAATCACGATGAGGGTGATAAACCACGAGTAAAGACACTTCCGATTTTTTAAAAAAATTTCACGCTAAAATTTTGTGAAGTCAAAATTAACTGATAACAGGTTCACAGTTTAGGATTAACATTATTGTTGATATTTTCATATCATCAAGTGATTTATTAAGGTCATGTTTACTTTTTTCCACCCAGGTCAAACATTATGGATCACACACTCTTAATCATATGCAATGTCACGCATGTTCAAATGACTTGGACATAAAATTAAAGTGCTTATAATTAAAATTTTTATGCACTAAAAGTAAATTATTAATTTTAGTCTCCCTTTTATCCACCCCTTTAGCTGACAGAAAAGAATGAATAGGCTAAGGGTCTTATTTTTATTTCAAGTATTTAAAAATACCTTTTATTTTAATAGTAATAATATTCTTAAGTTGCCCAAGATTTAGAAATGACTGGGCCAACTTAGAATATTAGTAAATATTTTAACTAGAAAAGGGGACATTACAGTCCGCCCTTCCCAAATTTGCTTGCCCTCGAGCAAATGTAAGCTCATATGCCCAAGTATTGTCGTGCCAAAATGATGAGCAATGCTGTAGTGTTTGAAGAGCCTGGATCCCGTACTTGTCAAACGTGATAACTTTTGCCAAAGAGCACGATGTGATATATCCCAAATGCATAATGAGTGCCATCCAAATTCAAGATGATCCCCCAAAATTTGTTAATGCCTGAAAACATCCACAAACTCCCACAAAGCTAAAAGCTGCCATATGCCCACATCATTTTGCTGTTGTCATCCCACTTGGCTTCTTTTATGCAAAGAAGGTTTTGAGATATCAAACCCTTGGGCTCCAATGGTTCCTTTCATGACTTGGCGAGTTGTTCCTCCCAATATTTGATTAAAATCAGACTGTAGATGGGCTGGAAATGAGTTGCAACAACCACCAATCACTTGTATTTTCATCCAACTAGGTACCCATGTGGCTGCCATGAAGATCTCCTTCAGCTGAACCCTTCTTCCAACTTCTTTCAACAAGGATTTTCCATCATTTTGTGTAAGCTTACAGCTGTCCTTAGTTGATAACAACAGTCCTATCCCTGTTATTGTCAAGACCAACAACATGAAAAGGGTACAACAGGTACAAAAATGAATTTTCCTTGCAAAAATTAACAACTTAGGCAATGTAAGGGTTGACAACAGCCATGCAAGGACTGGAAATATCATATTAGCGATCACCAACTGAAAATAACTCTTTCCAATTATTGAAGGCTCTTGTAAACCTATTTGTATGAAAGCAAATGGAGTAACCCGGTGGCTGGTGATGGTGATGACAACAATACAAAAAATCAGTCTCATTGCTGTCCCAAACATGTCAAGCAACTCCTTTACCTTTGCTGCAGTATCAACTTCTTCCCCGTGTGCTATTAAGGCTTGTAGAAACACCCCTTTCATTCCCTCATCTTCAGCCGCAACCTCATATTCTCCCTCATTTGCTTGGGCTTATGATAAACTCAGCTGCTCCATCTCATTCTTGTCTTCTTCATTCTTCATATCGTCTACCCACTTTTCAAGATGAAAATTGGATGCATATACTTTTCTATCAATTGCTGTCCGAATGAAAAGGTCTTCTTTCTCTTGCCAATCTCTTTCACTTGCTCTTGTGAGAGTCTTATCGCCCGTCTCTAGCTGCTGCAATTGGATTTCCCTTTGCATATCCTTTTGGGAACATCCTTGTTCAATCACTTTGCCACTCTCTCGTGTCTCCATGATTACTTGGAGGCAAGTCTCTTCTACTGTTATATCCTTATCAATCATCTTTTTAATTGCTGCTGTCATACTATCATCTTGTTTCACTTCTTTACATTGCTTCTCATACATATGAGCATGTTGGACTGAACCACACTTATGCCTTTTCTTTTCTATCTTCTCCATTCTTGAACCTTCACACAAGTCAAACACATTAAGGGAAACAAGAGATTTCAACAACACTCCTTATCCAATTCATTATGCCTTGTAGACATGTTAATTAGCTCTCTTCTGTTGCTTTCATCTTCCTCATAATTTCTGCTCATATGATGGACTCCCAAAGATCCATTCATACTGCCCCAAGCATGGCTGTAGCCTTGTATTTCCTTCCTCAAAATCAAAATGATAGTGGCTGGAATCCATCTCTGAACGCACTAGTGTCGTTGCAAACAACATATTGTGCCAGCTGGAAATGTAGATAACAGCAGTGTAAATATTTGAGACAACAGACTTCAAAACCTATGAGTTAAAGCTCTTTTTACTCACAATCATACTACCCATGTCATGCTGAGTTATAATGCTTTGGACAGCAAGATAACATCCATCTTGCCTACTTCCAATTGCTGAATTCATGAACTCAACATCTACTTTTATGGAAGGACTTTTCCCAAGAGTATGCTTACCAGTTAGGAGCTGAAAATCTTTATGACATGACTGTTCTAAAAATGAAAGTGTGGGACTTACCTTGTGTCCACCTCTTATACCTCCCCAAGCATTGAAGAGTAGTTGTGTCTCCATGGTGTAAGGAGTGATGAAGCCCTTTTGTAGTGACTCATCCTTCATCATGTTCTTAGAATACACAACAAACTTAATATGACTCTTCATAATTCTTCTTTCTTGCCAAGTGCAAGAGATGCAGAACTCAACAGTGACATTTACCGTGATCCTCAAAAGATCAACTGGATCCCATACGCAAAAACAATCTTGGACTTGAACTGAAGAATCTACAGGTCCACAACTGCAAATTGTGTTCTTGACCTCACCACATTTCTTAGAATACCTCTTAGGTGCATGCTTATCGGCTGAATCAACAACACTATGAGGAAAGAATGTTGCTATCCTATCTAGCTTACCATGGATCTTGACTAGAGGGTAGTCATTTCCAAACACCAAAACATATGCACTCATAACTTGGACATCAAATCTGGACCCACCAACCTTATTCTGAATTTGTTGACCTGAATTTGGAGTTGTTCCATTGCCGCTCTCTTTGAGAACATTTTTGGATGTGAGGTGACATGTCTTTGGACCTTGCATTTGTCCCATGAGCTGCAACCACTAAATTTTCATGTACCGGCTAGTGTTCATAACATATTTTGTATGCTTGTCCAAGCTGAAGTTTGATCTCCTTTTTATCCAGGAACATGCAATGATGACATTATCACCGATACTGATTTTGAAATCAGAAACTCCACCCTTAATGGGTCTTCGAACAACACTAGGATCCCACACTGTTGTGCTCCAACAATTTTGTTTTTGAGCAAAAGGATCTACGTGCTCTTTACTACAAGTTGTCCTCTTCACCTTATCACCCTTTTTAGTATGTTGTCCAAGATGACAAAAATATTGCAGTGACATAGGAGGGATTAACAAATTTGAAATATGATCAACATTATAATACCTTAGGATGCCAACTAGGAGCTCACCCTCCTTTGCTGAATTGAGAGTTGTGGAGATACCTCAAACCGTTCTATCCATATGACTCCCAATATTTTCTGCAAACACGTCCCTCCACAATGCTGTTTTGAAAATCAATCAACGACTCATCCTTCGAAAGTTCGAAGGATGGTGTATATTCCTCCATCTTAAGCTCTTTGCATTCACCCAGTAAAACCCATGTTGTTTCGATCTTACCAGTATTTTGCTGCCACATGCAATCATTAGAATTCAATGAGGCATCATCTATTGTCAAAGAATTTTTACCTTCAAGTCGTATGTTGGGCTCCTCTTGTTCTTGTTTTCTGATTGCTTCCGCTTTCCTCATCAGAAGAGAAGAATTATTTTCTATTAGTGCTGGAACATTTTTTCCACTTTCCTTTTGTATGGTAGATTCTTCTATGGCCTGTTCCTTCTCAATCTCCAACATCTGTGATTACTCTCTTTTTCCTCATCCTCCAACATCAAAATGCCTTCCTTAGCACTTTCTTGAAGTTTTGATTCTTTTTCTTCTTCTTACAACCTTCTTTTTAACTGCGCTAATTGTATCACCACTATTGGAACGAGATCTAACTTTTCTTCCCTTTGTAAGAACTTCGTTCGAAAAAACATTAGTCAATTAGTTGTTTTCCTTATGATTCACAGGCCAGGAAGATCACAACTCTGATACCACTGTAATGCCCCCCTTTTAGGCAAAAATTGGGAAATTGGGGGAAATCCTTCCCCCCTTTCTTTTTATTTTATGACAACAATCTGAAAATTCTACAAGCGCTAACAACAACTAATTTTTTAAATTTTCAAACACATTCAAATAGCTGGAAATTGATGTAGAAACCCTTCAAAAATATTTTATTAAATTACTGGAACCAATGCAGGGCAAAGGAAGACCAAAACATATATTTTTGGATTTTTTCTAGATGGTTGGATTTGACTTATGACAACAAAAGCACAACTTACAAAAATGGTTGGAAATGAAGATTCCGAAGCCCAAATACAACATTGAAAAGAGCAAACAACCTTCTATGAACCAAAGAACCCAAACACGGATGAAGAATGAGTTGTTGTACCTTCAAAATCTGCAAACTCTTCCCAAGTAGGGATCACCGAGAGAGCTCTAAAAATCTTTGAATAGCCCAACACTCTCAAAAAATCACAACTGACAATTTGTTGAAGCCCAACAGAAACCCCTGGATGGAGAATCCTCAAGGGATTGAAGGGTGTTCGTTCTTCAATCTGAAAACAAGGAGGGTTTTCGTCCTCACTTGCAGCCACACTAGAGGGTTTTTATCCTCAAGTGAAAAGGTTGAGTAGCACCAAAAACCTCATGTAAATTTTGATATGAGATAGATGATCCCCAAAAGAGCCAAATGACCTCTTATAGGAAAATGATGCACAAAACCCTAAAAGACTCCCCCAAATGGGTCACCCCACTTTGGGATTAATTCAAAACAAATTAAATGCCTTTTCCCTCCTTTCTAATTCCACTTTGGGTCACTCCACTTTAGCATTTAAAATAATTTAATATTTTAATGGTTTTCGTTTTCGTGATTTACTTTATTCCATAAAGTCCCTCTTTTAAAAAAAAATATAATTAAAGTGCTTATAATTAAAATTACTATGCACTAAAATTAAATTATTAATTTTAGTCTCCCTTTTATTCACCCCATTAGCCAACAAAAAACAACGAATAGGCTAAGGTTCTTCTTTTTATTCAAGTATTTAAAAATACCTTTTATTTTAATACTAATAATATTATTAAGGTTGAGCTTAGTGATGATGCCAAGTCCTCAGTGACTGGGATGGGGTCTATCTCATCCTGCATGGTAGCAGGAGAAATTCTGGAGCTGTATTAGGTACTTTATGTTGATAATATGACTGAGAATCTCCTTCCAATTTCTTGTCTAACGACTGTGAAGTGTAGGGCCGAATTCGATGATCCACAAGAAATCATCAAGAAACATAACATTGAGCTTGGTTGATTTTTGGCTAAAGGAGTTTGAGAGGGTGGCCTTTATAGACTGCTGGTAGATCCGATGAAGTAGAGAGCTTTGTTGACCAACAATGACAATCTTTGCGAGCTTTGGCACAAAAGATTTGGGCACCTGAACTATGAATCGTTGCTTCTTGTGAAGGACATGGTGGTTGGATCTCCCAACTTCAAGGTGGAGAAGAGAGGGATGCACAAGGGATGTGCACTTGGCAAGCATGCCAATGCCTCTTTTCTGAGTGGTGAGCACAGGTCAAGGGGGATTTTAGATATGATTCATTTAGACATTTGTGGACCTAATGCTATCATCCTTGTTGACATGTAGTTTGTGCTATGTTACTTTTATTGACGATTCTTCTAGAAAGTCCTAGATTTATTTTATGAAGACCAAGGATGAGGTCTCTAACAAGTTTAAGGAGTTCAAAGCCGCTATTGAGAGCCAACCAGACACGAAAATCAAGATATTGAGATTAGACAATGGTGGGGGGTATGCCTCCAATGATTTTGATTCCTTTTGCAGAGAATTAGGGATCAAGAGGGAGTTTATAGTATCGTACAACCCACAACAAAATGGGGTTACAAAGAGAAAGAACAGGTCCATAGTAGAGACTGCCAAGTCTATGGTTCATGACTTAAATCTGTGTATGTTTCTTTGGGTAGAAGTTGTTAGTGCTGCAGTTTGCATACTGAACGTGTGTTCTCACAAGGTGTTGAAGTACAAGATTCCAAATGAAGATTTTATAGGGGATAAACCAAATGTTTCTCATTCAGAGTATTTGGGAGTCTACTTTTCATTCATGTTCCAAGGAGAAGAGACTAGTTTGATGGGTATTCTAGTTGGCTACATTGAGACCTCTAAGGCTTACAAGATCTACGTTCCATCTTAGAGGAATATAGTTATGGGTTGATATGTGAAGGTGGATGAGGATGCATAGTTTTCCAGGTCCTAGTAACATCCAACAATAGTTGAGGACATTGTTGCGTGGGGACACACACCCCTATCCGCAAGCCATCCCGGACATCCCGAGTGCTTGGGGACGGCGATGAAACATCCCCCCATGAACCCCCCAAAAGAAAAAATTAAGGGCACGTGCCGAGAATGTTCCCTAAGTTTAGGTGACACACCCGAGATGTCCCGGGTGCTTTGAGACTTTGGGGACTCCAATGGCATTCCTGAGATGGCTAGGGGAGGTCTTGAAGGCCCTAGAGTCCTAAAAAAATGAAAAAATATATTAAAAACATAAAATATTGTGACTCTGAAAAGAGGAAAATGAAAACTAGTACTCTATGTAGTGATAGTAAATGTAAATCCTTTTCCGATGCAAAGTTACCTTCCCAAGAAATGGACTCTGTGGTTTTATATAGGTTCCCAAAGAAGATATTCTAATGAGAGGTTGTTGCTATTTTACATTTTTAAGCCTTTCTTGTACATAACAATAGCATCTATAAATACACGTATATTTTTACATATATCTTTAGTTTCATAATTTTGTTGTGCAAGTCTTTCTGCCTCTTTTTGTATGATAATGGAGGCTTTACCGATATATTAGGATGTTCTAGAGGCCAACTTTGTATTTAAGTTTTTAGCTTTTTTCGGTTACCTTAGTTGGTTTTTATCTCTGGATGGCTATTCATGAAGTTGACATGGCCTCAACTTTTTCAAAAACCTATTTTTTAAATTCAAGAATAGAATCATATAAGTGACATGATAAAGTGATGTTGCATGCCCTTTGGTAACATTGCTGGGTATGGTGTTGAAATTATAATCTTTTATGTTTTTTCAAGGTTAGGGAATCCATTGTATATTTTTAATAATTATATGTTATTTTAATAGCCATCCCCTTGCCATCCCCAAAATTCGGGAATTTTTTTGCCATCCTAGAAACCCTGTCCCAACGTTCCCCCATACCAGAGGCTTAGGTAACTTTGGTTGAGGTGGAGACAACACTTGTTGACTAAGTGTTGAACCATAGGTTTCAAGGAGTACAAGTTCATATCAGGTAGGCTCCAATATAGGTTCAAAGACAACTTTACTCCTCAAGACAACCAAGAAGCCTAAATGGCTTCAACAAACATTGTAGGGGGCACAAGAGCAAGTTGGTGCTCCGAAGATGTCTTTTCGAGTAAGTCACCCTCCTAAGAAGTTTTCCAGTGATGTACAAATGTCTTCCATCATTGATGCTAAGCCTTCCAGTTATGAGGAGGTAGCAAGTCACCGGGTATGGTAGGATGCCATGGTGGAGTACAACTCCATGAAGAAGATGTTTCAGGGGAGACTAGGATTGGTGTGGAGCACATTACTTGCTAAGAGGGGATGTTAGATTAATGTACTTGAGAATGCGTCCTCAAGTAGGGCGTAGGTTTGAAACTTGGGCACACTTATGTAGAGCGTATAATCACATAGAACAACAATCCTAATCTTGGTTGTCTAGATTTAGTAGTTGCTTTTATGTAGTTTGTTTTTCAGTTTTAGAAAAACAATTCTTTATTTAGCAGTTTGCTTTTGTAAAGCTTGACTTTGTCTATTTAAGGGTGCAAATCCCTTGGATAAATTAGGTCAAGGGTTGATTTAATTTTGGGATGGATCCAGTTTTAGGATCCAAGCTATTTTTAGGGTCTCTTCTTCAGCTATAAAAGAGTGTCTTAGGTGGGTGTTTTACTCATTCAATTTTTCATTCAGTGTGATTGTTATTCTAGAGCGTGTTCCAGAGAATTGTAGGTTTTGTTTTCTGATTAATAAAAGAGTAATGTGATGTGGAGCAAATATGAGTATTTTTCAATTAACTTTTCTCTGTTGTGTGCTATTATAGATTCTAGAATTCAAAGTTCAACTATTTTGATGGATTTCAGTTTTGGGCTATTTAGTTTAGGGTTCTTAAAGATCAGAGTCTGCTTACCATGGTAGAGGAATTTTCAACACATGCGACCCTCATATTACTTTTCGTGCTCTTTCAAACGGTCACATGACATATGACACATGACCTTCTTGACAACACGATTGATGGAGGCGATCTAAATTGCACTTCAAGAACAAAGAAAAAATGTGATAGCTACTTTGCTGAAATCTTGGAACAAGTCATTCCACCAACACAATCCCCCACATTAGGTAAATTATTTGGAGTATGGGTATCCCCTGAAATTCAAGTTAATTTGGATGTCCTTGTATTTTGAGGGAAGGTTAACATTGATGCAGTAGATAATCGGCTTGACCAATTTTTGGATTTAAACCTATGATTGATTTTAACACTAAAACCAATCTCCTTCGTGGCTGGGGCCTATAAATATGTGAGGTTCAACAAACTTTTCTTAGCACATGATGACGTAGATACTAAATCTCTTCAGACTCAACTTTGCCCCTTTACCTTGTGCGACAAAGCCCTTGACCATTAATTTTTGATGCACATTATTCGTAAGTAATAAAAGATGAAGTCACATGAGGAAGATCAACTCTTCATCTTCGATAATGGTTCCTTTTCCTTCTCTATCACTAAGTACATATGTATGCACATAGATTGAGTTAGAGTAGATAGACATTCATCTCCGTTGAGAGAATTTCATGTACATCTATTGGATCAGTGAATGAATGTTATATTTGTTTTTGATTTCTTGTTTATGGTTGTTTGCGTGTATAACACATCCAAGTTAAAGAAATTTGGAGTTTTGTCCTCCGGACATCTCTAGGAATTTGGATGTGGGTGTTGTATATATGAGTTTACATATTATCCGACTTGTGGAGCACGTGATCCGTAAGCCAAGTGGATATTCCACTCTAGGTTTCACCAACACGGACCCGATAAATCCTTTTGAATCCTATCTTATAAAGTGACTGTAAAATAGCTTTAGTTGCATGCAAAACAAAGCTATGAAGCGCTGGAAATGAATTTGCGCAATATTAAACATACACATGAGAAGTAAAAAAGGTTGCAAATACACATGAAGACAATATTTATCTTGGAGAAACCCAAGAAGGGAAAAAATCTAGTGGGTGGGCAACTACACTCCCCTTTCACTATGTAATCCACCAAAATGTACAAGGTACTGCCATTAAAGGCCTTTATGGAACAAAGCTTCTCTCTCTCTCTCTCTTTGTCCAATCTTGCACAAGATTGCTTAGCACCTTTCAAACACTTCTGTAACAACACTCAAGAACAATCGCTTAGAACTAGGAAAGTCACAATGAGCAATGGACAAAGATTCCAACTTGCTAAAACTTGCAATGGCAATCCAATTCCATAACTCAATTATTCTTGCTTGATTCTTGACATCCATCAGACCTGTACTTATTCCCTTTGCCTCAAAAACCCGCCAAGAAGTCCAAAAATGGATTGTGGAAGTTCAAACGTTTGCAACCGTTTCATTCCACATGTTTTTCGGACGTGTGGTGAAACTGCCAATATCTGCATGTGGCGGTTGCGAAATCGTTGTTGACACTTGTGTAACTGTTGGAGTGGTTACACAAATGCCATTAACACTTATACAACTAGTGGAATCGCCGCCGGTGGTTCTGCAACCACCATTGACACTTACGCAACCACCATTGACACGTAATCACCACCTTGTTTCTATGTGTGGTTCTGCAATTAGGAAAAGTCCTCTAACTTCTAGAGTCCATAACGTTTGCATATGAACTCCAAATTGGGTGCCATGCTTTTGAAAGTGTGTAATTTTTAAAGAGGAACTCAATTACGTAATCAATACATACATATGATGAAGTCCATACATGGTAAAAGCTTTGGAAGTTATCAGATTTGAGGCGTATTTACAAGAACTACCTTCTACAAGTGCTACAAGTGAGAATTACATGAATTGGGCATATTTTATATCCAAATTTGGATCATACCTCCCCATTGTGAAGCTTTTAAGTCCCTCAAAGCTTCATAAATTGATTGAGGGAAGAGGAATTCAAATATTTAATCAATACATACATATGATGAAGTTTATACATGGTAAAAGCCTTGGAAGCTATCTGATCTGAGGTGTATTTACAAGAACTGCCTTCTACAAGTGCTACAAGTGAGAATTACATGAATTGGGCATATTTCATATCCAAATTTGGATCATACCTCCCCAATTTGAGGCTTTTAAGTCCCTAAAAGTTTCAGGAACTAATTTAGGAAATTTTTTCCCCATATCTTTGCCATCTCTTGGAGGTGCATCTTGTGAACTACAACGTTGACCTTTTTTGTTTCTTCTTGTTTGGACGATTTCCTTTCATCAAAAAAGGTTGATCACTCCAACCAGATAGAAGACCCCTAGGTAGTAACTTTTGCCCTTTGTTAGTATCCATGCGATGCAATGTTTTGCACCATTTTGTCCCCCTAGCTTTCAAAAGGAGAAAAGACATCTTTCCACTAGTATTCAGCTTGTCACCTTGAGCTAAACTTACCAAGGAGATTTCCCTAGGTAGTAGCTTATGCCCTTTGTTAGTATTCATGCGATGCAATGGTTTGCACCATTTTGTCTCCCTAGCTTTCAAAAGGAGGAAAATCATATTTCCACTGGCATTCAGCTTGTCACCTTGAGCTGAACTTACCAAGGAGATTTGAGATTTCCTTTCATAGGAATGAATAATGCAGCTCTTCCCATCATTGATGTACCGATACCAATTCGCCCTCCGCATGAAGATTGCATCACACTCATACATGTATGGGCTGCCAAAGACTATGCCACAAACATCCATAGGTACTACATGCACAACAACATTGTCAATGAAATGTTCATTTATACCAAACTTGACATTACATTGCTTGGAAACCTTCATCTCTGCTACTTGCTTCACCCAACCTAATGTATAAGGATGAGGATGATTGCACACTTCCAACTCAAGTCTATCTAACATCTCTCTACTAATTAAATTTGCTTGAGAGCATGAATCAAAAAGAGCATCTACCTTTGTCTTCTTAATTTGAACTTTGACATGGAAAAGCTTAAAAAGATCACTTTTTTGTTGAGCATCTTTGTCATTGGAACTGACCAAACATACCTTCCCTTAAAGGGAAGTGAGACACTTTCTCTCTTCCCCATCTTGGCTGCACCCATCCTCTTTTTCCGGAATTGAGGACATAGCTTTCTTCCTCCTCTTGTTCCTAAAAGGATGCAATTCCGGATGCAACTTCCAACAAATCTCTTCTATATGACCATTCAGATCACAATGCCTACAATGCTCTAGACATTCCTTGTTAGAACAACATTCAACTCACCTTTCTTATCATCATTTGAAGAGGGTGACGAGCTCTTGTCTTCTTCCATCTCAAGGTAATGAGCTTGAGACTAAGCCTCATCAAGATCCTTGGGCTTAGCTAGCAACACTGGCCTCCTCAAGTGACTATGCAATCCCCCAACATATTTCATCAAGATGTCACGATCAAAGGTGTCTTGACCCATTTGTACCACCATCTTACGAAACACGCTAGTATACTCCTGCACCTTTTGTCCTTGTTGTTGGCTAAGATACTGCCAAACAATAGATCTTTCCTCTTCATAGCAAATAGGACATAATTGCTTCTTAATCAAAACTTAAAATTTCTCCCACTTACTAAGAGGTGGTAGCTTCTTCATAACCAAAGAATGAACATAAGTCTCAAACCAAGTTAATGTATGTTTAGATAACTTCAACCTTGCAAGTGAGATTTGCTGACATTCATTAATTTGATGTAAACCAAAGTATACCTCTGGCTGAGCTAGCCAATGGTCTAGCCTCTCCGCATTCACCTCTGTGTCATACAGCTGAATTTCAATCTTTGCCTCAGCCTTGAATGTAGGTGGAGCTTGGTTGGCACTGGGTGTTTCTTCAATCCTCTCACGTTTGGGAGCATCTTCCTCACTTTCAGTGCCTTCGTCGAAACAACAAGCTTCTCTATGAGAGTTGCCATGAACATATCTAGTTTCTTCATTAAAAGAGAAATACTTACAACATCCTCCTCCAACTTGCAGAATCGTTCTTCAGTTGTATGGGTCTCATCAACCAAATGAGCGATGCTTCTCACTTCTTTCTTCCTTTTCTTGTTGTATGTATCTACTTGCAAGGAACCAAGTCACCTTTCCCACAAGCACTTGCTCCTTGGGTAATGGGCATAAACTGCAAACACAGGTCACACAAAACCACTCATTGCAATGGAACACAAACTAAGACAACTTGCGGAAAGTGTTAGAAAACTTTGTACGGCAAAAAGGAAAACCTGGTCTAATATCAATCTGATCCATATGCCAGGGGGATATTCCACACTAGGCTTCACCAACACGGACCCTATAAATCCTTATGAATTCTAGCTTATAAAGTGATTGTAAAATAGCTTCATTTGCATGCAAAACAAAGCTATGAAGAGCTGGAAATGAATGTGCACAATATTAAACATACACATGAGAAGTAAGAAATATTACAAATACATATGGACATAAGATTTATCCTGGAGAAACCTTAGAAATGAAAAACTCTAGTGGGTGAGGCAACTACACTCCCCTTTCACTATGTAATTCACCAAAATGTAGAAGTTACTACCATTAAAGGCCTTTATGGAATAGAGCTTCACTCTCTCCCTCTCACCATGCTTACACAAGATTGCTTAGCACCTTTGATACACTTCTCTAACAACACTCAATAATAGTCGCTCACTGCTAGGAAAGTCACAATGAGCAATGGACAAAGATGTTAACTTGCAATGGAAATCCAATTCCATAACTCCTCTGCTATTCTTGATTGCTGACATTTTTTAGACTTGTACTTATTCCCTTTGCCTCAAAGACCCGCCAAGAAGTCTAAAAATGGATTGTGGAAGTTGAAACTTTTGCAACCGTTTCATTCCACGTGTTTTTTGGACGCATGGCGAAACCACTGGTAATTGTAGGTGGTGGTTGTGAAACCACCATTGACACTTACGCAACCGCAACTGACACTTACGCAACCACAAGTGACACGCTACCGTCAATGACACTTTCGTAATTGCCACTCTCCTTCTATGGGCCAGGAAAAGTCCTCTAACTTCTAGAGGCCATAACTTTTGCATACGAACTTGAAATCGGGTGCTATTTTTTTGCACAGTAAACGTATGACTGTAGTTGTCGTCTCTTTGATTCTGTGCATGTCCATAGCCATTTTTTGAGCTGTTGGTATCTTACAGAGATCAATAATTGTTGGGCAGGTTGTACCCCAAAAATGGTGGATATCTACTTGTACGATTGCAGGCCTAACATGCTTTATTCATGTGCTGTAGTTGTCACTATCATGCCTAGAGTAAAATGCTCGATGCTAGTCAATATTCTTGTTGCTTATATGACTATACTGCAAATACAAAAATATATTGATAATGCCTCAAATCACTAGTATTTGTCAAACCAGGCACAAAGGTTTTTCAGCTCCAATTTTCTGTCAACGATTATTATTTACTTGGGTGGATTCTCTTTTGGATTTTGGTATGCGTGGTGAGGTACTTGATTTCCTTCAGTAGAAACCTTCGACTGTAGCAAATAGCTATTCATCCAGTTGCAGAGCATTGCAATATTTTTGTAGTGGCATTTATACTCGTTCTTCCTATAACTGTTTTTCCTGTTCCATTTCAGTAAAATATTAAGGAGATCAGTATCATCTAATCTGATCATTATTTATTTTGTATGAATATTCAAAACAAGAAAACTCCACAGATGTTTTGTTCACGCATCTCAATATACAGCAGACTTGTTTTGCTTGATGTTGCTGCTCGTTTAAATGTTAAAAGATGAGCATGCCCTTGAATTCTAATATTAATTGCAGAAGAACTGGCAATAAATATTTATATGTATAAATTTCAATAAATATTTATATGTATAAATTTCAATAAATATTTATATGTATATATATGTATAAATTTCAAATTTTAAATTTTTTATAATATATTGTATGGACGCTTCCGTAATGTTTCGTACCCAAGGTTTGTTTGAAAATCAGCGTTTCTGTGTTTCGGACCCATACCTGTGCCCGTTTCCTGGCAACATAGGTTTTTGGACGTTTTAGAGCACAATCTTCTCCTGTACTAGGACATGAATACAAGTCACCCTCTTGGATGGACTGATCCTCGACAACATCTACGTCAATACCTTTGATTCTTTCAAAAAAAAAAAAACACATGTAGATCAATTAATTTGCACTTTCTTTGCCGATCTTTTCTCTTTCACTTTCCAATTAAGCTTTTCCAGATTACTTTATGTGACGGTTCAAATTGATCAGTTGAAAAAGCTTTTGAGCATACAAAATTCTGTTTGTTGCCTGACAGCCTTGCAACAATATGGAGCAACCAATATTTTTATCAGTCTGATTTTGCATACTATGTTTCGCATTCTCAAATCCATTTGTTTGTTCTTGAACTTGCTTGAAGAAAGCACACAATATGTAGTTAGTCAGAAAATTCTCAAATCCATTTGTTC
Source organism: Taxus chinensis (assembly GCA_019776745.2). NCBI lineage: Eukaryota > Viridiplantae > Streptophyta > Pinopsida > Cupressales > Taxaceae > Taxus > Taxus chinensis. Next base: position 133,207,860 of record CM034150.1, read on the forward strand.
GTTCTTGAACTTGCTCGAAGAAAGCACACTTTGCGTAGTTATTCAAAAAATTCTTCTTTGTGGCAGAGTTTGCAGCAACTGGTTTTGACAAGGCCTGTGCTTCCTGGCCTGCAGCGGCACCTGCAATGCCTGAACAGTGTCGCTTTTCATCATTGAAAACACAGGGCCTGCCTGCTTTGTCACAAATAACATTCCTCTCCTATCAGCTATCTTTGATCTTGACTCTATCATCCACACAGACCTGGAAATTGAACAAACCAAATCGATTTATTGTTGACAATATCAAGTTATCAACAATCAACCTTATAAGGTACTTGCAGGCTGCTAAGCTGGAAAATCCTTACAGATTTTCCTTGCAAGTGAGCTCATTTAAATGTGTTCTTTGTGATATTTGTCTGGTACCTCTCTGTGTACTCCACAAGATGTAACTTGAGAACAATAAAAAATATTGTGGGTTCTGCCTATTAAGATTAACTTTAGAGGCAATCAGAATCTAATATCTCCTTCAGTTATGTTACCTGCATTTTCAAATGGCAGTGCATGAAATACATGCATTATGTAGCTTCTAATCTTTTACATTAACTGAAAGTTTAAAACTTTTCCTGTTCACTCTCTGTAGAAATCAAAATTGCTTGCTGACACTAGCACAAATTCAAATAAAATTCTGAATTCCTTAATTAAATATTTCTTATGTCCTCTAACTTATGGGATTTCTTCTCAATTGTATAGATGGTTTTATCACACAACTTATTTTGTAATTGGTCAAATCATTTTTTTCTATTTATTAAAAATTATATTCTTATAGCCATAGGCTGGTGCTTTCTCAAGTCCCAACAACTCCTTACTCAGTCATTTGTAGTCAGTGATGAAATGCTTTTTTCTTTCTGGATATGTATGGGAGAGGAATCGAGATATCTCGAAAAGAAAGTTAACTAATCAGTTTGTACTCATCTTTCACATGTCAGGTCTGGTTGAAGTCTATATGTAATGCCTTTCTCTTTGACTGTCCTAGCTCCTATTTGTTAGTTGACCATTGGATAGAGAAATCTCTCTCTCACTCTCTGACTCTCTCTTACTCACACACACTGACACACACACACATTTGCTGAAATGTTTTGTTTTCTCCTGATATGTATGGGAGAGAAATCTAGATATGCTATAAAAGAAGAATTATCGCTAATTTTTTTTGTCTTCATCTTTCACATGTCAGGTTTTGTTAAAGTCTATATTGAATGCCTTTCTATTTGACCGTCCTAGCTCATATATGTTAGCTTACCATTGGAAAGAGAAAATCTGTTCATTCAGTTACTTTTTTCCGCTGGCGGTGCTGCTTTAGGCAACCACTTGTTTCTATCTTTGTTGTACTTTCTAGTTCCTTTCTCTTTTTTTTTTCTGTCAGGCATGAGCTTTAATAGTAATTCATTTCGTCTCTCTCTCTCTCTCTGTCTCTTTTTGCCCACAAGAATTGTAACTTGTTCTCTGTATGCATAGATTTCTTTTAACATCGAGACTTTACTAGCTAGATTACTTTAAAAGTAAAATGTCATGGAGTAATTTGTTGACATGAATATCCAGGCAATGGCAGGTTTTTATTATTACTTGCTAAAAGATTCCTTGGAACAAAAAATTTCTTGGGATTGGACATACGAGATAAGGTTCTTTTATCTCACTCCAAGCTCCAGTTTTCATTTGTTGTTGTTAGCAATTCTATTGACTGTAAGTAACGTGCTTTCTTGTATATTGGTAAAACATAGTAGTAGGCCTGAAGCATTAGATTTTTTTTCTAACAGTCAGTTCACCTGGTTTTAGGTGATATTTGATACATTCGTCTTAAATTTTCTGTTGATGCAAAACTTTTACATTGATTTTTGGTCGACAGTTGGTACAACGTTCACAGTTTTGGGCAAAGGAATTGGCAATCACAAACGTGTATTGTTTTCTTCTTTGTAGATTAATAAAATTTCATCTCTTCAGCATTTAATTCTTGTTAATGCTACAATTTGAAGGTTGATAAGTTGAGTGCTTCACATCAATGTCTGTTAAAAGTTTTATTGCTTTATTTGCTCTGCACCATTAGATCAGTGTGTTAATGTTATGCTTGTTCTTGCATTCAGACATTTCATGGTTGCCAATGCTACATTCTCTTTTGGAACCTTAGTTTCTACATATCCAGGTCCGTTGACATGTGTTTCGATTCTGGTAAGCAATCACTAGTTTCATCGGTTTGTGCTTATATGATATTTTCTCAGCAAATGTGTTATGTTTACTTCTGAAGTGTTTTTTCAGAATGCTTCAAAGCTATAGTATGAATCTTTAAATGTCAACTGGGAAGTCTGTTACACTATTTTTTTTGTAAGAACTACATATTTTGTCATTTCACGCTTCATATCATGAAATAATTTCACATTGGAGACATAAGATTTCTGGTTAAAACCATGTGAAAAAAGAATTTTGAATGATCGAAATTCTTCTTTCACATGGTTTTACCGCAAAATCTTATGTCTCGTTATTATTGACTGTGGAAGTGTTATATCTCTCAATGTCACTTGTGATAAATGTCTTCCCACAGCTGCCTCAACTTTTGCCTTGCAACTAGGGTGTGTAAGTTTATTGTTTTTTTTGTTGGAGTACGGATTATCCCAAGTTTTCAAATGCGGAATATTTTGGCAGTGTCCTGATCCACATTTCAAGAACAAACATCACAAACGGAGGATTCTTCAGGAACCACTGGTGGATGCAATTATAAATAACTTGGCTTCTGGAGGTCAGGTGAGTTACATATATTGCTGAACTGACATAATTATTGTTTCTTCACATTTTCACTGCTTGTATTGAAAATGCTCTACGTAATGAGAAATGCTATGCCCTCCTCTGAAAGTGTAGGTTTCCAAATTAGAAATACCATACTTTAAATTGCAAAATTATATGTCTTTGCTTGTTTGTCAGGATCTCTAACTCTGGTAGAGAAAGTTAAGTGTATAAGATGAATTGTGAAACAATTTACAGTTTGAGGCATTATTAAGTGCCTTTTATTATAAAGAACTACTTATGAACAATGTAATGTATGCATAAATAGTTGGATAACAATCCATCTGTATGCAATTTCTATGCTTTTCGTATGCATTGGGTTTAATTTATTGTATTGACTTATATTTTGTTACAATATTTATCACAGTTCCTCTCCACTCACACAATAGATCACATCTTCTGGCCCCATCTGAATGATATGAATATCAAAATTCCAAGTACCATTCCGCAGAAATATCATCTGCATGTCCAGAATCATACAACATACTAAATTAGATCTAATTTTGTAGGAACCAATTCTTCATAAGATATCTCCATTGAGTCCCAAAACTTACATCCCAAGATGTGTGCAGGTCCATCAAATTCCTGCAATATTTGGCCAGACTATTTTTAGAATTGATTAGTCATTGCCTACGACTGGTAAAATGCAGGTGTAACACCCTGCAAAATCAACAACAAAACTCAGAGACTTAGAAAATGATGTGGTGCCTGTCCTTGTGGACTCTCAAACCAATATCATATCCCAGAGTGTGGATTGACTTCAGACCCCCACTTCGAGACTCTCCAACAATTTTAACTTTCCAGTACATCATTTTTGTGGCCCTTATTCAACAAGACATAATACACTATGATCCTAACAATACAAAAAGGAACAAATAAAGTAAGTCATGAAACATAAAATTTCAAGTTACAAGTTATAATGACTTCAAACAAACAAAACGCAACCTTATAGCCTGTAAGCACCGTAGACACTAAAACATTATTTTATAACCAATAATAACATCTATAAATTTATAATATATCAAAAAGGTTAAGAAACTATATTAATAAATGAAGATTATAGTAGAAAATCCTTATGCAAGAGCCATGCAGTTGCAATTTTGGCTGTTAGATCCTTACAGTTAACATTCTCTGGGCCTACAATAATAATTTTTTTGATGACATTTAAATTGTCAAGGGTAGTTTGCCTAGCCCACACTTTATCCATTTTAAAATCCTTGAGGGAGAGAATATCTTTGGCCTCTGATTTCTCTCTGTTCATACTTGCCACCCTGTTTTCAAGGGCTTGTAGCGTAATTGCTTTGACTTGCCCAATCAAACAATTGTTTTATCCTGGGCATCCTTGATTTCACAAAGGTCCTTAGTGAGATATTTCATAAAGTGAACTTTCTCCTCCAAAGTTTTCAGCTACTCAACCATAACTCTAGCAGGCAGTGCATCTTCCTCTATGGTTATTTCTGTCTGACTGCCTTCCAATATTAAAGGATGATTTCTCTTAGAATATTTAGAGAAAACCTAAACCAACTGAAGGGAGGGCAGAGAGGGGAGTGAAAGGAGAAGGCTTACCTCCATTAACTAAGCCAGAAAATTGTGCCTGGTCAGGACATAAGAGTCTGCAACTTGTCAGGAATACCTTGCTCACTGTTTCCTTGATCATCGCATGAATATCTTTGCTCCAATTTCCGAGAGTGTTCCTCATCCCATCCGAAGTTTTCACAGCATGAGCATGATTGCCTTAGATTTTATCTCCCAGAAACTTGTGTTTCCCAATGGAAATGAACTTGGCAGGCTTGTTGATGATGGCAGCCTTTTTGAAAACACTATTCCTCCTGTGGGTAATGCCATCGTTGGCCAAATGCTCACATTCCATTCCATCCAGTTCAACACTATCAACTTCAGCAAGTACTTTTTCCCTCTTCTCTAGGTTTATTAGGTGTTCTGAATCGCCCTGGTCATACTTAAGTTTCTCCCGTTTGGCCATCTTTTTGTTTGCTTAGAAATGAGTTTGTTCAGCAATAAGGGCATCCTTTTCCATAGGACCATTGCAAAATGTCTCAAGAAATAAATAGATGTTTACAAGGGAGAGGTGCCACAAAATACATGCAGTAAGAATTAAAGAGTTTGATATTGCAGAAGGGGTGATGAATTAGAAGAGAATCTAAGAGAGGAGGAGAAAAACTACATCAATTAAGGGACAATGTTTAGTAAGCCACTATCCTTTCTACGTGTAAAAACAAGTGGGATTGTAGGTTGTTGTATAAGTATTGTCGTATTTTAGTAGCCAATGTTGTTACATGATTAGTTATTGTATCACCGCCTTTAGTTAGTTTTTTTTTTATAAAAAACCACCACATTTATATTAATATAAGTATAAAGTACAAATTACAATGCCAAGCAATTATGCTCGTACTCGAGGAAATATCCTTAGATTGCCAATAACAAATAAGAGAAGAGAAATAACATATCTGCAATTTATCCATCATGCAATTTCAAAGAAAAGATTTGTTTAATCTGTTGGCGTTTCTTCGGAGACCAGGTCAAAGGTACAGGGCCAAAATTGATCAGATTAGAATGATTTAACACCCAATTTTCCAAAGCGTCTACCATCTTGTTCCGACCCCGAGGCACATGACGATATGTGATTGTTTGAAACTGTCCGACTATGACCTTAATATTATCTTGAATTTTGGCAATAAGCCAATTATTGGAAGGATGTTGCTCTGGAGCTTGTAGAAGATTAACAATGACATTAGAATCAGATTCCACTATAATACTAGGACACCCCAATTTAGCTGCTTCTAGAAGAGCGTGTTGGATAGCCATGATTTCAGCCACATTATTGGTGCAATATCTTAATTGACGAGCAAAGAAAAAAAGGGGAGTTCCTAAAGAGTCATGGGCTATCCCTCCCATACTAGCTGGACCTGGGTTGCCTCGAGCTGCTCCATTAGTGTTTAGTTTTGCAAATCCAAATGGGGGAGGTTGCCATGTTCTGAGGCCAAAAGGCATCCTCTGTTTAGTAGACTGCTTTGTTTGGAGTTGCCTATTACTGAGATTGAGTTTTTGTAACAAAACTTTCCACTTTGCAGGTGGTGGGGAGGGAATTTTCAGATTGTGCACTATAGTTTCTCCAATGTTGCTTCTAGTCAGTTCCATAACATACCAGCTGTCTCTACTTTCTGATTTGAAGATGCGTTTGTTTCTTTCCTTCCAAACATTTCTTAAGAATGAATACTTGAAAACAATATTTGACACAAGTTTTGCACAGAAACAAGACGGTGCTTGTGTATTTTATTAATATCAAAATCAAGCTTTACAAACAAATGAGAGAGCTGCAATATTTATAGATATTGGACAACTTCTATCTCATCCAAAATATATGGAAGCAAATCACCTAATCTGAACAAATATGCAGAAATAGCATATTGCCACTAACTGCCCCTATTGCCCCTCATGGAAATCATTTGGGAACAAAATATGCAAGATAGAACATGATCCCACAAACATAGGGATGAGAACACTATCACTTAAATAACAACTAAGGACAACTAATACCTATTGACATAAGTTTAAAGTATTTTAAGTAAATACTTTAGCTTATTACATTTATTCAAATATTAACTAATGATGAATAAAGCTAAGTTTTATTCCTAACATTCCCCCCTTAATTCAACATGGTCTCAAGTGAACAGGGGAGAAATTCTCTAAAACACTCAAATTTACCTCGAACAAGTGACTTTGTGAAGACATCTACACGTTGCATATTTGTTGGGCAATATTGGAGTTGGATGTTGTTGTTCTGAACATGTTCGTGAATGAAATATACCTGCACTTCAATTTGTTTGGTGTGCTCATGAAAAACTGGATTCCGAACAAGTTTTACTACTCCTTCGTTATCAACATGTAGGATAGTTGGATCTTTCTATGGTATTCGCAATCCTTCATGTATATGTTGGAGCCATATCACTTCACAGACAACTCCACCTTCTGCACGATATTCTGATTCTGTGGAGGATCTTGAAACACAAGTCTGCTTCTTACTCCCCCATGATATCGGTCCACATCCCAAAAAGAATAAAAATCCTGAAGTGGATTTCCTATCATCTATGTTTCCTGCATGATTTGAATCTGAATATCCTGTTAAGAAGTTATTGTTCTTATATTCTAGGCCATAGTCCATAGTTCCTTTGATGTACCTCAATATCCGCTTTGTTGCTTTCCAGTGAGAAACCCTTGGTTCTTGCATGAACCTTGAAAGATAGCTGACTGCATAGCTGATATCTGGCCTAGTGTAAGTCAAGTAGATGAGACTCCTGATCAACTGCCGATAGAGAGTTGCATTTAGTTGTGGTGATGGATCTGTTCGAGACAATTGAAGTCTTGTCTCCATAGGTGTGGAAAATGGCTTACAATCCATCATATTGAATTTCTCGAGCGTTGTGTTGGCGTATTTCAATTGTGACACAAAGACATGATTTTCTCTTTGCCAAACTTCAAGTCCAAGACAATAATGCAGAAGCCTGAGATCGGTCATGTCGAATGATCGTGTTAGATCTTTCTTTGTTGACTCAATCATCCTCACTGATCCTCCATTGATGACTAGATCATCGACATATACTACAATGATCACTATCTCCCCCCTTGCTTTTTGAGATAGAGATTAGGATCCTATGGACTACTGTTAAATCCATTTTGAATGAGATGTTCGTCGATTTTTATGTACCATGCCTTGGGAGACTGCTTTAGATCATATAGTGATTTTATGAGTTTACATACCTTTTCCTCTTTATGTGGTATGACAAAACCTTCTCGTTGAGTCATGTAAACTTCTACCTGTAAATCACCATTAAGAAAGACACTTTTCACATCCATTTGGTGTATTTTCCAACCAAATTGTGCAACTAGAGCAAATATTAACTCGAAAGTTTTTATCTTAGCTGTGGGAGCAAAAGTCTCCTCATAATCAATGCCTTCTTTTTGAGCATATCCCTTAGCAACTAGTCTAGCCTTGTGTTTATCAATTTTGCCGTCTGCTTTGTACTTCGTTTTGAAGATCCATCTGCATCCAATCGGCTTTTTTCCTAGTGGAAGATCTGTAAGTTGCCATGTATTATTTTTCATAAGTGATTTATATTTTGTATCCATAACATCTTTCCAAGGTTTAGACTGTAGGGCTTCTGAAACTGAGGACGGCTCAATAGTTTCAACAACTTTACCCATTAAGGCCAAATTGACCTCATTTCGAGCCATACTGCGAGTCCTCATTCCAGTGGTAGATGTGTCGGGGACACTATCCAATTTTGCATCTCTCATCATACTTGTATACCATTTAGGCATGCGTTTTGTGGTTCCTGTGGGAGGTTGAATTTCACCATCTTCCCCATCATCACTATCATCATCAAAGTGATTACCATCCTCTGTTTTCACTGTAGGGATGACTTTTTCATCATGTGAGTGTATGGAAGGAACATTTGCTTCTTTCTTCTCAAAGAACTCAACATCCCAACTAGTGTATACCCTCCTTGTTTTTGGATCCATAAGTTTGTAGCCAAGTGTTTCATCATTGTATCCCAAGAAGATAAGTTTTTCTGATTTCATATCAAGCTTAGTTCTTTGTTTTTTAGGAATGTGCATACGAGCTTTACATCCAAAAACTCTAAGGAGTGAAATAGATGGCTTATGCTTTGACCATGCCTCCGAAGGTGTTATTCCATCAAGAGTTGCAGTGGGAACTCTATTTAGTAAATAGACTGCCGTTTTAGCTGCTTCGGCCCAAAATGTTTTTGATAAACCTGCATCATCAATCATACATCGCACCATATCCATGATATTACGATTTCGCCTTTCAACAACACCATTTTGTTGTGGTGTGTGAGGAGGAGCCATTTGACGACGAATGCCATGTGTTTTCAAAAAATCTTTGAAGTGATTGTTGGTGTATTCACCCCCTCGATTGAGCGGAGTGTTTTTATTTTCCAACTAGACTCTGTTTCAACAAGGGCTTTAAACTTCTTAAAAGTTTCAAAAGCTTGGTCTTTTGTAGAAAGACAGTATATCCACATTTTTCTTGAAAAATCATCAACAAAGAACATGAAATATTGAAACCCAGAGTGGCTAGGTCTCATTGGTCCGCACAGATCGGTATGCACCAAGTCAAGTTTTGCCTTAGCCCGAAATGTACTATGTTTGAATGGTGCTCTATGTTGTTTTCTTACCAAACAATGCTGACATTTATCTGTACCTTTTTTAGAGGTGGTAAAACCCTAACCATGTCATATCGACGAAGTGTGTCAAGATAGCCAAAACTCACATGTCCAAGTCTTCGATGTCATAGTTGAGTTGATGATGTATCCTTGGCTACAAGTGCTTGATCATTTCGTTGAACAAAATCCAACTAAAACATTCTTCCCACATTTGAAGCTTTTGCAACAATTTTGGAGCTTCATGACTTATCTCGAATTAGGCACATCTTTTTACCGCTTTTACAATCAAAGTCAATTTTGAGATTGTTATCTAATAATTGACTTGTGGATAACAAATTTTTGTTAAACCTGGGACATAAAGAACATCTGTAATTTTACAATTATGGTGCCCAAGTGGTAGTGAAATGGAACCAATGCCTTCAACACTGTATGATGTATCATCATCCAAAGAGACATGATTTTTGGTGGGTGTTTTACTCATTGTGAAGAACCAATCTTTCTTTCCTGTCATGTGTCGAGTTGTGCCTGAGTCGACATACCAAATTTGATTTGTAGAATTGGATACTTCATTTGACTGTGCAGAATATAGGAAGTCATCATCATCAAATTGATCTTCCTGTTCAACTACATTTCCTTGTTGAGTTGGTTTCGTATTCCACTTTTGATAATTTTGTCCCTGTTTACTCTGTTGTTGGCCTGATTTTGTTTGTTGGTAATCAATCTTTTTACCACTTGACGATCCTTGGCGGAATGTGTTGTACCAACAATTCTTTAACTCATGTCTTTTTCGACCACAAATAAGACATTTTTGTTGGTTCATTTGGCCTTGTTGAGTATTACCTTGCTTCTGACGCTGTTTACTATACTTAGCTTGTTTTTTGCCTTTTTGACTAGAAGCAAGTGCCTGCTCTTAAGTTTCAGTAGTTGAGTGAGTAACTTCCGCTTGTTGTAGCATATTCACTAACTCTTCAAAAGTTGTTTGACCAATTATGTTTAACGTGGTCACAAAAATCCTATGAGGAAGAGCTCTCAATACTATAGGCACGAGTGATGTGTCAGTTACTTCTTCTTCCAAAGCTTGAAGTGATGCACGCGAAGTTGCAACTCTTCTCAAAAATATTTCAACTTTTTCAGTTGCTTGCATTTTCAAGTTTAATAATAGTTGACTCTGGAGATGAAGTATTGTGTTCTTATTTTTTGACTCATATACTGTTTTTAGCTTGTCCCAAGATTCTTTTGCGGTTGTGGCCTCACGAATACGAGGTTGTACCTCATTTGAAACACTAAACAAGATTATTAACTTTGTTTTTTGATTTGCACGATCAAATGTAGCTTGTTGTGTAACATCTATTGCAAATCCTGTTAATGTACCAGAAATAACGGACCATATATTTTCAAAATGAAGTTGTGCGCGAATTTTTGTTTTCCATGCTAGATAATTATCAGAACGCAAAAGTTGAGAATCTGGCAAAAAGAATTTTGGTGCCGTAATTGCGGCCATTGTGAAAAGTGATAAACAGTAGAAAAAATTAAACACGTTTCCCCCCTTAAAGCATGCACACCCCCCAAAAAATATTATTTTATTTATTTTGGGCTCCTTTTCGGCCATGTACAATGAATTTTTGGCACTATTGGCCTTGTTACAAATTTGGCTTTGTGGCCGATTTGCGAAAATAAAATGGCTCATGGCCAATTTGAAAAAATATATATTTGGACTTCTTGACTTCTTTTCAAATACAATCTCTAATTTGTGCAGTTTTTATAAAAGAAATCTTATTAAAAGTTGGTCCAAGACGTAGAGCTCGCAAAAACACATACTTTAAAAACAAACGACACCTCAATACGAGGTACTAGTTGAAAGTTATGACATTTTAAACTTTTGATTTCAATATTTTTCTGGGCCCCTTTCCAAAAATGGATTTTTTTTACGCTTTTAATTTTTTTCACGTCGTCTAAAAATGGAAATTTTTTAGAAGCAATTTTTTTAAACCAACTGCAATTAAAAAAGGCTTATGTGCATGCGTAGTGCGTTTTAGGGCACAACTGCAGTTCAACCGCTTTGCCTAAGTGATATAATAACCTTTGGCCGCCTTTTTAATTATTGATTTCCTCCTTGCTTTGGCTTCACGCAGGTATATTACTGGGACGTAGTTTTGGACTCTGAATCTTTTGCAGGCACCGTTGAATTTATTGCTTCCTCTTATCTTATCTTGAACTGTGAATGCGATCTCCAGGTTGATTGGAGACTTTGGGATGTGTCTTTGGACAGAGATCTTCTCACAGGCTCGTAGAATTCTATTGCCAGATATATGGAAAGGCAGAGCACAAAGAAGAGGAAGTAGAAGTTATGTGGGGAGCTTGAAAAGCTTGGGTCCCACAATACAAAAATATTGTATACATATTTTTTAAAATGCTTCCAATTAATTTTTTTTGCACGTATATGGAATTTAAAAAAAAACAGAGAAACAATATCACCTTTTGTAACAAAATTGCATCTAGGTCTGCAAGGCTTGTGATTGCACTCCAAATGTTCTTTAATTGCAAATCAATCCGCTGAACCAGGGTGTGGATTTGGGCAGGGGCTGTGAAATGAATGGGGCATCTATGGCTCCTCTTAGCTCTGTAATTTTTCCAGATCTCCCTAAACTTCCCTAAAACTTCCTACACTCCTCTCTGGATCAGAATTCTACTCTGATACCAAATCTTAACAATGAATACTTGAAAACAATATTTGACACAAAAGCTTTGCACAGAAACAAAACGGTGCTTGTGTATTTTATTAATATTAAAATCAAACATTACAAACAAATGAGAGAGCTGCAATATTCATAGATATTGGACAACTTCTATCTCATCCACAATATATGGAAGCAAATCACCTAATCTGAGCAAATATGCAAAAATAACATATTGCCCCTAACTGCCCCTCATGGAAATCATTCGGGGACAAAATATGCAAGATAGAACATGATCCCACAAACATAGGGATGAGAACACTATCACTTAGTTAACTAACAACTAAGGACAACTAATACCTATTGACATAAGTTTAAAGTATTTTAATTAAATACTTTAACTTATTATATTTATTCAAATATCAACTAATGATGAATTAAGCTAAGTTTATTTCCTAACCACATTCCACAACATAAAAGAGATAGCAGGCCAGATTCCTTCGAAAAAGTTCTGGGTATCCCTAACAGAATGTTTCTAGCCTCTAATAGTATCCACTAGATTCATAGAAGAGTTCCAAGTAACAAAAAGACAACCCGCCAATGTATACCATAGAGAAGAAGTAAAAGGGCATTGAAAAAAAAGATGATTCAGGGTCTCCTTTGCTTCTTTGCATAAATGACACCAAAGGGTCCAAGTCCAACCATCCCTCGTTTCATCAAATTATCTCTTGTAAGTACCCTTTGATAGATTAAAAGCCAGATAAAGAATCTCACCTTCGGCCATAGGGTGGGTTGCCAAAGATCCACGAAAATATGCTTCCAGAGATATGGCTGAGGAGCTACTAAAGCTCTATAACCCTTAGCTATTGAGTACTTTCTGTTCGACTCTGTTCCACATGCCAGGGTATCTGATTTAGAATTGATAGGAAGGGTCCTGTTCTGGGGAAGTGTTTGAAAAAAATGAACTTGATTATTAGCCAAGTTGAGTTGGCACAAGGATGGGGAAATCCATTCTCTCCCTTGATATGTTGGCTATATATAATGACTCACCTTTTGCTTTCCTTTTCCATGTAGAGTATTCATAATATTTCCAAGATCCGGGTATTGTTCAATCAAAGGTGGGTGGCCATCCACGAATTAGTCCAGAAATTTGCCTGATCTCTTTTCCCAATTTTCCAAAACAAGCATTTTTTGATTATTTCTTCACCTAGTATGAGAACTGAGAGAATGGGTCATCCCCTAGAATGTAAAGAGTGTCAGACTAGTTCGTGAGGCCTCATACCCTTTGTATATTTTGCTCTAATATTGGTACTCCACAACTGATCCGGATTTTGTAGCAATCTCCAATATAACTTTGCTGACAAGGCTTTATTATTCGACACACTAGATTTGAAGCCCAATTCTCCCTCTTTCTTTGGCAAACACAAGGTTTTTCATTTCAGGAGATGCCATTTCCGACTCTGTTGAGTGCCTAACCACAAGAGTTTTTGACTAATAGAATCTAACTAGTGCAAAACTGTTGTAGGGATGTTGAGGATAGAGACAAAATAGATAGGAATAACTTGCAAGACAACTTTAA